>CM055762.1:3547831-4227831 GCA_029465975.1 Dallia pectoralis | reverse complement strand
AACTAGCAATGAGGTAATAGGCTATGCAAAATAAATGACAGCAATGTAGGCTAAGGATCAGGATCTGGACCTTTTAGAGTAAGAGTTTAAAACGTAATATTTTTAGGAGAGAAGACATAGCAACAACAGCTAGCTATGCTAACTATTATCTGAGACCCTAAATCATTTTAGTTATTGCGAAATGAGAAACATTAGGCTTTTGAACAGGGTACTGGTCACACTGAGAGCTACACATTAGATATCTACTCTAGTGTAGCTAGTCAATTGGTTAACACCATAAAGGCCAAGCTGCCTGGATCCCCCATAAAAAGGAACATTACAGATGGCTAGGTAGCAACACAATGTTTAACTAAACATAACCTGTCTCGACCATTTCTTTCAGCGTCTAATACATGATGTCTCTTGCATGATGGATTCCTTTAAGTCTGCCCTGCTGTACTTGAACAAAAATAGACCACTGGTGCCTTTCCTTGACACTCAAATTGCTTGTTGCAAAGCAGCAAAATAAAAAGTGTTATTGGTCACTGTGGTAAAATCATTACTAGCATTTTTACCGCAAATTGTAGTTAGCCCTCTATAACCTCTGGCAATAGAAAGACAACCAACAACCAGCAAGGCTAGTTAGTGCCCGACTTAGCACAACTAGATGATCGAAATGGGGTATTCAAGTCTGGTCAAGTGACATCGGTGACATGAGTGAGGGTGTTAGGAGCTGTAAAACACGTCCCTACCCCGTGGCCAAGGACTCACTTTATGCCGTAGTCCTCAAGCAACAGACATCGGGGAGCGTGAAAAAAATAGCTGTACAAGGGTGATCCTCTGAATTCTTTCTGAGCAAAATGCCTTACCTCACTGTCATTGGGCAAGGATAGGATATCCGAAATAGAATACAACAGGATCTCTGCAAGCAGCATGGCCACCTTCAGTGAACGAGGTATCTATATATAGTAATTCAAAGTAAAAGTGAACGCATTTTTTATTTGGTTAGCCGGTTGTCTTGTCCAGGGCGGTTTACCGCACTTTGTATAATTCAATTATCGACAACTATTATACTGGGGCAATTTAGGTTAAGTACCTGAGATGTTAGCCGGCACGCTGCCCTTACTAAATGTGAAAATAGGTCACTCGGCCCCCTACCTGCCCGGGGCACCACCAGCCCATCAGCTGGGACACTGCGTCGGCCGCGGCAATTCCGCTCACCTCAATGAGGCTCCAGTATGTGTCGGTGCCCTGCAAGCATTTTGCCGTCTGTCGGGCGCTGTGAGGAGACGCTCCAGCGGCCCTCGGTGCCAGTTAGAACTGTGGCCGCTGCGTTCGCTGCCAGCTGGAGTGCACTGATGGAGTGTGATGGAGGGAGGCAGCGAGCAGAGCATCACAATCGCACGTCGGGCAGAGAGGGGGAGAAGTGGGGGGGTGGGGGGGTGCACACCTGGCATCTGCCACAGATGGGTATAATCACCCCCCCCCTCCTCCCGCATCCCTATTCCCTCATCCGTGCCGCACGCGCGTGTTCAGGCACAGACACACACACACACACGCTGGCAGGCGGTGACGAAGAGAGCCCGTACAGTAAACGTATGATCACGTGAGCGCGGACATACAGGGCCCGGCTGATTCCGTGCCCACAACACATCAATAATGCATGGAGGCGAGGGCTAACGACGAACGAACATCCGCAGGGATGGACATATGCGCTGGCTGTTTTTCCCCCAGCTCCTTCGCCCGCCCGTCGGATCTGTTGCTATCGTACACAGCGACCGGACGTGACCTTTGACACTTCGACATCGACCGAAACTAGCGGCCGACACGTAGACGACTCAAATCAGCGTTTGTAACGCGTCTAATCTCGAGCACACCGCTACGTCGGTAATATGAGGTTCACTTCGTCTCACGAATACGGTGTCATGTTCTGTCCTATTCTTCATATCGTTAAAACACTAAAACGGTTCCTCGAAAGTTTCCGCAAAACCATTCCAGAAGAGCATTTACTCCCTCACATGAGCACTGTTGACCTGTTTTCACACAAATCTCTCTTCCATTTGAAGTTCTCGCTAAAACTATACACACATCCATGGTTGGGGAGCAACGCATTACAAAAATACAACGACTGTAATCTATTACATTGCAAAGAGAAATATTGTAACACTTTTAGCCACGCGACTTGTGCTTTGACAGTTACATAACCTATCTGAACCTGCAGCTGTTCCTGTAAAGCACAACGGTCAATATGTTTTCAGGTAAAATACATGTTTTTATAACCATACTGTAATCATCCCAATTCTAACACTCTCGACCAAACAGCTGTGTAGGTGTTAAGGCTCGTGAGAATAATTAGTCAACAACCCATCAGGATGTTGTCTCGAGGAAAAAGGACTAGGTGGCAAGATCACCTGTGTTTTGGAGTAATGGACGACACATGCTATCACTGCTTTTTAAATTATTTTATTGTATATACATTTATTCAATTTATTTTTATACTATTAGCATTCTTGCTATATATTTTCATAGTACCTGCAGAGATGTTTCGGGCATTGTTATAAGAATTTCATGGTTCAGAATGACGCTATGTCATTCAGTTCAAGACTTTGACTGTGACTTAATCAGGGAGAAATAGGTTAAGACTGACAAGATGTTAATTTCACCCCGTCAACAGAGGCGTCTGATTGGCTACAGCCATCAATAACAACATCTGAGATACTGTACGTAACCGTGTTCTTTTACATGTTTTGACAATGACTGAACGTGGGCTGAGAGCACAGCTCAAGCAATCAATTGTCTGGAAATTCACAAATGAAAATAGGTCACTGTAAACCTATCTGACTCTCTGCCGACCACTCGGTTTTCTGTATTTGCAGACACAGGACAGTACGGGGAAATGACACGAACTTGAGACTTGAATTCACGTACCATCGACGACACATCTTCGTTTTGTGGAACCGAGAATCCGCGCATGATTTCTTCGAACAGGCCGTTGTGAACAGTGTTCTTGGAAAAACAACGTTTTACATTGCAAGATGAATTCAAGACAGTGGCAGTTTTGGAGGTACAGATCGTCAGACAAGTCTAATAGGATAACATGTCTCAGATACAGGTTGATGAGGAAGAATGAACTGAAATGGTTTTATGGTTCTAACCGTATATCTGTCTTAAAAATTTACTTTGTTGGGAAATTGGAGCGCCCCCATTAAAAAAAACAATATGTTTGTGTTTTTTGTACACTTCAGCATATTTTCAGACCTACTTTCTAATATCAGCAGAATGGTAAATTCATAGGGATAATTCTGAAATACCTTGTAGTTATTGATAACCAAATGAACTATATGAGTATGTTTCCTTTATCCATGTTGTCAGAACATCTCCCCTTAATGGGTGTAGTGTGGTGGCAGGTACCAAACGCAGGCCAATAACGTTCAGGGTTTTATTTAACACAAAACAAACAGACGCCGAACTTATGCACTTAGTACTGAAAACGCTAGAAATAAAAGATTGGCGACATACCAAATACAAAACATCTACAGGAACAAACACTCGCCATAATGCAGACGTCACATACAGGAATGATCGACAAGACTAGGAAGTAAAGGGCCACACATGTATACACATACTGATAAGCTGATAGGGACTTGGTGTGAATGGGTATGACAAGACAAGACAAAGAATCGAGTCTGGAGTTCATGGAATTTGGAAACCGGGAAACACGTGGGCGAAGAGGTGAGTCTCCAGCTAACTGTGACACATGTAGAAGAAAAAGTAAAAAAGTCCCGACGCGCTGTTTCCCATTATCCTGCTGGACCGCCGGTCGCTAAACAGTTAACGCGTCAAGCGCCGTGATTTATTTATCAAAAATATTTCGCCAGGAAACGCTCCCGATACAGACCGTCTCATTTACCACAGAGTGCTCCCACCCCCCATCCCCCCGCCCCGCCCGCACGCCCGCCCGCCCCTACACCCCCGCACCCGGCCGGGGGCGCCCTAGATTTCCAGGCAACAAAAGGGCCGAGGCGCATCCCTCTTGTTCCTTTGATGTTTATTTCAGTAGGCCCACCCCTGCTGCTCCGGGCCCTTTTGTGTCCAGCCAGGTACAACAAGTCCTGGGCGTCCTCCATCGCTGACCTGGTCATGGGATGTCCTGCTCTCAAACCCTCTACCCCCTGCTCGGCCCCGGCCTCCTCTGCTACTCCCGCCCGGAGGGGCGGCGGAGGTTGCAGGGAGGGCGGGAGACAGCGTCTGTGTGAGGGTGGAGGGGGGGCGGGGGTCGTTTCCTTTCACTGACTGCCAATCCATCAAGACTCAGCCTACCGCTGTGAGGGCCGCGCAGAAAAGAACAAGGCCCGGCAACGGAGCCCCCTCGCCACGGCCATCACTCATTCCTCACGCTGAACTTTCTATGACCTTTCAGGCGCTCGCTCCTCCACAACTTCCAGTCCTCAGCACCTAGTTAGGCTTAAAGCGACAGTGCAGCCTTTATTTGTCTCGTCGTCCGCCGCGTCGCTTAAGAAAACGCTTCTTCGCGTACACGGGCGTGTTTATTTACTTTTTGACAGACAGAACGACCAGTGACAGATGTTCTTCCTGAAAGAGATGAGATCAAGAGGAGGTTAAAAGTAAACAATGGTGTGTGTGTGTGTGTGTGTTTCTGCCTTTCTCTCTTTCTGCAGAGGTGGAGTCTCTGTGGGAGCGTACTGGACAGGGGGAATCACAGGACTGCAGAATCACCCAGGCGTCTTGGCTGAGGGGCGCTGAGAACACTAGTTGACATCATTAGGCCGGACACATTTTTGTCACGCTTCCAGATCCAAGGCGTCTGTGTTTTGCCAAATACCGAATCGGTCTCGCTATGTCCCCCGCCCCGGCCCCCCGGACCCCTCCTGTTCCCAGCTCACATGTTTAACGTCAGCGACGCCCTGTCTCAACATTCTGATCAAGAGATGAATCTGAAAAAAACCTGAAACGAAAAGGCGAAGCGAAAGGCGGCATTAAACCATACGAAACGTGAAAAAAAGCATTTAATATGAGCAAAACTTTTGGGAGGGACGAGGTGCGCCACTGTGGCCTCTCCGGAAAGATATTCGGCGTTCTCCTCTCCTGCCAGAGAATTTGATTACTTTCGCTTAGCTCCAGACACAATGCATTATCCGAGGCCTGCGCAGATTACAGTAATTCATATTTACTTTAACAAACTGGCTTTGTTGTGAATCAATGACTTAATTGCGGCCGCTCGTTGTCGGCCGTGGCCCGGGACTGATGAAATTCTGCGGCTTCGGAAAGCAATCTGACATGGGAGCCTGCACTGTACAGGAGTGAATCGTGTTATTTTGATGAAGGCCCGAGGACAACGTCTGTGTCTTTATGACATGCTGCCTGGCAATATCACGGCCAGGTCCAACCTAGGAAGAAGATGCGGGGGGGAAAACAATCTCTCCCGTCCGGCAAACTTGACCAGAAGGGACAGAAAATTCATGAAACCTCAATCAGGCCACGATATTGGTTTAAATTCAATTTGTATCGGGGACGATGACCCGGGGTTGACTCGCTGCCGTCACCCCGGACAACGTCGAGGAGAAGACACATGTTTGTGAGAAGCGAGCGAGGGGAGGGAGAAAGGGGTTGTTTTTCAACTCGAAGACGGATGTGCCAGCATCCACTGTGATTAGAGAAATGGATAACTCACTAACATCTGTGCAAACTACAATAAAGAGGGATTTAGTGTTACCCCGAGGATGGTAAGGAGAGGCTGTCTGTCCATTAAACGCTTTATTACAGAGCCAGCAGCTCTGTTCTAACTCACTTATTTCTGCACGGGGGCTCAGCTCTGTGACTGCTTGTCGTCCTCGGCAGACAAGGCTCCAGGCTCCATTTCGTCCCCCCCCCCCCGACCAACCTTCTCTCCTCTCCCTTACACATTGACACACTCCTCCCACTTCCTCCATGTCAATCATTTCCTCCTCCTTGTTCCGCACAGCTTTTCTATGCCTCCTCTCTTTTTAACCCCCACCCACCCTCCCTTCGTTTGGTTTTCTAAGCTCGTCTTTCTCCCGCGTTCCTCTCTCAGTACGTGCGCAAGGTAGATGACAATCAAACGAGTCATTGAGCTGCTCCAGAGGCCGATCCCAGTCGAGGGATTAACCATGGAAAGTGAGCACAATCCTGTCACTCCTCGCAGTGTTCGTTGGTTGTAACCGTGGTAGCGGGCCGGAGTGGGAGGGACCATCTCAGTTCCTCTTAAAGGCGCAGCACCACAAACGAGACGGGCTTTTTTACACTCCAGCTAATGAGAGGGTAAACCCCCAAGAGGTCAACAACGGGAAGACTCGTCCTCTTCCGTGGCATCCAACCAGAGCCAGTACATGTGTCGACGAAGGCGACAATTGCTAAGCGACGATGTCTGCGGTTATCGACATTTCTGGATAACAAACGCCGAGGCATTTATTTAGCAACAGCGAGCATGTTTGTTGTCTCCTTTTAGCGCTGTCCCTTTTAATCAGATTTCCAGTCAGAGAAATCACAGTCAGACGCCATGGCGGAGTGTGCCATTACCCCATGGAACATGACATTAGTGCATCGGCTGCTCAATATGGTGAAGGCTTTCCAAGAAGACACTCAAGTGCAATCCTCTATATTGCACTTCAAACCGGCAACGGCTTGAGATTGGTAATGTATTGTCAAACCGTGACAAAACATTAGAGACTGTCTCATTAAATGTGTGTGTGTGTGTGTGTGTGTGTGTAGAGTGTGGTGCGGGGAGACAGCTTCGGCAGAAGGAATTGATGCCCCATGTTTGCCTAATTAAGACGGCACTAGACGTTTGGTAGCCGAGAGATCGCCGAGAGGTGCTAATTCATAATTGACGTAATGGATGGAGTCTGTCTGTTGGCTTTTAAAACGCGGGGCGATTTCGCAGTGATTAGCTGACACGTACCTTTGTGTGAATAATGAAAATATGCACCGCGTACAGAGATTTAATGAATACCAGACCAATCTCGGTTCCGCCTAGACGACAGCAATCCTTCTTTGGCCCTCTGTGAGGCTGGAGCGGCTGTAGGCAGAGAAATGAGCAGCGTTGGACGCCGGCGCTTTGTTCAACGTAATCGTATCATATTCTATTAGGTGTGTGTCCGCCCTGAAAGCCTAGGAAGGGAGAGAGACATCCTCGCCGTTTTATTCCGATTCGCCGCTCAGGCCGCTTCACCTTAGCAACGCACTCGTAATGGATTTGATGTCATGATATTTCTGTGCTCATCTCGATGTCGGTTCAACGTCCAAGTCGAAAGACGACTCTTGATGACGTCGTCTGCACGCACACACACACACACACACACACAGACAAACACAGACAGAAACACACACATTCCTTCAGCCACGAGCACTGCGTTTATCTCCTGGGTGTAAGCACACATTATCTCTTTTGAGGTGTCAGCGTAGAACAACGTGTGTCTGGTTTCACACCACCGACATAGGCGCTGAAGAATGGTTTCTGAGCGCAGGTTTGGGCCATCTTCTGGGAGTCTCTGTCTCACTAAAACACTCCGTGTCCCCCTCGCCCACGCGCAGACAGAAAAATAACCCGCTGGCAGAATGAACAGAGAGATTACACCGACGGGATTGAAGGAGCCTGCCAGTGACTTCCATTGTACAGCCGTCAATCTGCCGCTCGCCGATAGCTACCTGACAGAGAGGAGTTGTCATCCGGCTCTGCGTTCTCACAACCGCATTACGGCGGAGTGGGTTTATCGTCGCGTCTGCTTTGTTATTAAAGACGAGGGCACACTGTGTCAACGCCAAAAAAGGGGAGAGAAACACAACTGGCGAAAGGCGTATTCGTGGAAATGGTTAATAAGTAATATGACCTCACGACAATGACAGGACAGGAATACACCCAAGACAAAGATAAATTCTCGATATAAACTTAATTTCCCATCCCGTTCGATTAGATTACGGCCATTTTGTTTGTTTTCGTTGCCATTAACCCCTTGCAGTGATGCTAGCGACCGGTCGAGGTGGGGAAATGAGACGGCTGTCTGCGGTGTCCGTCGGCTGTCTTGCCGGTCCACCTTTGTGACATCATTGTGTTCAACCGGGCAGATGTGATTGACGTGTCATCCTTCAGGGCTCTGTGGCACCATCATCTGAGGCGTTCAATATTCCTATAAAGCTCGCCATCGTTTTCAACCCTCCATCAAATCACCTGTCCCCTGCAACGCAGATGGAAGGGTCATCAGCATTCGTCTCCGTGATGGGGGGTGCCTTTTTTGTTCTTTTTTTGATGCGATTGGCCATTTAGCGATCAACATAATAACAATGTTTGTTTTTTTTGTCTTTATAGATGTTTCGCTCCCATGCGATTTTGGGGAAGATGACACCGGGGTCCTCTTAGCGATCCATTAAGTGATCGGCAACGTAAACGTGTCCCCGTAAGCTCATTTGCTCGACATTCTTTTCGTCCGCGTGCGCGTTCGAGACAAAAAAACGCTTAGCCCAGAAACGACTACTCATCTAAATGACTTGGAGCCAGATGGAGGAGGTCAGCAAGAAGGCCGTCCCACGCGAGTGGAACGGTAGCAGACAAACCAACCACAAAGAGTCGGGGCAACGAGGAAGGAACTGCTCGATTAAATACGTGTAGATTTCTACCTATTAACGAAACCGAGCTCTGGGTCGGCGTCTGTGCTTTCAGATAGACCCAAATGAAGTGTTTTCCAGTTTTACTCGCGTGCATACGCGAGATTACAATACGTCACATCCACGCGAGCCAAACGCAGGTCGTCTTACTGTAATTCGTTCGGCTGAAGACGGCGTGTCCAAGCTCAGGGTCTAAGGCTCTCTAGGCAGACTTCTCGACTTGGCCTGAAACCCACAACGAGGATGTTCACCAGACTCTGTCCATTTAAACCTGGCGGTCACACGTGTCTGATCACGACGGGGAGGTCTGAGTTAACAGCCATCAATCTGCACGTGCGATTACCCAGGAGGCACCGGGGGCTACACCGGAGGGTCAGAACACGTGAGCGGCCATCACTCGTCTCCTGCACATCTCCGCTCACCCCGCCGGCCTCTGAAGAACGAGGCCCGACATTCCCCATTTGCTCCACCTCAAAGCGAACGTGATATCACAGCTGGAGGTTGCTAGGGACAACCTCCCCTAGAGTCGCACGTTCAGTAACCACGGGAGACGGCGATGGTCTACGCGTTCAAGTGAACCGCCTCCAGCAGCGACGATTAAACAAAAGCAAACTGTAGAGAGGTTTAAGGAAAAGGACTGACATCCAAGTTGTTATTGTGCTCCAGCGCCTGGAAATATCAATTAAGTTTTTCAGAATGTATATTAATGTCTTTGGACAGATCCGTTATTGGTGTGTAATTAATAAGTATTAAAACGTTTAAGTACAAAGAAAAACCAAAATGGAAGTGAACGGGAAACAAAGCGGTTTGGTTAGGGTGTAAAACCCAAATGATAACATCTGTTAGTCCTCTAAATTCATGCATGCACAGAACAACGTCTATGTTCCCTGTCAGAAAAGTAGTTTGAGGACATCCCAGTGAATGTTCACCTACCGTAAGGAAAATGTGTTTACTTTGCATAGAATGGGCCTAACCGGAAATGCACCGGAACTGTATTATATACATTAACCATAGTATGAGTTAAAATAGTCCTGAGTTAGTGTGGTGGCGGTGGGCTGGGGGCTTGGGGGAGGACTGGGGGCTTGGGCTGGGGGCTTGGGGGGGGGCTGACGCTCTATTTTGTTTAAGTTTGAAATCCCCTCAAGACGATGCAAGACAGACGGTTGTTCGGCTAAGTTCACAGTGCTGGCTGTGTGAAATGCTCTGAGCCCACCCGAAACTGTCAAAACGACAAACAGCACATGTCCTCTGTTACACCAGCTAGGATACCAGCGTACATGTCATAGCAAATGGACGACATCTTCTGCCAGTGCGTGATAAGGGCACTCACCTCCGGGTGACCCGACTCCTCCCCCTCTCTCTCTTTCCCCCTCCTCTTTTTCTCTTCTACAGTTTCTCTCTACACCCCCCCCCCCCTGTCACACACACCCACACTGCTGCTACCCACAGACAGAGACACACACACAGACTATCTCTCTCTCTCTCTCTGTGCCGGCATGCAAGTTGCCACTTGAGCGTTGGGTTAAACAGAGGGAAAAATATACGAATCGCAGAATTCAGCCGGTGTCAATCAAACGTCAACTTGTCCAACCTCTGTGACAACCCCTTCCGTCAGTCAAACAAAATGTCACACGCCAGACTCATCCTCCTGGCTACACACGTCGACCACCCGCGCTGCCAGCACCAGCGGCGGCTGCCGCAGCTTCCTGTTAGTAGCCTCGGGACCGACGCAACCATATTTTAGCTAGCATCATTTATGAAGCCGAAGGAACGGCATGCTACTGGGGAACCGTTTGACGTTGAGCGAAGCGGCTTGATTGACGGCGCACGATTGTTCCTCTTTAGCGCTGACACGTCGGGACAGTACAAAGTACCTTTCCCTCGCAGGGGTTTCGGGGTAGCTCATCTTTCGTTTCTCATATAACTCGGCGTGTCAAACCGTCAATTCCAGAACGACGGGATGTGACATGCCCCGGGGGGACGTTCGGAACGGAGGCTCGCACAAATTGATTTTGATTCTCCTCAGAATCATTCAGAGGGTTTAGCTTTAACGTGAGCTGATCAGAGAGCCGTCCAGAGTGAGACAGCGGACTCGGTAACCGGGGGTGGGAGGTTGGCTCTGTCACTCTGGAGATCACGGGCTGTCGCTGTGGCTCTCTCACCCGACTGGATCTTTTACATAACCCGGCCATGGGAGAACCCTGACTGGCCTCGTTGACCCCGTCACCTTCGGCCTCCTGAACATTCGGATCAAACCGGTCGAAAAAAGCTTGATTCGATTGTAGCTACGACGACATCCTTTACGAACTCAGAGGATTGGTGGAGTTCTGGTCCGACTGAGAAGTGCAGTTCAAAGAGCAACACGCGATACAAACTGCAAGGTTCACAACGGTTAGTTGTGAGAAGTCATCCACGGTCTGCCAACATCAAAGGGGATCATTCAAATCTACAAAAAGAAAAGTGCATTTTATACAATATAAATTTCAGACTCAAGTTCATAGTTTGGAATGCATGCGGAGTCACAGTGCAGAAACCCAGTGGTCAGCACAGTAGCCAGTTGTTAGCAGTGACCTATTTTCATTTCTGACAGTCCAGACTTAATCCAGTTAATATCATTGTCATAACGTGTACCATAATATGGACGGGTATAGTGTCTCAAAAGTCATTATTCTTTTTCCTCTTCCCCTCTATCCAACTCTTTTTCTTCCTCTGGATTGTGTCATCCATTGCTCAAAAACCCAGTTAATCTTACGTGTGTTTTAAATAAATAAATCCTTCAAATGTTTGGGGTCACTTAGAAATATCCTGTTTATCCATGAAAACATGTATACATTTGTTTGAAAAGGAAATATAGTCTTTGAACTAGAAATAAAGATTTTTCATGGAAATAAAGTGTCCTGTGAACTTTGCTTTCGTCAAAGAATCATACGCAGCAAAAACAACCTTGAAGACCTTCAGGCATTCAAGTTGTCAATATGTAGAAGAAAATCTGAGTGGATTTCACCCCACGCTGGCTGAAGCAGCTCCGAGAAGTTGGATTGGCTTGACGGGCACTTTTTATGTGTCATATGGTCAAGCTGCTTCCACAACAGCACTACATTGTCTGGTTCTTACCACGCCGGTCCCCGCGCTGCACCGGGTCGCTCTGACCACGTCTTGATCCACCGGATTCCTGCGTTCAGGCAAATATTAAAGCTCTGTAACCTTGTTGTGAGGACATCAAAGCAGTGGACCAGTAAACCTGTTGAGGATCTTCAGGCGTGCTCGGACTGCACTGACTGGGATGTTTTCAAGACTGCTACCACCTGTCTGGACGAGTAAACAGAGGCTGTGACATCATACATCAGCTTCTGCGAGGACTGCTGTATCCCATCACGCACCGGGGTGAGCTTGTATACTGACAAACCTTGGTGTAATCCTAAACACGGACAGAAACGGTTGGAAAAGGACAAAGCATTCAGGAGTGGGGATAAGGACAGACTGAAAGAGTCGAAGTACAGGTTTGGCAAGGCTTCGAAAGAAGCTAAATGACTGTACTCCGAGAGATTACAACATCAGTCATCCGCGAACAACTCCACCTCAGTCTGGCAAGGGTTTAGGCAAATTACAAATTACAAACCAAAAGCCCCCGCCTCCACTAACGACCCTCGGATGGACAAGGACCTGAATGAGTTCTACTGTCGCTTTGAAGGTCAATGGGACAGTCCTGACGTCACGCCCCCCGCTCCCGCCCACTTCTCCCACCACAGCAGTGGGAGGGGCCTCTCCCAAACTGCCCACCCCAGTGACCCACTCCTCCTCCTCTTCCCCTAACACAGTGTCTTCTTTCCGACCCCAAACTTCAAACAATATTACATATATTAATAAATATATATATATATATATATATATTTATATACATATTTAATGGAGAACCAGTTTTAGTGTGTTCGTGAAAACAACCTTATTGTATATAGTGCAGACAGTGTGAGAGGTGATTGAGAAGCCAATTACAATGTAAAATTCTAGAGCTGTATGGCTGCTTTGTTCTGGGTGGGAACAAGATGCCAATGGCAGCATAAATGTACTGCCGTGTTCAACTGCGTCTAATTTGCAAGCGCCTGATGGGCCTGAACTTTTTGACTGGATCGAATGTGACAGCATCAAACACTGAGCTAAGACAGACAAACTTTATAGACTCCCAGTCAGGCGAGAGTCCCACGGGAGGGAGATGAGGAGAGAAGGAAACATGGAGAGATTGAGAGTGAGAGAGAATGGCAAAGAGAGAGAAAGGGAAAATGAGACGGTGAAAGGAGAAAGTGAGAGAGAGAGAAAATGTGACAAAGAGAGAGTGAGCGAGAGACTTGGTGATGTGAGAGAGATGAGACAACGGTTGAAAAGAGGGATAACGTATGAATTAGCCACGCACACGTAAACACACACGTGCCACATCTACAGCCAAGTGTACAAATCGAGTGGCGAAGTGCAGTATCACCGTTCATCCGAACATCAAATTTGGTCAAAACAACATCTCGTCTGACAAACTATGACTCGTTAACAAGTTTTGGGGGCACCTCTCTGAATGACTGTTAAAGTGTCTGGGTGGCACGATAGAGGGCAGGCTGCCCAGGGTGAGGGGGTGCAACCATGACAGCACCAGGAGGAGTGCAATGGCCTTATGGTGAAACAACTCAGGAATAGGTCACTCTCCAAAGATGAGCCAATAACACCAGACAGACGTGGGCGTGTCCGAATAAACCAACAAGGGGCAAGCCCTGCCAACCGACGCTCTCCTGGCGACAAGCACAACCCAGTGACTGGGTCCGCTTTAACGTCGGAGGGGCTCGTTCGGGTTAGATTTTTTCGAAGGTCACGGCTCGATCTCCGGGACGACTCCCCATGAGGTCAGCACTTTCCCCTGAGCGCCGAGATGGCCGTTAAGGTGATTTGCCGGTGCTCCGGGAGACAGGATCTAATGGATTGATACACGGGTTTTGACATGCTATTTGAGCCCGCCGCTTCGCCGTAATTGGCGACGTCGCCACGCATTAAATTAACGATATAGAGAGGAGTGTCTTGGGCCTATCCGTCAGATATCAGGAGGAACTGCATGCGACAGGCTCTCAGAGGGGTGAGTGGGAGGCTCACTTTGGTAGCATTACACTGATGGACATCCGAGCAGTCACACCCTCTCCTCTCTCCCCGTCCCACTCCTGCTCTTTGCAGACCACTCCCCCTACTTTAGCCTTCCGGTGACACAACACAATCTGCACCTCATTCCCATTGTTTTATCTCCTCTGAGGCGTTTCACAAAAGTAAATAGATGTCCCCACGTTTCTCCTAGCAACTACGATTATTACCGGAAACATCAAGCGAATGAACTTGGCTCAAGACAACGAGATCACAGAGGAAAGGACTCTTTAATGTCCGCTCAAATAGTGCTACTCCTCCGCGTCTCTGAAACCCTCAAACTGGACGTAATATTTTGACCTCCGTCCAACTCGACCTGTCGTGAACGCCATCTTCTCCACAGACTGGAGATGACGTGTGCTTATTCATCGACAAACTCGTTGACTAGAAGAGTGCCTTTTTTCTTTCTGCATGTGTAGTGTTTAACAACTCATTAACTAAGTAAAGGAGCTACAAAAACCAGTAGGTGGTAAATGGAAAATGAATCACTATTTATTATGTAGATTTGGACATAGCCCAGATATTTTAACAGAGGTTATAAAATCATACGGTCCAAGAGTGATTAAACAGATCACCTCATGCAGTTTCTGGAGAAAGAATTGATGTTTTATATGAAAACACTGAGACTTCTGATATTAAAATTACCTACCAAAAATAGGAACTGACCTTTAGACAGAAGTTATATAAAGATTCAATTTTACTAAGTTCTCCTCCGTTCTGATTTATTGACACAACCTAGCCGTGCATACTTTATTACAAGCTGAACATCTGAAGCTGAACTTCTGAGGAAAAGAGTATCCGAATTTTGATACACAGTTTTCTATACGAGTTATATCCATTTCTATGCAGTGCTCAAAGAAAAAGTAAGTTGCGTATTAGCTCTTGCCGTCAAATACAAAACCTAAATGACGATATAAATAGTAAGACTGACTCATAAGCGTTGCCTTAGTTTTCCCTCTTGCTTTGGACTTTTTTTCGCCGAAGCTATCCCGTCTGAGTTGGCCTACTCAAAGCAGAGTTCGCCTCCCCCTCCCCTCAGGTTAGCACAGCCGCGCTCCTCCCTCTCCCAGTACAGTCGAGGATGCTGTCAAAGGCTGCAGGTTTATTTTCCTAAGAAAGGAAAGTATCCATTGAAAACACAAGCTGTGTTTTGAGGGGGAAGTTGGCTAGACAACAGAGGCCCGCTTTATGCTCCAGACACAATGAGAGTGTCACAATGGAGTCCTGCCGAGCTGCCGCTACTGCCACACCACGCAGGATTAAAGCGAACGAGACTTCAAGACGTGCCGTTCAAAGAAAAGGGAGGGTACTTTACAGAGACGGGGGCCATAGTGTAATGTTTACTCACCTTTCAACAACTGGGCATATCTGCCCGCCTTTACAAATATGATCCCCCTCAAACGAACAGAATGGAAGAAAAGCACAGGGCAAACACCACAACGGATACGCCGCTAACTATTCCCATGCCGTGGTCCAATTGGGTGTCTGACAATTGCCGCGTTGGAGCTGAATTCACCTGGGCCGGCGCGTCTAAGCTACTGGCTTTGCATAGAAAAGCAGTTTGCATATCAAGCAGCTCAACGTGCGCTTACATCATCTTCCGTTGATTTACAGGGGCACGTTCCCTCATGCGACGCTGTTTACCTCCAGCTGCCCTTTGCGGGGATACAGTATCTTAAGCGATCACAGGGGGGTTGACTATTAGGGGGGGGGACAGCCGCACGTCGCGTCGTGCGGTTGGCTGGGGGGCTCGTCCGGGATTCTTATGTTTGGTCCTCCCTGACAAAGTGCACCGTGGGTTGCTAATAAGGATATTCATCATGCCGGCTAGCGGGGTGACAGCCACGCCGACGCCACACAATTGTCCCTCAAATATGAACTTATCATTTAATTACGCTCCGGGGGACGTGATTGCCTTGTCAAGATGCAGGTTAGTTAAGGGGAGAGATCTTTCCCACCTAACCTCGTCATGAACCTCTCATCTCATCATCGGATCAGATGCCTGCAGATTCTTCCGGTGAGATTTCATTTCTCATCCCTCTCTGATTGCGAGGCCTTATTAAAGGCAGGTTCAGGGACGGTTTCAGGGCAGTTTCTCACCGAGATTGCCCGAAGTAATAGATTTCTATCTGTAAATGTCCTCATGCACTGCAGTAATTGTCCGTTAAGTATTGTATACTAAATCAGTGTAGCCTGCGTCAAACAAAAACATTGAGGAGCAGCAGAAACGTGCGCATCTTCCGAAAACAAAGTAATAAAAGTGCGGAATGATCCTATTGCGTGTGTACCTTCACTTCCTCCAAGTTCGCCCACATTAGACTAGTGTCAAAGTAATGAAAGCACACGTAGCATTAGGACATTTCTTGGCATTTGTTCTTTATTTCCTGTGCAACGGTTATAGCACTCGGGGGGGAAGCAAGGCACTGCCAATAAAAGTTCCACCCTGGCATGAGCTGAGGTCTCTCAAATGAAGACATATGTCACGAGCAGGTCTCAGTAACGGGCCTGGAGAACATCCCTGCTCAGCATATAGCCTTTTGACAAAAGGACTCATAAATTCGACCATTACAATGAGACACCAATGAAATTTTGGAGTCTGAAATTTTGGTCATTTCTTTCCCGGATGATTGGAATGTATATGTATATATCTTTTGAGTGTAATATCCTATCATGTGTGTATGTTTAAAACGCGTGACCTGTCCGCTACGTCGCCTTTCTGCTGGCTCGCTCGTGGTGACTTGTCGGTGCTTTTCCACTAAACGTTTTTCGAGCGACAGCATTCACCCCAGTCTATTTCTTCGTCTTTTTGTAAGAAATTGCCCAAGTTTAGCCTCAACGGTGGTGGAGAAGGTTTATAGGAAGCCAGGTGTGGATTGTGACAGGCATAGCCAGTTCCATCTACAAGCGAAGTGCATTAAAGCTAGTAAACAGAGCGGTTAAACCCTTGATTGATTAACCCCCTGTCCCCTCTGTTTCCACGACCACGACGATGACGAGAAAGCGCCGGAATTCGCCGCACACATTCCACATCGGTGACGCGACGTCGAGATGACAAGCATGACTGTCTAATTGATTATATTAATTGGTAAGTGGTGATTCATAATTGGGTTTGACTTGATTAAATACCCGGGGTAATCGCAATTAAACACACGTTACATGTGTAAGTGGTTGAGCGGAGAAGATGCTGGGACATGTTTCTGTCCGTAGCTGCTTCTGTCGGAGTTCCGGATGCATCCACGTCATTGAAACGACCCGGTTGGAAATGCTTTGTGCTGTTTTCGCAATTCCTCAACGCGGATATATATCTGTTGCTTCGGAAAAGGTTGTAATATTTCACGGCGTGCAGACAGAGGTGGAAGTACCGCGAGCACACATGAAGGGGGGCGGCCCAGGTCGACAGGATGGGAGGTTTTGAAATACACGATCAGCATATATTGTAATTTCGTTTTGATAAGGCCACGCTTAAAACCGCAGAGTATTCCTCTACAGGAAATACTTTCGGTTTCTTTTTACACATCCCTCGCTCTGGGATTCTCCCGGACGTTCATTTGCCCACCCCGCAAACGGTGAAATCTGCAAATTAGAACAGAAGAAATGCTCCCACTCCCACAATGCACTGGGAGCACAAACCGTTTCACGGTTACTTCCCGAAATGTGCACTCTGTGTATGTGTATGTTTTATACTCGGGCTTGTCAGAATTTCCTTTCAGGCCCATCTGATCGGGTCGAGTCTCATCACGCCATCACCCCGGCTCTCCTTTCATTAGTCTGGCGGGTCTCCATTCGCCTAGCCGAGCAGAAGAAATCAAACACATGTGCAAATTAAATCGACATCCAAACTCACTCCGATATACAAAGCAATTTAAATGATATTCATTAGAGCGATGACAAGTCCTGATGAGCATTTCAGGAGGAGAGCACTCCTTCAGCTTTTTCGCCGACTCCGTTTCACAGCCACTGAGGCGTGACGGCCGTCAATGCACCTTCCGTTAACATAAAAAACACCAACGAGAAATACCCAGACGGAAGTAGTTCCTTTCCTATGCACACACCCAGTGCTACCTGTCTCCTGTCCCGTGTTCTGAGTGTATTTTCCAGACAGAGATTAAAACAAACTAGCCCCGTTTAAAAGCCATTCTTGGGGAAAATCATAGTTTCCTCTCAGCGTATTAGGTTGTCATAGCATTGTATTAGTTCATCTTTTCATTCCCCCGACTCTACATACACACAGATTCATTCATACATCCATGTCCACGGCAATGCGGCCAAACCTGTTTTCTACGTACGGAAACAGCTAGATTTTCTTCTTTTTAGTTGGACATGAGCCAATTAATTTAGGATTTTATCTCAGCCCTTAATTAACCCCTTCAGGACTCAAATTACGTGTAATGCCAGTGATTGAGGCCAAGCCTGAAATTACCCAGGCCGGGCAGCGCCAAAGCACCGGCGCAGACTTCTGTGGGAGAGATGGGGTGATTACCGTACTACTTTGTTTGGTATGAGTGCATACATTAACCCCCATAGCCTATTAGCATGGGATTGTGAAAAAACACAACCGACTATATCATAAAAATGTCTGGCATATGTAATGTGCTTTATACACTATTCCAATCTCGCGAGCCCGTCTGAGATCGCTTGTGTTTCGTTGCACGCCGAGCTGGCGAGAACAGCAGACACCCGGATCTGATGTTCTAATCAATTCGGGCGACCGGGCGTGGTCTGGACGTGTATTAATTAAGGTGCTTGTGGGAGGAGATAATTTAAGCGTGTTAATGAGCTTTAAGAGGACTGGTGAGCGGGTGTCATCCCTGGAGCTCAACCATTGAGAGAATCTTCTATTTGGGAAGCCCCCCCCCCTGTTTCGAGTTAATGGTATTCGAACTGGGACGGACGGTTGGGGAATTTCTTGTTCTTGTTAGTCGATATTCATCAGAAAACATGTCACCCTCCCGCAAAAATCACCATGTTCCCTTTCAAATATACAAACAAAAAAATGCCTGGGAGTCAATTTGAACTATCCACTGACATCTGTTTTGCTGGGGTAATAAGGTATTAAGATCAACGCGCACCTCCATATTGCCGTGTGTTGAAACAGGCTTTGTGTTATCGGCACAATCTCAATGAAGATGGAGACGTCCCCCGTGGCAACACTGCAGCAACTATTAAAAGGAGAACATGACTGGCCATACTGAGTGGGGTTGAAAGATCTGACCCCATAACACGGTTCTTCTATTAGGTCCTTAGGGGAATGGCGGGTCGTGTTTGACTCCGTTCTCGACCCGAGCATCCATCGGATCAGCCCATGGAGACGGACGCCGGTCCACGGGCCCACAGACGGGACTATCGGACTCATTCTAAATGGTGCCAAGCATTTCCCCTTATCGCCTAGCTATGGCTGTCTGACCCCTGACCTGGGAAGATATTTCCTCACACGGAAGCCGCGAGCAAACGGCTTCCTCGCATCGGCTCAAGCCTGGGAAAACCGAGCATAGCCGTCGGGATTACTCGGAATGTCAGGAACGATGGCCACTTAAAGATCCACTTCACTGACACAGGGGACAGCTTTTATCTAAACGGCTTATGACTTAAAATGGCGGCACAACGCGTAATGATCGGCTACACTAAGCATTACGACCGGAATCTACCAACTGCGAACAATAGAGGTCAATATAAATCCAATATAAAGAAAGAAAATTCCCCGAGTCTGAACAGTAAGAAGTGTATCAATAGAGAAAACCAACTAAATCAAACCCGATCACAGCAAAAGAAACACTAGAACACCCAGTCTGACTAGGATTTCTCTAGTCTTCCAGAAACCTTTTTTCTTTATTAACTATAATAAGGGGTGACATTTGAAATCTGCATCCGATTTTGTTGTGCTGTATAAAGTGAGGCCTACAACACAGGGACAGTATGGAATTGAAGATTCACCAGGGGATTTTGTTGATGCAGGAATGACAGGAAGTGCAGGAATGACATGGTCCATCACAGGTTTGACTTACAGAAGGGTAATAAACTCAGCCTGGGACGAGATCTCACATCAGTTGGTGTGGTGTCAGACTACCGCCAGTAGCTGACCCCTGTGTTGGGGTCACGGGGTGAGTGACAGGTCAGCGGGGCCAGGCCACTGTTTGATTAACACATCCTTTAAACCGAGGACTCTGGGAGAACACTGCTCGGCCTTTCATTGACATTGCGAAGGGGACAGTGTTGTTGAAATACTTTTAACCTTCGCACCCTAGGTCGACCACAATAAGCTAGAGAGGGCAATGTGGTGCAATACAAACAAACACGTCTTAAGCCTTTATTCGCTGCTGCTTTAAGGTCGGCGCTAGTGCATCTAACGGCAATGGCGACAAATTATTATGCAGAAACACTTTTTTCCATGTTATTTTATGTAAAGTACATGGCTCATATGTGCACGGAAAAGGAATAATGCACTTTCGCTGTATGTAGACTTTGTGTGGAGAAAAGGTTTCCCTTTTTTGTGTTTTCATACAGGCAAGCCTTCTCACCTCTCAATAAAGGCAATGTTTTTCATCCAGTTCAAAGCAATCGGCAAGCAGCTCGGTCAAAATGTCAATAAAAGCATTGGCTTGTGAAACCTCCTCGAAAATAAAATCTATATCACCAAAGCGATATTTAAAAATCAACAGTGAACGGACAATTATTTTTTATCTGGGCTATACATTGTGTAGCCATTAGGCAAGCCAAGTGTTGTTTAGGATGTTCATAAAATCTCATCCATCTAGGCTATATGATCCCATAACTGTTCTGGGTTCATGGTGTGAGAGCATTTTACCTACTAATAATCACCACCATAAGGGCAGCATTGTGACAATGACAGTATACGCGCATACTTTCAGTCTGTCTTCCTCCATTTTATTCTCCTTCGAAGACTGCTTTTACCTTTGATATTATAATGCACTGGCTTGTCGATAAATATATAATGTACTGAACATTTTCAGACGAGCAGAACCAGCGTAAACCAGAGTTTAGTCTGAAAAACTTGACATGTGACCCTCCCGGCAACCACATTGTAACGCTGGCTGTGATCTTCAGCTCTCTCCTGAATTTGTTGTGATGAGTGGGCCTTAGAAATAGTGATGATGACGAAATGAGGAAACTGATGAACTTGTATAATATCACTATAAATCCCGCTGTTATTGCGATGACAGAATTGACAGTATTGTTAATATTTAAGCATGTTTACGCATATGTGTGTGTACGTGTCACACTATTACTCATCACCCTTTAAAAGATGCTGTGATGATGCTCTCGCGTGGTATTCATAGTAAAGTGAGTGTCAGTGTCATTCTGTGTTCGGTGTGATTGATCTGTAACCTACAGCTGATGTCCGTCCCCTGTTCTGCGATATAGAACGGGCGGGTCGACGTTCTCCAGAACATATCCGCGTGCCCCAATATTTTGTGGCGTGGGCGCTCTGAAGGATGTTCGTGGCGTTTAGAGGAAATTACCCTTACAATCCTTTGCAAGAAGAGATAGCTCCCTAGCTACATGGCATATTGATTTCTCCTGTCGCGAGGAGCGCTGTTCAAGCCCCATTTAAGATTTCCATCCCGCACGTTGCCCTGAGCACACAACAGTCCCGTAAATTAGGGAAATTCCACATTCGTCACCTGCGTTATTTTAAGATACTTTGGTGACGCGAAAGACCCGGGTAGATCTACGACGGCGCAGAGTACGCCGTCACTCCACACTCCCAGATCCTTGTAGACGTCCCCTGATCCAGCACCTCTCTCTCCGCAGACTGGGTAAGCGGCCGGGTCGGCCCCAGTGCGTGTGATTTTGACCTGTTTTTCACATTACTATTTTGTGTGTGTGTGTGTTGGGGGGGTAGAAATTGAGAATTTACCGGTCCTCCTTAAATGAACACGTCTAACAGGACTTGTGATTCCTATGGATCAGAGACCCTCTCCAGACAGTAACAACACTTGGTCAGTGCAGTGAATACATAGTGGCTGTCACTGGTGCGTGCGTGCGTGCGTGCGTGCGCGTGCGTGTGCGTGTATAGTTGCAGTATCCTGTTGGGTACAAATAACAGGATAGTACAATTTGGAAAATCGAATTTATAGGGACTTAGCAATTTTCTACACGAGGGAATAAAGGCTATTTTTAGCTTGGGGTGAAAAACACAAATGAGGTTAGGGGTGAGGGCTGGTAACTGTGGACGTAAACCTGTGTTCATGACTGTGTGTGCACTGAGGCTACTTATCAAATTTAGCTGAAAGTAGAACAGGGTGTCATAAGGCTGCTGTATATTCAAATATCCAGTGGAGCAGTAACAACAGGTCTCAGGTTAATCAAGGTTACCATGGCCACATGACTGTCGGAAGTAGCGATGGGTTGTAATGAACGCTGTGGTGTCTTTATAGACTGTTCTGGAAGGAATATTAGCCATGCCCTGAGACAAAGATGGTTAGGTGTTAGGGTTTGGTGTTAAGTTGGGTTAAGGTATATATAACCATTCTGATGGTTACTGGAAAGGTCAAGGTTTCTGGAAAGGATTAAAATATAAATAGAACTTAAAAGGAACTTCAAAGGCTCAAACTGTTTAGTTCTCTTAGTTAAAGTATGACGTAGGCTCGATGCTCGATGACCTCACAGTGATGTCACGGTGATGTGTTAAGTCGCTGTTGCTTTGTTTGTTGAATTAGCAGTCGTCAAATCTGATAGTACAATACGGTTTTCAGGCAAACGATTAGTTACCCCCCCAGATATCGGTGTAATATATAATGTCAGGGTCAGGCTAACGTCTAATTTATTCACAACAGATGTATTGTTTTTGTATGCATGTGCTTATTATCGTGACTTGCAAACACACTTGTCCGAAACAGAAAGATTTCACCACAATTTAACGATTAAGGTAGTACTTCAAAAAACGCATTTGTGCCATGGTTTTACGTTACAGATTCGAAGCACTACGTTGAAAGAACAGTTTCAGGGCAATTGCAGTCCTTGACCGATCTTCAGAAGATTTAATTGATACCTGCGAATGCGTATTATAACATTGCGTTCGTAGGCGCGTGCGTGTGTGTGCGTGCGTGTGTGTGCGTGTGTGTGCGTACGTGTGCGTGCGTGTGTGTGTGCGCGTGTGCGTGTGTGTGCGTGTGTGTGTGTGCGTGTGCCTGCATTGTCTGTTTCATGTCGACTGAATCCATTGTGCAGAGAGGATCCATAAAGTCTGTATTGTGTTACACCTGATAAAGCTATGTGATTCTGCCGTACACCGGGCCACATAAAGAGTCTGAGCAGCTTATAGTGGCACATTGGCCGTGTTGCACTGTAGGAACCAGCCAGGAGGATGCTGATGGTGATATTGTATTGGTGACAATACTGGCAACGTTGGTTCGCGCAAAGCCACACGCTTCTCCCAAACATAATTACAATGTAATCGTTTGTATGGAATATGTTTTTGAAGCCTGCGCGTTTCTGCTATCAAATATGGATATTTCCTCTTCAGATTTGGCACGGCGCCATGTGTCGTATCACGTGAACGCCCGTTTATTTGGAATCCTCCACACATTTGTTCTTTTGATGCTCATTTTAAACTGAGTACATCCATAGCGCATATATGTGCACATGAAGCATGCCGTCTAAGCGATTGTGAGGTACACATAGAGGATGTGTGTGTGTGTTTGTGTGTGTCTGCGTGTGTGTGTCTGCGTGTGTGTGTATGTGTGTGTGTGTGTCTGCGTGTGTGTGTGTGTATGTGTGTGTGTGTGTCTGCGTGTCTGCGTGTGAGTATTCTGGCTACACATTGTCTCCTCTATGCCTGTTTTGAACCTTAATAAGCCCAGCCGACTCTACGCTCCCTGGATGTGAGGGGAGAGAAATGGCTTTCTTACACTTCAATTTCACGCATATTTTCTTTGCGACTAATGAGAGCCTTAAATACGGCGCCAGACGTCAGACACGGCTGTGAAGGCTGACATTTTCACACACAGCGGCACCTTGTCACCACGGATGAAGTCCCTCTACCTGGCTGTTGGAGTGTGTGTGTGTGTGTGTGTGTGTGTGTGTGTGTGTGTGTGTGTGTGTGTGTGTGTGTACGTGTGCGTGTGTGTGTGCGCGTGTGCGTGCGTGTGCGTGTGTGTGCGTGTGTGTGTGTGCGTGTGCCTGCATTGTCTGTTTCATGTCGACTGAATCCATTGTGCAGAGAGGATCCATAAAGTCTGTATTGTGTTACACCTGATAAAGCTATGTGATTCTGCCGTACACCGGGCCACATAAAGAGTCTGAGCAGCTTATAGTGGCACATTGGCCGTGTTGCACTGTAGGAACCAGCCAGGAGGATGCTGATGGTGATATTGTATTGGTGACAATACTGGCAACGTTGGTTCGCGCAAAGCCACACGCTTCTCCCAAACATAATTACAATGTAATCGTTTGTATGGAATATGTTTTTGAAGCCTGCGCGTTTCTGCTATCAAATATGGATATTTCCTCTTCAGATTTGGCACGGCGCCATGTGTCGTATCACGTGAACGCCCGTTTATTTGGAATCCTCCACACATTTGTTCTTTTGATGCTCATTTTAAACTGAGTACATCCATAGCGCATATATGTGCACATGAAGCATGCCGTCTAAGCGATTGTGAGGTACACATAGAGGATGTGTGTGTGTGTTTGTGTGTGTCTGCGTGTGTGTGTGTGTCTGCGTGTGTGTGTATGTGTGTGTGTGTGTCTGCGTGTGTGTGTGTGTATGTGTGTGTGTGTGTCTGCGTGTCTGCGTGTGAGTATTCTGGCTACACATTGTCTCCTCTATGCCTGTTTTGAACCTTAATAAGCCCAGCCGACTCTACGCTCCCTGGATGTGAGGGGAGAGAAATGGCTTTCTTACACTTCAATTTCACGCATATTTTCTTTGCGACTAATGAGAGCCTTAAATACGGCGCCAGACGTCAGACACGGCTGTGAAGGCTGACATTTTCACACACAGCGGCACCTTGTCACCACGGATGAAGTCCCTCTACCTGGCTGTTGGAGTGTGTGTGTGTGTGTGTGTGTGTGTGTGTGTGTGTGTGTGTGTGTGTGTGTGTGTGTGTGTACGAGTGTGTGTACGAGTGTGTTTCTGCGCAGTTGTTGGTCTTTAACTGCGTGTAGGAGTTTATCTGTGAGGTAGTTTCGGTGACAGGACCTGACGCGAAACATATTCGGCGGCTAAAAGACGAAAACAAACCGCCGGGACAAAATATGAAGTTGCGATGCAATCCTCCTTCGCCACATCTCTCAGCTGTGAATGCCATCATGTACGGGGGAGGCAGTAGAACTAGCTATACCCATCCGTATTGATAGAATGTGTGTAATTGTGGCTGCCTGTAGAACAGAGGCGTCATGAGCTCACCGCGAATGCGTCGTTTCCCCCGACGAGGCTTAAACAACCGCGTTCCCCCGCTTGTTTTCAACGTCTACTGTACATTCAAAATGGCGGCCCGGGCTAATTAAGGAGCAGCGGATGGTGAAAATGAGACAGCCAGTGCCGGGGTTTATGCAATTATCTGCGGCATCCAGTTAAAGAGACGGAGGGGGAATAGCATCTCACATGTTGTCGCGTTTCCGAACGGGGACGCCGGACGGCTTAGATATTGTTCGGCGTTTGGCGCGCTGTTTCTATTTATGTCTTCTTACTTAGCCGTACACATTTATATGGAAATAGCAACAAAAAATATATGAAGATTGGTTATTGACACACACTCGATTGCTGTTGTACCCAACACAGTTGTGTTTGAGTGGTCTTTGTTTGGAACCGTGGCTTCTAATACGGCCTAAAGACTACACCCGGTCCAGGCGAAGCTTTTGTGGACCGTCGGTGTAATGGCGTGGCTGCTCGCACACGGCCCCGTCGCTCTCACCGCAACCTCGTCTAGAACTCATCACAGCCAGACGCTGACACAATTCCCACTTTAATGTGCTCATTAGGAAACGCACAGCGCCAACATAATTGTGAGCCACGACACGCAGTATTATTGCAAAAAACGGTTTCGTTTTAATGCTGCAGTAGAAAAAAAGGTTATATGAAGTCATATAATGGGTGCTTCATTGACAACAACAACTGGAGAAAGGAAACATGGCACAGAATGCACTACAGTGTCTGTGCTGTTTACATGCCAATATTTTACACATACGATTTCCGTACACCGGCAGCTGTCAGTCACCTCAGCGAGTCGACTGCTGAAGAAACGTAGCAAATGTGTCAATCAAAGGTGAGATAACCGTGGTTACCGTCGATGTCCCCCAAAAAAGGTGAAGCTGCGGTTAAGGAATTGTGGGAGATTAATCAGACAGAACGAAAAAAGTAAAGACCAATCAAAAAGGCATTCTACAATATGAAACGACCACCAAGGGTGCTTATAAATAAGAGGTTACACGTGTAATTCTTCATCACCTCATAAAGTAACATATTTTGTACAACATCTTTTAATGTTCAAATACCAGCACACGTCCTGTACTAGAGGTTTAACCCTTTGAGCACGAGGTTGAAATAAAAGATTGACGTAATTTGTTTCCCTCTTGTTTTCATACCATTTGATTAAATAACATATTTATAAAACTATTGTGCAAAACAATTTCATTAATGTCTTCATATATTGTGCACCAGTAGATAGTCATACTCCTCTTAAATTAAAAATATAAAAATGATGCATAATTTAGACAGGAATTAGTATATATGTTTTTATATACATTTTTTACATAGACCTGAATTCATAAAGGCCCCTGATTAAACAAAGTAAACCACTTCAGATTTCGATTTTGCATCGCGTACAATGCAGTGTGTTGGACGTTGAACCTCTGGTATTCTCTATGCGCGTCTTGTGAAGCACACAATAGCTTGGTCGATTCCAATCTGAAATATTCTCGTTTGGATAGGGGTTTTGGATCGTTGGGGTCGAAGTGCTTGGCCGTACTCAGAGGGTTAAATTTTAGATGCTGATACCAGCACGGAAAGATCACGATAACAAAAGAGAGAGAGGGAAAGAGAAAAAAGAAAAGTGCACCAGATTTAGTTACCAAATAACTAAACTGTCTCATTTATGCATGCAGCTTATTGCATCTCAGCGATGCCAAAATATAAGAAAATCAAATCCAATTTACACAACTTTTTCAAATACATACCACTTCATTTCAAAATTCATTCATTTTTTTTCAACCTTCATAAGTTTCATCAGTGACAACAGCGCCTCTTTCTTCAACAATGCACAATTTAAAAAAATTACCAGCTTTAAAAAAAAGGATAATATAAACAAACTAACTTATTGGGCCAGAGTGATTCTACCTTAATGAAAATAAAAAAAAACATGTGCCGAAACTAAACAGTAGTTGTATGGCATCTTTGTGCAGTTTCATCACTTAATGGTCCTTTTGGAAATAAATGTCTGTGAAAAGCTAAAGACAAAGAGAGGAAGTGAGTGTGAGAGAGAGAGTGTGTGTGTGTGTGTGTGCAGCATGTCCAAAGCTTAGTGCTACTGTTTCTCCAACTCACAGACGTACATAAGATGGTCCTCTGGGGACTTCCCATGGGTCTTGCTCAGGTGGAGCTTGACCGCGTGCTTGCTTGCAAAAGTCCGGTTGCAGAGCTTGCACTGATAGGAGGTGCCGCTTCCGTCCTCGTCAGTAGACGGAGACGGGGAGTGGGCATGGGAGAGGGAGTGAGGGTTGGAGTGGGAGTGGTTGGACAGCAGTTTTTCAGACAGGCTTTTGGTGTGACGTGAGATCTGACTGACGAGCTGTTCTCCCGACAGTTTGGTCAGGTCTCGAAGCCTGAAGCCCAGGTGAGACTCTAAGTGGGTGACGTACGTGGAGGGGGAACGGATCTGGGAAGCACAGTCGCTGCAGAAGAACACCGGATGGCCGGAGTCTAGGTTTTTTAGGAACTTTGTCCCGCCGGTTCTCCGTAGCTGGTACTTGACGTTGGCTAGCCAGTGGCTGATGGTTGTCATGGAGAGGCCGGTGAAACGTGATATGTGCATCCTCTCCTGGGGGCTCAGGTCTGACATCACGTACTTGCCATCGCCGGTCTGCCGAAGGCTGGACGCAAACTGGGCCTGGAGAATGAGCAGGTGTTGCGGGTTCCAGTTGGACTGCCGGCCCTTGCGCTTTTGGGCTGGTGATATATCCTCTAGCTCCTCCTGGGTGGCACCCTCAATGTCAGACCTTTCTGACAGGCTGGTGGGTGTGGAGGACTTGGAGACTTGACTCTCTGTGAGGTTTCTCAGCATGTCGGAAATGTCTGACAATGCGTTCTCGCGCAACGGGGAGTTGGACATGAAGGAGGCCACAACGGACGAGGCTTTGGCCATTGTGACTGTGGATGAGGGGGAAACCGAGGAAGGCGTTGACGTAGATGAACCCAGAGAGCTACTCTTTTCATTCTTGCCTTTGGTCAAGTCTATTGGCTGGTCGTTGTTGACGTGATAAAAGTAGCGGTCCAAGTGCTCGTTGTTTTTTTTGGTCTGTGCCGGCGTGGAAGCGGCCACCGCGGCCTTCTCCGCCAAGCTGTTGCTCATCTTGAAGAGCATACTCATCGGGTCCAGGGAGGGTAATGCAGGTTTAGCTGCCTTACCCAGGTGGACATTCATCACTGACTGAAGAGCACTTAGAGGATTGACGAAGGGCTGCTCTGGTGGGTGGTCAGTAATGATGGCTGTGCTTCCGCGCAGAGCGGAGACGGGGGATTTGACAGCGGACTCGGTTCCAT
This sequence comes from Dallia pectoralis, assembly GCA_029465975.1. NCBI lineage: Eukaryota > Metazoa > Chordata > Actinopteri > Esociformes > Umbridae > Dallia > Dallia pectoralis. Next base: position 4,199,324 of record CM055762.1, on the reverse strand, counting down.
TCTCCGCCGAATCCTTAATATTGGCATCACCGTTAGACTCTTTGTGACTGCCACCACCAATGCTCTCAGGGGTTTTGGATCCTCTACTCTCTTTGGGCGACTCCCCCCTGGCAGACTCCCCTGCCTCGCTGCTACAGGGGGATGGCGTGGTTCTTCTCAGAGGGGAGACCCTGACACTAGGCTCACGCATCTTCTCCTCCACCTTTGCTACTTTTTCAGTCACCTTCTTGACCAACTCCTCCATGGCGTGGAAGTTGTTTTTGGGTAGCGGAGAGGTCTGCCGACTAGGAGGGGAGATCAGTGGTTGGTTTTTGCCGTTTGGGGATAGGATCTCTCCACCGGGGAACATGTATTTGAGGGGAGAGCTCTTCCCTGTGTGACCGAGGGAGAGTTTCATGATGTTGGGCAGCTGATAGGCAGCGTGGATGCTTGGGTAGCCCCCCCAGCTGGGAGCGCCGTTCTGTGCTTTGTTGATGGCGGACGTCACCGTGTTTTCCAGGGACTTCAAAATATCAAATCCCCCCTTAGGGCTCTCTTCTAGATCCTCCTCTGTTAAATAGGAGTATTTGGAGGAGATATCGAATTTCTCCTCAGACTCCTCGTCGCCGGTCTTCTTTGCTTTGCGGCTGTAGGTGGTTTCCTTTGTGCACTCCTCTTCTTTCTCCTCCTTCTTAATCTCCACAGTCATAGCCGGGGAGACGCTAGATGGGGGCGGTATGGGCGGAGGAGGCGGGGAGAAAGCTGTGGCTGCCAGGGGCACAGACTGGACCTTCTCCTCGCCGGCGGAGATGACGGAGACGGGAGTCGACGGAGACTCCATGATAGGCTTGCCTTTCTTGATGGCAGAGTTTGTGACCTTGATGAAGTGACCCGTCACCATCATATGTGCGGTCAGCTCCTGGAGGGTGTCGTGGGAGCTGCCACATTCCATACATTTCAGAATCTGGGATTTCCTGGACTCGAACTGCCAGGCATAGCTTGCTCCATTCTGGTGTCCGTAGCGGTTATTTGGGGTGATGTAGGGGTTGGATACCTTCTGAAGGGGGTCATTAGGATCATTTATAGAGGGTCTGGGGGTGCCCCCATTGGAGTCTGGGGAGCTCGGAAGGTCAAGCTCGATCGGGGCTCTCTTCCGGGAAGAGGAGATTATTTTAGCTGCCACAGGGGTCACTGGCTCCTTCAGAGGTACTTTCTGGTAGTGTTTTGTCTTGATCATGTGGACACTGAGGTCCTGCAGAGACTCAAACGAATGTCCACAGTACATGCACTTCAGGACCTTCTGAGCATCTTCTTTGCCCTCCATCTCCAGCAGGGACCGCTTACGCGGCTTGGACCAGCGTTTGGTGCCCTCGCTGTCCGTCTCGTGGTTGTCATCCCGGTAGTGGCCCGTCTCGTTCATGTGCACGGTCAGCCCGACAAGTGTGTCGTAGGCGGCACTGCAGTCCTTGCAGCGGAACTTGCTGGCGCCCGTGAAGATGGAGCCGTAGAGCTTAGTGCTCTGGCGGTAGAGCTGCACAGTGCTGAACAGGTTGTTTTGCTCCGCCGCCGGGTGATTCAGTCGGTTCTGGTTCTGAGAGACCTGCTGGAGCGTCTTGGCAACGGCGGACTGGTGCCAATCGTAACCGTTGCCATTGCTGCCGCAACTGCTGCTACTGCTGCTACTGCTGCTGCTGCTGTGGCTGCGCGGAGGTTTCTCCACGGCGGGTGGCTGGGTTAGGTTGAGGTTCAGGGACGACCAGTAAGAGTTGGTCAGGAAGCTGGTGTAGATGGCCTTCATCTGCTCCAGGCTGTCCGGCCCGGTGGTAGCGCTGTCCTCAGTGGACGTCGCCATGGTGGTGGCCAACATCACGGAGGAAGACGGCGACAGGGATGTCGGGGCCACCTTGGCGACATCCTCGTTTTTTAGGGAGGCACTCTCAAAGTCTGACATGCGGTCGCTGGACTCACTCAGGTGAGACTCGTTGTCCATCTCGTGGCCGGAGAAGTCGGCAGCCGGGGAATCGTGGAAGGCAGGCCGACCGTTGAGAAGCAGGTCCTTGTCTTGGCACATGTACTTGACCGCAGGCTCCTCCTCTGCAGCCGAGTCCTCCCCTTCCGGGTCCTCATCGAGCAGAGCAGCCTCCTTCTCATCCTCAGGGGCGTACGCTAAGGAAACACAGAGAGAGAGAAATGGAGATGATGTTATTAAAATGGCTACCGATGAAGATCTCCAAAGTGGCATTTTTGCAATGCCTTGCAAATCAGACAATTGACGAAATTGAAAACACTAAATGTATTTTTCCCATATCAGAGAAAACAAAGCAATCATAGACAAGACCACTTCATATCATAAACTGTTGCTGTAATTCCATTTCCACTTCCCCACTGCATTTACGTCCTTTCCAAACGGAATAAACTTCCGCCACCCTCCCCTTTTGTTCTTACTGCAGAGAAAGACAGGCAGAAAGAAGAGGGATAGAAAAAAAATGTCTCTTCAAACACAACTTGCCGCCTTGTTCTTCTCAAGGGGCAACAGCTTGAAATTAAAACTAAATTTGAAATTAATGAAGCACATTCTGGAGGTGGCATTCGTTTCTGAAGTAATAAATTACTTGTATCAACCTCCGAGACAGCAGTTCCTGTCTGTCAATTAATATGTCTAACGCTTCTTCTTCAGCCTCTGATGCATTTCCTAACAGACACGCTCACCATTTAAATTAAGCATGCATTTTCACTCATTACCCGCCATAGGCTCGCCTTCGCGTAAAATAAAAATGAATCTGTGTACGTTTCGACCGACAAATCTCTCCGAACAAAACACATTTGCTTCAATTACGAAAGATTAGAAAGTTTAGTTATTATTTACAGTTTAGCCCGGAGTGCATGCTTTCAATTTATATTCAAATCCCTCCCGTTTAAAACAATAAAATGTGAATCGCAGTAAAACGTAAATACGCAAATGAACGGAACACTTTGGAGCTCGGCGCCAACGCACATTATTTAGTGATCGAGGGTTTCGGAAACCGGTGGGCCGGGAGACCAGGATATATGGCAGACGGGACGCGGGGGTGATTTCTTACATTCCTAGCCGCACCTGATTCCCAACTTCCCATCAGTCATCGTCCAGGTATGTAAACAACAGTTAGGAATGACACTGAGCGTGGTGGGTCGGTGCAGAAATCGTCTATCAACAGTTTAAAGGTCACCTGAGTGGGAATGATCTCAATGGTCGCGACATAAACTATAAGCTGCGTATGAATAGGTTTTCATACGGGACACTAGATCTGACAGCACTGGGTGTTCCCGTTTTTAAATGCCTATCCAACTTCACAGATGCAAATAACACAGTTGTTGTCTTTTTTACTTTTGCTCGTGTGAATAAATGCTTATAGCAAACAAATATAATAACTGTAGCGCATTTGCATTTTCCACCGCTCTCGGGAAGGTGCAGTTTTATCCTTTAAGTGAAAACCGGCATCTGGTTCCGGAACCCGGCTGTCATGTCTCGCACGGCGACAGCCCGCCGCAGACTTCTGTCTCGGCGAGGAAGCGAAGGTGTAAGCGCCGCATCAGCCGAGACACGGGGAAAACCTCAGTCACTGTCTGCGCCATTTATATGGTTGCCTTTGGCAGTGTGTGTGTGTGTGTGTGTGACGTCGTGGGATAAACAGATGTGCTGGTACAAGCTGTAACTTCCCGCCGCCGGGCTACAGTGAAAACCCCACAGGCTCGCGGCGCTCTCTGTGACCTGAACGAGCGGGCCGCTAAGTGCTCAATATCACACATTAGCACTGGGCCGGCCAGTAACGTTGAGCGCGCTAATATGTACGAACGCGTTCCACATAAAGCACGTTGACAGGCCCAAGGCGACACCTGGACTGCAGGAGAGATGTATAGTAGCGTCAATTATTTTGGGAATGTTCGATTGAAACGTTGAGCGTGTGTCTCTAGAGGATAGCCGAGACGCATCCTTGTCACAAGGGCCCTGATGGTTGTTGTAGTTGTCCAGTAAAGAAAGCACCTTCCAATTAAGACACATTACTTATAGGCGACACGTGCTGTTTTGTGGACAGATGCGACCGCGCTCGTGTTCTGTAAAAGCACAAACGAAACACTGAGTAGCTAAAAGGGTGGATATCTTCAAAAATGTAACCGAACACCACACAGCGTAACAGGCGCCCTGGTCGTGCAGTGCAAACACACACACACACGCGCGCATTCAGGAACATGCGCGTGGGTGCTCGGGCTCAAGCACACACATGTACATGCAGAGGGCCATCTGTTCTGAATCAACCAAAACGACAGCTGTTCAAGAGAACAATGCCTGTGCCGGGGAAGCAGTTAGAACAGCACTCACATCAAGGCCAAACACCCATGTGAAATGTCTCTCCTCAAAATACAAGCTGGACTTAAAGCTGTTAAATGTAATTAAAACACACGGTGACGGGGGGGTGTGGGGTGGTGGTGGTGGGGGTGGCATACGATACAGACACGTTTACACCTAAGCCCATAAATGATCCGCGAAACCTTTGCCGTCGTACTAAATATAAATGCCTAGTTCACCTTAAACATGATTGCGACACTTATTTGAATGCGATAAAAAAACGTGTGAGCGAAAGCCCGGGTGAGAGGCTGGAATAATACGCGGATATCTGCGCCGGTGCCAAGTCATTGTTCCACCGGACCTCGCATTGCACTCCCTGGCGAACCGACGGGGTGCAACAGAAACCTTTGCTGACCTTGAACTTGACAGATTGAACTCCAACCTGGTTTAAAGGCGTCAGCGTGCGCGTCACAGACAGACGGCGACACTGAACGAGAAAGCGGTCGTGACCGTGCAAAACATCACGCGGTGCCCTACGTGCGTGCGTGTCGCACGCGACTGACTCGGACCGGAGCGCGTACGGTACACAGGTACTACCTTCACCTTAGCTGTCGGGCCCGGAACGTAGCCGTAGCTTGAGAGAGAAGGACAGGAATAGATTGTGGAGGTGGTCGAGGGTGGTGTGGGGGGTGCCAGCCAGCCAGCCGGGCAAGATCTTGGAAAGACCTCAAGACTGTGGCCACACAGGGAGCATCTCGCCCCTGGACTCATGCCAGGCCACAGGGCCCCTGAAGTGGCCGTGGATATCTGTTCCAATATTGAGTTTTTAGCCCAGGGTCCTCTTAGGCTGCTGGAGGCCGCCTGGACCAAGTGCTTCGCCACGCAGGTGCTCTTTTAATTAGGAAAAGGGATGGGTGGCGAGGAATGGAGATAGTGGGGGAAAATAACCAGAATTAATTGGCAGCCGAGAGGAATAGAGGAGGTTTGATCTCATTTTCAGAGGGATATCAAGAGAGAAGACCCGGTGAGAAAGGCCCTTTGAAACGGGTGAGAAACGTGTGCTTTCGAGATTGGAACCTCAGATCGTAGAAGGATCGGTTTACTTATCAACATAACCAATTCAACTCTATCAAAAGGCTTCCGTATTCAAACAATCCGGGACTGAACCCACAATGTATTTCCGTCCTGCCTCTTGTCCGTGGGATACCAAGTTAGTTCCAAGTGTAATGTAGGTTTGACTGTAAATCTTAACCTGAGGTATCGTCAATTTGTTTCAAATTAAATTCCTTTTTCACAATTGTTGCAGATCATGTCAGCGATTACATCCATTCCTGTGCAATTTCATTCAGAAAAAGTTATTTGCATACACGGTCAATTCTGGTTGACTCTACTGTATACAAGTCAATACAAACATACAGGGGTCATTTTGGCCAATAGAAACGCTTCAGGGAAACAGTTTATCATCCTTACTAATGTCACAGACACATCATTTTCACCGGTTTTCTTGTACAGTATGTTTACAAAACTGTTGATGAGGGGAAGTTTGGAATGTATGAGACACTGTGTGTGTGTGTGTGTGTGTGTGTGTTCACAGAAGTCCTCACAAAGATCGTAAAACTAGACGATTTGTCCCCATTTTCAGCCAATGCCCAATGCACAAGGAAAAGGGCATTTTTCTTTTCAGGAGTTAGGTTTAGGGTAAAACCCATAATTGGGGTCTCTGTTACACTAATGGTTAGTACTAGGATTTGGCAGTAGAGATTCAACAGAGATTCCCAGGACTGTCTCACGGGAGCATTGCTTAAGGGAAAAGCAGGACACAACAACCAGGGCAACCAATCAAATACACCTCAAGTAAAAAATAAAAGATACCTTGCAGAGTCAAGGTGAAAACACAAGGGCACCGAAAGGTTACTGGGATGTGAAAAAGGCAAGGTAAGACATTAACTTTGAGATGGAGAACGTCTAGTAGCTTGGAGCATACACCGCTATAGGGTGGAGCCTATACTGCTATAGGGTGGAGCATACACCGCTATAGGGTGGAGCCTATACTGCTATAGGGTGGAGCACACCCGCTATAGGGTGGAGCCTATACTGCTATAGGGTGGAGCCTATACTGCTATAGGGTGGAGCCTATACTGCTATAGGGTGGAGCATACACCGCTATAGGGTGGAGCATACACCGCTATAGGGTGGAGCCTATACTGCTATAGGGTGGAGCCTATACTGCTATACGGTGGAGCATACAGCACTATAGGGTGGAGCCTATACTGCTATAGGGTGGAGCCTATACTGCTATAGGGTGGAGCCTATACCGCTATAGGGTGGAGCATACACTGCTATAGGGTGGAGCCTATACTGCTATACGGTGGAGCATACAGCACTATAGGGTGGAGCCTATACTGCTATAGGGTGGAGCCTATACTGCTATAGGGTGGAGCCTATACTGCTATAGGGTGGAGCCTATACTGCTATAGGGTGGAGCCTATACTGCTATAGGGTGGAGCCTATACTGCTATAGGGTGGAGCCTATACCGCTATAGGGTGGAGCCTATACCGCTATAGGTTGGAGCATACACTGCTATAAGGAAGTAGAGGAGGTGGAGGCGGACCTTGTCAGGGTCCCACCCTCTGATTAGATCCTACCCTGACCCCCAGTTAATGAAGTTAATTGAATCGGAGATCATTAATGCTTAAGTATTGTGATTTGACATGCGCAGACAAATAGTTGCGGATGCCATGGGTATTTTAATGTCGGTTCTTCTGTGTGTGTGTGTGTGTGTGTGTGTGCGTGTGTGCGTGTGTGTGTGTGCGGCAGTGAGATGCTAAGGGGGCATTGCTGGCCGGTGCCTGATCGAGCGATCGGAGTTCAGGGAGGGATGAAGGCGAAGAATCGACGAGGCGTGCCATCGATTTGCGGAGAGACGCCCCATCGACCCAGACGCCTGACGAATGGAGCCCGACCCTCCAAGGCTACAAGTGAACGTTCCCTCTGAAAGGAAAGGCTAATCTAACCAACCCTCCCTCTCCAGCTTCCTCCCGACAGACACCCACCCACCTGGGCCATCTCCACACAGACCACCAGGCCCTATTTGGATAGACGAAAACAGCAACGTGTCTGAGAATGAGACGGAGACAAAACGAGAAACGCGAGAGAAAGACGGAGCGGTAGAACGAGACAAGAGAACCAGCATGCGAGACTGCAAGAAAAAAATAAAACTTTCCGCGGGAGGGGGGGCTAATCGCGGCTAATCGGCTGCTCAATGGCACTCAGCTGGAGAGTGTCTGACAGCGTACCTGGGGCGTGTGCCTGCCGGTTGAAGCACCTGCGGGTGCTTCCCCGTGCCGCCACATCAGCTGAACCAATAGGAGGACCCTATCCATCGCCACACCCAACTAGACGCACTAAAGAATAACAGAACCAGGAGATGCTCGGTTTTTGCGGTAAGTCTGTCGTAGAAGAATGACCGCAAACCCAACCGGAGCGGAGAGGCGCCACTAGAGCGTGCGTTTTTCGTCGCCGCCCATCTCGTCCGAGCGACCGTTTTAGATGAACGCCCCCTGTAGGCCGGCGACAGTTAGACGTTAAACCCGAACGCTCGAATGCAGACGTCGGGATTCACACTGCTGCCCTAACTGGCGTTGTGGCGTTTTCAACTGCTCAGCCGACATCAATGACAGCCTGTGTCTGGAAGTCCCAATGCACAAACCGCTGGTTCACAGTGAACTTCATCATAAATTAAACATTCCCACTGAATGGGGACCCATTCATATCCATCGAATCTTCCAGAGGACTGTATTCTGCCTCCCAGGGAGGTGTGGGAGGGAGGGAGGGAGGGAGAAAGGGGGAGGTGATAATTGACTTCCTAAACATCTATTGCTGCCTACTGATGCTCTGTCCATGGGACGCGGCCGGTGGAATCACCCCCTGACATTTTGATGGGAGCATGTGTGTGTGTGTGTGTGTGTGAGGTGGGGGGGTCTTTTAAGCTGTGCCTCGGCATGGCTTCCAGGCCGCGCGTTCGCTATTATGAAGCCGGGGCGACGGTCTCGAGCAAATTATCCGGCGGCCTTGCCTTTCTCATTCAGATGGGCACCACTCGGAGCCGTCGCATTCCTGAAGCGCGGGACAACCAGAGGTCACGCCTGGCGTTCCCAAGGGGGAAGGGGGCGGGGGGGGTTAAAGCCGAACAGGACACATCGTTTCAGCTGTGGCCGGGCTCTCGTTGTCCTCCGTTGGCGTGCGTGCCATACGCCCCCAACCCCCCGCTCAGAACAGAATCACAGGACTGTGTCGCTCGCCCATTAGAGAGAGTGCTGGGTAATGGATGAGAACAGATCTGGCTTGCTGCGGTCCCTGGGGCATGGTTGTTCTCTCTCTGTAGACATGAAGTGTGCATCCACACACACACACACACACAGTAACCACACACACACACACACAGTAACCACACACACACACAGTAACCACACACACACACACAGTAACCACACACACACACACACACACACAGTAACCATACACACACACACACACACACACACAGTAACCACACACACACACAGTAACCACACACACACACACAGTAACCATACACACACAGTAACCATACACACACACACACACACACATATGAATACACTCACACTAATGACTCAAACACTGGTATGACTACACACACACACACACACACACACAGATGACGGCAAACTAACGGTGAATCGAGGCAAAGGCCAATGGAAAATACACTACGTAGACCTGAACATCGTAAACACGAGCCTCTGTCTCGCACCTGCACACACACGCAAACGCACGGCGCGCACAGGCAAAAGCACACACACCCGGCCACATACAGACACACACACAGACCCTAACAAAAATGTTAGAGGGGAAATAATAGCTATTTCCAAGCCATAATACCCAGTGTTAAGACCGCCCGGCTTTGTGATTTAGGTGGTCTGCGGAGATGTCAGTCTGCCGTCCCCGGGAGGAGGGGCGGGGGGCTGGGGGGACGCCGTCCTAATGGGGAAGTGGCAGCCGGCTCGGCGCTAGATCGCGGCTCCCGGCTCCGCTCTAGATTTGGTTTGTCACTGGGTATCCATTACCTGCCAATCTCCTCTGATCTCTTTAGACAGCCCTGATCAAAAGATGTCATTTGACCCAGTCGGACGGGCTCGGCCCGGGAAGTTAGCGCCGAGGCCACGGGGGAGACGGGGGACGACCCGCCCGTAAATAAAACGACAGCATCGCTTTAACGTCCCGTCATGTAGACGGGAGACGATTATGATAATGCCCGGTTCTGTCAGAACGCCAACGGACGGGAGGACAAGCGGCCGGTTCTGCCGCTAATCTGGACAATATAGCCTTCACTCGCTACCTCTGTCTCTCTCGCTTTCTTTGCGCTCAAGCTTAAACACACACACGCACGCGCGAGCGCGCACTTGTCCGCGCGCGCTAACTCTTGTCTCTTTCGCTTTTTGGCAGAGCGCATCCTCTATTTGTGCGAAGGCGGAAGGAGAGGGGTGGATAGAGAGCTGGAACACCTGAGAGGTGGGTCTGGGCCGGTCGGTCTGAGACCGTGTCAGATCTAATCTGCGGGCGCGTTCCTCTGGCCCACCTCGGTCTAATGCAGAGATGTTTGTTTATTCCCATTCGGTCGTCTGACGGCGCTCCGGATTGGCTTACGCGATGCGTCTGATTGCTTCGGATATTGCCCGGGCGAAATGTCAAAAGCAGAGCGGAATTCAAACGTTCGACCCGTGGGCTGGACGGGAGGCGTGACCGACAAGCGCTCATGTCAACATGACTGTACACACACACACACACACACAGAAAAAAACTAAATCAGCCATAGCCAACCAAGCGCAGTGTTAAACTTCACCGGGGCCGTTAAACGATAAAAGGTCCGGAATGGGCAGGGTTTTAGAGAAAAGAAAAACTGCAAGCAATAAAGCTGGAAAACAGCACTGCTCCGAGGCAATTTAGACTGCAAAACACAAACCATTAAGTTTGTGCATTATCTTTTAATTTAATCTTGAATGATTTATAATCCATCACGCAAGGCTTCAACCATATCCAATTATTCTCTACGGCTTGATTGACAACAAAGGTGATTTATTAAGCTAATAAAAAGTGATGGGCTCTCAGCTGCTTCTGAAAATAACCAGGCGGTCTGAGACTTTAAAGAGACACTGATCCTCCCCCCTCTTTCTGTCAGAGCCCGTTCACTTCCTGAGTGCGGGCGACTGTTTACGTCATCTCGGGCGGAGGGACACCCACGACAATCGCTTAACGACCTCGCCACTTAAAAGCAGAACCGTTCGCCGCGTGCAACCCCAGCCCGTGAGCCGGAGACGCCGGACATCAAAATGTCGCCCCTCGTGACGGCGAGGTCTCAGCGGGCGAGGCCGGTTGATTGCATTACGCTTTAAATCCGCCGTCCGCCGTACATACTGTATGTCATCTCGTTCTGCGCTTTATTCTCTAATGTTCCGCTCGATCACATGATATTAATGAAACCCTGACTGCGGAGGTTCTGGGGTCTGGAGTTCACATGCATATCAACGCCATTCCCCCGGATGTCATTACCAAATGTACGGAAAGCCGCGTAGGCCAACTTAATGTGCCTTTGACCCGGAGGTTCACATTATATCCTCTCGGTTTCCCCAGAAATCCCGATATTCCAGCTCGGTCGTTATACGTCCAATAGACGTGCGTATTATTAACAGAATGAAATGCTTAGCATAAATCACATGCAGTAAACATGATGCTGACTTCTACACTGCTGTTTGCAAAACCAAAATCCATAAACTGTGGTTTGAAAGAGTGTTTTCTGTGTGTGTGTTTTTCTAAATCTAAGCCCACAGCCTTACTTACAGTTCTTACTCCTGGCAAAACCTTGAATAAAAATCATGGGATTTAAATGAACGGTGCTTCCACTTCATTTGGCGAATGACAATAATAATAATTTAAGTCGGTGTGGAAAACAGACAGGATTTGGCCAAAAAGTAATTGTCGTAAAGGAAGTCCATGCCGTTTTCATTCACTCACAGAAACGAATTCCAATGACATAGTCACATTTAATTGGTTGCACGTTGGCTTGAGGGTAAAACTCAACAAAATAACATCCTGTTCATTTTATGGAGAAGGGAGGCTAAGTTGGGCTAACCTACGCCAAGCTAGCCAACAGGACGAGGGGTTTGGCCTGGAGAAACCAGTACCATGCTAGTATTAGAGGCCTTCGCACACTGCCAGGGAAGAGAAGCAGAGAGGTGGGGAAGGCTGGGGAGGGACCGGGGGAGAGATGTGGGGGGTGGGGCTCGGGGAGAGATGTGCTACGTGCTGAAATGAAACACAATAGGTTGTAAACAGGATACGTAATTAAGACACCACTGATCGAGACAACACCGCTGTGGGGTGACACATAACATAGAAAATGCATGCTTCTACACACACACACACACACACACACTTTCACATCCGCAGCACAGCTTGATAGGGGGATAAAGAACAAAGGGATAGAGAGAGGTTAAAACCAGGTCCACTACAGGTCCTGACCTCGTGCCATTTCCTCCTTCGACTGCACATTATATCTCGGTCCGCTCGGCTCGCTTCAACCGTCGTAAGATAAACAGTGCCATGTTGGTGCCACGTACATACTCTGTCAAGACATTCCGCACCGTGCTTTACACGCTTTACCCATCCTCTATTATGTTATCGGCGTAGTCAATAGCAATAGGCATTTCTTTTTGGCTGTTTCTGGTTTACAATAAAGCAAATTGTCAACGGTGAAAGTGCTATAGTAAAAAGTCAAAAGGGAAGGTAAAGGAATGAATCTGCAAATTTTATTTGAAAGGTGTCAATTGTACTGGCTTGTTGTGTTTTAAAATGTGTACTGTGTTCCAAATAAAAAATAACCATTCCAAAAAAATATATAGATATGAATGAATTGCAGATTCACGGAAGGCACGGAATTCAAAGTCTAAGTATAGAACTGAAACTACATCACATGTTCCCACTGCATAAGTTTCTCATAACACCCGTTTCTCCAGAATTGATTATTTTTAGAATTAGACATTTCCGTAATTTACATGATCTTCTCTGTGATTTTAATAGATATGAAACCATTTTGAAAAGTACAAGAATATGACAATAGCAAGTGTTCCAAAACTTCTGTATATTTTGTCGGTGGCTAGGTTCTGGCATCGAGGAGGATAAAGGACTGACCCCTCTCAAAGCCCTTCACTACTTCATAACATGACCGATTTGCGACTCAGACCCGCTCTGGGAGGGGCACTCGCCTTGGGGTTTTTTCGGGGCAGTCGTCGACTTGTTGGGTACGGAAACTGATACGATATCCATTTCAAAGAGCCGGAACCTGGGTTCGAGCGGGGCGTATGGACGCGGATGAAATATGGCAGGAAGAAAGACGCCACTTTTAATTACCAAACCAGCACGTTGGTGTGTGGCGTGAGCAGGGGGAGACCCTCAAACCTGGCCTTTCTCTGTCTACCGCAGAAAGGCGTCAAAATGGCTCCTGTGTGTGGGAGAGACAGAGATAGAGAGAGAGAGAGGGGCGGAGAGAGAAAAAGAGGCGGAGCCAGGCATCAAAGGCCACTGGATCCAAAGGACGTGTTTAGATATTTGGATGCCTCGGTTTCCCCTTAAACTCTCAATTTACTAACAGACCCCCGCGAGGGCCCGTGGCCAGAACCCCCACCCCCACAATTACAGTGTGCTGCTTTCATGTCAGCGTCTTAATTTATGCCGGGGTCTTTTTTCTCTTCCTTTTCACGTGCACGTGTCGGCTGGCCTGTAGCCACGTGAGGCTGTGCTCTGTCAAGGAAGAGCTACCACCTCGCATTGTGTGCGGGCAGGATGGCGCTCCACAGGGGACCGGGTTCGGCCCGACACAGACCCGGCTCCACCGTAAAAATAACTACACAAACAAGGCGGCGGCTCGTTGAAAAACAAGCCCTGGGCTCGCTGTGATGGCGACTTGCACCCGGTGTGGATAGGGAGATGACTGCAGGTTCTCACATGGGGATTGACTTGGGGACGAGCCGAGGCGATGGTGACCCAAAAGCAACCAAAGTGTTCCTGCTCGTTTACACAGCTACAGACTACAATTAGAGTTGTTTTTGGTTTAACTCGGTTAGGATTTCTATGGCCTCTAACCCTGATTCTCAAACCCAGCATGGCCCACTATACCTGGACTTCCATGCACTTCAACCGAACCCAGCCCTCTAACCAGCAATCTAACCAGCACTCCAACTAGCAATATAAACAGCCCTCTAAACCAGCCCTCTAAACCAGCCCTCTAACCCATCTTGTTCCATCCAACCCTCCTCTTGGCGTCTCTCTGAGCATGCTAAGCTAAATATCTATTTCCTCTTTAACCCACCTGTCTCACTGTCCACTGTCTTAAATCCATTTACTTCCCTTCGCTAATAAGGGCCGTGCGTGTCAGACGTGCGTGGCAGACGTGCGTGGCAGACGTGCCTGTCTGCCAATGGGACGTGCGTGACATCCAGCTAGCACTATCGTTGCCTCGGCAGGGGCTTATCTGCATTGTGGAGGAGCGCGAGGCAGACACTTACTATCTCAGCCAGCCGTTAATGTACTGCAGCTCCCCTGGCCGTGTCAGGATGAAGCGATAAAGCCCTCGATGTCGCGCCGATCTGCACTGCGCCTTTAAGAGCCCCCCTCGCAATTCTATATTGTTCTCCTTCACGCTTTTAAAACCCCCGAACCTCCTTCGCTTTCCGCGCGCGTTTTCACTCTCGTCCTCATTTATCCGAGCGCTTAAGCGTGCCGTGCCGGAGAAACTCGCCCCCGGCGACCGCGAAAAGGTAATTGACAGCTGCCGACAAAGAAGCTGTGAAACTGACAACACCGAATCAGGCCTCGCACACAAACAGAGAGAGAGAGAGAGAGAGACAGTGATTCCTTCCGCTGGTTGGCGGCCAGACATTCATATCTGTGGTGAGACATCAGCGTTCCACCCGGGTTCCCGTTGGGAACCATGTGACTTGTAATGGCCGTGTCCAAGACACCATAGAACAGCTGGTCTCTCCCCCACAGCCGGGCCTCATCCCAGAAGAGCTGTGTCCGCCGTTGTGTCCGAAATCACATGCTATGTCCCGTAATTGATTAGGGAGATTTACAGCCTCCGCCGCACACACACAAACACACACACGCACACACACACACACACTCACTTTTTATTCACATAAAGTCACTAAAGACATACACGTTCAGCACACTGCAACCTTCATTTCCCACCCACCCACACACACACACACACACACACACACACACTTGTCTTGCTTCCAGAGAACTCCATGACTCTCCGGGTGTATCAGGCCTCAGGAATTCATAAACAGAGTGAGCCTTGTCAGGGCTGAGCAACATCCTCTCTTCAGAAATGGGAAGTGTTGATGGCTGGCCGTGTCATCGAGCTAGGTTACACTCTGATTGCTCACGGCATCGTCCTGACCTTTATACGCGACGTGCATCCGAGTTACAATAGACACATCTGTGTCAGAGTCGCGCGGGCACCGAACACAAACTAAGAACTTGTGAACCCGGAATGCGCGGAGGTTAGCATGGGATAGAACGCGGGCATGCCTTGCTCCGAGATCAGAATGGTATCAGATGGGAAGAACTCTGGGAAAATAGCACAGAGAGGGAGTTTAAGAAAAGGATAGCTCTGGAACTAGGCAGCTTATTAGGACTAAAAATATCAAGCTCACATAAGTCTTTTGTTTTTATCACATTAGCCGGCGCGTCGTAAACCGGTAACTACATTTATAGCAATGCGCCCGAGGCGCTCCGACAAACAACAATGCACTTATTGTTTCAAATCTTTCATGTTACGCGCTTGTTTTGGTGAATGCATTCACTGGTGGCTGTAGTTGAGATGAATATACTCTGGTGGATAAACTCTGGTGTAAATACTCTAGTGGATAAACTCTGGTGTAAATACTCTAGTGGATAAACTCTGGAAGATAAACACTGGTGTCTGTCGGTCTGGCGTCTACAGGTCTGATGTCTACAGGTCTGGCGTGTACAGGTCTGGCGTCTACTGGTCTGGCGTCTACAGGTCTGGCGTTAACTGGTCTGGCGTCTACAGGTCTGGCGTCAACTGGTCTGGCGTCTACAGGTCTGGCGTCTACAGGTCTGGTGTCTACAGGTCTGGCGTCTACTGGTCTGGCGTCTACAGGTCTGGCGTCAACTGGTCTGGCGTCTACTGGTCTGGCGTCTACAGGTCTGGCGTCTACAGGTCTGGCGTCTACAGGTCTGGCGTCTACAGGTCTGGCGTCTACAGGTCTGGCGTCTACAGGTCTGGCAGGTCTGGCGTCTACAGGTCGGGCGTCTACAGGTCTGACGGCTACAGGTCGGGCGTCTACAGGTCGGGCGTCTACAGGTCTGGCGTCTACAGGTCTGGCGTCTACAGGTCTGGCGTCTACAGGTCTGACGTCTACAGGTCTGGTGTCTACAGGTCTGGCGTCTACAGGTCTGACGTCTACAGGTCTGGCGTCTACAGGTCGGGCGTCTACAGGTCTGGCGTCTACAGGTCGGGCGTCTACAGGTCTGGCGTCTACTGGTCTGGTGGCTACAGGTCTGGTGGCTATACTACAGTGGGAAGGAGTTGATACAAATATATTTGACTCATTTGGCATACTTAAGCAATTCACAGTCCCTGTCAACAAACATAAATGATTTACATTGACAGGTGACATAAAACACATTTCTGAGTGAATCGGACTGAACTGGAGTTATTCTGTCCGAATCAAGTAACAGTGATCAACTGTTTAAACACTCCAGTTAGTGCTAATGGTGGTTTTAGATATGTTCAATACCCTGGCTCATTGTGGTCAATTCATTAATGACATGGATGTTAACAAATATTGTGTTAGCAGGCTATATTGCCAAGTGAGCTAATAAAACAGATCTGCTGCTTGGCAAGAACGCGATGGGCATGTGGCTAGAATGGTGCCTTTAAATAGACAGGACCTGAGTGCCCTCCTTGTTTGGACAAATCAAAATCGAAATACTTTTTCACGTTGTTGTCATGGGTCTGGTGACAGTGTTGAATAGGTTGAGAGGGAGAGAGAGAGAGAGACAGACAGATGGATTGAGAGATAGAAATAGAGATCTGAGTGTTTTGCTGGTAGCCCAGGGTGACGCTTTAAGGCGACAGGAGTTTGGAGACGAGAGCTAGCCCTTGTGGCTACGGGAACATTGTCATTCCCTCACACTGTTATGACTGGCTCCTCTCTCCAGCTGTCTGATAGGTGCACAGCGTTCCACAAAACACGCCTTGATAATGTCAAATGAAAGCAAAATTTGAGTTCTGAGAAACCCGCGGGCCGCCAAAACATAAAGACACGTAAAGATCAAAGCGTGGTTGGGTGTGTGTGTGTTAGGGTGTGGGGGGGGGCTAAACCCCTCTCCTTAGTTGAAACATGAATCCCCAGAAGATTACCACAACCATCAGAGTTTAGGTGCAGTAGAGAATCTAACATTAGGGAACATGGCGGTTTGGCAGTCGGAAGACCGTGTTCTCGGTGACACCGGGAGTAAGACGGGGGAACGGACCGAGAACCCAGGAGAGGAAGACCTGTTGTTGAGAGCAACCTGACCTCAGAGCACCTGCAGAACAGGTCCCTGATTCCCCAAGCAAAAGGTGTCAAACATCATCAAACACACACACACACACACACACACACACACACTGTCATGAACCAGCAGAACGTTGTTCAGCTTAAGGAGCCCTACATGAAACAACATATTGGAAGAGTTTACAGGTATCATACACTTACAACCAGCGTCACCCCCCCCCCATCCGTACACACACACACACACACACACACACACACCTCTGTCTTTCTTCCACGGGTGGCCTATTTAAAAAATATTTCTCTCTTGCTTTCTTTCCGATTTCTTTTTAATTAATTAGGGCCGGTGCCACAGGCTGCCAGAGCTGGCTTTTATCAGTACCTCCTCACCTTTCTTCTTCACAGTGTTGAGAGAAAGACAGACAGACGGAGAGACAGAGGGAGGGAAGGCAATAGGGAAGGAGAGAAGGCCCGTAGCATGTCTCTTCCTATTCTCAGACTCTGTTCCTTTCCTCCTGGCTGTTCCCTTCCCGAGGCAACCCAGACCAAGTGCTAGTAAGGGTCATATCTTTTTAATTATCTTTCCTGCCTTTGATTAATTATTCCGTCTGACAATGGCGTGTTTCTAATGCTTTTCACCTGCCCGCGCTGATTGACAGTGCCTCTGTCTGATTCAAAGCAAACAGCTGCTGCCATGATTGCCTAGCAACCAGGAGGTGATGGATGAGTCCCAAAGATGGATGGCCACAATAAATCATGTCTCCTGCTATAAAACTGGGAGAAAAGAGAGGAGGGGCTGGAAGAAAAAGAGCACAAAAACACAACAACCTTTCTCCCATTCGCTTTCTATCTCTGGTCCTTCGCTCCCAAGTATGGAGGGCAGGGCTGAGACCCACTGTGTCTGACCCTGTTATGTCTCCTCCCAACCAGGAGTCCAGTTCTTCAAAGCAGAAAAAAAGGCCAGAGAAATAGACTGGATAGAGCGTGAGCGTGGTTTGGCCTGGGAAAAATGTTGCTGTGTGATGAGCGAACGCCTCAGAGACCTCTCTAGCTTTCTCTTCTGTGCTCCAGCTGTGGTGAGGGGAGGAGCTTGTTTGGTATAGGGTGGAGCCTGTTGGGATGAGGGCAGGGTTTGTTGATATGCTGGCTGACATTATGAAAATCAAGCTAAAAGGAGCTGTTCGCCTATTGGCTAAAGATAATCAGTAGTCCTTTATTCAGTCTGTAGGCAGCAAAACGTTTGCCAACTCTAGTGGTAACTAGCCAAAATGCCATGTAAGCTATTTTTTTTAATTATTAAATTATCTTCATATTTAGTTTGATGTTATTTTTTTAAACACGTTATAGATGTTTTGATTACCACATTGTTTTGCTAGTGGTGGATAAAGATAGCATAACTTGTCAATGGTTGTGTAAAGAAAACAGTTTAAAACATGTATTACAATTTATCTAGACTAAGTGCCGTATAGTTCCAATATGAATTATACTTAAACTGCATATTCTGTCAAGGGTTTCACAGGACACACAAACATATTGCATTTATTCCTTAAATAGCAGTCTGTTGTGGGAAATAGTGAGTTGGAATATAAAACAGGATATCAATGAACTGATATTTGGTATGATGTTGGTACTCATGATATGATTAATACGTCGGCGGTATTTAATACTATACTCTTAAGAACGCAAGTCATTGTCAGAAGATTACGCAGACCGAACCATTTTGAGGGCTCAAACTCTGATATCTCTGTGTTTTTGTGAGTCACGTGCCTGACTAACAGAGTCAGCTGTGTTTCTTCCTAAAGTTCTACAGCTGTTCGGTCCTCTCTCCTCTCACAGGCACTGCCAATGGTCACCTCAACTCATCTTGGCAGTGTTGCGAAATAACCCCCCACCCCACACACAAAAAATAGGGTTTCAAATTCAAAGCAAACATACACAGAAGCCGCCTGGAAAAACAAGAAAACGACTAGCGTTGCACGGCATCGGCTTACCGGAAAGTGCAGCCATGTCCGACAAAGCTGACCGTGTGTTTCTCTTTTTTCTTCTTCTCATGACCGCTACAGGCTTTATTTTTACCCTTTTTGGGCAAAAGTAGGCATTGGAGCACGTTAGCAGTGAGCAAACGCTGCTCTTCTGGTATCTGGTAACAAATGTGGAGCCATCCATCACGGAACCCACGTCTCAGATCCAGCACTCAGTCCCCTCTTCTCCAAAGCTCAGGTTACAGCTTTACACGGCCAGTCTAAATAATATTCAAAATGATGAATGACACAGCCAGCCTCATATCCATCGTCAATCTTTTTTTTAAGGAGCATCCATCTTCGGTAATGCTCCTTTGAATCATGGGAAAGCAAGGGAGCTCAGATTCACCGGCGTAACCCCGAGAGGGAGCGGTGGAGGGGCTTTGAGTGATACCTGTCAGATGTGGGGCCCCTGGACGGAGATTGGGAGGACAAGCCTCACATGAGAGACTGGGACGTGAGCGGAGACACACGCACACGCCTGCGCGCACAAATACAAATGTATCATGCTAAGTTACACGGGCAAAAACCATAGGTGCCATCAATTATTGACAGGAAATACATGGCCACACACACATCCAAGCATACTGAACACTATGTTAAGCCCCCATGCCACACACACACACATACACACAGGAATAATACACACTATGTTAAGTGTCCATGCCACACACACATACACACAGGCATGCTAAACACTAAGTACACACACATGTGTATGTTTTTAAAACGTGCACATTAAAAACACAGAGTATGTCCTCATACACAAACAGGCCACAATCATTACCCCTTCCGGAAGGCCGGGGGATTCTCACTGATCTCTCACATGGGGGTTACTAAAGCCAGAGGCTGAGTGGGAGGCTGCTGGAACCAAACAGCCCAGTCCCATTCGCTCTTGACCTCTCACTCCGCCCCCTCCTCCACCCACCCCTCCGAAACACCTCCCACCAGGCCCCTCGGAGGCGTGGACGCCCGGGCTCCTCTCTAAGGGAGGAAGACGGCCCCTACACGCTGGGCTCTGGCAGGGGCCCGTTTGATAAATGACACGTGTCATTGTGTCAGGAGAGAAGGGCGGGTCCGTGATGTATGAGGGCGCCCATGTGAGGAGGAAATACACTTTTCGGAGGCGGAGCGACCACTCTCCTTAAGCTGGCGCGGAGCGACCACTGTCTTTAAGCTGGCGCGGAGTGCCCACTGTCCTTAAGCTGGCGCGGAGCGACCACTGTCCTTAAGCTGGCGCTGAGCGACCACTGTCCTTAAGCTGGAACGGGCGACATCGCCGCGGGTATCTGGTGGAGTGGGCACATGCCCACAGACAAGCCGACAGGCCACAACAAGCGAACTTCTTTTGCCTCCACTCTTTCCCAGGTCTTTCAGTTTTACCTTCTCTCTCTCTCTGGCTGTTCTTCTCCTCATCCTACGTCCCCCCCATTGGGAGTTACGACGAGATGGAGTGTAGGGGCAGAATGAAATAAAAAAGACTTCCAAACCTCGCTCGGTAGCAGGAGGATGGCGGTATCAATCAAAGTCAACTTCGTCCACAGAAATACGACGAAACTCCGAAGGCTGAAAAATGGCCAAAACATGGCGGATGGAAACCCAATCTGCCAAACTCTCTTCTCATAAGAGAGGGGATCGACTCTCGCTCACGCCGCGTTCTCTATCTCACGCTCGCCTCTTTTCTCTTTTGGCACACAAGCCACGGCACTGACATCTGCAGAGTACATTTTGAGAAGAAAACGTGTCAGAAGAGCGCAATCCCCCCAGCCCTCACCCCCAGCCCCCTCACCCCCATCACCACAAACCCCACCCCCCGATCGGTTTCATTAGCCCACTGGTGGGGTGGCACTTCTCAAGCTCATTACCGAGGAAGGATTTATGGAGCAGAACCCGATGGCGGAGAAAAGGCATCTGTCAATAATTGCAGGGAGCAGCACTCACATCTCGGGAAGCTTTGAAATCTCATTAGGTATGCAGTTATCAGGCATAAAGATCAAAAACATTACTCAACTCCGACAGAATCCTACCAAGAAACATTAATTAGCAACAGGCCTGCAGTATAAAATAAAACAGACTTCCTCTCCATCGCACCTGCACGACTTTGCCGCGGATAGAAAAAACACGACCCCCTTCCTGCCACACAAATGCACACACGCACGCACGCACGCCGCGACACACACGAGGGCATGTGCCCGGAACGCGCACGAGCATACACCCCCCCCCACACGAACGCCACACATGTTTAAACACACACATCACCACCCCCATGTATGACTACATCCTCTACATTAGTAGTAGATCCCACCATCTGAGACTGATCAGAACATGAGACGCGGTGGGGGTTGGGGGGTGGGAGAGAGAGGGAGGAATGAGACGCGGTGGGGGTTGGGGGGTGGGAGAGAGAGGGAGGGAGGAAGAGGGACAGAGAGGCATATTGAGGCTGTATTTTGGCTCGGGCGAGGAGAGGAAGAGGCTGTCAGGCCTGAGAAGGATGTCAGCCCTGGCTGGCCCTGATTACGTGGGCCTCCCCTGCCTTTCATCACCTAGGCTGTCGTAAACAGCCTCCGTGTCACCCAGGGTGCCGTGACTGATGGCTGCCATTCTGCAGCGCCTCGCCCCCACCGGAACCCCCTTGCACCATGCCCGGCTCTCGTCGCCATGGCAGACATAAAGACACCAACCCCACCAACATCCATTCCCCTACACACGCACACACACAAACTCCCCAAACCCTTCGACTGGCCCACCCCCCGACCGAGGGAAAGAATAAGCCCAGACCTGGAGCCCAGCCCAAACGACACTCCGAACCAAACCCCCGTCACCCCCCTTCCCCCTGACCCTTTCTGTCTGGACTTTTCCCGGGCCACCTCCCCCACGCTTCTACCGCGACGATTAAACAGACAGCGACTTCGACGCACGGCCATATTTCATTGAGAAGACCTGCCGGGAGACTTGATCCCTCGTGTAGCTGCCGGAGAGAAAGGACCCGAAGACCGGTGCGTCACACATAACACAAAGAGCCACAGTATCGCTGAGGGGAAAGGTAGGTCTGGTGTAATAGGGCAATGGGGTGGGGGGGGAACCAGACGGACAGACATACAGCTGGCTAGCACCTAATCCTGTCCCCGGAAAGCACAACCAGCCGAAGCCGGGGGAAGCTTCTCAAACCTACTCGAGAAGCAACATCAAACATATCCGTCTCTCCGCAGAGGAAGTGCAAAGATCCCTCAGACTCGCTCAATTTCCTGTTTCCTCGAAAAATGTGCCTTGCAGCGGAGCTGTTTTTCCCATGATGCTCCGGTGCCCAGGCCCGGCAGCGAATCAGGCTACACAGCGGGGCACATTCTGGTGGGAGCCCGCTCTGAGCCGAACGACGGCTAACCCCAGCCCAATCACTTCAACGGGGTAAAGAGAATAGATCATGCATATTGAAAGAGCGACGCTTACGAGCTGAAGCGATTACCTAATCACTGGGGAAAGAGGCAAACTGATCATCAACGATTAATCAAATATGATGTCTAAGTAGCCTCATATCCGCTCTTCCGAACAGACTTCCTTTTTTACGTTCGGTCACAAACCGATTTCTCGTACATTCAGAGGGCATTCCATTTGTCGGTGATTTGTCGGTGTGTATCACTAAATGTCGATATGAATCAGTCTGCAGGTCTTAAGATTACGTTTAGCTGGCGCTTGTGCTGATGGGCCAATATGCTCGGGAGTTTGTGTCAGAAGAAAACGCCGCCTAGAAAGTTAGAGCTGGGTTCGAAAACTTTTTTCGAAAAAAAAGCAAACGAAGCCGTGGTTTTAAAAAGACATTGCAATCTACCGCAAGGAACCGTACTCACACGACCTAGTCCCGACACATCTCATACATGCTAACATTGTGGGATAGTGTTCTATCATATTTAAGGGTCAAAGGTAACGAAAAGGCTTCTTGTTCGTATCTCAGAGCCGTCGAGGTGAACGATAAATAATTGTTTTCTGTCACAGGCCATAAACCATAAAGCTTAGGTCAGAGCTAAAAGAAAGAACGTCAATCAACAAACTTCGCGGTTTCAAATGAGTTGGAACGAATAAACACAAATGAAAGTAAGAAATGAAGACCAGGACGTCCTCTATCTGGACGTTTGTATAGGTTTACGGTGTGCGCCATTGTTCGAAGAAACAGCCGGCCGCAGTCAAATCCGGCGTAAGCGCGGCGCTAGCGATAGCGTTCGTGCGAACGTCTGCACTGTGAGCGTCTCCGGTGTGTCCTTGTGTGACTCGGTACAATAGCAGCGTATCCGACTGTGTTGGTGTGTCCCCCCGGCTTGCACTCTCACTAACCCTCCTGCAGTCGCAATCCATCGCCCTCTCTCCCCTCGCGAAACAATCTTTGGGGAGAGAATGTGAAAGAGAGAGAGAGAGACAGAGATAGGACCAGGGAGGAGAGGGGGTACGAAAAAAATGAGGCTAGGATGCAGCCTTGTGAGCCAATTTAAGAAATAACTGCTGATGCATCAGCTATTGACTGTTTCAGCGCTCGTGATAACGCTCAAGGCGAAACTGGGAGCAAAATGACAGCATCAACCGCCTGCAATAAACTGCAACCGGCGAGACCAAGGGAGCTCTAATTGACAGCTGTCTAGCTAATGGGAGCCATGACAGAGGATTCTGGGAAAAAAAATCTGTTTATCAACCATCAACCATAGATCCTCCAGCGGGGGGAACTTTCCCTCCCTCACTCCAGCTATCTACCCCCCCCCTCGCCTTTCTCTCTCTTCTCTTCTGCACCTCCGTTATTCGGCTCTGTCCTCTTTTCTTTCCCTGTCCCCGCCTCCCCGCTCTTAACCCTGTTGATTGTCGCTCACTTGTAGCGGCGAAAAAAGGCATAGGACGGCCAGAACTAATCGTAGTGTCAGTGGGCTGCCTGGGAGAGCCAAGCTGCAGAGGGAGGGATGTGGGGCAAGGCTGAGGGGAGGTCCATAATCCTGAGAGGAGGAGCTAGGAGCAGACAACAGCATTTGGAAGAGGGGCTCCAGAGACTGGTAGGGGCTAATGATGATGGGGTCTGGATCCCTGCTCAAACACTCCCACACACAGACACAGGCAGACATAAGGCCAGACAGACATACAGGAATACATACAGACAAACAGACAGACATACAGACAAACAGACAGACAGTCGTACAGGAATACATACAAACAGACAGACAGACAAACAGACAGACAGTCATACAGGAATACATACAAACAGACAGACAGACAGACAGACAGACAGACAGACAAACAGACAGACAGTCGTACAGGAATACATACAAACAGACAGACAGACAGACAGTCATACAGGAATACATACAGACAGACAGACAGACAAACAGACAGACAGTCGTACAGGAATACATACAAACAGACAGACAGACAGACAGACAAACAGACAGACAGTCGTACAGGAATACATACAAACAGACAGACAGACAGACAGACAGTCATACAGGAATACATACAGACAGACAGACAGACAAACAGACAGACAGTCATACAGGAATACATACAAACAGACAGACAGACAGACAAAAACAGACAGACAGTCGTACAGGAATACATACAAACAGACAGACAGACAGACAGTCATACAGGAATACATACAGACAGACAGACAGACAAACAGACAGACAGTCGTACAGGAATACATACAAACAGACAGACAGACAGACATACAGACAGACAGACAGTCACTTTCACAGTCTTGTGGATTTATGGCTATTCATTTGTCGGACGCCATGTTTAAATCGAGCATACAGCTTCAGACAGAGACACGATGTCCAGCCCAACCAAATTAGTTTCTAAAAACAGATAAAAATAAATGGGAATCGTGTTAAATCTAGATCAGCTGGGCGATAAAGTGTGGCAAATCATTCTGCAGGAAAATGGACCGATTTAATGTAATAACGACGATACAATATAAACCACACACTGTCGAATACGCCACGGTAAGGCTACTTTTGGTTAAAAACCCCCACCTCTAAAATCGAATTCTACTTAAAATGCCTCAAACTTTTCACATTTCTCTAGCGCGGGCAGTAATCTTAATTCATCAATCAGTCAAATGTTTTCAGACATATCCGGAATGGTGTGCATTTAACTTAGATTATTTTGAGTATATATATTTACAGCTTTTATCTGGCATGCATGGTGTGACCTAAATAGGAGTGTTTCTGTTCATCAATAACATCTGACCGTGCAGCTGAAGTTCATGAACTTCACAATCGTCGAACTCAACATATTGTATTGAGACGGCGGGCGCCGATTAATTACATAAAAACCCCACTTGGTTTTATATATGTCGTTCCTAATAATTAGGTTTCCAATTAACCGGGGCGTGGGGAGGTTCTGTGGAAGGCAATGTTTATGGAGAAAAAATCTTTGCGTCTTAATAATTTATAGAATTATCATGACCACCTTTTAATTAGGATCATTAGCCTAATTAGCGTGGCGTGTTTCATTAAATTTCAGTCGCCGAGGAAAGGGCAAAGCTTCGCACGAGCGAGGCACCGACAAACCGGAGCCGGCGACCTGTGAGCCAGAAAGCTTGCAGCACCTCATCTGGCGACAGAGGGGATTTTGTAGCGTTACGCTACTACGAAAACGCTCTGTTGAAGCCATAAGCGGAGCGGGGAAAGTAGTATTACAAGAGCCGCCCCGGTGTGTGTTAGTGTGGAGAGCACCGTCGACACACATCAGGCGTGATTAATCTCCATCTCGCATCCACAATCAATCAAACGCGTGCCGAAATCACAGAAATCAGCTGCTTTTCCTCACCGCAATCCATCTCCTGTCGGGCAGAACTAGATCTGTCGCGATCCTAATATTTGTATAAATCATGTTTAGCGCTTCTGAACGCCGCGGCTGATGAGAGGCAATTCCTAGAAAAGCTAACTAATGTGAAGGTATCATCGACAACCTCTGAAGACGCCATTATGTGCGTGATCATGACTGCTGTGGACATTATCAATCTTGACTTATTCTGCGGGGCTACTTTAAATATGTCTCGCCGTGAAGAGGCAGAGCGTATTGTCTTAGGCCTACTGTGACAGGAATGTGCGTTTCCCCATGATACCACAAACGTCTCCAACGTCGTGTCCGGATCAGAACCAATAGGGCCGCCCCAAACAAGACAAACTCCGATAAAGGATGGAAAAGCGAGGAAAGAGACCTGCACATTTGATGGAACCTCTTCCTCCCCAAAACAATGATATGTTGACTCTTTGAAGCCGGCCAGCGAAGAAACACGTAGAACGCAACATTGTTCACATATGAATGGAGGAGGGTATTGTGGTAAAACCGCTCTGGCCATATGCAAAGAGAGAGAGAGAGAGCGATGTTTGTGTTTGTTTGTTTGTGTCTGGCTGTTATGTACGGCTCTGCTCTGCTCCAGACACATTCTTTGAGAGGGTGAGGTTCGCTGTAGCCATCCTGACCATTAACAAACAGCCTAATTTCCAGCCAACCTGATTACCCAGGTACCCCTGCCCATTTGTCACCTGCAGCAGAAAATTGAGTTAGTGCAAAACTAAAGGCATGGAAGACTGTGTAATATCAACTTGATTACATCCAACTAGCTGCAAACCTAATTGGGCTGGATGACAGTGTGCGGAGCTTGTCATCTCCAATCATTAGGCCTGTCAGGAATCCATCAGCTTTACAGCTAATTAGGTGAACACTAATAAAGCTGGCAAAACAACTTTTTTTATACGGCTGAGCAGCCCTCTCAGGCTTTCCGGGGGGGTGGGGGAGGGGGGTGTGAGTGAAAGAGTGAAAAAAGAGAGTGAGGAGGGAAAGAAAGAGAGGGAGAGATTTTCTCATGAAAAGCTCAAGGTTGCCGGGGACTGGATTTCCCAAAGTTCCTAATCAAGCCCCATCTTTCCTTTGCTCTTTCCATCACTACAGAGCAATCAATTTGTCAACACTCTTTGTAAGCAGTCGTCAACCTTATAACTTGCAGCTGTGAGGGCTGCTGGGAGAGAGGAGGGGCTAAGGGCCGGGGAGGGGGTACACAGAACCCCGAAAAAAAATGACAGGAAGTTGACTTGTCGAAAATAAAATATAAAAAACGTCCCTCGCTCTGATGTTTGTCCTCATCTCCCTATCCATAGAATGCGGGGCCTTTTTTCTCCCACTCTCTTTCGTCATTCGGTCATCTCACAGCCCCGCTTTAGCATTCATCCTCGGCGTATCCATTAGGCAAAAGCATTTTGATAAAGTAAAGCCCAGGCCAACGTATGGAGAAACAAAATGGGAGCACTCACTGCCAACTTCTGATTGACCATTAGAGCCATTGATGAATGTGGCTGTCAGAAAGAAGACAATTAAATCAAATATGAAACAAAGTCCCTTTGACGGGTTCTTCTGATGGAGCAAATCATTCTGCCGTCTCCCGATTAAGCTAATAGTTACATTTTTCATTCCAGCAATGGTGTGCTCGTGATAGAAAACGTGTGTGTGTGTGCGTGAATACAGTTGTATGTGTAAAAGCATGAACCGATTTCTTCGTGTGTGTGTGTGTGTGTGTGTGTGTGTGTGTGTGTGTGTGTGTGTGTGTGTGTGTGTGTGTGCGTGTGTGCGTGTGCGCGTGTGCGTGTGTGTGTGTGTGTGTGCATGGATTACTGCAAACATAGCATGAATGTAATTTGATAGTCAAAGCAATTTGTATTTTAATACCAGTTGCCAGTTTTTATTTGTCTTGTAAGGTTAGTTGCAGTAGTATAAATGAAAATACATGCATAGTGCAGAAAACATACCTACACTGCGAAGCGTATTGTGGTACATGAATATTGTGATAGTATTAAATAATATCTCCTGCAAAAAAAACAAATAGTACAAATAGTACTATTGAATAATAAAACACTTACAAGAAAATGTCTGTCATGACACTGTTCTTCTATTGGCAGCCCCTATTCACAGCTCAAATTCTAGGTATGTTACAATGTCACCAAGGCCTACTTGGTAAACAAATGTTCTTACAAAAAAGCTACTAATACTAAAGCTACACCAAAAACGGAAAAGTTACTGCCATAGAGCAGCAGTATAAGAACTGATGAAAAGAATAGATGCTGTACAACACAACGGTAGCTAAGACTAAAAACAATATTTCTTTAGCCTACATATTTGTATATGCCTATAGAAAACAATGTCTTCCATGAAGTAAGATTTCATTAAATACTATGTTGAGCAAGCATTGGATTGCTCAAAGCCCTCATCTGCATTGGTATGAAACAAGATAATATCAAATTAAATGCAAAAAAAAGTGTTCTTGTGACTCATGGACAACATGAAAAAGTGCATAAGGGGCAATTAAAGAGGTTTTTATAGCCAGTTGTCAGAGCAGACATGACGTCACGGGAACAGGCGTTGCCATGGAGAGTGATGTATTGATGTTCATCTGGGATGAATAGATCAAAGACAGGCCCAGATGACAGACAATCAATCAGCCGTCAAATCAAAGATGCCAATTGTCCATTAAAGCCCCCTTTCCAGTGCTGTCCTCCAGTCGGCACCAGAATAATCTCTCTCTGAGTATTTCCCAGAATGGAGAAATATGTCTGCCAGAGGAAACTAGGCAAAAGTTGACATTTTAAAATGTGTTCATATTTTTTTGCACTAATTAAGCCCCATAATAAACTGCATCAGAGGGGCCCATGACAGACAGCTGTCCCTGGATCATTTCTCCCACGCATCTTTATAGATCTCTAATGCATGGAGTCAATAATATGTGCGCACCCTAAAAAATAAAAAAAATAAAAGTAAAAAGTAAAATCGGGTAAAAGAGAGAGACACATTAAACCCGAAGTTCCCCTTTCCTAGTCGGATATGTGGCCACGAATTGAATCGCTGTTCCAAAAAAATAATACATAAAAACAATTTTGCAATGCAAATGAGGGTCTATCTCGAGTTGCCTTATAAAGAGGGTGCCTATTAAAATAGCGGGGCACTATCAACAGTGGTCTGCATGGTTATGGAAAAAGCAGAATTCCCTTCAAAAGGGGGAAAGTACAAAAAAACTTGTACTATAGCTGCATATAGTGGGCTGACCATCCCTCTGAGTAAATGTGCATTTGCCATGTCCTCCCCACTGTGTGCTCCAATGTTGCATGCCCATAATGTGGCACATGCCTGGTATTAAAGGAGTAGTGGAGGAAATGAAAACACCGCAGCGATCTCGGTTGATATCCGCGGTAACAGCATGCATATGGTGGGTCCGTACCTGCGGCGCGTCGGGGCGCCTGCTGTTTCCTCCGCGGCATGCTTGGGTCTGCGGGTCCGGCCGGAGAGTCCTGTTCTGCGGCGCTTCCTCACACGGATACCCGGGGGGCGCACTCACAGGGCCGGCATGGATCGGGCGGGTTTCAAACAAAAACAAAAATATGCAGAGAAAAGAGCCAGATCTGATCTGAAGATGGAAGGAGAAGGAGAACGAGGAGCGGACTTTTCCCTTCTTCTTTCTCCCGTTCCGACTCGGATATCACAGTACAGCGGCGGTGGGGAAAAAAAGCTCCAGCCTCAATGTGACTCCCTCACTCCTGCAACAGGCAAGCTTAAAGGAGAAGGAGACGGTCGCGTCACTCAAAGTGTGCAAACAGCCTGGGCAGAACACACATCAAGCACTGTCACATTGGTGCCTGTGCACCTCCAATGGTTAAGCAGCTTCTGTCATATGAGCATCACATGTCGAGTGTCCCTCCCGCACAGCCCCACAATGGAACCCAATACCTTATGAACCACACAGTCTATAGTAAACAAATACCCAATGAACTACACAGTCTATAGTAAACAAATACCCAATGAACTACACAGTCTATAGTAAACAAATACCCAATGAACTACACAGTCTATAGTAAACAAATATCCAATGAACTACACAGTCTATAGTAAACAAATATCCAATGAACTACACAGTCTATAGTAAACAAATACCCAATGAACCACACAGTCTATAGTAAACAAATACCCAATGAACTATACAGTCTATAGTAAACAAATACCCAATGAACTACACAGTCTATAGTGAATAAATACCCTATGAACCACACAGTCTATAGTGAATAAATACCCTATGAACCACACAGTCTATAGTGAATAAATACCCTATGAACAACACAGTCTATAGTGAATAAATACCCTATGAACCACACAGTCTATAGTGAATAAATACCCTATGAACCACACAGTCTATAGTGAATAAATACCCTATGAACCACACAGTCTATAGTGAATAAATACCATATGAACTACACAGTCTATAGTGAATAAATACCCTATGAACCACACAGTCTATAGTGAATAAATACCCTATGAACCACACAGTCTATAGTGAATAAATACCCTATGAACCACACAGTCTATAGTGAATAAATACCCTATGAACCACACAGTCTAGTGAATAAATACCCTATGAACCACACAGTCTATAGTGAATAAATACCCTATGAACCACACAGTCTATAGTGAATAAATACCCTATGAACAACACAGTCTATAGTGAATAAATACCCTATGAACCACACAGTCTATAGTGAATAAATACCCTATGAACCACACATTCTATAGTGAATAAATACCCTATGAACCACACAGTCTATAGTGAATAAATACCCTATGAACTACACAGTCTATAGTGAATAAATACCCTATGAACCACACAGTCTATAGTGAATAAATACCCTATGTACCACACAGTCTATAGTGAATAAATACCCTATGTACCACACAGTCTATAGTGAATAAATACCCTAAACTACACAGTCTATAGTGAGCAAAAAAATATTTGATTCAAATCATTTGAAACTATTTGCAAAAGTCGTCCATGCATGCATATGGAGACAAATGTGCAAATACAATATTGAATGTCTCACAAGGAGAGAGCAGTTGTACTCATTCGCCACACATTAAACAACACATTGCATTCTCCCTTCCCCAATTGGACTAACATATTGGACTAACATATTGGACTAACATGTTGGACTAACATATTGGACTAACATATTGGACTAACATATTGGACTAACATATTGGACTAACATGGGGGTATAACGGGACGGTGTACTCACTCAATCGGCTGACTAACTGCGTTATCCATGAGGAACCCGGGTCCAGTAATCACACGCAATTTAAAAACCAGCAGGGGGGCAGCAGCATCTCAATGTAACCATTGTTTGAAAATCCCAGTGTTTCCCCTTAAAGTCCCGCTCGAATCGGTAAAAAAACACCTTTCTTGTTTTAGATGAAGAGGGGAAAAGACAAAGGTCGAAAGAAAGAGGAGATGGGCTCCGTTATTTTGTCCCTTCAGCATCCACCGGAATCGATGAGATGCGCGCTTGATTGGGTACCCCTTGGTGTAGGCTAATAACGCACATCAGGAGGAGGGGATGGACCCGTGCTGCGTCTCAGCTGCCCCGGGAGCATGCATGGACCAGCAGCTATTGCCAAACACTTTCTTGGCTGCTGCTTATGGCACTGTTCATCCTTCTGCTGTGTGCGGCCGATAGTAGATGTTTAGAAGAGCCACAGCGAATCAGACGCGTCTTCCTCACCGCGGGGCGCCTTCCTCTGTCAGGCGCAAAATCTCCTCCTCGTTTTTGTGGATGCAGATTTCAGGGAATGGTGTTTTTCTCACACGCTATACGAGCAAAACCACGCACACATCCCCATCCCTGACAGTTTGGACCGACCCAGACACTAGTATTAGTTTTGGGGTTTTTCTTCTTTAAAATGTTTCCCTCGCAGAAAAAAGTTTGCGAATTTTCTCTACTATTTATGGGGGGGCAGTGGATAAATTGTCCATCTTTTTTCAGATCTTCTTCAAAAATGCGGTCGCCTGGTTGTCAGCTGGAAAGGTTATGGATGAAAATTATTTTCTCTCCTTGCAGAAAACGGTGAGTCGTCAAATGATTTTATCTTCGGCCAGATGTGTGTTCGCCAGATGTGTCCGTGCCATGTCCATGTGTCTCGCTTCCCCAGTCTCCAAGGGTAGTCAATAGTCAGAAATATCAGAAGGGATCAGAATCGTGTTGAGGGCATCTCGATGGGAACAAGATCTCCTGCTCGCCAGCCTTGTTGAAGGATGAGAAAGAGCAGTGTTTTACTGATTCGGGATGTTTTAGCCTAATCTCTCTCCGTGTGCGTGTGCATGCTGCACTAGTGCACGCCGTTAGATCCGCCCAAGCATCTGTCCGTCTAACCATTGGCGCATCCATCAGTGTCACACCTCTCCAGACGCAGACGCCTCCTGACGCCTTTACATTTCCCACACCTTCACAGTGGTCCACAACCTGGCTGCTGTAGGGATCAATGCATCCCATCTAGATTGCATGCAATATGTACCTTTTCACATGCAATATGCACCTTTCACACATGCATTTGTTTAAGATTAGCGGGGTATGTAAAGCTGCAGGGCGCACCTCTGCCTCTGGACCTATATGCGTTAAGTCTATAAAGATTAACGATTGGCAACTGCCTGAATTAATCCCTATTCACTCTAATAGAAACTACGGTTTGTCACAGATGGCCTGGAAACATAGTTCATAGTTCATGTGCATTAAGTGGCGTAAAAGTTGTGCTTTTTTGGGTACGCACCAAAATAATAAGCGCAATAAAGTGTTTAAGATGAGGTAGACTGACTGATAATTATCTGATATTGGTGCAGGGGAGTTAAATGGGTCCAGAAGATAACTGAAAATGGTCGTACATGCACAGTATAAGCAATTCCAATTAGCCAAATCAATAGGTTTATAGTATTAAATATGCTATACTAACAAATTAATTTGCATGTAGAGTTTCCAATTAAGGAGCAAATTTAGATATTTTTTCAATTCATTTCAAAAATGCATTTTGATAATTTGGCTACAGTTAATGCAAGTAGTTGCATGTGATGTTATATAACGCGGTGTAATTTAGTAACGTGACATGCTCTTGACGTAAAATTCCTTTCAGGTCGATATAGGCAAAATACAGGTGTTATCATTCTCTACCCCTATTGAAAAGTTGTGTGTGTGTGTGTGTGTGTGTGTGTGTGTAACGATTTGCCACTATCGGCAGGAAAACTTTACAGCATAAACTCTCTATTGTTTTTATAATTATTTAGCTGTTAACATATTTCTGCCCTACCCAAAGTCCACTAGACATTCGTCTTTAATTGTGTTAACATATTTTTATGCAGGCTATTCTGTTTGCAGGTTTGGCAAACCTTACATTTATAACTTTGTAAAAAGAGTCAGTTATTTTAGATAAAACCAAAAAGTTATTCATCTAGTCATGAGGGGTTAGTGAATGCCTGCTATAGTGCAACTCTTGCACAGGCCTATTTGCATTGATCACTATAGCTACAAATCTACAATTTTCGATCCTAAATTGTCTTAAAAGTCCCCAGCATAATTACATTTAGACCATCTCCTGACAGTAGAAGTAAACCAAGCTGATCATACATTGTTGATTTCAGGTGGCTGTTCTGTTGTTAGGTTTCCAAAAAAAGGCAACAATATTCATATTTTTTATTCCCATTTTATTAACCATAGTACTAGGAATAATACTATTAATAATACGTAGCATTAATATTTATTTAAATATCCAATTATTTTAAAACTACATTTTCGAGTCTTGTTTAGTACGTTTTTATGGCCTTTTGATTGTATATATTTTTATAGCCAATGCGACTATCTTTCTAAACTGGTGAGCTATCTTTCACCAATTAACCTTAATTAACCCCTCTATGCGCGCACACTTGAGAAATAGAGAGAGAGAGAGAGAGATGGAAGAGAAGGTCACATTTATGTGGTTTGCTCTTTTTTACACGACAGTTGTTCAGCTCTTTATATTTAAACTGATTTGTGTGAGTCAAAATGCACACATATTGTCCAAACTGATTTCTATAGTTTTCAACTGTTTAAATATCCATGTAAAATGTATTGGTCTTAGTTTTATGACTGAACATATAAATTGGTTGATAATTAAACTGCATGGTTTCATGTTAACACATTCTTGTTCATAATAGGCTTTAATTGTCGTTTAAAACTGTTGCAACGTCATTGCATTTAATAGTATAAGAATGCGAGAAAAATTAAATGAAAAACATATTCGTTAAAAGTCTAACGTTTCTTGGAAATATTAATTTGACAATTTTCAATTCTAATTTAATCACTCACAGATAATTCCCCCAAAACGCCCCCTGTTTCAACACCTGGTTTAGTTCTCTATAAGCCTATGACATTCGTTCCACCGATTCTATTTGTGTTTATAGAATAATTTATTCAAAACCTTGATTGTAAGAAGAACGATTGTATGATCAAGTAAGTGTACAAGCAGAAAAAGAATGGCACTTTCACATATTAGGGAACTGTATACGCTATACTCAGCAAATAAAGTTTTTTTCAGACAGGTTTTTTTGTGTGACAATTAATACTTTAGGTTTAAAAAATATTCGTTGAAGTCGGTTACAGTTGTATATCTTTTTTGCCCACATTTGTTACTTACAAGCAAAGTGTTTTTCTTCTTTTCTTCCTAGAATCGGTTCACAAGTCTAAAGCAATTGATAAAGATCTAGAAGGGCTTTAGAACAGCCATACCATTTTATCCGAGGTGGTGGTGGGTGTGTGTGTGTGTGTGTGTGTGTGTGTGTGTGTGTGTGTGTGTGTGTGTGTGTGTGTGTGTGTGTGTGTGTGTGTGTGTGTGAACATGTTGAACTGTTCAATATCCGATATTCTTTTACAGTGCAGATCACTTTTTGAGCTTTCACTGACGGTATATTTACATGTATTAACATTATAAATCTGTATACAATATATTTATCTAATTAGAAACATCCTCAGGCAAATAATATATTGTTTATTGTTGTTTATTACAAATGTCACAGGTACGTAGTGTATTTGATCGATAAATCTAGATCTAGACAAACTATTGAAAAAAAAGTTGAATTCCCTTAGAATATGTCCATTGATCAGTAATTTGATCAATATTTCCAGTACGAACGTGCCACCAAAATCAAAGCATTTTACCGTGATGCAAAATGCAAACATTTTCTGTGTTTACCTCCCCAACCTTGTCGGATCTTCTACGTTTTTTTAAAGGATTAGACTCCCGAGGCTTACATCAAGCCATTAAAACCTGCTGTTTGACATCTTTTACGCATAAAGGTTAGCAATTGGGGCTTCTGTGTCCATAGTTCCCGGGGGGATATTTGCAATAGACTCCGGTGTTGGCAACGGGTCACGGAGGTCATGCGATTGCAGCACTGTGGGACCCACGTTGTAGAGAGACACACACTCCCCAACCGGCACTCTCTGTCCTGAGGGTAGTGAGTGGGCTTACGGCCGTTGTGCATGTTTTTATTTCACCCGAAAAGTTACATTCGGGTAATGAAAGAGAGAGGCAGTGTAAATACATAGGAGTGGAGTTTGTAAATACTGCGTTTGAGTTATCTCTTTTCCCTTTTGCACCAGGGATTTTATATGATCTATTCAGCCTCACCGCACACTGGTTTCTAGCTGACTGTATGAAGAGGTAGGACACTGGTGTTCAAGGTAGGAACTGAGTCCCTGTTATAAGGTAGGGATTGCACACGTTCATATAAAGAGGACATATTCCTGAGATCAGTTGTATACAATATGTAACTATATATTTATATATGTGTAGGGTTGTAAATATAAACCAGGTGATTTGACACTGGGTATGTCATCAAATCGCATTTTGCTGCACTAATTGGTAACTGGTTTATAACTCCATTGGCAGTATATACATGTGAGCAGCTTTTAGCTATAGTATATTGGTGAAATACCACACTGCCTTTTTCCTTATTGCCTACATTTACTATATAAATACACATCGATGATGCGAAACATTATGCCCACTCGCAGACGAAGCGAATAATGTTGATCATCTCCTAAGAAGGGCACATGTTAAGGTCTGCGGAGATAAAGACAGCAAGCAGAACATCAGTTCTCGTTTGGTGCAGGAGAATTTGGTATGAGTAAAGACTTGCCCCACATTGACGTTGGGCCAACATGTAATAGCAAGGCGACTGGGTCAACGCTCGGAGCAGTGGAAGAGGGTTGACGAGGCCCGATTCTTTCACACCACGTGGGCCGCCGTGTTCGCGCGAGCCGTTTACCCGGGGAAGTGATGGAACCAGGATGCACCATGGGAGAACGCCAAGCCGGTGGAAGTAGGACGGTGCTCTGTGCAATGCTCTTCCGGGAATAACGGGAAGCCTTGGATTTGGGCGTTCACGTGGATGTCAATTTGACACGTGCCACTTACGTTAACGTTGATGCAGACCATGAACACGGGCAATTGTAATCCCTGATGGCCGTGGCCTCTTTCAGCGGAATAATGTCCCGATCCACACTGAGCACATTGTTCAGGAACGGTTTGAGGAGCACGATATCCCCACATCACAACACGATCTCTGGATGTGCTGGACCATCAAGATGTGATCCGCGGCAGTCCTCCTGGCACGCGGAGGAGAAAGCACATATTTGGCAGGTGGTCACTATGTCAGTATATATATATATATATATATATATATATATATATATGTAGTACCAGTCAATTGTTTTTAAAACACGTACAGTACACGCTTGAATGGGTGTGTCCAAACATTTGACTGGGAACTGTGTATAATATTCAGTGTAATATATACATATATACACATATATCCTGAACTTCAACTCTGAAAATACAGAGATGGGTCGTTCTAGGTAGCACATGCAGGTATACCACATTCTCTCTGGAGTCTTCTCTTTTCTCTGGCTGGATGTGCTGCAGTAGTTTGCAGGGTTGAGAGGCCAAGTGCTGACCAGTCTTCTTTCTCTATCTGTTACTAGGTCACCAAGCATCCCCCTCCAACCCACTCGGCCGCTAGCCACCAGGGAGAGGGTAATTTAAGCCCTTCTTGATGTACCCTATTCATCACTGTCCCGGAGACCCGTTTCAAAATTAAAGTCTGATCTACAAAGTTAAACCAAAATGAGATAAAAATTGGCAGAGGTCAAAGAGGGATACACAAGGCAGAACACAAGGTGGTGTGTTGCTGTGTTTGATTTATGTTTTCGAGGTGAACGGGGAGAAATTAATACATTAACCCTTTAGTGTGTACAGCCGGTGTCACAGCCGGACCACAGAAGTGGCTTTAGTTGTGTCTGTAGGTACATCAAACACGTCAGGGAAAATATGGAACAATTCACAATTCCAGGTTTTCCTGAAATCCAGTTTTGGTTTTGTGATGTGGATTGACACAACAGACACTGATGCATTGTCATCCTTTATCAAAGTCCTTGGACTACATTATAGGATTTAGGCCATTTTCAAAACCAATTCTCTCAATTTAGGAAGTAACCTGAGCTTCAGTTTCCAATTTACTTTTTCCTAAATGTGTTTAAATGAGAGACATTCCGTTCATTCCTGAATTGGAATTATATTGATCCCAGGACCAGCCCATGTATGGAGTCATCGATCTGCTGTTTGTGTCTGTACGTTCATTTGAAATTAATTTCTTCAAAAGCTCACAGTGAAAAACGATTTCTGAAAATGTATGAATATATTGCCCGGTACCTGTATATGGTTAAAATTATATTATCGTAAGAACCTCCATGGTTAACACCAAAACAACACAATACACAGCTTTTTCTTAATACATAGTATCCTCTATATACCATAATCATATCTACTAAACATACAGATGTATATGGATTATATTAATATATTCTATATTTATATTCATTTATTATAATAATCTTTTCATGATCAAAAGGTTCTTCGTACAACCTTCAATGAATGGTTCCACCAGCCACATGAGCTTAGAAACTGGGTTAATTCATAACACTGGTTTATATATCAGAAGGCCTTTTTATAAGGGGGTCTAGTTATAACCCCAGCCCCCCGGGTGGTGTTAGGAAGTCCCTGGTTTACAGGCCACGTCAAGTCTGTTAGTCACATTACGCCTATGGGTTCCAGAAGAATGTGTAATTCCTGTTGGAATTCAGACAGAGTTAGGAGACCCAACAAGTGGAATTATAATTCACTGCAACGTGCGTTTAGAATGAATTCCAGGATATGAACGTTTATACACTGAGACTGGCCTCGATCATCTCAACGTGAACGTCAATCTCAGTAACACATGGAGTACACTCCAAAAAAATAAAAGTACACACTCCAAAAGATGGGCTCCCATGGGCGTGACCAGGCAAGGCAAACGTTTTTTCCACCATTCTTTCCCCAGACTGTGCTGTCCAATTTCATGCCCTCCGCTGGACCCCTGGACAAATCCCGGGGTCCAAATCCGGTCTCACATTGACGCAATTTACTTCGAAGGACTCGTGTCGTGGAATTGCCCCTTAGTCAGTCACGGCGGCCGCGACAACTGACTTTCAACATGTTGATGCAATATTCCTGATGTTGAACCCGGGAGATTTGAAATGTCTGAATGCTGATTGGCTGAGAGGCGTGGTATATGCAAGCAACTAGGCAGGAGGGGTGCGATATATGGGGCATATATCATGGCTAAGAGCTATTCTAAGGCACAATGCATCGCGGGGAGAACATATACCACAGGCAAGGCATCACATTCAATCTATTTGTCTAAATATGTCATAATAGCAATCTCAGGGGGTTGTGTTGTGCCTAAGCTCTTAGCCATTGGTAATGTTAGCCATACACCACGCTATCCTACAAAAAAAAAACGAATAGCCATTTGTATGCTGGAAGTGTGAGAGAGGTGGATGCGTCGACTCAAAGGGGTGAACGTAAGACATTTGAAGGAGCCTAATTCCCCCACGAAATGTAACCTTTGTAGCCAGATGTGGCCAGATGTACTGAAGTGTCAGGTTTATGGATGAAGTAGCAGCTCGTATCAGAAAGAGACGGAAGTCATCATTTGATCGTGCTTTGTTGTATAACTGGCTAACGTGTTCTAATGCAGTCCTTTCATTTTCTATATTCATGACCTTGTGCCAAATCTTCCACACAGAAGAAGAGCTATCTATGCATTCCCTGGCCTGGTGATCTTCCATATAAAGCTCTTCAATGCAAAATAGTGAACCTGAGCTCATCCGCTCATTAGCTCTTCAATGCAAAATAGTGAACCTGAGCTCATCCGCTCATTAGCTCTTCAATGCAAAATAGTGAACCTGAGCTCATCCGCTCATTAGCTCTTCAATGCAAAATAGTGAACCTGAGCTCATCCGCTCATTAGCTATTCCGTGTAATATGATGAACCTGAGCTCATCCGCTCATTAGCTCTTCCGTGTCATCTGATGAACCTGAGCTCATCCGCTCATTAGCTCTTCCGTGTCATCTGATGAACCTGAGCTCATCCGCTCATTAGCTCTTTCGTGTAATCTGATGAACCTGAGCTCATCCGCTCATTATCTCTTTCAAGTAATCTGATGAACCTGAGCTCATCCGCTCATTTGCTCTTCCGTGTATCATGTTGAACTGGTGCTCATCCGCTCTTTCGCGTAATATGATGAACCTGACCTCATCCGCTCATTAGCTCTTTTGTGTAATATGATGAACCTGACCTCATCCGCTCATTAGCTCTGTCGCGTAATATGATGAACCTGACCTCATCCGCTCATTAGCTCTGTCGCGTAATATGATGAACCTGACCTCATCCCGTCATCAGCTCAACCTTTTTGTTGATTTAAACAGACGTTTGACTTCAATAATTTGATTTGTCCATGATTGATAGGAAACCCATTTACATATCTTGCAAACGGCCCACCTACCGCGTTTGTCCCAGTGGACAGAGTGCAGTATAGACATTTGACTGGTAGATTATATTGATCGCCACATGATGGTCATTCCTCTGCTCAGACAGCCCAAGCATCATCCAGTGGTTATGTGCCATGCTATCGACTGAGCTATCGACCAAAGCAAATGTTTGGATCACATAACACCGTTAATTGAACACATGACATCGTTCATTTATATAGAAATCTTAGAAAACCAAGGCAGTCGGGTTAAGATTGCGGGTTAATGACACGCCGCGTGCAATTTGTGCTACACCAACAAATGACATTACACTCTAACTCACGGCTGCCCCTTGTCATTGATGGCTACCATGGATACGGCAATATTTTTAACATATCTTCTAAGAGGGACGGTTCCGTTTAATTTTCAAGGACACATTTTGCGGTGACAGAATATCATGATTGACACATTCTGTTCTTTGGCACATCCAATAAGATAGATCATAAAAATGGCCATATTTCCATTACAGCTGAAGTTTTTGTAGCTTTAATGAGATGGGTCGTTGTTGCCTGGCATTGGCTGACAGGTTGCTATGTGACGTGGTCAACTTGTATCGTAAATACACGTCCAGCGGTGACAAAGCCTGGCTAAAATCCCTGGGTGGAGACAAGATATGGCTTCAGGTAGCGTTAGTGGGTCTGTAGGATCAGAGGGTCCTGAAGGATTGTGTCAGGAGATGAAGTTCAGATGTTAAAAATGACCCAGTGAAATTGATAGGAAATTGAAGAAAAACCCTTGATTGCTTATACCGTTTAATCATGTAATGCAGGGGAGGGCAAATATTTCAGCTCAGGGGCCACATCAGCTCGTTGAAATTATATGAAGGGCCACATTTGTTATGTAATTTGTTCATACTAAATGATTTTTGGGCCAGAAAAGGGCAATAATTAAAATGTATACACAACATATATACTGGAGGTGTGTTATATCTAAATAACTTTATTTTCAGAAACATTACAATTGGACTGCAAAGTTATTTTGTAATTCCTCTCAAAACTGTTTTAATACCTTCCGTGGGCCTGATGGAATTGCCTCAAGGGCCGGATTTGGCCCGCGGGCCTTAGTTTGCCCACCCCTGATGTGATGTAACATATCATGTAGGATGTGGAATCTGGCACAATTTAGTCACTGCCCATGGTTCAGGTAGGTGGTAACAGCTAGTGTTGTATGAGGTTAGCTTTCCCTCGTTATGTACATAGCTTTGAGTGACTCCCTTGGGTAGAAATAATACATATATGTTTTCTACTCATTACCGTGTGGTACACTTTAGACAACCTATTTGACCTAAACATTTTAGTTGAAATTAGGAGAGACTGTTTGTACCTCGTTCTAACATGCGTTTATTTCCCTGAACTTGTTCACACGCGGATTGTACCCAATGTTCTGGGGTGACACATGTAAAGAAAATCTGTCTCGTGCAGCTCAGTTGTTAGAGCATTTTGTGTTTTAAGGTACCATGCACAGAACATGAATGCACTCTGTAAGTCGCTGTGGGAAAAATGAATCCACCCCCCCCCCATTGTAATAAGAGTTTGTGCTACTCAGGAAAGTCTCCAGTTTAGGTTTAGGAAAATGAGCTAATCACACATGTCCCGCTACTCCCGGAAGTGTTGAGATGTTGTGCCTGTGGCTTTAAAAAATCATTGTAGCCATCCAGACAATAATAATTATAACCTATTCTTTCTTACCTCCTCTCCTCGTAGCTGACCCCAACAGCCTCCATTAATTTACTTGGTTAATACGTGTTAGTTTGGCTGAATAGCTTGCCTTAACTGTCACTCAACCCGGGTAGACCATTTCTAACCAATCCAAGCACATGGGAGTGCACCCGCCCACTAGCATCAGAATGTTGTGACCAATCATTAAGGAGAGAACAACCTGATTGGTTCATCATATGCAAGTAGACTGTAGGTTGTTATTCGGGTACAGTAATTGCACGTTACTCTGCTTCAAATGGCTTTGATATGCAAACAACACAAAGTTGAGGTTCTTTAGGATTGTTCGGATGTCTCTGTTTCGCCGTGTTAGCCTTTATATTTTATTATATCAGTGTGTTCGACAATACTGATTTGCATATTATTTTCAGTCGGCCGCATAACTCCCAATAAATGTCATTATTGCGTTTGGCGCAAGTGCTTACGTGACAGTTGTCACGGTGACCTACTGGTAAACCTTTTACCATGGCACTTTTCGTAGTAGCTTCGTGCCGTTGTTGTTCTGTGTCGTCGAAGTGGTAAAGAGGTCAATGGAACACGGTCGATCGGGGGATAAGAAGGACATTGTTGTTGGTAGGGAAAAAAAACATCTGATAAAAAATTGGGTTTTCGTCATCGTTATTTATTATTTGCCATTGGCTAACAAAGGCATTTGTAAATAGAAAACTATTTAGTTGTTTTTGCTGCACGTCATTAAAAATGAACAGCTGGTGCCGTAACTAGCATACAGAAACCGGTGGTTGTATTAAAAGTCATGGACGCATACATATACGAGACGTAAGGAACGGTGTTGATAACACAAAGCTCACATCCACACAAACGTTATAATCAGATTCTTGCCTTGATATAGTGTGATACATACAAGCAAAAAAATGCCTTAAATGGACAAATGTTGCTGGGGTTAATAGGCAATGTTGATGATAATATTCCCAAAAAACACCTTTCTAGGGCATCTCTTTTGTTTTGGTCGTGTTTCACTAAGTTTACAAAAGTCTATGCGCTGGCCGCAACAGCCACGGACCAATCAGATGAGGACTTTTGCACCAGGTTTTTGCACCAAACTGGGGAAAGAGTAACATACAACTTTTTGAGTCAATTTTCTTCTCTCTCTCTCAGGCGTGAGGTTTGGGTTTATGTTTATACTGCTATGTTTATTTCCATGTTGATATGTGTTAGAATTGTGTATTGGTATGACTGTACTGCAGTCTGCACGTGGTCTATTGATACTTTAAATGTATGACAATTTTACTAATTCAGTTTGTGTTGTGCACACTCTAGCTTTATAGAATCACAACTCAACTGGAGTACCACGATAGTTCAGCAACCGTTCCAGACCAAGACTTGTTGATAACTGAAGTGTGTGTGTGTGTGTGGTGAAGAGGTGAAAAAAAACTTTAGGCTAGAATCTTACTAGATATTGGTGACATTAAATCCAATACAGAATCAGTATTAAATAAATTGCAGATGTGACATTCACCGGCCTCTTTTTTAAATAGAAAACTAATATTTATATGCTCTGTGTTTTGTATTGGTTTGTGGAAAATATTATACTAACTAACATGGAAATAAATATTGAGACAAATGTATATATATATATATATATATTTATTCATTTAAATTCACTTTTATATTTGTTTATATACAGTATATATATATATAAATATATATATATATATATATATATATATATATATATATATATATATATAAATATATTGTATATATATATCTTCATGTATTTATTTCCTACCTATATATATTAATTTACAATTGACTTAAATGCCATTCCATAAACAACCCCCAATTACGTATAATCGTGAATGAGTTTTGTGTTTACTTTTGTAGTTAGTTTGAATATTGAAAGTAAATATGATAAAGATCACAAGGTCCATTGCTGTAAACAAATGTATTGTTTTTATAATATGATAATGAGTCTCGTAGAAAAAACTATAATCTTGTTTTACAGAATCTACTGAATCAGAAGGGCTTGCAGATCAATAGTTTTTTTGACAAGACCTTTTCCAGAAAACAGCTGTCGACGTCTCCGAAAACATTTGTATTTAACCGGCTGTGAATACAGTCGGTCTGTGAGTTCTGCCAGTGCATGGATTAGCAGGAGAAAGCTTTGAACTCTGGGCTAACATTCCTCGTTTTAATAGCATGCGTTACTACCGTTTGGTATTTGGTTAATTAGCTACCCGGCTATGCAAGAACGAGAAACACTGGATAAACCTTTAATGTTACATTTCGACCTACACTGCAAACATTTTACCATAGTGGCTAAAGGAGCACTGGTTTAATAATTTGTGCTTATGTTCTGGGCATGCATGAAACAAGTCCTAGTTAAGAGTTAGTTATGCTTTTTGAAAGCAAACAATGAGAATCTAACGTTATTGTGCCAGAGTTATGCCAGTGACTTGGTAATAATAACAACAGCCTTAGTGTTAAGCCTTTTAACAATGCTTTGGTTAAATATGGTAGCATAAAGTGGACTAAATTCAAATGAAAATGCCATCCCAAATAGCATTTTCCTTCTCAATTAAAGACACGTGTGTTGGTGAACATCATTTAAATGTTAATGCAAATGTAAAAAGCGCTAAACAGTGCCACACTTCGCTATTGCATTCTCATGCTCAAACGCATTTTAAAGGACTGAATGACGAACATGAAAATTTTCCTATATTGTTCACTAAAAAGCGGAGCATTCTTTGAAAATTAAAATGGAATTTGAATAAAGTCCACTTA
Organism: Dallia pectoralis; assembly: GCA_029465975.1. Lineage (NCBI taxonomy): Eukaryota > Metazoa > Chordata > Actinopteri > Esociformes > Umbridae > Dallia > Dallia pectoralis. Next base: position 4,155,138 of record CM055762.1, on the reverse strand, counting down.
AAAGCGGAGCATTCTTTGAAATTGTGAATGCCATTTGGGATTGCATTTTCATTTGAAAATATAGTCCGCTATATGCTTACATATTTAAATACCCATTAAGTACTTTGCAAATCGTTGTATTCAGATGAAAACAATATATAACATATAGACATATATAATTGTTTTCATATTTTTTTTTTGCGTAAACCAGCCTTAATGTAGTTAAACTGTTTAATATCTTTAGTAACAAGGTCATTAATCCAAAATAGCTTTTGAAGTTTCATAATTTGTATGTTTTTTTACATTGCGAGATGACAAACATTGTAGAACTCTTTACCCAAAAGAGGAAAACTAAATATATTTTTTTTTGTCGAAGATAGTACAATACATTTACTTAAATGGGTCGTATTGGAAAAGGAAAGATAGGTAAAGAGAAAAGGGAGGAAGCGGGGTGAAGGATTAAGGAAGAGCCAGAAAGGAATACAAAGAAAAGTGTGTGTGTGTATCCGTACAGTTGGTCTGGGTAGGAGTGTGTGTATCTGTACAGTGGGTCTGAGTGGGAGAGTGTGTGTGTATCCATACAGTTGGTCTGGTTGGGAGTGTGTGTGTGTTTGTATATGTACAGTTGGTCTGGGTGGGAGTGTGTGTGTGTATCCGTACAGTTGGTCTGGGTAGGAGTGTGTGTATCTGTACAGTGGGTCTGAGTGGGAGAGTGTGTGTGTATCCATACAGTTGGTCTGGTTGGGAGTGTGTGTGTGTTTGTATATGTACAGTTGGTCTGGGTGGGAGTGTGTGTGTGTATCCGTACAGTTGGTCTGGGTAGGAGTGTGTGTATCTGTACAGTGGGTCTGAGTGGGAGAGTGTGTGTGTATCCATACAGTTGGTCTGGTTGGGAGTGTGTGTGTGTTTGTATATGTACAGTTGGTCTGGGTGGGAGTGTGTGTGTGTATCCGTACAGTTGGTCTGGGTAGGAGTGTGTGTATCTGTACAGTGGGTCTGAGTGGGAGAGTGTGTGTGTATCCATACAGTTGGTCTGGTTGGGAGTGTGTGTGTGTTTGTATATGTACAGTTGGTCTGGGTGGGAGTGTGTGTGTGTATCCGTACAGTTGGTCTGGGTAGGAGTGTGTGTATCTGTACAGTGGGTCTGAGTGGGAGAGTGTGTGTGTATCCATACAGTTGGTCTGGTTGGGAGTGTGTGTGTGTTTGTATATGTACAGTTGGTCTGGGTGGGAGTGTGTGTGTGTATCCGTACAGTTGGTCTGGGTAGGAGTGTGTGTATCTGTACAGTGGGTCTGAGTGGGAGAGTGTGTGTGTATCCATACAGTTGGTCTGGTTGGGAGTGTGTGTGTGTTTGTATATGTACAGTTGGTCTGGGTGGGAGTGTGTGTGTGTATCCGTACAGTTGGTCTGGGTAGGAGTGTGTGTATCTGTACAGTGGGTCTGAGTGGGAGAGTGTGTGTGTATCCATACAGTTGGTCTGGTTGGGAGTGTGTGTGTGTTTGTATATGTACAGTTGGTCTGGGTGGGAGTGTGTGTGTGTATCCGTACAGTTGGTCTGGGTAGGAGTGTGTGTATCTGTACAGTGGGTCTGAGTGGGAGAGTGTGTGTGTATCCATACAGTTGGTCTGGTTGGGAGTGTGTGTGTGTTTGTATATGTACAGTTGGTCTGGGTGGGAGTGTGTGTGTGTATCCGTACAGTTGGTCTGGGTAGGAGTGTGTGTATCTGTACAGTGGGTCTGAGTGGGAGAGTGTGTGTGTATCCATACAGTTGGTCTGGTTGGGAGTGTGTGTGTGTGTGTATATGTACAGTTGGTCTGGGTGGGAGTGTGTGTGTGTGTGTATTCGTACAGTTGGTCTGGGTGGGAGTGTGTGTATCTGTACAGTGGGTCTGGGTGGGAGAGTGTGTGTGTATCCGTACAGTTGGTCTGGGTGGGAGAGTGTGTGTGTATCCGTACAATTGGTCTGTGTGGGAGAGTGTGTGTGTATCCGTACAATTGGTCTGGGTGGGAGAGTGTGTGTGTATCCGTACAATTGGTCTGTGTGGGAGAGTGTGTGTATATGTACAGTTGGTCTGGGTGGGAGAGTGTGTGTGTGTATATGTACAGTTGGTCTGGGTGGGAGTGTGTGTGTATATGTACAGTTGGTCTGGGTGGGAGTGTGTGTGTGTCCTGATCTTGGGCATGTATGGTAAACAGGAACGATTTCAGTGGAAGCAGGAATTTCCCTCAGCAGACCCCTATATCAGTAATAGACCCAGTAATGAGCTGCAGCTGTCAGTGTGGTTTCCGCTTCTCCTCCATGATTCATGTTCCAGCTCCTCAAGATCTACAACAGAAACAAAATGTTTACCCCCGATGAGAACCAGGAAAACCGGGAAGCAAGCGCACATGAAAAAAAAGAATGATTCAAATGGGCGCAGGCTATTCTTTTTAGTTTTCCCAATAGAAGCCTCGTGACTTGTGCCCACCTTTACATGAACAACCAGACAGAGAGACACTGACGCAGAGGTTCAGATTATCTCAGGCGCTATGGATGTGACCTCATTGTTTACGTCAGAACAGATTAACGTTGACCGAGGAATTCTCACAGTCTGTCGTCGTCCGGCGATTCTGAAGACTCGCAGCTTTGCACATTGCTATATGCTATAATCTGTTCGTACGATGACGCGACGTTTCAACTGAATAGAGGGGCAAAGTTTGATCGAATTCTACCTCTTAGATGGCAGGAATGTGCCTTTGAGAAGCAAACTTAGGAGACAGAAAAGAGATCGGCAGTTAAAGCCCACAATGTTGGTCGGATTTGCAGTGTCGTCACCGGCAACTAACTGAATAATAGTCCAGACACATGTGGGCAAGTCGTTAGGAGGCTCCTCCCACACACCAGTTGCTCGCCAACTCTGCGTTGCTTTCATCGTGGCGGTGGAAGTTCACTTCTAGACCCTGACGGACACAGAGCTTCAGTTCAGCTAAAACCCCCGTCGGAGAACAGACAACGGGCACAGGGCGGTTTGTGTTTGTCGGATCCGTAGAACGACGCGAGTTACTTCTGTTAATTGGAGTTAATCGCGTGCAAAATTTAATTATGTCGTAGTCGCGGCAGCGGCGACGATGTGCGCTCCTGTTGATCAGACGCCGTCGATGGATCACGCCGCTGCGTGTTCGCGGTAGTGCATCCGGACGAATCGCGTCGTCCTCGGCCTGCGGAGCCGGCGACTCGGACGGCGAGGAGGTGCCGTGCCGCGTGTCCTCCCTGTTGCATTCATCACACTTTTTAATTAGCACGGTCCAGCTTCATTAATTACGTCTGATGGCTCGTTGATAAGGCCTCCGTCGATCGGCCCTCCCTCCTCACCTCCAGTCACCGGGGTCCCCGGGCCTCCCCAGCCTACCCGGAGATGTCTCAAGTACACACTCGGAGACAACAGGAGATAGGCCGAGCTTGAGAGGGTGGGGCGGAGGGAAAGAGGAGACGCAGAATGGGGGGGCAGAAGAGATAACGGAGATATAGTCAGAGAGAGACTGAATTGATATTGAGAGAGAGAGAGATAGAGTGTGAAAAGACGAACGTAGACTCATGAAATGTCCGGCCCGGAGGTCTGAAAAGATAGAATTCAAAGCAAATAAGGAGAGAAAAAGAGAGAGAAAGAAGAGTGAAAGAGCGGCCAGAAGGAAAGGGCTGGAAGCAGCCACACAGTGCCTTTCATGTGGACCTCTGAACATGCCTGCCTGCCTGCCTGCCTGCCTGCCTGCCTGCCTGCCTGCCTGCCTGCCTGCCTGTCTGCCTGCCTGTCTGCCTGCCTGTCTGTCTGCCTATGTCTGCCTGCCTGTCCGTCTGCCTGTCCGTCTGCCTGTCTGTCTGTCTGTCTGTCTGCGGGATGGATCCACTCCAGTTGTGCGACGGTCGCTTAGACCGAAGGCTGCGGATACAAATCACGAGTTTCGCTCTCGTCACGTCAGCCGCGCAAAGAGCCACTTCACCGCACCCGGGTGTTTGTCTTGCACTGACATTCTCTTCGGTTTTAACCCCCCCCCACCGCGCGCCGCCGCCGCCCACTGCTGAGCAAGATTCTTCTGGCTAAATGGACAGTGAGATAGATGAACTTAATGGCACATTTGTGTGTGTGTGTGTGTGTGTGTGTGTGGGGGGGGGGTTGGGTGAGGGGAGGCGTCCGTCTCATACAGTGGAACACCCTCATATCCTCTGCATTACAATAGGAGCCATGTGACCTGGCCATTTGATTCCGTGCATAGACCCGACCCCAGTTGGGGGGGGCGTGCGCCCGTGCCCGTAGTCTACCAAGGTCTTCTTTGCAAGCCTCTGATTGGACGCACCACGTTGGCAAGGGAGAGACACTATCCAAGCTGACAGTGTTGTGCCGGGCACTATATGCTTCCTGCCAGTCCGGATTACCGTAGCTTAAACACGGATCCTGGCGTCGACGTGAAGCCCTGAAGGAGTCTGCTTTAATCCCTATTACAAAAAGCAGCCGGAGCATGAGAATAGGTCATTACAGGAGGTCAAAGGTCACAAATATCTCTCTTAGCCCTCGGGACAGTATTTTAGCTTTTGTAATTTTTTTGACAATATATGTTTCGCACCTCAGGCCAGGCTTTTCCCATTTCCGTTATCAAGGTCGATGTTAAAAAAAAAAAACTGTATTGACAGCGGCCGGCGTGAAATATAGACAGGTTCAGACGTTGAACGTCAACGTGAGTTTTCATTTTTTTATCTCCCCAAAACGTTTCCCGTGGTTATCCCGGTGTGAGGATCATGTACTGAGCTTTACGCTCTGAGCTCAATCTCCTCAACTCCTCTTTTGTGGCTTTGGGGATTTAGAGAGTGATATGCCTTTAGCCTGTCCGCAGATAACCACTGACGCCCTGACCCGAGTCTGTGACTCACGGCTAAATCCGCTCTTTCAGTTGAGGGTTTATCGTCGGCGCCTGTAGACAGGTGCCCGTGGGCGCGGGTCCGACGACCACCATCTCTGAAGGGGAAACACAGGGGTCGAAGTTCAAACTCACATGCTAAGGGTCAGTGAACAAGGCTGGGTGAAGAACAAAGACCCCACACAGAGGTGGGAAGTGTGTGTGTGTGTGGTGTTAAACAGAGCGTGGATAGAAATACATACATCTGAAGTGTCTTGCTTTTCTTTGGTCCTCTGCAGTCGTTCAGCAGAACTGGAAATTCTGAACTCTTGCTCTTTCCATATCGCCTAAGGGCAGCCCTCTTGCGCACCTTTCTTGACCCTACACATCTGTTTCACACGCACATGCGCGCACACACACACACACACACACACACACACACACACACACACACACACAGCTAGCTGCTGTGTCTGGTGTCTGTGTGTGTGTGTTTGTTTTATAGTGCGTTGATCAGAGAGGGAGGGTCTTCTGACTCTCAGCCAAACGCGTGCTCCTCTGACGTGTCACAGCAGAATCATGTCCAATTGTTTTTTCGGAGGGCTTTTTTAGCCGAGCCTCTTGTAAAATGTCAGCGAAACCGTGTTATCTGTACAAATTAATGTAATACATAAAATACCCTCGTCTCCGCTTGGATCAGGGCCAATGTTTTCTGGGGAGAAAAAAGCACTTAGCGGTGAAGTTTCTTCGTGTGTTATACTCTGATGAAGCTGTTACCGAGAACGGAACACAAAGAAAGAAGCGGAGGGGTTGTAATTTCGGCGCTTAGCTGAGTTGTTTTTTTCCGTCGCCGGCGTTTTCTCTAGTCTATTTTCATAGTTGTTTTTTTAAATGGGTCCTACGAGGAGTTTTTGTCCTGTTATTCGCTACTTTCAGTGGATCAGAACGTTTGCCACATCCATTTCAGGTGTTTGTCAGCCATCGTCGTGTCCGATAGTGTCCAGCCCTGAACCCCTAAAAGGGGGTCATCACACGAACCTCTGTCTCATACTCATGTGATACCATGATCACCCTCATCCATATTTCATCCTCATTAAACTGTCTACATTTAAGCAACCTCTGGATGGGTTCTAGTGGCCTAATGTGTAATTACTATGCTGAGTTGAGCCGAGTCGGGGGCGTTCCAGTGGCGTGTAAAAAAAGCTGAACTGCTTTCATGGTGTCAATCTCGGCGCCCTCTCCATTGGACCGCGGGCCTCTCCGAGCAGGTGCCATGGTTACCAGCGTTAAGTGGATGCTATAATCATATCATTAACTCACCATTGTGACCTCTTTGTCTCTGTTTTAAAGGAGATGAGATCAAAGCAGCCCACAGCTAGTGAAAAAATGCAGTCCGGAGCCCGACGCGTTTCGCTAACGTTTGAGTTAAATCAATTTCCCGTCGGTTAATAACTGAACAGAATGTCGATCGCCATGTAACATGTTGCTGTTTAATCTGTTGTGTTTGACAACTGCCAAAATGGGGAGATAATATCAAAACGTTATTTGCCTGGATGTTTTCACAGCTCTGACGTGAGCTTACACAGGGCCCAGATGGAGGGCCCGGGACGGGGAGGACCGCACGGGCGAAGCGTCATCAGAGCACCGCGGTCATCTGGTCCCTACTTACCCTCTTTGAATGGCCCAAGGTCCCCAGACGTCTCTGTGTGTGCCAGTAACAGACAAAGGTGTTTACACGACTGGGCACAACATCAAAGAGTCAGGGTATGTCTACAAACGTACATTGACACACCATACACACACACAGGCATAGTTGCGAGCGCGTAAGAACACTGTGTTCATTTCTCCGTCTCCCTCTAAGTGAGCGAACACATAAGAACACAAACGTGCACACACACACACACAAGTCTGTGTTCATTTCTCCGTCTCCCTCTAAGTGAGCGAACACATAAGAACACAAACGTGCACACACACACACACACACAAGTCTGTGTTCATTTCTCCGTCTCCCTCTAAGTGAGCGAACACATAAGAACACAAACGTGCACACACACACACACACACACACAAGTCTGTGTTCATTTCTCCGTCTCCCTCTATGTGAGCGAACACATAAGAACACAAACGTGCACACACACACACACACACACACACACAAGTCTGTGTTCATTTCTCCGTCTCCCTCTATGTGAGCGAACACATAAGAACACAAACGTGCACACACACACACACACACACACACACAAGTCTGCGTTCATTTCTCCGTCTCCCTCTATGTGAGCGAACACATAAGAACACAAACGTGCACACACACACACACACACACACACACAAGTCTGTGTTCATTTCTCCGTCTCCCTCTATGTGAGCGAACACATAAGAACACAAACGTGCACACACACACACACACACACACACACAAGTCTGCGTTCATTTCTCCGTCTCCCTCTAAGTGAGCGAACACATAAGAACACAAACGTGCACACACACACACACACAAGTCTGTGTTCATTTCTCCGTCTCCCTCTAAGTGAGCGAACACATAAGAACACAAACGTGCACACACACACACACACACACACACACAAGTCTGTGTTCATTTCTCCGTCTCCCTCTAAGTGAGCGAACACATAAGAACACAAACGTGCACACACACACACACACACACACACACAAGTCTGCGTTCATTTCTCCGTCTCCCTCTAAGTGAGCGAACACATAAGAACACAAACGTGCACACACACACGCACACACACACAAGTCTGCGTTCATTTCTCCGTTTCCCTCTAAGTGAGCGAACACATAAGAACACAAACGTGCACACACACACACACACACACAAGTCTGCGTTCATTTCTCCGTCTCCCTCTATGTGAGCGAACACATAAGAACACAAACGTGCACACACACACACACACACACACAAGTCTGCGTTCATTTCTCCGTCTCCCTCTATGTGAGCGAACACATAAGAACACAAACGTGCACACACACACACACACACACACACACAAGTCTGTGTTCATTTCTCCGTCTCCCTCTAAGTGAGCGAACACATAAGAACACAAACGTGCACACACACACACACACACACACAGTCTGCGTTCATTTCTCCGTCTCCCTCTATGTGAGCGAACACATAAGAACACAAACGTGCACACACACACACACACACACAAGTCTGCGTTCATTTCTCCGTCTCCCTCTAAGTGAGCGAACACATCACTCTGCTCTAAGTGGAAGTCTCACTCACCTCTCATCCACTGACGATGTCATCCTTCCCTCCACAAGTCACACATGAGTTGGTTATTTCGGGTGGGGGGGAGGGGTGGCTGACAGTGAGGGAGGAAGTACACAGGAAGTACATTAGTTATCAGTCTCTGTCTTCTTCACCTTCTCAGATCCCATCAGTATTAAAATGCCCCGGACGACGCCCTGTTTCACTTCCACTCTTAAAAGTCGTCCTCGCTCCACTTTCAACCTGGTCTCGGATCTAAATGACACTTGGCACTACACAAGCACGCAGACAACGGGATTCAATATTTAAATAAAAGACAGCAGGGAGTGGAAAAAGCCTAAGGACTGGAGAGAGAGACAAAAAAAACATTGTCCCTGTTGCGGGTCGAAAAGAAATACGTCGACGAGATTAGGGGTTGAATATTGTTCACAGCAATTAGCCTTTTGCTTGAATCACCTTGTGATATTTACTGCTCTATACAAACACACACCCAACTCGGCTATTCAAGTCAGGTAGCTGCGACAGATTATTAGTGGCCTGGTTTTACGTCGGGTAAAAAACGTCAATCTCACATTAAGTATTTCCATTTAGAAAAATCCCATGTTCTGTGTGTCCCTCTGGAGGGGCCGTACATAAAGCAGTTTGTGTGAGTCGGCATTCTCTGGCGTGATTCAGAGCCTCAGCGGTCGCACTAATTATTTTTTTAGTCAGCCGTGTGTGCGGAACCCGCCTTTGCAGTTGTGGAAATGATTATTTAAGCCGTTTAACTGACGTCCATGTGGTTTTTATCATCATAAAGACATTTCTAAGGGGGTTATGTTTTTACTAGGTAGGAGCGGAAGCATGTCTGTCAAGCCAGGGGTTTGAGGTGCCTTCCGGAGGTTTCCACTCAACAGTTTTACATAATGAATATTCAAGATCCTATTGATATGTATAGTATTACTGTAATGCCCTGTGTCTTGTGAAACCTACCATGACAATAAACGTCCGTTCGACACCCTTGTCTAATGTTTTTATTTTGTACCGATTTTGTTTCTATGCCAGTGCTATGGTCATGTGCCCCCAGGCAAACCTGTTTGTTCCAAATCGCAACGGATCATTATTTCATTAACAGGTCTCTACAATTACAGCCAATAAACACATGAATAATAATGACACACAGCAATGCCTTCTCTGTCTGCCACTGATAGACTTCCCTCAGCACAGCATACAAGTCAAACACACTCGCGCACACTCCAACACACCACTTCTAAGCAGACCTAATACAAACCGTACGTGTTTTTTTTCTCTCTCAGTGCGTGCCGACAGTGAAGGTGACTAATAATGTTGAGGCAGAGGGAATTATGGGTATGAACTCCCCTGGAGTGAGCATGAAAGAGTAGATCAATCAGGGAACCAGAAATATGTCCAGTTATGAAAGGGAACACGTCACCTAATTCATGTTCAATGGAACTTTGACACATCTTAGTTAAAGCTTCAACATTGCGCCCCGAGTGTTTCCATCGCCTATTTAATGGGCTAATTGATAGACGGGGAACGTACACCAGAAACTCTCTGTATTATTGCCACGGTCAGAAGCATTCTTCGGGTTGTAATTTACCGTAATATACTTTCCAACCAGTAGTTCCGAGTACGGCATTACTTTAAATAAACAGCTCGATTCCAGCACGGGTTGTGAATAAATAGAACAAAAGGAATCAGCGGATTTCTGCCGTGATCGTGCCCAGATGCGCGGCGGCATCTGGACTTTGTTAAAGTTTGATCCCGAGGGCTGTCCAGACCGGTACGAAAAACGGAACGGTCATGAGAAGAACATTTGTTTTCCCGAGTCACAGTTTCCAGGCCGTGATGTCGCGCCGTCGTCCGTCTGTACGTCCAAACTGTTCATTGATGTGTTCACGTTCGACGCCAGCGCGACGCCATTTCTCACACACAGCGCTGCGCAAACTCCCGGCTCGCTGATTCTAGCCGCGACTAGAATGTGGGACACCTGCACCCCTCACTACGGCACTTCTCTCTGAACACCCGGTGCGCGGCTACGTGATCAAATCATCACACGGGGAAGATATTCAGCACTATCTAAGCGAGAGGCCGCAAAGGTCACGGGGAGTCAGTAAAATGGATGAAGGCTAATGATCTTCTCAACCTTACTCTAATCAATAATCATTTATCCAACAATATTATGGACACTCTCTCCCATTTGCCATTAACTCAGACGGGACGGCCGAAACCATATTGTTTCCTGTGGCAGCTTTATGGTTCTGGGGTTGATGGGTATGTCTTGGAGGACGTTTACAGTGTGCTATATTAACACGGTAGAACCATATTCTAAAACAGTACATAGAACACAGTCATTATATGTATATATATTTGTATGTAGAGAGACAGAGACAGAGAAACAGATTAAGTTAAATTGTAATCGTGTAAAATTGTAACACAGCAACGTCTAAATATTTTCCAACAGTTTTACCACCATCAAATATTAAACAAACAGTTAAATAATGAAATACTATCCGGGCGCTACGGTTTCCCGAGCATTACGCGGATAACGAATAAGCGGAGGTGCCTAAAAAACAGATTCCTGTTGTCTAATTAGCGCCAAAAGAACTAACAAAGAAATAACGGGCTGTTTTTCTGGCGCCTGTGTCTCGGAGGGGGTTGCATCTGAGTCCATCACACGGCAGTCATTTTTAGTGTTATGGCCTCGGCGTTAGAGTGACACACTACACACTCTCCGGGTGACTGTCTGCGTCAAACCTGTTTCATCCCAACCCCACTTCTTATTGCTTTTAACGACTCCCCTTTACTTCGATTAATTCTTTATCGATTCCTTGTGACGCCCGGTGAATTAATTTTCAATTACCGCGAATGGAATGAAAAAAAATGCGTGAGAAATTCCCTCCGACTGAAATGCTTCCGGGTGAGTGTGTGCTATTTTGCGTACGGCAATGTGAGGCGGCGGCACCAATGCTTCTGCTCCGGCCGTTCTTCTCGCCGGCTTCCCCGTCTTTTGGTTAAAGACCGGCGGATTGTGATCTTCGAGTCCTCGGTCGTGCACGCACACCCTCAGACAAAAAGACGAACACGAGGGAGCGGGTGAGTCCGACAGAGAGAAATTGTACTAAAGGTCAGGGCGAGCTAATGGCCAGGCTATCTTACATGAAATAAGTCCAGACACTTTCGACAGGTCTCTCAATGTCACAGAGCAGCCTTTCACCACAACCCCGGGCCCTGACGTGACTGGAAAGCAAGGTGAGACAAGACGCTCTGCGTATGTGCACAACTGGACAGGCGTTTCATTTCTTGCTCTCTTCGACAACAACAAAAATCCCCCACAACATCCTGTGAGCAGAGCCATGGGCAATCTATTCTGCGTGTTCTCTGTACGTTCAGGAGACGCACACTCCAAATGTTCAGCCGATATGCTCTACATCAGACTGGCAAAACGTCAATGTTAAATACCCGCAGGTCATTAATTACCACGATTGTTCATTTTCCTGACACCTCGGTCGTTGTTTTTTTAAGTGTGCCTGACTAGACGGCGAAATTACCGATTTATTAACCAAAGTGAGTCACTGGTTTAAACAGAACTCCTAATTTCCTGAAATGTAACGTTAAAATCCCAAGACGTTCTGCATCTTTTTAAAACAACGACACGTGTTCGATCGATTATCGAGCGCGTTGAACAAAAAACTAACGCAAGAAGAAAAATGAGCCCGAAACACAACGCATACTAAGAATCGCCAAATGTCCGGGTGTTTTCGACCTCCACGTACGCCTTGACCTCGGTTCTCTCGGTGTTTACGAGCGCGTGTGCGCGCGTGCGTGAGCGTGTCCTGACCTCTCCCCATCTCGTCTCATTCCCCAATGAGAACAGTGTGAAATACAGCTCTCTAATTGTCAGGTCCGGCACTGCACATTCCTTACCTCAGCGACTGACCAGACTGCGTGTCACTTTAACAACCTGGAATTATCACCACAATGAAGATTTCAGGTTAAAAGTGTCTCTAAGAGTATATAGATACATTTTCCGTCAATAAATATTCCCCTCTCCCGAGTTTCATCTAAGTCGAGCAATTCCCTCCCCCCTCGTCTTGATTGACATTTTTACCACAAAATTATAGCATGTCTGTCTGCAACAGGGTTTGTCTCCATTCCAGAATTAGCTAACCATCAACATAAAATAGGATGAATCCAACATGGTGTCATCTCCCTGGAATATTGATTCCTGCTGACGTGCCTGATTCAAAGTGGATTTCCCATAAAAGCAGTAGCCAGTGTGTCTTTCCTTGCGGTAAAGTAGAGCACATAAAGCACACAATAAGACTGAGATCACGAGAGAGATCCTCATCGCCGTCTGTTCACATTTGACCTTTGGTAAACCCGCCATGCTCTTCAGACGGCGAGGGGCTTCAGATTGATACAAAATGCGTTATTCATTTGCAGTGTTTGAATACTCCCTCATGTGTAATAAAAAGCTCTATTTGGGTACAAAACTGTAAAAGAAAGTGTGGTTATAAATGGCTATTTTTCACAAGAACAAGTCTTAGGAACTAAGACTGACAGTTGTAACAGAATGAGACATGCTGTTATTTTTTAACAGACATTGGATGCATGCGAGATGTGGTCGGACAACAATGTCAATTTCCTTCCTGTTGGAAAGACAAGAACTCCACATCTCCCTGACATCTTTAATCGACAACTGTTTAGTGGGGAGACCTTGATGTCACCCCGAATTGTGATTTAAAATTAGGAAAAACACACTGAACATCCAGAGAGAACTGACTGAGACCTCATTGAAGCCCTTCAAGACCAACAAGTAGAGCAGGTGAGACGAGGAGAACTTCCGACCCGAGAACGAGAACAATCCGATCCCATTTCTTCCATGTGGTTCTTTTTTATCTCGGTGTCGAACAGAAAAGTGTAACCGCCCAATCGGATGCGGAGTAAGTGCTGCAGCATGCTCGTGCGAACTGAAGACTTGCCTCAGCCGCCAACTGGATGCCACGTAAGTGCTTCAGTATGACTCGAGGAAATACAGGAACGTCTAACCAGCACCAGCCACACAGCCGGAATGAAAAACAGCTTGAAGGACGGGCTAGATTGACTTTCGACATCTTCATTCGATTTCCTGAATGAATTATTCTAACTTGAATGATATATAAATGAAAATAAATGTAGAGCACCCCGGGGAACAAGAGGTCGGTACCACGACGGAATTAGCATGGCGACGCTCACCCCAGTATCTCGAACCACGCCCCCCACGCGAGACCGATCTCGGATGAGAGATCGAGTGTGTGTGTGTGTGTTCGGCGTTGATGTTTGTGCGCGTGTGTGTTTACGTGTGCATGAGACGGGTCGTGTTCCACTCATAAGGATGTTCGTGTACTCCCTCTCAGATGGTCGGTACAGTTACAGGAACATGGAAGATCGGGCAGATATATATGAAGTCTGCGGTTGGTTTCCACGGAAACCCTCTGACTGATAACTGTCACTTATTTGATGTCTATCAATCTATTAAAAAATTTAGCATATGCTATAGAGAAAAGAAATAGGATTTGGTCGGGCACAGCGGACACAAAACCCTATTCTTCATGAAAAGACACACAGGAGGCTTCAGAGTTCTCCGTAACAAATCAAAGACCCTCTAGCACAAATGTAATACTCAAGACAAGAGATGCGTTATCGCGGGCACACTTTCCCTTTCCATTGTAGTTATTGATAAAGTCACCTGCTCTCTCAGGCGAGAATATTCTAAACCATCATCAGCATAAATCATTTTCCACCGGAACTTTTGCCTACTCATTCCGCAGAGGAATGACGGGTAACGTTAGACAACCGTTTGGCGTCCTCTGAACGGGGCTCCACCGTGACACCGCCAGCAGCTCAATTGGAAAGTGGCACCACACCGCTTCCAACGATCAGATTATCATAAAAAAAGGCCACGAGCATCGCCCTGGTGATTTACCGGCAGCTTGAGCCAATCAATCTCAAAGTACAGATTAAAAGAACAAGAACCCCTCTCACGCTCCCTCTCTCTCTCGTCTTTATTTTAATCTGAGCCAAAATAGGCCGTTGTATTTTCACGTTTTCCGGAAAACTCTGGCGAGTGTTCATTGTGCTCTACTTTTCCCTTTCAACCTCTCCGCAGGAGGCGACGTACGCGACATCTTTATGTACGACGTTCTCATTTTAAAATGCCGCGGAACCTTCCGATTGAGTGCCGCGGTGTGATCCGGAAAAACAAAAACGCAGACACCAGATTCTTCTTATTAACACGGGCCGCGCCGAAGAGCACCGTCGAGCAAACCGTCTCACATTAAAAGCGCACTTTTACATATCCCCCCCCCCCGAAAAAAGCGTAATTACACTTAAGCCGTTCGAAAGAATAATACACAAAATATGTAGCCGCACTCTGTACCTGTTTTATGGGTGAGGTCAGTTGTACCAGAGAAAAACAAAGAATCTCACTTAATCACGGGGACAAATACACCATTATTAACTTCCGAATTAATTCACCCAAAAATCTGCATGTGAGTATGGCAAGCCTCTCTCATTACAGAAACAGATACATTCAAATGCAGTCATTAGGAGAGCAAAGGCCAACGAGAAAGTTCTAATACTCAGTTTTTAACCCATTTTCATTTGCCACCGCCGGCTAAATATCTATACTTTGAATTTATTAAAAGTTAAATGCGTCCCCGGGCGACGCCCTGACGTTTCCCTTCGACATTACCATCGTCCGTCGGCGGGGGAAACGTATCAGCGCTCGCGGCGATGTCAGTCAGGCGTTCAATAATAACGCTGTGATCATTTTTTTCCCGGTATGTTTTGAGGAGGAGATCGCAAAGTCATTAACTATTTTCTGACTCTCTCAGCAGTTAGTGGCCGTGTCGCGGCGTTGCCGGGGCGAGCCGTAATGTATTGTGCTGCAAACAAGAAGGATTGCAGGATCCCTGCCTCCCAGCCCGTGGGAGCCCGCGGTGACGCCTGGGCTCAGGTATATGGATGACCTGAGGAGGTCTCCATCATTCATAAAACATGCCTCCGTACGCGGCCGAATTGATCTTGCAAAAGAAGCAGGGTGGCACAGCTACCGCTTCATTAGTCTTCAGGCGCCACAAATCACCCTGCGCTAGCCTCCGAGGGACCGCGGCCACCTCCGCCCGTTCAACTTCCCTCTCCTCCTGGCCCGGGGGAGACGGAGGCTGGTTAGCCAATGAATGCCACGACCACGGCGTTGTAACGGATTAGTAGCGGCGTGCTAATGCTAGCTCAAAGTCATAGCTATGGCACCGGGCAGTCGCACCTGCGGACCGGTTGGAAACTTTGGACTCGCCGACACCTGAGCATCCTGAGCAGAACCAAACACTATGGAATGCCCACAAATCTCTGTCCACGACAATTGATGGATGGTGGTCATCAAGTGACTTCTCCATAAAACAATGTCAAATATTGATGATATTTCTTTCACCTGGGTAACAAAATGAATTGCTCCGTTGCTCGGCCATTTTTGATGAATGCTTTTTATTGCCTTTTTTGTTGTTGTTGGAGCTGCTTGAGAGAATTGAGCATTGTCTTTTCTGCAAATGTTTCCGGCTCACCAGAGAAGCCCTGGAGGACAGCCATCACTGGCCCTAATATCAGATCTCTCGCTTGCTAAAATACAATAGTGCCCGGCAAAATCAACCTAAAAGCAAGAAGGCAGTTGCCGCGACCAGATTTTCTCTACCTCGACTGGTCAAACTGGAAACAATTCTTTAAAATCATTACATGTGATTATAGAAACACGTCAACTCTTTGGTTGGTTTGATTTCTTCACTCCAATTGTCCGCTTTACATCGGCGCTGTGTAATACGAAGGTATTTGTTTTGTCGAAAAACAGCTAATGAACAAATATACACCATATATCGTGTTTTCAGACGTAGTTATTTGACTTGTGTACTGGTCGCTACATAGAGTGAAGTTTCGAGTCAACATCTCCACGTCTCCTTCGGCACTTTTTGTCTGTTTGACTGATCTTCTTCTATTCCTCTCAACAAAAAACAAACCGTTCTCACATCGCATTGTCTCTTTAAACTTGCATGGCCTTCCCCCTCTCGTCCACGTCCTATTCCCTCAACTGCCATTCTGAGAGGTATAAAAGCATGTATTCTGAGCTGTTCAACATCACAAATGGTTTGTGTGTTTGTCAGTTTGGCCCTCCATAGAACTCTTGTGCGCGGGGGCCATGAAGACACTCTGGCGAGACACAGTGATGGGGGGGCGGGGGGGTTTAGACAGTTGTGGAGCTTAACGAATGCATCTGAAGATCACCATCAATAATTCAGTCCATTTGGGTCGGGGGGGGGACAAGGGCGGTGGGGTGAACTGGCAGTGAGGACGAACAAGTCCCCTCTGGTTAAGCTCAGTTGAAGAGCAGTCCTGGATAAATGAGAGACAGCGGGGAACACGGGCCGCGCTCCGAGGGGAATTAGCGCGCTCGCCGTTGTGGGAGCCGAGTGATTTGCGCCGCATTATATTGGGCCACAGAGACCCGGAACTTTAGGGACACCGGTGCGACTGATCCCTCTGCAAAAAGACATCCGACCTGCTTTCTTCCTCTCCTGTCCTGAAGGTTTGGAAACGAAAATAACTTACATTTAAAAAAAAATCCTCTTGATTGAAGTTCATTGCCAACGACGATCTGCAGAACCCGGGAAAAAATAACGAGTATAAAACGACTTGTGCGAGGAAGAAACAACGCCTCTGTTACAAAATGTCACAGTTTGTGCTGACACCAGCCAATTCGCTGTTACATTTTCTGTATTTATTTGTCATCATGCAAATATCGCCGAACCCACAGCGTAGTGAGTCAAGCACCTCGCCCCGCAGTGACAGTCAAACCGGCACCGCTCCACAATCCAGGCTCTCGACACAAATCCGTTTCTTTACAAACGCAATAGGATGGTTAAAACATCCATTCCTCGCCGGCGTTCGGAGCAGACATAGAATGTGTACGGTAATTCTCCCGGAGACATGTTGCTAGGACACAGGCACAAGGGATAGACGTAAGCTGTCTGTTTGTGCAACCTTGTGTTCTTATGCTGTGTGTGTGTCAGTGTGTGTGTGTGTGTGTGTGCACGCGAGAGAGAGAGTGTGTGATAAAACGCTGTGACAGCAGAAATGTTTGTGTGACAAGCACTCCAAGCCACAAGTCCATTAGCAGACTCTTTTGAGTCTCCTTGGCGGTTTATCGGGCCGGTGAGAAACAGTGAAACACCCCCCGCCAAACCCCACCACCCCCCGCCACCATCAGAGATCAGCCATTTGTACCAGCAGCCAGAGGAGGAGCCCGGACACAAAGGAAAGGGCCCGGCGGGGGGAGAAAAGACATGTTTTCACTGTTGTTTTAGCAAATGTGATAAGACAAAGTGAAAAAAACGGAGCGGGGGGACTGCATGTAACCGCGTGGCCTTCCTTATTGTGTGTGTGTGTGTTATCGTGTGTCGTGTCGTTTGTGTGTACAGCCGGGGCTGTCAGTCGATGCGTGTGTCCGTGCGGCGGCAACAGAGAAACAGACGCACGTCCATAATTAATATTTGATCTTAAGCACGCCGACGACCCGACAAGTCTCTCATGAGACTGGTCCTACCTGCCTGTCAATCACGTACGCACACACACACACTGACATGCACACAGACACGCACACACACACCACATTAGCGTGAGGGAGACATTGATGGTGTTTTTAACGTATATCTGGAATTCTAAACAGACAGGGCCCAGCTGTTGATTGACCTAAACGTGACCGTGTGTCACATCTGAGGCCGTGGAAAACTCCTGTTTACTACCTCCGCTATCATTGGTCCTGATCTTGACCAATCACAACGCGTTTCTAACAGATAGTCGTAAAGAAGATTAGGGAGACGCTTTTATACAGAGCTGCATATAATATCGGTTGTGTACATTTGGTGTTCTGGCCCCCAGTGGGAATCAAACAGACACTATTCTGGCGTAGAAGTTAATAATTCCCTTTATGTGTTAAAGAATTGTGGTTACGATCAGTATGTGGACATGATCAGAACCAGACAACGCATGTTCAATCCAGGTATAAACTGGGCGCTCCTGTCACGGTTTGAACGAAATACATGTGGCAGCTACATATTCCACATTCACTCTGATGCAACACACAAGTCGGGATTGTTTTTCATAATAATCAGAACCAAATGTAATATCTCAGGTTTTCCATTCAAACTGTTGTTGTAATTGCCACATAAAGGGAAAGATGAGGAGGAAATGATATTGCAGGCCAGACGGTTGTGCTGAATGGGTCAAAATGACTGAAGTGTCACCACAGAACTAAAAAGAAGGGAGTGAGGGAAGGAGTGGAATGAGGTGGAGGGATAGAAAAAAATATCAACACCAACATTTATTTTCCCTCCTTTTGTCCTTATCAGGGACCAGTCTGCTCTCTCTCTCCCCAGCTCTCTCTCTCTCTCTCTCTCTCTCTCTCGCCCGCTCTGCATCGCTGAACTAATTGAGTATCTAAACAAACTAATTAATCACTGGCGTTCGTCGGAGACGGACAGGTCTGGAGAGGTGATGTTCATCAAACTCGCCCAATTTGTTTTTTAATCCCTGCAGCAGTGTGTTTGCTGATTATGCACATTTCCGGAAGTGTCTTTGCCACGGCCAAGGTTAAGCACAGACATGCTCATTCACTATTTATGATTTTGCATAGCGGATAACTATTTTTCCCTCCCCGCCCTCTCCCTCTCTCTCTCCCCCCCTTTTCTTTCGGAGTCAGACTATCCCGGTGCATTAATCAAAAATAATGAATAAAATGATCCGTCTGACAATGCTCACAGCCTCGCCGGTTTCAGGAGAATAGCCGACCAACTTTATTAATCAACACTCCTTGATTAATTGTTACAAAGTGTCGTCCATAAATTTCCCTTCATTTTAATAGTACTTCGCACAACACTAACAATATCCCCTGTGACTTCAGATTTATCGAGGCCTTGGCGTTTGGAGAGGGGTGGCATGTTTCTCGGGGACAACGCCAAAACACATATATTCGTCCCGATTCGGCCGCCGTTTGAGACCGGGCTTTCCCTTGAACGGTAGAAAGCTCCCCTAAAGATTCAAATTAAGGGCTGACGCGAGGGCCTCCCCTACAACATGGTTGAGTGTGGTCCTAATGACATGTAACCATTGCTTGGTTGTGCAGTCATTTCTGGACCTCCCCTCTGCTCCGGGATGGAAGGTGAGGCGTGAGGCGTAAACCATTAAAGGTGACAATTTCTCTTTTTCCCTTCTAATTACTTGTTCCTACCCATGTGGCATTTCTTAGAAAAATTTGTTGAATAATGACCGGCATTAAAATGGAGGCTCTTAAGAATTTATACGCGCTGCTTAATTTATCATGTACTTTCTTTATCTCGTCTCCAGATTTATATCTGCCGTGTCGCTGGCCTCCTCTGTCTGCTGACAGCGCCGTCATTTTCTTAAGGGCACAGTGTGTATATCAGTGACAAATCCTCGGACGATATTGCGCTCTATCAACGCAGAGCGGTCCTCTGCCTCGACACTGGATCGGGGCAGCCCGTTTGTTTTGCTGGAGCACAATTGTTTCCTGTGCTCTTTGTGATTCAGGCACGACGCCCATATTGAGGAGTGTTTCAGACTGTATAAAGATATGGACGTAGTATCCGTGACGTCACCCGTAGGTTTCTGAAGACCGTTTTTGAAGCCTAAAGTGGGCGTAGCAGACCGTCGCCATCTTGGCAGCGCGTCACTCCCGGATAAACGAAAATAGTCAAAGAGGCGGTACGTGGATGGAGCTGAGGAGCCTGGATGCTGTTTACTGAGTAATTATAGGCTAATTTCTTACACATATCTTTGAGGACATGTCAAAAAATACTTCCAAATATAGTCAGTGTTAATAAATGTTCCGCTATTTATGAAAATGCAGGCATCCGGTAATGCGGGAATCCGCTGGACACACCCTTAATTATGCAGAACTTTATATATTAATCAACTAAACGGATGAGTTATAAAAAAATCCTCCCCCCTCACAGTTGTTATGAAGGGCAAAATTAGCTGTATAGACCAAAGCCAAATAGAGAACCAGACTGTAAACATGTTTTTTTCTCCTGTAAAGTTGTTCATTTTAACATGGGGGAGATGCAGATTTGACTCACTTCTGCAGCCAGCCTCAAGCAAACAGTCAATGAATTGCAGTTTAACTCACTTCCTTATTGGTTTCAGGAGAGAGACCGGAAGGTTGCCACTTGCTTGTATCGTAACCCTAAAAAATCCAAAGTTGTGAAATAAAAAATGTATTTCGCTAATTTATTTCTCATAAATTCATTACGTTAAACATGGTTAAAATTAGCATCGCGGCTAGCGTAAAATTAGCACTGCTGTGTTGATGTTTAAGCAGAAGCTGCTACAACTGACATCACACACCGTTCGGAGTTTTAGAAGAGAGAGATTACTTCTTTGATTATTGTTGCACTTACTGTTTGCATTAAGAAAAACCTAGTGTTATTTATCTTTGTTAATGATTTAAAAAATAAGGTTTCTCCTGTATGTGAAATCATACAGGAGAAAAGCCAGTCAGTTGAGTTTGTGGCAAATCCTTTTACAGCGCTTGCACATTGTTCTGTCTTATTCTGCATACGATAATTCATACTCAAATATGCACCTGCATTGTACCTGCATTGTTTCGCATTTTGTGACTCTTAGTTGAATAAAAGAATAATTAGCTAACGAAGACCAACTAAATGTCCACCCGGCTCCTCGACCATTTAGCAGCCGGTCCTTGGAAACGGGATTGAGCTGTTGTGACTGCGACACTCGTCAGAGGACACACGCCGAACGCATTTATCGAATGCTTCCACATTGTTCTCCAGTGTATGAGTAAAAAAAGTATCCTGAAACCTTTCTAATAACCTATGAGGTCTCGGTTGGTTTTGTTTGGAAGAGTGATTAACAGCAATGCCCTCTGGCAGATAGAGCCTTTATGAGCTTGGTGACTCTACTGTTTCTCACCATAACAGACACTTGATCCGCTGTATCCATCACCGCATGCAAAATAAAACGCTGCTCCCCTTCCCAGACGCGCCGTCTGACATTTGATTAATGCCAATAAGAACACAAGCGTTCCCATGTGGGGAATCCAGCCTTCCCCGCGATTTAAAAAGAAGTATGGGTCTGTAATAGGTCCCGGGCACCAAGCTGTGTTACGAATGTAGATATGGATGAAGACTTTACTCTGGCAACTGGGTAAGTGGACGTGTGCTCATGCGAGTGTGTTTGTGTGTGAGCACGCAAGTGCGTTCACCCTGTATGCGTGCGTGTGTGTGTGTGTGTGTTTCATAGTGTGTCCTCTTTCTTTGCCTTATTAAAATATGCACACTTTTAAGTCTCACATTAGAATGATTTATGGAACATATCAGCCACAGCGTTCTAAGAGCCACCTACAGCCTCTGCTTTATTGCTGTTGTTTTTTACCATTTCCTCTCAGTAATTTACTACACGTTCTCCAGAGCATACTTTCTTATGGCTGCATCTTTCAAGGGCATTTTGTGTGGGTATGCCTCCTTTGCGCCAATTTAATTTCTACAGTCACGTACAGAAATGACAGAACTGCGGCATTGCTTTCTCACACCATTACGGATCAACCGTACCACAGGAGACCAGGGATGGTCCAGTTTCATTAAGTTGATCTACTCGGGCACATGTGAGAGGGCAACTATGTGATCCATGTTTCTTACGCTCCCGCGCACAAGAGGTCGATGGCAACGGTGGATGTTTTGTTGCAATTCAAAGGAAGCTAGCTAGCCGTTTCGTATCGTCCCGCATCTTCATGGGCGATAATGAGATTCGAGGTAAAATACAATCATGCCCGGTAAAATATAGTTAAACGATTATTTGTAAAGCACAATATTATCCTGTATCAAAGTGAAAGTCTTTTATTTGTCAAATGTCTCAGGGAAACGTGGTGTAGATCTGATGTAATCCATAGGAAAATATAAAGAATAAAAAATATAAGCCGACATACAATAAAACAATGACAACCAGTGACAAGTGTACACATGTGGAATATGGACAATATGTAGGCTATACATTTCTTATTTAAGTGAAGTTGTACATATAAATGGGTCTACCAGACAGAAGCACTGTTGCCTGGTTGGCGATAGCCTTTTATGACGTTCCGTGCACTCTAAACGTTTGGTATATACCCTGCACGGAAGGGAGATTGCTGCCTGCTGGAGGGTCTTGCGATCAGCAACAAGGCAGCAGCCGTACCAGACAGAAATGCAGTTTCAGACGAGGCTCTCAATAGTGCAAATTTAAAAGTACGTTTTTGCAGACATCCCAAACTTCTACACTGCTTGCCTGGACCAGGTGAGTCTTTTTTGATAAACAGGAATTTGAAATTGGAGTCCCAAGATGTCCAGAAGAATGGAGCAGATGTGAGTGTGACTGTTCGCTGGAAGCCATTCACGGTGATGGAGGTCAGTGCTACAGGCTGGTGGTCATTCAGACTGGTGATGGAGGTCAGTGCTACAGGGTGGTGGTCATTCAGACTGGTGATGGAGGTCAGTGCTACAGGGTGGTGGTCATTCAGACTGGTGATGGAGGTCAGTGCTACAGGGTGGTGGTCATTCAGACTGGTGATGGAGGTCAGTGCTACAGGGTGGTGGTCATTCAGACTGGTGATGGAGGTCAGTGCTACAGGGTGGTGGTCATTCAGACTGGTGATGGAGGTCAGTGCTACAGGGTGGTGGTCATTCAGACTGGTGATGGAGGTCAGTGCTACAGGGTGGTGGTCATTCAGACTGGTGATGGAGGTCAGTGCTACAGGGTGGTGGTCATTCAGACTGGTGATGGAGGTCAGTGCTACAGGGTGGTGGTCATTCAGACTGGTGATGGAGGTCAGTGCTACAGGGTGGTGGTCATTCAGACTGGTGATGGAGGTCAGTGCTACAGGGTGGTGGTCATTCAGACTGGTGATGGAGGTCAGTGCTCAGGGTGGTGGTCATTCAGACTGGTGATGGAGGTCAGTGCTACAGGGTGGTGGTCATTCAGACTGGTGATGGAGGTCAGTGCTACAGGGTGGTGGTCATTCAGACTGGTGATGGAGGTCAGTGCTACAGGGTGGTGGTCATTCAGACTGGTGATGGAGGTCAGTGCTACAGGGTGGTGGTCATTCAGACTGGTGATGGAGGTCAGTGCTACAGGGTGGTGGTCATTCAGACAGGTGATGGAGGTCAGTGCTACAGGGTGGTGGTCATTCAGACAGGTGATGGAGGTCAGTGCTACAGGGTGGTGGTCATTCAGACAGGTGATGGAGGTCAGTGCTACAGGGTGGTGGTCATTCAGACAGGTGATGGAGGTCAGTGCTACAGGGTGGTGGTCATTCAGACTGGTGATGGAGGTCAGTGCTACAGGGTGGTGGTCAGTCTTATGGAAGGTTTCTTTGGAAAGACGGCGGTCTTACTGAATCAGGTGAAGACTGCAGACTGATTCAGAGAAGAGGTTTAATATAAAGTTGAATACCTATGTTACTGAGGACACGGCGTGGAATGTCATCTGACCCTGGTGACTATAGAGGGTTCACCCGAGATTTAAAACCCGAGTTTCAAAACAACAAACATCATTCCAATGTTTGTGCTACCATATGGACAATACATTGCCCAGGATAAAGTCTAATGGCATGCAGCAAATTTTTTAAATTTTGCCCAATTGCTTAGAAGCATGCTTTTCAGTTATTGCTTTTCAAAGGTGTAATCATGGCTACAATCTTCTTGCGCTTATTGTTCAGTTTCTGAAATTAAAGCAACAGGTTGATTGCCAACAAAACGTTACCCTCAAGGGGCATCATTTCCTATTGACAGTTGAATTTGCCAATTAGATTACATATAGATTGACTAGTAAACTGTGAGCACCAATGTTTTTTATATACCAGGTAGGCTATAGCTCAGGGTTACCAGTACAAATAACCGTTTACAATGCTGATGAAATTTTCATAAGCAAAGTCACGCCATCTCCACCCCGCAATAAATCAGCTCATTAGTTCTATGAAGGACCCCGTAGTTTGTTCAACTAAATGCGAAGTAGTCATAGAAACTGCGTTTAAGCTGTTTAAAGACTGTTAGAACCCCATCGTAACCTCCTGCCAGATCCCCATTTATCCGGCATGGTTAAGTAAATGGTGTTGTTCATTTGCTGTTTTTATGACAGTAGCCATATCTGAAGAGTACTTTACACATTAAACTTTGCTAGCCACTGGACTCAATAGCTAATTCCCATATGCATTGCTGTTTTAATGTCAGTTAGCCGTTATTTAAAAACACTAGATGTTACGAATATTGCTAGATTCATGTCAATAATGAGCTTCGCAGTCGTTCCAAAATTAGCAGTAATTTCCACAGCCAAGAAGCAAGGCACAAATTAAAAGAATATTTTGTAGTCTTGATCCTGATTAAGCTGTGACCAGTAAATACACTATTGGATCAATATTTTAATGTATTTCACCAGGACATCAGAGTTGACAAAGTTATAATATCCAAAACATGCTACCGCTATCTCTTAAATCTGTCATAGAGTAGCCGAATGTTGTTTAATATTGACATGAATGAACAGTTCAAGAAATCTGTGAAATTGTGATGCTAAGCTATTGTGTTAGTACAGTTAAATAGTCTCATGCATTTACAAACCGATCTATTGACAGGTACACTGCTGAAAGACATGCAATAGTTCTGTCTCTGAAGGACCAATGAGACTACACGCAAATTGGTTTTAAATGTGATCGGTATGCTATAAAAGCTTTCCGGAAGGAAGGAAATGATAACTACATGAAGTTTTTCAATATTGCTAGTCCTTTAGTACTGACGTAATAGAGTGTGTTGTTTAGCGTGCTCTTTCTGGTCAATTATGTGTGAAATAGGATACAAACCACCTAAGGGTGTCTTTGTCAAATAGGTTACTCCGGCAAGAAAATGTCTTTGCATTCACCACGATTGGATCGTTGCTACGCCGGTTGGTCGTTTATTCATTCTCTAATAAAGTTTAAATGACGAAATCAATGTCAAACTCTATTGTTTACAGTTGCATGCTAGCTAGTTTGGCTAGGTAGGTAAACACGTTATGTATTTATGTTATCAGCTAAACAAATGTTTTTAACATCATCGTTGTCGCAAAAATGTTCTTCGTTCAAGCCAGAACATTGGTTGAGGTTTATGATCTAAAAAATGTGTCATTAGCTCTTCGGACAATTGACAAAGCAATGGACACTAAAATTACTTGAATCCCATTGTGGCAAAAAGAAGAACATTTACACATCTTCTGTCCATGTTGAGGATACATGGCCCATAGTTATTTTGCCTGATGTTGATTATGGTTTGCTAGCCCTGCATTGACTCCTAACATCAGCTGCTTCTAGGTTCACAGAATAATGCCATTCAGCTCTGGTGGGATGTTATCCACAGAAACAGGTTTTCTTCCATCTGTTTATATCTTATATATCTAAAATGATCGAACTAGTAACCATTTTGAAATGTGTTTAATACACACAATTTTTGTTTTACATTGAAGTTTATAATTAAAACATGGGAAACAAATATTTTGTACTTCTCCCCCTATTTTTTGATACTGTACCAAATAACATAAATGTAAAATCTGTTCAAGTATATTCAAACGGAAATACTACAAAATGTGTGGATAAATACATTCAATGTTTAGAAAATGGTTCTTATTTAAAATTCAGGTGAAAACGCTGTCAGATCCAATAGCCAAAGACAGCTTTTTGTGTTTAATCTCTGGCTCTTCCTGTCTCCAAATGGTACACCTCTTCCCCTCCCAAAACGAAATCCAATGTAGTTATCACACTGCCTTCTTTCCTCTGAAAGTTTGACAACAGTGAATACGTCCAAGATAAACACTCTGATCTCTGACCTAATGAAATTACAGGTTTTCCGTCATGACTGCTTTCCTAAAGACCTACTAGCGTTTCTATGGTAATCATATGCAAATGATGGAACTGACGACAGACATTTAACCCTAAAGTATGAGGACAGAACAGAGTTAATCAGATTCGCCTATCCCTCAATAATAGTGGAATTTGAATATCCCCGACCAGTTGCTCACCACGTTTGAAATGTATCCTCAGGCAGTTAAGCTCAAAAATGTAAAGGAATACACACAGGTTGACTGGTATTAGATGTATGTTTCGGTCCCCAGAGGGTCAGTATAGAGGCTCGAACAAAACTAATATCAAATCCACAATCTTCATAGTCATTGAAGTCCACAGAGTTCCGCCGAGCCACAATCCATTTTATCGACGGAGCCTAGGATTCTTCGATCAGGTGGCCTTATTAAAACCATAACCGGTAGTAACCAAAAACCAATATGAGAACCGCCTATTAGATTTATGATTGACAGGGCTCCACAAGGTTGCCTAGGCATAGAGCTCAGTTGTTTTAAACGTTTTGAAATGCATTTTCACATCTAGTAGTCCTGATCGACAGAGGTAGCCTTGCCTATACTAGCTGACAGATCCATAAAACCAACCAAAAGGCAGGCGTAAAAAAGTTAAACCGTGGTTTCATCAGACGATAACACATTTTCCACACATGCTTTTGGGTAGGCTTGACGTTTGTTTGTGCATACTTCATCCAGGCTTGGATGTTTTTTTTTTCGTAATAAAACCAAGAATATAAATGATTCTTGCCACAGCTCCATTAAGGTTGCTGAAGGTCTCCTGTAAGCCTCCCTGATCAGTTTTCTTATCATCTTTAGATCTATTTTGGACGGACGTCCAGTTCTTGGTAATATCTCTGTTGTGCCATATATTTCACTGTTTTCACTGTGTTCCATCATATCTAATCCTTTGGATATTCTTTTGTACCCTTCTCCTGACTGATATCTATCAACAATGAGATCCCTCCGATGCTTTGGAAGCTCTCTGCGGACCGTGGCTTTTGCTCTAAAGATGCAACTAAGAAAATGTCAGGAAAATCCTACTGGAACAGCTGAACATTATTTGTAATTAATCAGAGTCACCTTAAATGATTACAGGTGTGTAATGACTTCAATTCAACATGAGTTTGAATGTGATTGGTTAATTCTGAACACAGCCACACCCCCTGGTTTAAGTAAGTTTTTCTTTTTTCCTCCTCAAACATTTCAGTTGGTTTTTCAATTTAATTGTTCACGTTATAGGTCTCATCAAAGGTGGAAAAAGTTCTGACGTGATATATCTTTGTCTAATGAAAGAAATCTGTAAACCTTCTATGTCAACTGTTTTTTTAACCTTTATTTTACCAGGTAGGCCGAAACAGAAAAAATTCTTAATTCCACAGATTGTATTTTATTACAATGGTAACACTCAACATATTATGCTTTTCAATATTAAATGTATTGAGCTGGACTTTGTATACACCAAATTAATAAAATATAGAAAAACTGTGAACATAATAGGGACACATACTAAAACTGCCTGTTTAATGTAGATTGCTGTTGCCAGGGCAATACTGTAGAGATTCGGGTACATCTTGTTCAACCCCAATGTAATATGTATTCCTACAAATTCAAAACAAATGCACCTCCTTCTCAGATACAATTTCAGTCAGATTAACAGCGCCCAGACCCAATCACAACAAAGTGCACTAAATGTGGCCAATCAAATGTCTTCGGTGCACAGGGGCACACCTGACGCCATCGTCACCACTATACGGTATAAAACATGACGATTCCACGAGAGACTGTAATAACATGATAACAAAAAAGGGCCTCTGGGGCACAATAGATGCCACGCCCTCTTCGCCTCTCATTGGCTCTTCGCCTCTCATTGGGTTAGCAGAACCATGATTACAATATGGCACATTAAACGGAGTGATGCCGCGGTGCTGTGTCACCCGGAGCCAATCGGACCCATCTGTTCTGCTCGTGCCACGCTGTCAATCTCCCGTTATTCCGTTGGGGTGTATCGACCGGACACAATGGCGCTTCTTAGGGCAGCGATCCCGCAATCACCTCACGGCACGCGTACTGTTATAGCATAGATCACGAATGTGCTGCGGGGTGTATGGAGGTATTCCATAAAGGAGACACTGTACAGGTGTGCCGACTGCTGCTGGCAGCGACAAGACACACACACACACACACACCCCCCTCCTTTGCTCTTTTGATACTAAGTATCAATCAGGGACGACAGCTTTTAAATGTGAAGCGCTGACATGATAGGAGATACATGCCAGGGGGCTTCCCTTCATAACAACAGGCAGAGCCCCGTAACGGGGCCAATCTGTGCAGCTGTGGGGGACGAGTGTGTGTCGACAGGTTTGATGGCAGGCGCCCCCCACACCCACCCACCCAGCCAGCCGCCCATGTCTCCACACCTCCATCTCTCTCTCTGATAACTATCACTGTCAGAGGGAGACAGGGCCAAATGTATGACAATTTGTTCATTATCATAGTGAATAGATTTTCACAGCCTCTCCAGCGATCCCGCTACTTGCGGCTCGATGAATATCAAACAGGCCCGCTTTTGTCCTAGGGGCCCAAATTTGGGAAATAACATCCCTTCCGCTCTCTCGTGCTCTTTCCCCCCGAGTGAAAACGATGACACCTCAAGTAGCTATCGCTCAGTCTGCGGTGCGTGCGTGCGCGTGTAAAACAGACACTAAGAAAGACGGGGAGAGAGAGAGAGAGAGAGAGAGAGAGAGAGAGAGAGAGAGAGAGAGAGAGAGAGAGAGAGAGAGAGAGAGAGAGAGAGAGAGAGAGAGAGAGAGAGAGAGAGAGAGAGAGGTGTGTGTGTGTGGAGAATGTAGGTGCATGGCAACAAACAACAGCAGACAGGAACGTAAGCAAGTAAAGATTCGTTGAGGATTAGTTAGTCTGTCTTCTCTCCTTTTTGTTCGGCAAAAAAAGGGATTCATCATTACACAAACATAGTTATGCCTCCACCACGGCAGAGAAGGGCAATTGGCTTGGCTAGGACCTGTCCGTCTGCGGGAACATGGTCAGTTGACCAGAGACCTGAGTAATTTAAAGCCCTTTTAGCTCTGTCGTTTGAACTGACGTTAACCCCAAACACAGCGGATGAATCTCGCATCAGGATCTGGCAACCCAACACCCGTCGCAATATCTGGCAACCTAACACCCTTCGCAGCTCCTAATGTAGCCCTTTCACCTACGGAACCCTGTCTCTAGTTCGCTCATGAGCCAAAGCTATCTTCAAAAAAGAGAGTAAGCCAGGAATTAAAGATCTGTTGGAAGGTGTAGAAGGCCAGATAATTGAGTAGGGGCTAGAAAATAATGAGATGGTGTCAGACAGACTGTTCATTACTCGTCCTGGTGTTTTTTCTCCTCTTTTCTCGTATTTATTCCGTATTATTTTGAAGGACCCTAATATTCAGCGGAGCTCTTGTTCCGAATCCAAAGGTCTTTTCAAGACGTTTTTTGGACAAGATAATTTATTAAAATTACTTTTTACTCATTTTGTTTAATGTATGCACTTTAACAATTAATAACCCAAGCGCTGGAGATTTTCACTAAAGGCTATTAATTTGTATAAATCTGCCGCCACTGACGGGGAAGATTTTTTAAACTGATCAGGAGAAAGTGAAATTATTCTCTTGCCTCAGGTTAAAAAGTACTTTTTTTTCCAGACACTCCTGCCGGTGTTCATGTCTACTTCGTGACCTTGTCATTGATTGTAGCGATACGGTCCTCCCCCTTTCCTCTTTCCTGTTTGTTTTATTCCTTCACCTTTCTTCTACTGTCAGTGATGCAACCAAACAGCATTGGAAGAACCAAGGTCTTTAAAACAGGTCTGCATTGTATCCATGCGGTCCTCCCTGTCTGAACCATTCAGCCTTCGGACCGCAGCTGTGGACACCAGTCAACTGCAGCGTGTGTGCGTGTGCGCAACGCTGGGTAGATGTTAAGATGTTCTAATATGCAACACGTCAGGAGCTGACAAAGCTGAGGGTATAACATTAAGCAATGCAATTTACCAGAGTCCACTACAGGCAAGCTGAGCCCCTGTGACCCTTCGCCACGGTCGTTGTTTTCCAGTGCATTCTGGGTGAGGGTTGTGCATTTCCTTCTGAAGTGGACTCAGTCGCTCTGTGTGGATACCTCCAGTAGACGTATCTGTATCCCGAACATACAAATGAAATGAACGAGCGGTTTAACAAACACTGCGGTTTGACTTCTGTGGAAAAGTAATATTAGCTATTATTTCCAGTGTGTCGTAGAGGTCGCGCTGACAATAGCTAGCACTGTTGAAAATATGTTCATCGTTGTCTTTTTAATTTAATCATTTTTTTAACCAGGTACCTGCAGGTAACTGCGACCTGGCCAAGATAAGGCCAGGTCGCCAACTATGACTCCAAGTAACATAGATGCAATACAAGAATCATTCGCACAATGGCTTTAATTCAGAACACGTCCACAAGTAAAATATTTTACTTGTGATTTGGTGAAACCGCATTCTAGATATATATATATTTTACATTATTCAGTTTCTCGTCTCAAAATTGTTAGCCTCCGGACATGTCTCAGAGCTGTCCCTGTGCTGCCGATTATTAATAACCCTTTTATTAAATAACAGGAAGTTCCTAAATCTTCGTCTTAGCTGTCATAGGCCCTTTTCAAATATACACTACATACAAACACATATGCAAACCATTTACAATAAGAGGTAATATAAGGAAACCAGTCAATTGAAGTAATTAAGCCATGCCGCACACAGGATTTCACATGACGTCTGCGATCTACTAGCAACAGATGAAACCAGGTGTCGGTGGTGGAGTGCAGCCTCCTCCAGCGCCTCAGTGTCCGTTGGAGGTCATTATTTCTCCACTGACGTTGTTTTCGACCCTGGCGACCGTGTCTCACAGTTTGTGCAGGAATTATTGACTCCGCACCAAAGTTTCGTCAGCAGTCCGGCAAGTGAAGAAGCCTGGAGTGGAGGTCCTGGGATTGTGAGGCTGGTCGGAAGTGTAGAGAATGTATCCCAAAATATGTTTGGAAGTGGTCTGTGGTAGAGAAAGTAAACATTTTTGGCAATAGCTCTTGTTTATGTTTTTGCCGTCAGCATGACAAATCAAAGCTTCCTCAAAGTTTCAGACATCTGTAGCATTGTGCTGTGAGACAAAACTACATGAATAAATATGCTGGATCTTTTCTTAAACATGACAGCAACATTTGAAATGTTGCATTTAAAATGTTAGTTATGCCTTCGTCTATATGGACACAGGGAACTTTTCTCGGATTAACCATCACATGCGTCTCAGAGCAATCTGTAAACTCATCCCAGTATTTAAATGATGATACGCACTGAAGTGCATTAACTCCAAGCGTATTCCTCATATTAATTTACCCTGTCCTCTTCCT
Organism: Dallia pectoralis; assembly: GCA_029465975.1. Classification (NCBI taxonomy): domain Eukaryota; kingdom Metazoa; phylum Chordata; class Actinopteri; order Esociformes; family Umbridae; genus Dallia; species Dallia pectoralis. The sequence goes on along the minus strand of CM055762.1, from coordinate 4,123,656 downwards.
TTCTCTCTTTCCTCTCTGGCCCACTCCTTTCTCCCTGTTTCCGGTGGTACTTTTAAGTTCAGAGACTGAGAGCATGTCTTCATTAACGGCATTAACATTCACAGGCTGTAGTAAATTCTGACAGTGAAAAGGTCCCCGTAACCTTTAGTTGTGCAGAAATCTACTTCCCAAGAAAATTACAGCTGGCACTGTCTTAATTAATGCTGGCTTTCTTTTCTGAGAACCCACGGCTTGTCAGCTGGTGGAGAAAAAAAAAATCGGAAGGAGAAAAAGAGAAATGAGAAAAAGAAGCCCAAGACTAAATGGCTGGTTACAACAAGTGGCCTTGAGATTGAGAATACTAATTTCGCAAAGAAACAACACGCCCCAGATTCCCCATAATGCCGTGTGTTGTTGCGGCGTTCGAGTGACGCGCCGCAGTAAGGAGATTCAGATCTGCACTATACCTCCAACCCCCTTTCCGTCTCTTTGTCTTTGAAAGTGGTCGGAAAATGGGAGCTTTCGTAAGAACGAATACATATTTTATCGTTGGCGATCTCCTGGGTGCACATTGTGTCCCTGGGCTGAGAGAGGGAACACGGAATCCATCTTCACAGTGGACCACTGTTGCCACGCCGATTAGGTCGCAAACAAATAATAACAATACCAACGAGGGGAAAACGGCTCACGAAAGGAAGGGAGCACATTGGACGTGCCGTGGATTACTGTGTGTGGGGGGGGATAATATTTTTGGGGATAGACACTGTGCTCGTTTGTGAGGCATGTGAAGTGTGTCTTCATGGCTGGCTGAGGCCCTTAAGGCTTGATCATTAAACGTCACCAGAGGGAGAATTTATCTCCCGTCTTTGGTTTTTTCCTCAGATGCTAATTAGGGTTGTGACTCACAGCGGCGTTGATAGACAAATGTCAGAAGGCTCTCATGTCGGTTCATAATTGCTAAAATGAAAGCTGGAGGGACGGGGGGGCGCTGAAAACGGTAGACTGCTTAGATCACGTGGATAGCTCTTCATTTGAAATGTAAAATTACAAATAAACGACTGGGATGATATCATCTACGAATGCTGAGAGGATGTTTCTGGCTCTCACTCTATTGACCAACAGCACAGGTGGGCGAGAGGTTTTATCGGTTGTGTGTGAATGAAGCACATCATTTAGAACCGGCATAAGAAAAAATAAATAAATTGATAAACAAAACAGCCTAGCGCGTGATAATTTAGTGTTTGTGTGGAAGCGATTTTTTGTCTGAGAATTTGTCCCCCCCGCGCACAGCCATAGGTTAATATCGATAATTATTTTCGGTACACTTGAGGGAGATTGGAAAAACAATGACATTAGCTTGAGACTTATTTCTTTTTTAAACTTGAACCAACGGTCAGCTGCCTGACGCTACAGAAGCCTGGTTGTTTTGCCATGGGTGACACTTTCATTCAAACGATCTCTGACCGTCACGTCACACGTTTCTACATAAGCCTAATTAAACAGCCACAGCATCATTACTCCACCATCCAAAACAAAGAAAGCGCCGCGTGTCATGGATAAATAAATCAAATAAAGACCTCACCCACCCTCCCCCCACCTCATTTCGGCGACTTTAAGCATCTTGCACGCATTACTTCAGCGGCACAATAAAGCATACCAATTATATCGACTAATCCAAACTATTAGGATATAGGGGGTATCTACATTTCTCATGTCAGGCCCGGAGTCAGCTTATTAAAATACTTCTCTAATGAGCGTCTCGCTGCCAGTGAGCCTCTCTCTGCTGGCTCCGCCCGCTAACCCTCAGACGACACAGCCCGTGGAAGCGTGCCTTCGCGGGGAACTCAACGGCCCTCTCCGCGTCGCCGTCTCCACCTGTCAGCGTGTCTCCGTTCATCCACGTCACGGCACGCAGGTCGGCTTCCGCGTGAAGGTAAGACAAGCGAAGAGAGAAAAAAAATCCGCGCACACCGCCGTTAGACGTCGGCGATTGTTTTGCTTTTTTTTCCACCTGGCGAGGGCTTTGCAGCATGTGCCAATACGCACGGGGTTCAAAGTGATCGCGTTTGCCTGTTGACAAAAGAAACCCAATTATAGCAAATTTGTCTTTAGAATTGTATTTCTTCTTTTGCCTTTGTTCACTCAGTTTGGCGGAGAGTTCCTGGGCTCTATTCCCCACCTACTGTCACTGGGACCGGGGCACGAGAGTCTCCAAGTTCCCCCTCTGATAATATATTACGGCTGATTCCGTGATTCCAATTTGTCATTTTCTGAGTGCGGAGGTAGGACGGGGACGATTGATCAAATTGAGCAGCAACATGATCACCAGTCCCTCTCTCAGTCCCTCTCTCTCCAATCTCTCCTTGCCAGACTGCCCAAATATCCTGTTTAAATATTTAACTAGATATATGAACGGTCACCGTCTCCCATCTATTAATATCTCGGATATTGACAGGCAATACATTCATGAGGAGCGAGGAGGAACAGCATGGGGGTTTGATGGACATGACGTAGTGAAGGTGTCGGCCAATCAGGACAGTACAATTCAGACACCTACCTTTTAATGTACTTCGTTTTAAATAAAACCAGGACATGGCGGTGAGATAATGTAGTGGTCAATCAATCAATCATTTTTTTTATAAAGCTCTTCTTAAAACAATGTTGTTACAAAGTGCTTTTACAATCACCCAGCCTGATCCCGACAGAGCACGCATCAGTGGCACGCATCAGCGGTCAGGAGAACTCCCTGATGGGTCAAATTTAGGAAGAAACCTAGAGAGGAACCAGGCTCTGAGGAGCCAAACCTGTCAGCTGCTCTGCCTGCAACACAACCAGTGGCCTTAGGAGGGTTCTGCTACATGTCCTTAGGGCCGGTGGGTCCCACAGTGTGGTCAGTAGGCACTGAGTTTTAAGACATGAAATCAAAATGCATTCAATCAGGGGTGTTTTTCCAGTGATAGACACAAAAAAATAGTTCTCTCAATGAAAAAGAGAAAAAAAAATGTTTCTGTGTGTATTCCTCCTATTTGCAATGAGATACCTGAATGACACCTGAATTGTCTTTAGAAGTCATGTAATTAGTTGGAGTACACCTGTGTGCAATTAATGTGTTTCATATGATTACCGGTTAAAAATATGCCTGTCTTGGGGAGGACATTTTCGCGAAAACGTAATCATGAAGACACAGGAACATTTAAAAATAATCCAGAATAAAGTTCTCGAAGAGCACCGATTGTAAGTAGGCAATAAGAGCATGTCCAAAGCATTAAATATGCCCTCAAGGGCAGAAACAAACAAAGAGTATGGCACAGCTGTGAATCCGTCTCGAAGCAACCGTCCTCAAAAACAGAGTATCTGCCGTGAGAGTCGGAGTCAGGGAGAACTCGGGGAACTCGAGTCAATACCTAGAGCTTCAGCAATTGTGATTTCAATTACAGGCTCAAAATTTCCAGAAACAAATAAGTTTAATGCGAGGAATCAGCAAGAAACATTTACAATGCGTCAACAGTGAAGATGTGATGCTGGCCTTCCAGGCAGAGGTGCAAAGGAAAGCCATATCTCAGACTGGCCAATAAAAAGTAAAGATCAAATGGGCAAAAGAACACAGACACCGGACAGAGGAAGATTGGAACAAAAGGTCAGCATACCGGACTCTCCTCGGTTTGAGTCGTCTGTTGACATTGAGACTGGTATTTCACGGGTATTACTTAAGGAAGCTGCCAGGTGAGGACCTGTGATGCGTCTGTTTCTGAAACTAGACACTCTATTGTATTTGTCCTCTTTCTCAGTCGTGCACCGGGGCCTCCCACTCCTCTTTCTATTCTGGTTAGGGGCAGTTGTTAGGAGATAATCAACGTTACTCACTTCACCTGTGAGTGTTCCGAATGTTTCGGTTATTTAAAGCATGTCATACAATGCCCCTTTGAACGAAGTGGCATATTTGTTAACACATCATCTGCTAGGGTGTAAATGAACTAGTGCAATATGTATAAACTGGAAAAGCACTTCATTGCTGCTGTGGGTTATGATGTATTGATTCGTATGTGCCGTTTGAATTAGGTATTCATACATGTGCATTGAGTCATTTGTTGAGCGCGCATCTCTCGTCTCGGAAAGCGGCGAGGACAGCGAAATGCGCTGCCTCTGGGGTCAGGTCCGACAGAGTCCGAGCCACTGCAGAGTGGCTGTCGAGCTACCATCGGCTCTCTCAGGGGACGGGGCCCTTCGATCTGATTATTTTGGAAGGACAAAGTGCTTTTGTTGATAAAGAGCCGCGCCGAAATCTGGGAGTTGAGAAATCAATGGGATCCACGAGGCCCTGGAGCATTGATCACGGTGCACATTGATAATCCATGCTTTGGTTAGCAATCCGAGTAAATCAGGTGAAATGAGCCGCACTTCTGAGCGTTTTTTTTATGCTGTCTACTTTATTTTGTTGTTTTTGTGGTGTCTTGTATCATTCGTATTGACATACCTGGGCCAAGGCATAATTATGAATCTCCCACTTAAGTTTGAACGCTCGCCTGCGTTTGCGCCGGAGAGCCAGAGAAAGTTTTGTGCTTCACCGCCTGAGCTTGATACGTGCCTCGGGAACATTTGCTCTAAAAAAAATAAGACAAAAATCCCAGTTGGGATGCGGTGTGTTTTTGAGAGAAAAAAGCGCCTTCTGATCGTTTGCCGCGGATCAATCCCTGGGCTCAGAGGCACTCAAATCATTCAAACGAAGGGCTCTCATTATTGGTGGACGTTGTTTATCCAGGAAGCCTTTTCCTCGCACCTTGTTAGAGATGTCCAGTCCCCATAATTGGATCCGTCTGTGTGAGTGGAGCCAGCACTGACAGACGCCTTCGACTGAGAGACGCTTAAATGACAAATGTTCCCCTCGTTTTAAAGCTGACCGTTTAAAGGCATGACGTCTCGTTATTATTCCTGAGACGCGTTTGAAGGCTTTGGCAATCACGCCGTTTAAATTCCATCCACCAAGCTCAAGCTCTGTGAGGGAATTCATTATATTACCCGATGTTGGCGATGCTAACCGTAGCACACAGCTGGTTTTTATTTTAATTGAGAACATCCTCAACCCCGCAAACGCGTAACACTGAACTTGAAGGCATTCCTTTTCCCGCGTCACTTCGCCTGTAATTCATTTTAAATCACTGATAGTGGTCTGTCCTTAGCTGTTCGCAATTAGATAGAGATATTTCACCGTGTCAAATTGAATTAACAAGCATTCCATCACACTTTAAGAAATCTCCGTAATTTCCGCTGCTGGTAAGAAAACATCTGCTGCGAGACGCATCAGCTCAACACAGACATTCCAGGCTCAGGTGACTCTCCTTCCTGTTTTGCGTCTTGTTATTGCTTACGGAAACGAGTCATGGTTTTGATTAACATAACTGACAGATTTGTATGTATCTTCCGTAATTTAATATAGTCCTGTAACACACGCCTCATGACATCATCCGCACTGTATTTTCAGCTGGTTTACCGCAGACAGGATTTGGACGGTAAACCATTTGATTCTTCAGGAGGCCACGCAGTCTCATTTCAACTGGACTGTGTGTGTTAGTTGTATTCGTACGAATAAAAGGTCAATGAATAAATGGGCAGGGATTGAAGTACAACGCCGTGTCTGAGATGTTGGGCCAGATTTGGTGCACCAGGGCATTTCTCGCCAGACCACAGCATCAAAGCGGCTGACGTTAATTTGATGATGCGCGGGGCGGAAAGAGTTAGGAGGCTGTAAAACCCAGACATCACCACTCAGTGAATTTATGGACAGCGGCTCCCCTCATTTCCTGACATCATTAACTGATTAGGTCGCTGATCGCAGAGGACGCCACCGTCGCTCGCCTGACCGTGAAGAGTTAACCGGCTCACGGTCGAAAATAACTTGTGCGTCTCTCTCTCTCGGCGGGAACGTTCGGCGTAGCAATCAGTTAAAAGCGGGTCACGCGGGGGCGGGGTCAACGTGCGTTTGCAAATCTTTGCCGAGGGACGAACGAAGTGACGCGATCCGGCTCCGCTGCTGACGCGGTCGTTATGCGGTCGAGTTGTACTTTCAGGACTGCACACTCACGTGAGTTCTGTGAGGCCTTCGCACGAGTCATCCATCTTTTAACCCTCCTGGACGGTTCATCCTGTTCGCACACTGATTTAACACCAGCCGGGTCAAAACTCCTCATTTCCTGTGAGAGGGAGATATACAGGGACCCGGGTTGGTACGCAACAGGTGGTGTGTGTGTGTGTGTGTTTCTATAAGTGATGACACGTGTATGTGTGTTCTGAGACAGTCGTACATCACAAAAAAAAAAACAGAAGTGAATTCAAAGTAATTTTAACTGTAACTTTAATTTTCGGAAAGGGGGATCGATTGCTGATATCATTGTCAGTACCAGAGTGTTTTCAACCACGCGGTAAGGTCTGTAGCTACAGCCGCCAAACAACATGGCGTTGCACCACCATGTCGATAGCCGGCGCTTCAGTCATTATCTAACACAGGGGACTGGCGAAAGCTGTTCCGATTCCCCGTTCCGTCCTCGTTGCTTAAATCCTCTGCAGACCAGAAAGTAATTCCGATGAACGCACCTTGTTGTTGCCATTATCTGCTTTATTGAACACAGGAGCCTGGTTCAGGGCCATTTACATTAACACAGAAGAGTATATATGTTAAAGAAGCAGCAAATGACTCATGACTGTGGAGGGGGGGGCTAACCCCCCCCCGGGGCTACATGTCCGCCCTCCCCCCCAGTCCTCCCACAATCACCCACCAACCTGCTTGCTCCTCCCCCACTAACGGGGGGTGCACGGCGCGCTCGCTCTACCTCTGCATCGCAAACTCCCGCATTAAATTGTGATAGATGAAGAACGGAGGCCACTCATACAAATCAATGACTTCAGTGTATGTGTCATTAGCCTGAGAGACGCGGCCAGCGGTCAGCCCCATAAATCAACCGGTGATCGGCCCGTATGCAGGCGCCCGTGGAGCCGCGCAACTCCGCGCGTACCTGGGGGGGGGTCGAGAAAAGGGTGCGGATCGGGCTGTGCGTTTAAATGCAGATGTTTGCTACCGTCCTATTGCAGCCTTTATTGGAGAACTTGGCTTTGCTCTTATAGGTCAACGATATACCAGAGGCCAAATTCTGATACGCCATCAGAAAGTCGGCCAAACCTAGGAGATACGAGACAAAAGTGGATATCGGAATATCCTTCTATAGCATTATCGTATCCAACAATCGCCAGAGAATATATTATTAATTTTGGCCTTGTATAAAAATAAAGAAATGCTGGTATTGGATAGAGAAAATGTAGACGTTTTTGAGCGTAAAGGTTTGTTCTGAAGTTTGCCTGTCAGTTTGCCTGTGTGTATTAGATATAAAAGAACACAAAATGCTTCTGAAATATTCGATGTAATGCCTGAGTGCCAGCAAAAATAAACATTCCAGAGGGCTCCATTTGTCGACATTTTTGACAAAGAGTTTTGGAACATCTACATAGTGTTAGGGGCACTCTGCCAGAAATGGCAACACCCTGCGTATTATGATTTCAACAAGGGCTTTCACTGAACTGGAGCCAGAACTATGAGAAATAACAACCCAATTTCCTTTCAGAACGCCTAACTCAGTTTGTCAACAGATGTATACAGTCAAAGTGTTTTGTAGACATTTGGTAATTAGCTAGAATCGTTATATTTGGGTACATGTTGAAAACACGGTCAGCTGAGGAGCTCAGTATTGATAAACGCGTAGATGTTGCGAACTGGCATCCCACAATCTGGCAACAAACGACCTGCCAAAACCGATGTCTCGTTAAATCACCACAGGACACCCATGCTACTGTATCGCCACTAAACTATAAGTTGTTTTGCGGTACGCTATTCACCAAAGGCCAAACAGGCTAGTGTGTATTTTCCATCTGACCGTTCACAAGCAAAAATTGCAGGTGATACTTAACTATGTCACAGAGTATTAACATATATCGCCGATTTGTTTTTGACAAACCGAATATACCCTGCGAACCAACGGCTGGAAGAAAGAAACAAAGTGACAAAACAAACCTAACAAGTAAATTAGCTACTTATTGTTCAGAACTAAATGGGCACTACTCATTTTTGCACTTCAAACAACTGCTTTCGCTTTGCCGTAGTATAAATGTATCAAAACATATTGTTTACTTCAGTCCAATAGGACTGTTTTTTGAAGACTATGCACAATAACTCGCCAAGGATATCTCAGGGGATAGTCTTCTGCCTTTGATCTAATAGAATTAAAAATAATTATCAACTTGAAAACAGTGAAATACACATTCCTTCCTCCCAGATTGCTTTGCAATTCTCCAAACAGTAAATTGCTGGAGAATCAATTTAAGTGTATTTTTTTGCAGAGAAATAAAGAATAAAATCACTCATTTTAAAATCCAAACATAATTTGATCTCTGTAGAGTTAAATGAGTTCTTTCGAGTCCCCATTGCATCTGTATTGCTTTATACTCATTGACAAATGCCATGCAGCCGAAACTCATCAGAGTTTTTCGTTTTGCTTTCAACTCATCGTAATCAAAAAATCATGCATATTAAACTATTTCTTTGTTATACGACTACTTTTGGCTTCTGGATTATGATGAGTTTTTAGATGACCGTTTATGATGAGTGCAGTTGAATTTATCAATGTAAGCAGATATCCAGCACTATAATGTCCGTTCACATCTCGCCACATTACAAACGGACACATTTGAGACACACTGAAGACGAAAGAGACTAGTCGTTTTTCCACCATCCCTTATTTCTATAAAAAAATCTCTGGCTTCTTTTATATTAAATATCCAGAGGAGTGACCACTGTTTTGAAATGTGTTTCAGTAACAGCACTTCCAACATCAATGTTTGGGCTTTATCATGACATCATTTCTGCTGGAAACACTCGCGTCGGATGCATGGACGTGTGAAGTAAGCAATGTTTTATCAGTCTCAGAAATTCAGCCCTCTCTGTTCTACCTAGCCTACATTTAATTTGAGCTACCACTCCGGGAATGTTGACTAGTTAGGTCGAACAAATTACTCTGTGGTTCAGCCCGGGCTGGCCAATGATTGCTGCCTGAGAATCAACAGGTCAGATGTTACGAAGAGAAATGGTTCCTCGGTTCCTGTCCATGGAATACGGTTGGATGTCTGTCTTTCTCCTGTCTGCTTGCTAGGACTCTCTACCGTGTCTAGATGCTTTCACCCTGTAATATAACGTAAGCCTGTGACGTGTTTAGTCCTATCATTCATTGAACAACGCGGCGTAATGACGGAAATTCTCAGAGCGAATCCTTTCAGTCGGGTCACCTGTTCATCACGTTCGTGCATTACACCTACGCTTTTGGCTCCGTCACTCGCATGGTCTCGAACGTTTGGGTTTGTGTACGTAACAGATCAGTACACTACGGAGGGTTTAGGGCACAATCAGTGTGTAACCTCATAGTTCCGGATGTATCAAAACCTTTTTAATGGCTCGTGATTTACTCGCTGGTCTCTCAACAGGCCTCCGGTCACACGGTGCAGCCTGCTTCGCTTCTCTTCAGAGGAGCATCCGAGGCCTTGAGCCTGGTGTCTTCATGATGCACGGCCGTTGACACCATTGTACGAAGGTATTATTATCAGATTAGACTGGGCAGGGACAAAGAGCCGAAGCGTAGAAATAACCCAGAGGCGCAGTGAGCCTCCCAATTACAGGGCGCTCAGCTCCACGCACAAGGCAGGTCACGGATGAAAGCGAATAAATATTTCCAAATGATCTGCGTTGTACTGTAAAAAAACACACCGGCCCGCAGGGTCCGTGGCTGTTCCTTCGCGCTCCGGGCCGGGCCCCTGGAGACCGGGCGGGAGGCGTGGGTCGAGGAGGGACGCGTGGAAGAAAAAAACCACAGAGGGATGCCGAAAAGACCGGAAGTGAGCACGGAGAAAGCGATCAACGGGGGTCGGCAAACGCGCGGAGACGTTCAAATTGCGGACAAACAAGACGGAAAGTCGGAGAAAAGTGCGACAGAGAGAGACAGGGAGGGAAATGAAAAGAGGGAAAGAGAGATATGGATGGAAGTGCGAGAGCCAGAGACTGGGTGTGCCAGAGTCTGTTTCCTGAAGCTCCTCTGACTACCTGCCCGATTCTCCCTCCTCTTGTTTTGCTTTTATCTCTTTAGTCTTGAAGGAGCCTAATTAGCCATTGCAGAGGGCCTAACTCTCCTTGCCCTTAAATCAGTAATTGGTTTCCGTGATGAGACTGTCAGGAAATTAACACATCACACCGGGACAGCTGTTCATTTTTTCCCTCTATTATTTGTCATATGAATCGCCACTGATTTGCCACAGAGCATTACAAATGAGTGGTCTGTAATCCTGTGGGGGGGGGGCAATCTCTGACGTGTGACTCCCTCTCCTGAAGCAGACCTACGCGTCTGTCTGTCTGGCGGTCCGCGTGCGTCCGCTCATGCGTTCATCGCTGGACGCCTACAGTATTTATAGTCACGACAACACCGGCCGCACGATGGCTTCGGCAAACTTCCCGTCGGTCGGGGCGTTTCGCAAATGCCTGCGTCTTGACAACGGCGAGCTCCCTCGTATCGCTTCGTCGAGCTCGTTCGGAGACTGTCCTGTTGATAGATTGGTGCGCTATTGATCGCGGGATTAGCTCGACCACTAAGTCACTGATAAGGCGCTCATTAAAACAATATGATAACGATCGTGACGCTGGGGGTCAGCTCAGTGTGAAGGTCCGCGGGAACTTCGGCGTACCACTTCAGTTAGCGACCGGCTTCGAGGTCCAAACGCAGAAGCGGCAAATGACCTATTACTTACTACGCCAATTTGATATGCATGTGTCAAGAGATCCTACCGATGTGTTGCTCTTTTTTCCTCCTCGGTCTCCCGCCGCGCGAAAGTCGCGACGACAGAGAGAAAGATGTGCCGCAGACATCTATAAATCCCTCAAAACCTACAGCCAGATAATGGCCCAATTAACCTTTTCAGACTTTCCCCGTCAGCGGAATTTCCTGTGCTTTTATGAAATGAACTTCAATTCTCTTGTTTTTTTTCAGCCACATGTGCTACACATCACAGCGAGAGGCCCAGAGCCTTCGCGCAACTTCGATTCTTAAAACGCATAAAAGCTGATTTCGTTCCGCTGACGTGATTTCACACGGTTTCCCCGCCGTGTCCCATCTCTTTTCTCTCTCTCCGTATTTACAACGGAGGCAGCTGAAGGAAACTAGGTAACAACGAGTTCAACCGGATCCACGTAGAAGGCCAGGGGGTCAGGGGCGTCTCTGGGAAGGTGCGTTTTGGAGGAACGCTGCAGGGTTTTGGGGCGTCACAGGGCAACTGCAGTGACCAGGCTAACTGAGTCTCTACGCAGACGCGTCCCTGACTGTCGTCGGGTGTCTCCGGGTGAAAAGGGGATGGGCCTAATTATGTCCCGGTATGTCTGTAATTCAAGGACTTCTGCTCTCACGGTCTACCTCTGCCAGTTCCGATCATCGAGTGCCCCAACGCCACTACATAAAGGTGTGAAATAAAATAACAGCTCATTAGATATATCTTTAAGGCAAGAGTCTACCGACGCGAACATTAAAGCATAAGCCATAATCTCGACAGTTTAGTTGTTTTGATTTCAGAATTTACACCTATTACTGGATGGAAAAAAATTGCACGTGGAAATTGATTTATATAGGTACGAACTATATTAAAAAATATACTGTTTATAAGTATTTGGACAGTGACACTGTAGGTTACTTGTGTTTGAAATGAGACAATGACCAAGATGTTAAGGTGCAGACAAGTCTGCTTTAATCTCTGGGGTTTTACATGCAAAAACTGAACTTCAGAAATTACTGATTTTTTTATACAATTTTGAGACTGTACCATAGTCATGGAAAGTATGGAAAAAGATGCTGCCTGAGTCCAGCTCAGGGAGGAAGTGCTGGTGGCTTGGGCATGTGTGGCTGATATTGGAAATTGTTCACCTGTCTTTATAACAACACTAAAGACAATCACCAGGGAAGATACCCAGTGTCCGGTAATATTAATTTAACGCAAAGTATTTGTGACTAGAGTCACAAAACACAGCATGAGAAAAACCGGTGTCCAAAGATGTCAAAGAAATTGACAGAAAAACTGTGGCCAGAGAAACTGGTGTCAAAACCCCTCAATCTCGTAGCGTTCAAACCTCGCGTGGAAGCAAGGACAAACAAAAGACAAAAGGAAAGAAAAAGCTGTCATTCAGGAAAAATATATCCAACCCCTTTAAACTGTTCCCTCAGGTCCTGTCTGTTTGATTCAATGTGTGGATTGCACATTCGGTCCATCCGAAAGACTGTCAGTGAACAGAAAGAGTATATTTGGACCTGGCGCTTCGTGCGCGCGAGTCGACGTGCCTCGGCGTCCGTGTCTCGCGGCCTGCGTTCGCGTGACTGACACCCGGAGGGTAACCAACGCGGTCATACATAAAAGAGAGGCGAAAACACCGCGACGCGTCTCGATTCTGACAAGCGCCCCTGCCAAGGTGAAATTGTGTCTGATGTGCATCTGTGGCGCGCCTTCTCTCCCCGTCGCCCCTCGTACACGGAGTTAGTGTTGTTTTCTACCTCATCTCTTTTCAAACGTGGCGTACAGGCTGAGGAGAGGTGGCTCTTGAGCCTCTGTGTTTTGTGAAATTGGACTGCCTCTCCCCATTATTGTAAACATCATCCCCCCGACAAGCCGGCCGGCTGCCGAGGCATTGGACGGGCCTGCCTTGGATACATCCGCTAAAACAGATCCATTAAGAGCAAACTATTTTTGATTTACATGTTCAGACTTTTTAAAACTGTCACATCCACTGGCGTCAGCGGGGACAGCTCGGCTGGGTGTCGCACCGCGGACGGCGGCTGTTTCTTTCTCTCTTTCATTCCCTTATTCTTCTTCCAGAAAGGAGGGTTTCTCCATTTCAGCACAGGGCGTGCGGCTCAGAGCAACCTCTCTGGCTCCATAAACAACACTGGTCCAATCTCCCGCTGCAATGTCTACCTCATTACGCTATATGCAGAACTTAATGACCTGAACGTCAGTGCAGTCTGACTTCATCTGTCACACATGCAATTAATTTTATCCAACCCATGGATTGTGGCAGACCATTTAAACTTTTAAAGTCATACTGTAATTTATGTGGAGGAAGTAAAACACATATGACACAGATTCAGTATATGTGTATATATATATATATATATATATATATTTTTTTTTTTTTTTTTCTTTTACGACAACAACAATTCTAATTACGGGTGAGGGGGAAAAAGTGAACGAGACCAAGGTCTTGTATTTGTCTTTGTAATTAACGAGACATATTAGGAGTGTGTAAAGCTTTTAAAATAGGAGATTCTGGATGCTAAACAATAGTTTAAAATCTCCATTTTAAACTAAATCTTGTATTGTTTGTTTTTTCATCATCATTACAATTATTACGATGAACGTCAAGATTGTTTAGGAATGCTAGAGTGTAATTTCCTTTGCAAGTTTCATTGTTATTTATGAATCACTAATTATGAAAAATTAAATAAATTAAGTAATTAAGAAAATGAAAGATTAACAAAAAAAACATGTGTGACATGAAGTCAAACAAATGCTATAAAATATTTGACTATATATACCTACATGTTTTAAAGAATGATGAGCTCAAAGGTACAAATGTTTCTGAACTAACTTATTGCGGACTAACGAACAGAAACACGTGTTACTACTGAACAATTCTAGATTGACATGAAACGCTTCCATCTTGCATAGCCGTTCATATCCAAATGTCAACGGGTGAATTGCACGGGGCTACTTCGTCTTGACCAAGATTTTATGAATCAGAACAATTTCACAAAAGTCCCACTATTTGTGAATTTACTGACGTTATGGTTTATGCCACAAACATCGCCAGTTGCCAGTGGCGACTCTCATAAAGAACGGATCTGTAATGCGGACTGTGTGAGGAGGTTCTACGCTCTGAATGACAATACGAGATCTTTTATATCAGTTTTCTTGATGGCGCAACTATATAAAGGTGTTCAGGAAAATGTTATGTACTTACAGTTTTATGTTGATAGACTATCCTTTCAATAACCGCTAAAGGCAACATTTCGTAATTTTTTTCGCAGGAATACCTGGAAGACGAGACGAACGGGGTCGAGCAGGCAGATGAACGACGAGAAGGTATCGTGAAATTTAAATCAGAGGACATCAATAACAGATGGCAGATGTTGGTAAACAAGTAGTAAAAATGAAATCACTCCAGTGAGCATGACGCTTCCTTATTTACTATGCATTTTGTTGTCATGTAAACAACGGTTAATGCGTGCTAAACGAACAATTAAACATTATTAAAACGGACGGACCATCGATTACGCGGCGCTGAGGTAAAGCAATGCGGTAACACACTCGAAGAGAGTGTGTCGGGGCAAAAATCTTTAAGTACTTATTACGTGGATTATTACTGCATTTCATAAATCCAGGATTACAGTCCTTTTGGCTAAATAACAGTGTATTAGGCCATTCATCAACCATTGAGCTGGTGACGTGCCCCTCTAGTTCCATTTATCATGATTAGAGTGTGATCATTTCTAGTTTGTGTCTTGGGTCACACTGCCGCCATCTCGTCTGACTGGTACCACGGTCAGGTATGGATCGGACCGTTTCCTTCCTACGTCAGCCCGGACTGACACGTGCACTTTCGTTTTCAACATTACGCTCGCCTGTGTCCTTTTATCGAATCGAGCCGCTACAGGCTTCGACAAGCAGCGACGAGGACAGAAACACAACCGGCGCGCCGGCGTCCACGCCGGGTGTGTCCCGCGAGACTTGGCCCGGCAGGAGCACGGGGTCGTTAACGCCCGGGTCGTGATGGAGAAGTGTGTGAACACATATTGCACTCATACCGAACGCTGCTTTTGGTGAGAGCATCTGCCGAATGACTCAGATGTGAACATCAGGTACGCCGGTGAAGTCAGATGGCATGTAGAGAGCGGGGTGGGGGAAGGGGGGGTTGTTGTTATCTGAGTGTAGGGGGCAACTCAGAGCCAGATGTGAGAGAGGATGCATGAGGACATGTTGGGACCTGTCTGGAACAAATTAGGGATGCAATTTTGCTCGCCGGTTTCGTTTGATTATCTCCCTTTCGTCATAAAGAACGACTACCGCCGTCGTTTCGCCCGGGTCTTTATTTTGTCGTTGTTTACGCGTCTAGTGTCCGAAGCGATTTCGCCGAACGTTCCCCATGTGTGTTGCGGACCTTTGCTCTCGCAAACGCGCAGACACACACCCTGCGCTGTTTTTTAAGAGGACAACGCACGTTCGAAGTTGTGTCGTCAGCCTCTTCGCCCAACGGTGTGCCGTCCGGAACCGCGCAGATCCACTGGCCTGGACATAGGCGCTCAGATCTACGTTACATTGCATAATTTTACATGAGACATATTGGCTTAGGTCAGCTTATTGCTAACCCTCATCCCGGAAGCCTTGTTACGTACATAGGCACACACACTCACACACACACACACCCTAACCCCCTCCCCATCTCACTTAAGACAGATTGGGTTTTTGCTAATTAGAGCGATATGACTACAGCCTCGCGTCTGGCTTAATCTAACCCAATCTCCATCTCACAATGTTCAGTAATGTCAGTCATTAACACGCTGCTACAGACATACAGCTCCTCACAGTCTCTCTCTCTCTCTCTCTCTGTTTCTATTGCTCTCTCTTTATCTCCCTCTTTCTTTATCTCTCCATCTTTATTTTCACTAATGATCAGCTCGTTACAGCTCGGTGCCTTTGTCTCTCGTCGAGTGCCTGGCTGCGACAACATCTGCACTGGCATCTGACTGCAGAGACCGCGGGTTCGGAGCGGTCCAATGGGTTCTGTTCAGACCAAGACGGTAGGGTCCGTCGGTTCTCCGCTGACCACTCACGGTGCACTGTTTCACATCCAATCACAATAGCCCAAATTCAAATTTGACATCTAGCGAATTGTTATAAGATAAGAACGGCACACAAAATCCATAACAGCAGGCTTTCATTTTGAGGAAAAAAAGACCACGTTTAAAAAACACAAAATGCAGTCAATAAATACATAATTAGTGTATGTTCTCTTTCTGTACACAATCTCTGCAGGCTGGAGGGCAGTCTTACAAAATAAGCCTCGGAAAATCATTGAACATTGTGCCACAGTATCAATCAATTCCATTTCTATCTACCCCGCAGAGTATGAAGGAATATATTTCTCTTCTCCGCTTCTCACCAAAAGCCTGCAATGCCGTTTTCAATGTGCAATATAAAATTAACCTCTGTTGAATCTAAACGCGGCTGGGTGGGGTGTGTGCGTGTGCGCGCGTGTGTGTGTGTGTGAGGGAGTGGGGGTGAGTAGGTGGGCCTCGATGAAGAGCCTGTGACACAATGCGTGAGTTCAAATCCTGTGTGTCGTTCAATTATATTTCCTTGTTTCGTCTGTCCTTGAAGGGAAGCCCTAGCTCTTCCTCCTCCCAGCACATTATCTCACACTGTAATGAATGGCAACGCGAGACTCGGAGCACAGAGGCGGGAAACTGTGTGTGTCTCTGTCTGTCTGTGTGTGTGTATGTGTGTGTGTGTGTGTGTGCGGAAAAAGAGAATGATGCTTTGCCGTCTGTTGGGCAAAAATGACTTTCTTTTTGATGAAAAGGCTGCCGTGGGTTGCCAGTGTGTAAAGTAGGATTTGAAATCGTCTAATGCTGATTGCGATTGCCGAGCTCCGGCAACCTATTATATCAGTGAATCTTTGTTAAGCAGCCCTCGAGAGGGCCTGACAGCATAATTAATCTTACCATATGAACAAAGAAACCACCTCAATGATACTGAGGATGCTTATTAAAAATACTAAACACCCCGCTCGCTCCGTTTCCAGCCGAGCCCGTTCGGATGTTGCGGGAGAGGTGTCATTATCTTTTTGTTTGGCTTTTTTCATTTGGGAGGTGAAATGATATGAGCGGGGTGCGGCGGGCGGGGGGGGGTCGTTGTTGTATGGCAGAACGATGAATCATTATGTGCCACAATAAACCGTATTAAACAATAATACCGTGCACGATAAAGCAGAGCGAATGATTTTAATTACAAATTGTTTTAATTCTTCATTATCCGTTTCGTCTACGACGGTGGCCGGCGAGGGGGGGACCCGTTCCGCGGTCGTCCCAGCGGACGCACGATTCCTCGCGAAATAATAGTTATTTTGTTTTTCGCTTTCGATAGTCCGCACTTGAACTTATTTTACTCTTAAATTACAGATATATAATGCGCGAGAAAGAGTAAAACGTGCGAACTAACATTGTCGCTCGATGATTGGATGAGGAATAAGCCTATGAAAAATACATTTGCAAAGATGTCCAGGAAGATGGCCTAGAATGTTCCAGCCATCTAAACTGCTGACTGCACTGACTGCATTTCCACTGCTTTTGCATGGATCTAAATCTGGACAGAATGTCTCTGCAAAACCACTTCACATTTCACTACTTTCATGTCCACAAAAGCATGAAATATAATTAAATATAGACTAGGAAGCTAATCTGTTATGGAGAATGGTGACTGTAGGTAAACAGTGAACAGACATGGTGGGCCACATTTAGGACTGTTTGTACACACCACCGAGCTAATAGGACATAATAACTTCAGCTCAGAGAGGGACGACCCCGAAGCATTAAACAAAGAAGGCCAGCTAATGGGTCAAGCTCTGGCTCTGTAACACAGAAGAGAGGTTGTAGAGGCTGAGTACCAAGGGTATCTGGTGTCTGCTGCTGTTCCAACTGCCCCTACTGGTCCACGCAAGAACAAGACCCAGCCACTTAGTCCGCCAGGACCTCTTAAACACCACTTTTCTTGGGTTGGAGTGGGCTGGGCCAAGGGACCCAGAGGGTGGAGAAGATTAATTTAGCAGAAACACAAGCTCAGGAGAAACACACAAGGCAGCGAAGATCAGACTTGCAACCACAAAATCATTTTAATATATTCCCTCTGCTACTTGTGAATATTAATAAAATATTAATTATTAATGTTGCCTTTGGCGTGGCAAGATATACTAGTTTTAATTAGTGTACTGTACTCTTATACAATTAAAAAATAATTAATGTCGATATATATATATAGGCAGTTTCTGCGACCGACTTTCGTGTTGTTGTCAACACAGGCAGTTAGATGCTTGCCTTCCTGTTTTCTTGTCCACTCTGCATTCACTCTACAATCTACCGGAAAACTGTTGACAGTAATTTACATAATAAGCAACCTAAAAGCTGCGTATTGAGACAGTTTCAAGGAAACCCATAACAGACCTATATCATGGAAGGATGAGTAAAGGCCAATATGTAAAGTATGAAATGTATACGTGGAGCGGCAGAATGATAACGAGTCAAACTTGGAGTGTGTGTCAGAGGACACTTTTTTAGTAAATATATAACAGTACACTTTTGTTGCAGAGGGGATACATGAGAGGATTAGGAACTGGAGATGCTTAGTAGGGACATCTGTTTATTTTCCAATTTGAAAGACAGCACCATATGCAGGACATTGTCCCATTCGCTGTCACATGGATTAGCGCCCCCTACTGGCCCTACAACACCAGTTCCAGCAGGATCTGGTCTCTCATCCAGGGACTAAACAAGACCTACATGGTTTAGCTTCCAAGGCAAGTCAAAAGTCAAAAGTTGCCTACTAGTTTATTCTGAGTGAAATAGTCCAAAACACAACCAAAACAAACTGCAAATGTTTCCAGAAACTTAAAAGAGATGCACGCTTGGTGTAATCATTTACTTGCTGGAAAAATGGGTCCAAAGTATATTAAGTGCAATAAGTAAGCATGTTAAATAGATAAAAATGCTAGATGTGGTGCCCATTTGAGGAATGATTAACATTAAGAGAACAAATATTTGCCAAAAAAATTGAAGAAAATAGGATTGGCGGATAAATAAAAAATTAAGTGAAATGTTTGCCTAATGTTCATTTTTGCTTTTTTGTCTGTCAGTCACAGGCCTTTTGGATCATCCTAACACCCCCACACCCCCACATCCCCCCCCAGCCCCTGGCCGCATGTAAAAACCTCTAAAATCAAAATTCTACATGTTCACTAGAGAACCAGCCTCAAACCATCAACAAATATTTTATGTAATATCGTGTTATAGAAACATATTTCACTATTGAAATATCTCGTATGAATAGTTATTCAGACCCCTTACTTCATAAAAGCACATTCAGACGTTATCACAGATTCCCAGAATTCTCAGTAATCACCGCAGCATTCTAGATACATCTATTTCCGGCAACAGCAGAAGTACACATAAACATATAGACCCAATCTTTTGTAAACCCTTTCGCGGTTTGTCCTCACCTGTCTGTTTCCTACTGTTCTGTTGCTTCTTAGCATCCAAACACACTGATAGAAAAGCTTCCCAATCTGTGAAAATCTGTTTCAGGTCTAGATCCAGCAGCTCTCTTTGTTCATCCCTTGTTTTGTCTCCTAACTCAAGGTCCAACTGTCTTTTCTTTTCTTGGAAGGGTTAGGTGAAAATGATTTGCAGCTGATTGTCATTAGTAATTAGTCCATGGATACAAATGACACATCCACAACACAGCACACAATCCACACAGATATTAGTGGCGTATGCAACCAACATAATGCATGTGAAAATGCACACAAAATACATAGAAATATATTTATATTTAACCAGGTAAGCCAATTGAGAACAATATCTCATGTTAGCTAGTTAGATAGGCCCTATTCGGTCATTTCAATCGTATCTGTCTTTGTGGGATTTCATGTGTCTAACACATATGATGTGGCTATGATGTAGCTTTTTTTGTTTAGACTACTGCTTTCCTTCTCCTCCACACCACAACGTAGTCCTAAAATTCACTGACAATTTCCAGTGCCGATTCAGGTGCTGTGATAGCTAGTTTTTTAATCCTGTCCGACATAACACAAAAAGAAAAAAAAAAAAGTTCCTTACCTTATGCATTTGTTTGAATTTGGCAATCATTTAGGTCAACGTCTACCTAGATCAGGTGGTAAGTGAACAATCTTTGCACGTTGTTGGATGCAGGAGAAATTGGCAAGAGTAAAGACCTAAGAGCCTTTGACAAGGGCCAAGTTGTTATGGTTAGACAACATCTCTGAAACAACTATAGGCTTGGGGTGCTCTCCATCAGCTGTGGTACCTACCAACAGTGGCCCGGGAAGGAACGAACCATACAGCAGCAACAGGGTTTAACGTCATTGGTGGATGAGGGCAACAAAGGCTATCCCGTCTGATTCGAACCGACAGAAGGTAAACTGTGTCTCAAGTCACAGACAATGGTAATGATAGTAAAACTGGAGGAACGTGTCACAAAACACAGTGCATCACGACGTGCTGCTTATGGGGCTGTGTCGAGAATGTTTACCTGGGGAAGTGATGGGACCAGGGTGCACTGTGGGAAGATGACAAGTTGGTCAAGTGGTGTCATGCTCCGGGCACTGTTCTGCTGGGAAGCCTTGGGATTTCGGTATTCATGTGGATGTTCGTTGGACGCATGCTGCCTAAATATTGTCGAATAGCAAAAACACCCCTTCTTGGCAATGGTATTCCCTGATGGCAATGGCCTCTTTCAGCTAGCTAATGCCCTATGGCACACTGCACACATTGTTTAGGAATGGTTTGAGGAACATGCTGAGAAGTTAAAAGTGTTGCCTTAAACTCCAAAATACATGGTCTCAACCCGATTGAACATCTTCGGGATGTGCTGGACCACAAGTTCTATCCACGTCGGCTCCACCTCGCAACTTACAGGACTTTTAAAATGTAAACCTAGTGCTTGGGTGACTCCTGGAAGAAAGGGTTAACATTAAAACATGAGAAATGTTGGTAAAGTTACACACATTTTGTAACATTCTTCTGTGTTCATTTGTATGAATATGGTGTGTGCATGCATATGTGCTGTTTTCCTTGTTCTGGGACATTCTGAATGTGTCTGTCTTTTTCCCTGTTTTCTCTATTTCCCTCTCAGTTTCCTCTATTTCCCTCCATGTTCCTCTATTTCCCTCTGTTTTCCTCTATTTCCCTCCCTGTTTCCTCTATTTCCCTCCATGTTTCCTCTATTTCCCTCTCAGTTTCCTCTATTTCCCTCGATGTTCCTCTATTTCCCTCTGTTTTCCTCTATTTCCCTCCCTGTTTCCTCTATTTCCCTCCCTGTTTCCTCTATTTGCCTCCCTTTTATTTCTATTTCCCTCCATGTTTCCTCTATTTCCCTCCATGTTTCCTCTATTTCCCTCCATGTTTCCTCTATTTCCCTCCATGTTTCCTCTATTTCCATGTTTCCTCTATTTCCCTCCATGTTTCGTCTATTTCCCTCCATGTTTCTTCTATTTCCCTCCATGTTTCCTCTATTTCCCTCCATGTTTCCTCTATTTCCCTCCATGTTTCCTCTA
Organism: Dallia pectoralis; assembly: GCA_029465975.1. Lineage (NCBI taxonomy): Eukaryota > Metazoa > Chordata > Actinopteri > Esociformes > Umbridae > Dallia > Dallia pectoralis. Next base: position 4,102,214 of record CM055762.1, on the reverse strand, counting down.
TTTCTCTCCCTGTTCCTCTATTTCCCTCCCTGTTTCCTCTATTTCCCTCCCTTTTATTTCTATTTGCCTCCATGTTTCCTCTATTTGCCTCCCTGTTTCCTCTATTTTCCTCCCTGTTATCTCTAATTCCCTCCATGTTTCCTCTATTTGCCTCCCTGCTTCCTCTATTTTCCTCCCTGTTATCTCTATTTCCCTCCCTGTTTCCTCTATTTCCCTCTCTGTTTCCTTTATTTCCCTCTATTTCCTCTATTTCCCTCCATGTTTCCTCTATTTCCCTCCCTGTTATTTCTATTTCCCTCCATGTTTCCTCTATTTCCCTCCATGTTTCCTCTATTTTCCTCCCTGTTATCTCTATTTCCCTCCCTGTTTCCTCTATTTCCCACTCTGTTTCCTTTATTTCCCTCTATTTCCCCAATTTCCCTCTCTCGCTCTCTGCATGGTGAAGTGGCAGATAGATGTGAGTGAAGCTAGAAACCTGCTCCTGTCATTCTCAGTTCTGCACCAAAGAGCCGTGATAAGTGAATAATAATTCTGATAGTGTGTCCTCTTCCACTCTCTTTTACAGCACCTATATTCATCTAGTTCTGAAGACTGTCTCCTTATCTTTTGCACAGCCTTTGGTTCTCGTCGCCGAATGACTGGGCATTAAGAGGAATTGAGTGACGCAGCTCTTGGTTCTTAAAGAGCACAGGGACCCAAGTGCTTTCACATCACTTAGGAGAACAACGTGTTCCTGAAGCTAATCAGAATTTAGAGAATGAGTCATCCATAATAGTTTGGATGAAACACAAATATTTAATATATTATTTAAACACCACACCTTGTTCATAGTGTACAGACTTCCGATCTCTCTCTCTCACTCTCTCTCTTTCATCTCTCTTTTCCTGTCTGTCTTTCTCTTTTTTCCTCCAGCTCTGGCTTAAGCTACGGAGGACCTCGTCTATCTGACTGACTGCCATCAGCACCTTCCCATGTACATATTTAGATTCAGGGTTTCTCCCCTGAGAAAGAGAACGAGGGAAGGGTTAAATTATGAAAAGGGGATTTATGGCACACGCACATCAAGGGAGGGAAAAAACATCAGAACTCCTGCTAATGGAGTTGGCGTAAGATTTGAGGGTTTAATATTGCATGCGGTCGGGATTTTTGTGCAATTGACCAACATGACATGCTAACTGTATAAATGGGAGACTTTATGATGATACGATCACTGGCTAATAAGATATTTATGTGACACACTGACGGATCCATCTCCAGGCTGCCATCTTCGCGGCTCGTCGAGCCGGTACGGATCAAAGACAAATTCTCCAAATGGGGTCATTAAATGTGGAGGAAATTTAATACATTCATATTTCGGAGAAAGTCAAAGAAGAAGCAAAGTCCTGACAAATATTTCTGAGTGAAAGCAGTTGGGCGTCTAATTCGGATTTTTCCCCCAAAAATATTTTCAGCGGGATCGTCAAAAATGTATAATCTGTCAAATTCTTAAATTGTATACTTCTTTATGGAATTTTATCAGACTGCAAGATAGTGTACAAACATTCTCCTGAGTAGAGATATCTGGAGGGTCCAATTAGCAGCCAACTTGGTGACAGGAAGTGTCTTTTGCTGTCAAAGGGCTTTTCATCAAACCTGGACTCCATGTTTGAATAAGGAGGCCTGTCATTTTATCCGTTATGGCGACACGTGAGCGCTTGTGTGTTTTCACTCCCCACACGCGTGTCAACATGGCAAGCGTGGCCTCCGCTAATTAGCCTAATGGCGCTAATGAAGGAGTCGACATGGTAACGCCATCAAGACAGCTGTCAGGCGTTTGACAAGCCCTCTATGTAAGCCGATATTTTCGGAGGATTTTCAGACACAATTCCTCACCTTGATGTCCACAGCGCTTTGTCACATCAGCTTCACTACTTTCAAACCACTCTCGTGCGTTTCACTGCATGTCGTTTAGTTGGCTAAATTGACTATCAGGTTTACAAAGTACCCCAGATCCCCCCCAAAAAATCCCAAAATAGCCCTACTCAATGTGTTTTAATTTGACTTAACCGTGTGCCCTCCCATGATGAGCTACAGATGCCCGGCTTTCCCCTTCACTCCTGCACCACCCATCCCCCAACCCCCCATAAATCTCAAAGGAGCCCCTGTGTACTGTGGATGTATTACCCATGGTGGCACTGTTGATAGATGAGGTACGTACTCAATTACAAGGGCACAACATTGCCGTCCCAAGCTTATAAGGTGAAAACAGTCTTTTTTCCCCAAAAAAAGAGTGATGTAGTGGGCTTACAGGTGCTGTGTCTAAGTTTGACCATCCTGATGTTGAAAGAGCAAAGCTACGGGCTTCACTGTTCTGTACATTTTATGTGCCGCTATGCAATATTTAAAAGAAGGGATTCCCCTTTGGAAAATAAAGCACATATAAGGACAGGCTGTTGTAATGTCATACAAGCTTTTTCACATTCCACTAGCCAAGTGTTTTTTAAACTATGGGTTTATGAAGTGGGTCCTTTTGAATGTATGAGTTGGGTTTAACTATATCTACGCTAATGCTATTTTAAATCTGGATCATTGGAGGACAATTCGTTAGTCAATTTCTCATTTTGTCAGAAAAGATTTAAGTAACACGGCCCCAAACGAATTAGTAAAATAGCCAAATAAAACGTATAAAAGCGTGGCTACACAACTCAAGGGACTTTCGGGAAGGCAAACATATAAAATTTACTGTTAAAAGCGTCTCTTTCCCCCGTCCAGAAGGTACGCCGTTACGGGAGGCAAAGCATTAATCTTTATTTTGCTGAGATTCGGAGAAAGTAGAGATTGAGAGGAGACCAATGATGCGGGGTGTTCTGAGGCGGACATCTTGAAGCGTGATGTTGAGCTATGTTCCTGGTCGGGCAGGGGAGGCATCGACATATAAAATGGTTGTAAATTTGCATTAGGCTCAATCCATCATAGGCAAGGGGTAGAGCGCGGGGACATTGTGCAAGCTGCTCTGTTCTACACAGCAGAGCAGGCAGCCACTGACAGATTCCTATTTAAGTGACTGTGAATGCAACAATTCCACAAATAATTTGTCAAGCGGCGCAGCTGAACTAGCTCTGAACCCTTCTGCTCGGCGCACATGCCCAGTGCTTGCTCTTCCCCCTGCCTCCCTCTATCTCTCTCAGGGGCTCAGTAACACATCTCTCGCCTCTGTATTTGCGGCGTGGAAATGTGCGTGAAGGAAAAACTGTGATTTCTGTATCGCACTAAAAAGATACGGTTCTCTCACTTTTCCGCCCACGCCGCGCTGATGACCTTGACTTATCACTGCAAACCCCGGCAGGTTTGGCAGTCAATAGAGACAATGTCCTTTTGCTGCACATCTCGCCGCGCCGTTCTGCTTTTTATCACGCTGCTCGCTCAACCAGGACGTTTCCCCTGCAAACTATACACTTGGCATGGAGCAAATTATTTGGCCCAGAGCCGCCACTGAGCTTGCAGGCCTCCACTCACCCACAAGGAGTCCCCAGAGCACGACAAGACAGGACAGTCTGTCTGACATCATCCCCATCAACCTAGTTTGGTGCTGAGATATTTTTTGTGCAGGGTGTGAGTATGCTGCTAGCAGGATATATACTGATCACTATGACACAACTGTATTGCAAGCTAAATCACCACACCATTTGGGATTTCTGAAAGGATGTTATTTTTGAAGACCTAAAAGCCAAATTAAGAGAAACAGGACCTCAATCTATCCATGTCAAGCGCCGTGTCACGACCAGGTGTTAGTGCAGGATTAATCCAAGCGCAGAGTGTGCACATCAATTTAGAAACAGGTTTATTTGAACTCAAAACAAACGGCAAAAACATGTTCTGGTTTTAAATGAAATTTTGCGATTTACTAAATAGACCAACACTCACCTAAATAGTCCACGAAAGAACATGACATATAGACATAATATCCCACCCTGTGCACCAAGACCCAGTGACTCTTTTATAACAAACATAGTCCAAACAAACAGTGTCCATTCTAATCACCCACATCTGCTTGAGATGTGATCCTCAAAGTTATACAAGTGGCCCAATACATTCCATGACGCACTGGCTGTAGCTACACTACATTTTTAGACGCATTTTTGTGATACTTTAAATTTAGGTGTTGTGTCATTTTTGGTAGTATTTGACAGTGCTGTTGAACGAGGAGTGGGCAGATTCTAAAACACATCAGTATATGAGTATATGTATCAATGAAATACGTGTCAGCTACTGCAAAACAATTCCAACGGGACGTGCTTTAGTTTTCATGTGCATGAGTTTTTCCCACAATAAACACATTTCTGACTACAAGCTTGAAGTGGAGTTAATACGTATTCACTTTCCATAGACGTATTCCTCCAAAAAACTAGATAATTGTAATTTATTATATGTTATACACAACATGTTCAATAATGTCAAAACATTGAAATTCTCCAAATGTTTACGTGACTCAAATATAGCGGTTTCATGCTGTAAGTAGCTCAGGGGTAACATGTATGTATCTTCGCAAACCACTTAGCACATTCCGTGGAATCTGTGTGTGTCAAATAATAATGATGAACGGAAGTTAAATTGACTACCCCTCATTTTGACCCGAAACATAAAACACATATAAGGTCCTGCACATCCATGATAGGAATCTCCCATTTCAACACATTCAAAGGGTTCTTCTTTGGATTGAGATCTGGTGACCGAGGAGGCAATTTGAGTACAGGAACTTCAAGTCATAGTTCAGAAACCAGTTTGAGATGATGTGTGCTTTGTGACATGGCTCGTGATCCTGCTGGAAGTAGCCATTTCTATCTTTAAGGGATAGAAATGGAATCAATACTCAGGTAGGATGTGGTGCTTAAACGATGATCAATTATTACTACTGGGCCCAAAGTGTGCCAAGAAGATTCCCCGAAACCATTACAGTAGCAGACGTTGGTGTAGGTAAACAGGGACAAATAAAAAGGAAGCGTAGAGATGGGCAAATAAAACCAGACACTGCACAGAGGAATATAGGGAAAAAAGTGTAAAGAAGTTTGAGGTCTCTGGATCAGAAAGCACATGTGTGTGACTCAGACCAAATAAAAATATCCTGAAGGAGTGCTTTTCTTCATCTGTCAGGCATGTTGGAGGCCATGTGATGGTCTAGGGGACCTTTGGTAGGATTAAAGTGAATAGCGATCACCCCATTCTGCAACACTATGCCGTAGCCTGTGGACGGACTTGATTGGAGATAATTTCCTCCTACAGTTATGGAACAAGCGTGGCCAGCCCAGTCACAGGATATCAACCCCATTGATATATGGTGGGAACAGCTTCACCGTATTTCACATAAAGCTGCCCTCCCGGCAGTTACACCATGTCCAAAAATGCTGCAAACGGAGGATTATTTGACGAAAGCAAAGTTTAGACACAATAACTTTTTCCAATTCAACGTGTATTTTTGGCCGCGTCAATTACTATTTTTTGTATTTTTTCAATTCAAAATTATGGTGTGTATGTTTTCACACAAAAAATGAACAATTCAAAGCAATCCCAAACTGTTGAATGGTAGCGTACGTCTGTTTTCATATTATGCACCATATACATATTACATTCAAGTGCACATTATTTAGCTGACAATAAAGTGAGTGCACGTCTTTAGTGCATTTACCCTTCAGTGAAAATCAAACCCATAGCCTTAGCTTTGCTGTCTCCAAGTTTTGTCAACAGACCAACAGACAAAGTCATTGTAAAAGCAATTCCGGATTATTGTGTGTTTGTTGGCCTTGATCCTTACATCACTTTGCAACATTTCAGTGAGCTATATGACCCCTAAAGAAAAAAATTAGCAATATTGTGAATAAGTCCCTTTTTACCGTATATGTAGAGTATTGATGAAAAGCATTCTGGGTATGAATGTTAAATAAGTTAGTAGGCGTATGGTTGTATTGCTAGCTAGCCACCAAGCCAGTGAACAGTCAACTAATTAATTCGACACTGACCAATCGGATTGCAAATATAGCTGACTAATTAGCATGCAACTGAATGCATATCTCAGTTTAAGCTAAGTAAAACTATTTCCCATGATTTAGCAAATTCAGTCCTTTGACATTTCTCAAGTCTTTTCCAAATTAACAGCATAGGAATTATTATCTATATTTGTACAGATCCAGCTTTACAGAAGTGAAAATGGTAAATACGGGAAAACACCAGAGGAAATAAAGCTATGATTTGATAATATTCACAACATAATGACCTTGACGCACTTCTTCAGGCTGTGAGTAGGGTGAAGGATGCCCCTTATCTTTTCCTGTCAGGGGGACATTAGTCACGGCAAACTTTGGCTCGGATCTGTTGGAGGGGGTCCTCGTTGTCATTTCAAATTGCTAATCAATCACCGGATCAGGCGGTTCTGTCGGGGAGATTACCGAGCGCCTTCCTGCTAACACGCCGGGCTTGTCTTGCGAGGGCCCGGCCCATGCAGACGAGGCCGGTCCAGCCGTTTAACATTGTCGATCGCGCTGCTAGGGTACCGCACGAAAAGAGGGATGGAATGAGAGACGGAGGGAAACAGAGAGCCTTAAGCAATGACTTCAGAGAGGGCATACCAGCGACGCAAAAGGGTGTTCATTCATCATTATTGTCATGGGCTTTTCGCAAATGATAACTATTTGTCTTCATCCTATTTTTAGACAATGAAGCACAGCGGCCATTTTGTCAGATAGGATGGTGGGCCTCTATATCTGTATGCTGCTTGTTTTGAACGGAGTTTATTTTTGAATTAATTGGTTTTCTTCTTTTCAAAGATTACTCTTGCAACACAAACACACACATGCCACTGTGCTGCACTTATGCTCGCATTTATTGCTGTCCCGGGAAAATCAACCATTGCAAATTTCCGTTTTAACAGATGTTTTTTGACAGGGGGAGACTTCAGACGGTAGAAATGAGGAAACCAGCGGCGTTCAAGGCGTCTCCGTGATTGGTCTGTGAGGGGTCAATGTTGAAACCGGCTGAGATGAAGACAAATGAACGCCATGAAGGATGTATGGACCTTAATTGACATCTAACCGGTACGGTGACCCAGTGACTCTGGGGTTACACCGGGGCGCTGTATTAAAGGGCAACATTAGTTTGGCCAATTGGACCATCTGAGATTTCTTGCCAATTATCTTTACTTAAAATCGACAGAAAAGGATGAGAAAAACGTTGGCTTGCAATTCCTGCTATGAGGGAATTAATTACGATGTTTTGGCGAACGGCATGATTACGCGTCCGAACATACACCGCTTAGATCAACACGACCAATACGGGGAACGGGTCAAATGTTCTGAGGTGGTCGTTTACAGAACACGATGTCTCCTGTAAAAGGAGTTAACAGAAATGCGCTGCACACCCAAGGGCCTCTGGGACCCAATTCTGTTTACTCAACTCCTGCTAAACCCGACTATACATGTGCTCCCCGCGAAATCTCCCCCAGATCCCTATTTAAATGTGTCTGGGGCTGCCGCCACTAAACACTGTTTAAAAACAGATTACCGCATAATTGCCTGTGCAAGCCCTCCTCTAATCGTTTTGACTGTTCGGAGCCTACACACAAGGACCCCCATTGACACAGGGCACACCTTCCTTTCGTTTATACCGTTCAAATGTTTATCATCATTATCACGCTACGTGTCACGTTTGATACCGAAGGTGTGCGAGGGCAAACTGGGTTGGCGTGGAACACATGGCGAGTGTATTACATCGCACATTAAACGGTGTTATGTTTCCACTGATTACAACTGTCGCCGCGTGTGAGAAGATCGCATTTCGGGCTAAATACGGAACGTCACAAAAAACATAAAGGAAACATCGTCTTGATGTCTTCGCACCTTCCGTCGTCTGTGACAGAGCCGTCGCGACGTGTCCAAGCGACGGCAATCAATAGAAATGTACACTCTCAGTGCTTTTCATATTGTATCGACGGTACATTTGCACACAGCTCGCGTCCCCTTTTTAAATGGTATAATATTTCAGACAGAAGCAGTAAATTAATGATGTTTGGATCTTGAAAAGAGATGGCAAAAAAAAAACATTGTGATCCATTGTGTGGAATGGCTGTTTTTCACTTCTCCTTTATTTCTCTAAGAGTTGTAAATTCCTCATCGGGGAATTGAAACTCCAAGGCCAATTGTTCCCCATTGAACACAAATCCATCCTACTCTACTGTGTAGGAGTGACAGAAGCTCTGGACCACACCCCTTCGCCGTCCCAGCATGCATTACCATATCGGCGTGCCCCAACCAGTAATTTATAACACATCCACTGTATTCTTCTATTCCACCGATGTACCAAGGGCTCTTAAGAAGCTATCGATTTTTATTTGATTAAACGTCTGCTGGTTTGCAGCAAATTAGCGCAAGTTAAATCAAATCACAATCAATACCTACTTAATAAAACAGCCTCAGTTCACGCACGGCCAAAGTTAAATCCAATGGTGAATAGTTTGAGGGGGAAAAGGATCCAAAACACTGCACGTTGAACGGGTGGAGGGAGATGAGTTGTGGGCTTGAGTATACAAGGGAAAAAAGATCAGTGAGTATTAGATTCTATTGAGGGCCACGGAAGAGACTCTGCTCCGGCATCATCTTGAGCTGATCTAATTCACATGTGAGACCACACAAAAAACAACAACCAAAGTTATGGGTTCCTCCAACAGCCCCTCCCATCTGAAACCTCTCTGGATATCAATCATTTTTATTGGTCATCTGAGAGAAGGTCTTTTCGAGAAGGTAAAGTATCATTTTTGACTTCACCACCAAAACACTGTGAAAAATAGACTGTGGGATTCCGCTGAGTTGATTTTCTCGCTTGGCCTCAGTATCACGCGGGGGGGGACTGGCTCTAGCCTGGAGAGCGTAGTTCAGGCCCTCGTGCGTACATTCCGGTAAACGCTCTGGCGTATTACTGATTGTACGTGCACACGTGCAGTATCTTCAACGTGTTAGTCACACTTTTGTGACTAAGGTTGTTCTCACATGGTGCACTTAGATACATTGACGAGCCAAAACATTATGACCAATAACACGAGAAGCGAAATATGTCGATCATCTACTAACCAGGGCACAGGTCTCCTAACCAGGGCACAGATCTCCTAACCAGGGCACATGTCTCCTAACCAGGGCACATGTCTCCTAACCAGGGCACATGTCTTCTAACCAGGGCACATGTCTCCTAACCAGGGCACATGTCTCCTAACCAGGGCACATGTCTCCTAACCAGGGCACATGTCTCCTAACCAGGGCACATGTCTCCTAACCAGGGCACATGTCTCCTAACCAGGGCACAGATCTCCTAACCAGGGCACAGATCTCCTAACTAGGGCACAGATCTCCTAACCAGGGCACAGATCTCCTAACTAGGGCACAGGTCGACGGCTGAATTGATTAACTTGTCAGTGAACAATCACTTCTCGTAGTCTAAGTGTTTTAAAACCCTGAGCAACTTTGACAAGGGCCAAATTGATATGGCCAGACGACTGTGTCAAGGCATTTCCGAATCAACACGGCTCGTGGTGTGCTCCCGGTCAGCAGTGGTGATTACCTAGCGACAGAGTTCTGAGGAGAGACAAACCGGCACCAGGGTGCTGAGGGCCCAAGGCTCATCAAAACACAACGCCAACAGAGGCTATTCCGGTGTGGTCCGAACCGATAGAAGGCAAAAGTCAAGTAGATGTTTAATGATGGTTAAAGGAGGTCTGTGCCACCTCACCCTGCTTCATATGGGGCTTCATATGGGGCTGTGTAGCCGCAGGCCGATTAGAGTTCCTATAATGGCGTTTGGCTCATCAGTGTAGATGGGTGGGTTTGTCGAATGACGCTATACAGTGGCGTCAGATCAACTAGAAATGTCCGTCTCACCTGTGCCGTACGTTTAATTTCTCTTTTCGAAGGTATCTTCGGCTGACCTGCTCTCTTCGTACTCTCTGAGTGCACGATCGCAGTAAATATCCCCCAGTAGGAGCTTTACGCTATTTACAGTAAACCTGACCTACATTCACCCAATCTTTCGGTAGCAAAGATCCGCCGGTCTCTAATGTCTGTCTGCATCGCCGTTCAATCGTTGTGCCTGAGGGGAAGTAGGCCTGAGGGGAAAGGCACGGAGAGATCCAGATCTCTTTAGGGGGTTCGTTTCCCCTCTAGCAGGAACGCTGGAGGGGAAAACGCAGCACAAATTCAGGTCTCCATTTTGAGTGATTAGGGATGTCTGTATGTTTTTTAGGACACATTACACAGTATTCAGTTTTCAGTATAGCAGACTATAGACTTTTGTATCCACGGGACACACTGCAAAACGTGGCATACAAACGTAGAATTCAACATGCTTTTTGCTGTCCTTCTTGTCTCTCTAGGCGGCGGAGATCAATTTCTATACCGTGAATTATTTTATTACAAACCGGGACATTGTTTAGGCACCTTGTTGTGTAGGAGAACACTGGGATCCGTTTTGTTAAGGACAGTAAAACTCCCTAAAGTAGATCATCAGAATTACCCTAATCCAGAATTCTCACACGGAAAATCACATCCTCTCCAGTGCCGTAGTTTTTACTCTAGACAGTTAGCCATGTTTATCCTTGAAAAATACAAAAGCATCTCTGCCAACGCACGCCTGTGTCAGATTAAAAGTTAGTAAACAAATTTTTTTCCCTCTTTCGGCCGGTTAACGGTCAATTTAGCTTAATCTCTACACTTTTTACAAAAGCCGTCGTATATACAATGACGTTTCAGTGTAATGGATTTCAAGTAGCCTGGCACAGTCCATCCCTTGGAAATGGCTGTTGTAAAGCTGTTGGAAAGGCTTTGTCATTTCAGTCCCGCTGTAGAACGTGTTTTTGTAATTACAGCCTTATCATGATCTTGGTATCGACGTTTGGTTAACATTCACTACTTGACAATATTCTTAATTATAACTTCGTTATTTACATCATTCGCATCTTATATTTAAGAGGGACAAGTCCGTGTTTTTCCCTCAAGTCGGACGCATTTTTTTCTTCAGTCCTTCCTAATAGACATCTCTGCCTATCGCTTTTCCTCACTCCCCACTGTGAGGGCTGTGTCAGCCCTCAAAATGAGTGGCTGACACATGAGCATGAATTGTTAAAAGCAGTTTTAGGTAAAGAGAGAGGATAAGCTATTTATGATCCCCCAACCCCCCTAGTGGAAAGCCAACCTCAATTTGTGTCAAGCGAGTTTTAAATACCTTGGGATTAAAGCCATAAACTGGCTGCTGTCAGGCCAGGCAACCTCGCTAACATCCAAACGCCAAACTGGCGTTGTTCAATATCATCTCACATTCCATAATGCCGGAGCGAGGTGACAGCCGGGCGTCACGGACCTGACAGGTCTGATTCACCCTGAGGGATTGCATGGACGGCCGGGGAAATCGAAGCTGACTCGTCGCCTCTCCCGTTCAGAACAGGGCAATTCGACTCTGTCGCGACGCGGCGAACACCATCTCCGCGATTACGGTGCCCAGACAGATGAGAGACCTCGTTCACCTTGTTACATACCTGCCATGAAGGGTTCTGATGTTCCGGTCATAATGACAGCCGTACTGTAGTTAGATAATGAACACTTTCTCCGCGGATGAACGGAACACTGCGCGCATCTGGATTTGAATCGTTTCTCCGGTAGGTTCCCGCCTCGCTCCATATCACCACCTTCCTCCCTCAATTCCCCTAACCCGCACCTGTGTCATCTCCTCCTGGTCGGTAACTGAAACACTTTGAGACGGCTCAGAGAGGGCTCTGTGGATGTTGGGTCGCGGCTGTGCTCAGGCATAAATAAAGATTGCCGGGAGCAGGCGGAGAAATGAGTGACAGCCGACAAGGCCCCAGCCAGGGAGCTGTCACTTCCCTGGCACCGCACCTCCCCTTTTCCGGATAGTTTCCGGGCCTTATCACTCAAGGGTTCTCTAATTCACCTGCAAGGTTGCACTGATAAGCCTGGCTCAGCTATCCCCCACCCCTCGGGCTTCTTCTTGTCTCCCCGTGAAAGACGGAAAGGTCCTCGCGAAACAAATGGCTTCGGTTCCTTTCCTCAACACGTGTCTGTCTCGGTGACACACGGGCCCGCCGGGTTACAATGAGATTTGCCCTTTGAATTAGGGAACGTTCCAGATGCGCTGATAAACTGACACTCGTAATCCCGGACAAGTAGGACAGCGAAGGGGGAAACCAAGGCAGCGTGAGTGAGGGAAGACACAGCGCCCGGACACAAACCAAGGAGGCGCGAGTGAGCGGAAAAAGGACGCCCGGACACAGCACAGCTGTTTTTGACGTGACACCATAACGGTTTTGAACAGAGATCTATTAACGCAGAGTTTACGCGTAGTTTGACAATTGTGACGAACTCGCCGATCGGTAAGATGGTTGAGGCGGTTCGAAGACATTCCTTCGAGTCAATCAGAAGAAGCGCTAATCCCACGGAGATAAAAGCTACTGAAGCTAGGAGACAACCTCTCCATCTAATTGTACATTTGAGTTGAAATAATAACCACCCTGACATTTCACACGAGCCTCCGCTCTCCCTGTCTTCTTGTTCCCAGAACGGCCTTGTCCTTGTGAGACAGCAGAACCCTCTTATAAATCCACCCGGCACTCTCCGCCGCATAAACCATCTAGCGGAAAACACCTTTTTCTACTCTCAGGACGGGGGGGGAGAAAAAAACACAAAAAGGAGGTTCAATTACCGTTACAGAGTTTGCTAATTCCTCCCGCTACGAGCGGAGATACGCGTGACAATAGCCCGAGGCGATATGAGTGTATTGTTTAAAAAAGCGCCGTCTGAGAAGGCAGCTGGGGACCATCGGTGAGCATTTCTGTCCCGTTACATTTCTGTTTCCATTGTTAAGGAAGAGCCGGGATCTCTCTCAAGGTCTCCCTCTCTGCATGCTGTGATTTGAAAAGAGAAGTGGGGGCAGCAGAGTGCTTTAAAGACGGGTAACAGGACCTAGTGTGATCGAATCGTGAAGTAAGAAGTAATTCGCCTAACTTTCCAAAGGGACGTGGCGTTTCTTGACATTCCATTCCACGACATCCGGCCAAATTCGGGACTTGTCGTGAATGGCGAAACAACTTGAGAGGCCGTGAAATCTATGGTAAAATCCTAAAGGTTATTTGTCTTGCTCAAAGGTTAACCAATAAGACGAATGACCTCTCTTATCGCGGTGCTTAATCTCATATCATATACAGTCCACACCCACCCGTCACAAACCGACTGATTGATGGTTTGTGGATTTTTGTGTCACGAAGAACACATGGTTCCAGGGCCCGCCTAGTGAAAATTATTCATCATAATCGTTTTCTTTCGGCTCTCCCTCCTCGTTGCTGTCTGGCCTTCGTCGTTTTCACCGAGGTGGGCTGGAGGAGGTCCACATTCCCTCAAAGGGGTTCTGCCTCTGGCGCTTCACACACCCTTTTCGGGTTACAGTGTTTGACACGGAAGGGCATAGTCATGGGTGTTCTCCCTTCCATCATATTGGACTTTCTGGATCCGCCATCAACGCTTACTGACCCGCAGACACCTGAAAAGCAAGCACACACATACATGCCAGCGTACAGGCCCAGCTGCTTCACCTAGCTGTCTGGTGGTGTATTGCATTCTCCACTCGGTTAACCTTATTAGACGACAGGCCTGAGATGACAAATGCTTGTGTTCTTATCTCCCAGGGATATAGATTTGTGTGTAACGAGAGTCCGTCCACACTGGATTAATTCCGGGATAAGGAGTACCGGAGGAAAATATCAGCATACAGTCCAGGTGTTATCGAAACGCAACGTTCTTTACGTAACACAACATGCCAGAGAAACAATTAGCAACATATTTTTTTAAAGAGGCATTCCTCAGAAATAATTCACACGAGCCGTCCCGATTTCCTCACCGCCAACGGCAACACCAATGTCAAACGACCGCAGCCAGAACACGTCGCATGCCCCCCCCCCGTGCGATCGCTAAAACGAAACCTACACATACGACTAACAAAGGCAGGTGTTCATTTGTTCGCGTCTAGCGCAGTGGCCTGGTGCGTAACAACCAGTTGACACTGACGCGCAGCAGCCGGACATTTTACCTCAGATTTATGGCTTGCCCTATGGGTGCAACTGTTGCGGATACAGACATAATTCAAATTTCTGTGGGTGAGCACGTCCATACTCATGCAAAGGTAACATTTAGTTTTCGAACGGATTTCTCCTTCCATTATTTTATTGGAGAGAGCCTCCTCCACTTCTCATCATGCAGATATATAGGTTCTTGTCTAGGTGGCATTTTACCAAAAGGCCACCCGGGAACGTTTCTCACCATCGAATGAATAATTGAAACCAAAACAGAACGAGATTCACCATTTTCAGCGCACGGAGAAGGTAAAACGCGGACGTGTACGGACGTAACCTACGGAGCACTTTTTAATTAACAACGGAAAATTACAGCGAGAGCGCCCGAAAAAACACATGAACCCGCCCCGTCCCCGACACACCTAGCCCAAGTCCCACTCCGAAATAAAAGTCGAGGCGGCAAAGCGTGAGGTGATATTTCATGAGTGACCTTTTAGTCAAACACGAGCCCGGGGTTGTGGCTACACCGCGGCCCCCGGAGTGCCCGCCGACTCAATCTCTGCTTTGCCGCGACATGCTAAGAAAGGGAGGAGTGCCGCGCCACACATGTGACCCGTGCATTAGCCTACCGTGCATTAGGCTACCGTGCCGATCTGCGGTCGGTCCGTTCCGGTCGGATCCGCGGCCGTCTCAGCTCTCGTTTAATAAACCCTACTGACTGGCCCCCTTAAGTCCCTGTGAATGTGACAATAATGTGACGCGGTGACATCCAGCCATTTCACTCCCGTTGATGAATAATACATCCGGGACACTATAAACCCGACCCATTCTAAGCTCGGTGGGTGTGCCGATTTATTATACATGAATATGCATTTTTCCCCCGTTGTGAGTGACATTAAAGGTAAAATAAATAGGGTATTGATGAATAATTGACTGTAATGGTGGCCGTTTTAGGCGGACCGAAGCGTTTTAATGTGTCTTATCGGGCTTCATGCTTTGTCTCCGCGAGCGTGTTTTAAAGATTAAGGCGCATTACAGGGATGATGCTAATATTCTAAGCAGCCTTTTCACCGGCTAAACTGGATGGGAGAGCATTTCTCCCGCCTTTAAATGACAAGTGTGTTGGGAAACGCCGCCGCCACACTGTTGAGTGGCACTTCGAATCATCCTCAAGTGCACACGGGCTTCACGTCACATTTGCAAGGCTGATATCAGTCCCGACGTGCCACTGTTGGGAGGGCTAAAGACGCGTGACTGCCTTCGCACATAAACATGCATCCCCAAACAGGCTCACACACACACACGTTCGCACACATACACAGACAACCCACACACCAAATAGGAGCTTATTCGCTATATCTTTCGCTGACCATTTTAAACAGGCTGCCAGTCATTTTCAGAGGAGCTCATAAATCCACGAGGAAAATAAAGTAAAATGAGGCCACTCCATTTAGATCCGTGCACTTCTAATCAGACCGCCGTGGCACATAAACTTTCACCTTCTAAACCTCTGCTCTTTTTACGAGAGTCTGTGTGTGCGTGTGTATGTGTGTGTGCGTGCGAGTCACAGAGAAAAGAGTGATGTGTTTTACTGTGATGTCAATCCCTCACCAATGGAACTATGATGAACAGCCGTGTCAGCCAAACACGAGCCGGCCTGTTTTAGAGGTGAGAGTCGAACGACTGTTTGATTCCGACCCCCGTGGCCCCACGCCGTCGTAAAATGGCCTTGTGCCCCTGGACAGGCCCCTGTGAAAACCCGCTGGAAAATAATAATGAAGGCAGTCTGAAATTCACCGTCAGGTGCTGCAAACGAGCTGTGCAGCATGACATCCGTAAAGCGTTAAAATATCCCTTGCGATGTGTTTTTTACGTGTTTTTACGTACATTACGGCCCATTACATCACCGGTAACCAATTGCGGCATCGGCACCAGAACACCACTTCCTGAAGCATTAAATATATTTCAGACAAGTTCTGTAGCCATAGGCAACTTAGTTCATGTTGGGGATGAACATTATTTTAGCGGTACAAAACAACTATCTTTTGGTCAACGATAATTTTTCTTTTGTGTTCTTTTTTTCCTGAAGGCTTTGAATCCGTGGCGGCGACGGCAAACGGAGTGACACATCATTGGAGACAGGACGGCTGCGTCGCTGGCCACACGCCCCGCAGCACGAGACGACGACTCCATCCGCCGCCGCATAGCCGGTGAACGACTCTACATCCCTCCAGAATAACCCCTTCCCTGCACCCCCCACCGCCCGTTAAAAAAAGAAAATCAGTAAAAATATCTAAACACTCTTGACATGCAGCCATTCTGTGTCACTTCCCTTCCGCTTCCCGTGTCATTCGTTTAACATTTGTTTACTGTGATTTCACGAAGTGGCAAGAGGGAGAGCTACCCACATTGGGAGGTCGCCAAAATCGAACGATCGGCCGACCGCCCGGCCCGACCCTCCCTGAAGGCGCCTGCCTCTGCCCAGATCTCTGATCGACGTTCGGAGGGAACGCGGGTGAGTCGTGAGGGCCGATGCCGTTCGCGCAGTCGTCCCGGCGATGAGTTTATTTACGACCCCTTCGTCCCGCTCACCGTCTGCGAAAAGAGTGACGAAGTGTGGTCGACGAGTCATCGGAAACAATGGTGACAACCAGTGTTGTGCCTGAACGCGTTCATTGAACGATAGTTCATGAACGCGTTCATATTTTGGGCGAACGTGAACTGAACGTACTGCTTTACTGGCTGATGAACGTTCCTGTGAACTCGTTCATTCTGGTGTCTTTGAACGGCACGTTCTCTTAGTTTACCCTCGTTTAATAGGATGCCAGATTTCTATAGTGCCTTCTTTGCGCAAACCCGGCAACAACAGATATTAATATGTATCAGAAAAAACACCCAATCTGGCAACATCAGCCACTAGTGTCGCACCACCGCATCATCATCAAAACAAAAACCAAAAGTATCTATGAGCGACAAAGGAGCAAGGAGGCGTCGAATTGTACTTTTAATGAGTTTTATGACAAGGTCGGTGAGGATGGGCGAAATCAGACGTTTTTGTGCAAACTTTGCCCGCCGGGTTTTAAAAATAAAATCCGCACATCAATATCATCCAAAGCAAACCTGAAACGGCATATTGAATTAAAGTACAATCAACGACAAAAAACAAAAACAGATTCTCGACCCAATCAATCCAGATCCCGATAACTGCCTACAGTATAGCGGCTCCGTTGTCATCTCCCAGCCGCAGCTGGACAACCTGGTGGTGCAGTATATTGTCGGAGACCTGCAGCCTTTGAGTAAAGTGGAAAGCCCAGCTTTCGTTAACTTAATTAAACGGTTGCAGCCATCCAAAAACGTGCCATCAAGAAAGAAGGTACAGACACTGTTAACCCCACAACACTGTTAACCCCATAAAACACAACACTGCCCTGCCCTCAAGTGCTCCAGTAGAGAGGCTACTCAGCATCGCTGGTCTAATATTCAGGTAGGAATAAACAGTGATTATATTACAACATAATAATTACAGTAAATACCCAGTCTCAATCAATAGTTATTGGTGATATTATTATAGTTCTGGTTTTCAATATAAACATGTCCAATTATTTCAGTGATTGCCTCAGCTCACAATTGCTTTAATAGATATTACTGTGATCATTTTTGCCATGATAATCATGATGTTAATATTTCTTGTTCTTCATGTCTGTGGTTCTATATGGGCTCTGGCAATAATATGGAAAAAAGAACTATAAATGAACTAGTTCAAAATTTGAACTATGAACTGAACTAGTTCATTTGAAAATGGGTGAACTGAACTTTGAACTAGTTCATGTAGAAAGTGAACTTTCCCAACACTGGTGACAACATTCATGTCAACGCAAATGGGTTCAATGTGGGTTCAATCCCTTTCCATGTAATATTAACCCGAAAAAGGCTACTAATTTAACCATTGCTTTCTGAATGATTATAATGTGCTATTACTGAGGCCCAGGGACATACATGCATATAGGTCATTAGACAGACACCAACAAAGTTTAAGTAACAGTTCAGGTTTGCCACCCTCTACACACACCTGAAAAGTTCTAAAAGTGACCAGGTCGTTCCATACGTTTCCATTATTATACTATTTTACATCCGGGACCCAAGAACCAGACGGAACCTCCCTGCCAGCGTATATTAGCTTTGCGTCGCTCTTTCGGAGTTGTTATCTCACGAGTGGTCGTTCTGTTATCGCATCACCGTCTGAGCCAGACACACGGTGGGACAAGATCAAACCCAATTCACCGGCGTTTGGTGACAGCAGTATGCTGGGAGCAGAGTGTTCGAGTTGAATTACGGCTCAAAGACACGCGCGCCGTTTTAACTTTTAACGCACTGGCATGCCGAGCAACTCCCAAATTAATTAGGAGAGACGTTTCACAAATTACGTTTATTCATATTGTCTGCTCACTCCGTGTAAAAGCTCCGGTACTTTTATGGCCCTCTGTTTGCGTTAACAATGGCTGTCATAAAGCTGATCTTTCTGTTACACGCTCGTACCTCCCCACCCACCCCAATCCCATTTGCCGAGTTGGGAAGCGGCGCTGGGCTTGTGCTTGACTTTGTTAAGCGTCAGGCGACAGCTTAACAGCTTGCGCGATCGTAATTAACGCCGCTTGAAATAAACGTGACGGCGGGGTGGGGGGCTGAATTAAATAAATAATTTAGGCAAATGCATCCTGTCAACTCAGGTAGGGCCCACCTGACTAGCGCCTCGACGATAAGCGAGTCCCGGCAGAAGCCCTTAGCTGGCGAATCGCTGAATTATTCACTGTTCGAGAGCACACGGGGACTTATTAAAGCCATTATTATGTTTAATAATGACTAATCCGCATCTGAAAGGCCGGCCGGCGTTAGAGAAGCAAACGCACTGATTGTCAGGAATCACTTGCCCTTTCCTTCACGATTATTTTTCCGACGTGCATGTTTAGGAGTCACTTGTTTAGGCCTGGGTTAACACTTTGGTATACTCCCTCCAGGGCACGCCCCTAACAAAAAAACACAGAAACTGTTATTTTCTGCTTGCGTTTAACTGCGTGCAATCCACACGGTGAACATTAGGTGTCGTGTTCAATTAGCGCTTGTGAGTGCACGTACGCAGCGTAAACCGTAGCCGGTGCGCGCGAGAGAGACGAATGCCCGTGTCGCGGTTCTCGTGTTAATGCCGTCTCTCATTGTGCAGCGCTGTGGGCGTAGGCAGAACTGCACAGGCCGGCGCTGATGGCAGCTTCCGTAATAGCGCTGCAGGTTTACATTACCCCAGAGGTTAATGCTCTACACCGACGTTCCTTGTTC
Organism: Dallia pectoralis; assembly: GCA_029465975.1. NCBI lineage: Eukaryota > Metazoa > Chordata > Actinopteri > Esociformes > Umbridae > Dallia > Dallia pectoralis. The sequence continues at coordinate 4,082,797 of CM055762.1, read as the reverse complement.
TGGTGAAAGCTAACAACGTCGACATGGCGATGCCTGTTTACATATGCAGAGCCAAACTCCTCAGACCTACAACGGGGTGAAATTATCGTTTTCACCCTAGGTGAGTCGGAGTGGTGGAGAGAGGGCAGAAATCCCTTAGCATATAAATAAACCAATTCATCACCAGCTTTTCTACGAGAATAAACACTAATTTTCCTGACGGTGACCCTGACAAATGGCTGCCCGGCGAGTGGCGCGTGCGCGGCATGGCATGCCCGTGCGTCCGTCTCTCTCCGCGGCGGCGCCAGCCTGGTCGAGCTCGACCACTTATCCGCTCCGCAGGGCTAATAAACGGGTCGTGTCAAAAGCGTTGTCAGTCCATTCTTTGCTTGTTTGAGTTCATCTGGAGTGAAGAGGAGGCCTGTGCTGTGCTGTGCTGTGTGGAGGGGGTGGGGGGGCGGGGTGGAGACGGCTCAGTGGCACGGCACCTCGCAACAACCGAACCAGGTGTTATTGATTTCTACCCATAGTGCTCTTTGTCAAAAATCTGATACAGGGAAGCCCTCTGGACCGACTCACCTTTTAAAAGTACATCGAAGAGCCTGTCACGTGCCGGACCGAGGCGTTCGTGTTCGCGAGAGGAGGGTCGGCCCTCTTTGTTTCGTTGTAGCGATAAGCGGCTGCGGGGGGGGGGACGAGAGAAGCCGCCGTCGCGGACGTAGCTTGTGGTGTCGGAGGAGATTTCTATCGGGACGAATATCGCTTGTCCCTCTTTCATATCTGGCCACTCGCTGTAATTGCCCGGATTCTACTGGACACATGTGTTTATTGTACTGGACGGTGTGGAGCTCGGACCGTTTTTCTCGCGAGGGAACACTGGAAATTTATCATGCGTACACTTAAAAACCTAGACCCTTAATCGCTTAATTCCCAACCAATCACAAAGTATCTGTTTCGCCGATGTTATCACAGCGGGTCTGACTTGTGAGACACTTGACTTGCAGATTTTCAACAAGATAAATTCACGGCACTTTTGTAATTGATTTGAGCCTTTCAGAGCTAATGTGGATATTAATGTTTTACCTTCCCCAGGTTAGGGAGGCAGCGGGGAAACGCTACACGTTCACTAGACAGGAGGCAGGGGAGAAGTTGAAGGCAGGGGAGACGTTGGAGGCAGAGGAGAAGGCGGAGAAGTAAGGGCAAGAGGAAAAGGTGGATGGACGTGTGTGTGGGGGGGGGGGCACCACTGTCCAAAGACTCAGCACCTCTCTGTTTCTCCTGACACAGAGAAAATATTATGCAGCAACTCGCTCCCATTGAAGCCTCGTGATTCATTGCCCAATTTTAAACTGCCAAGCTACTAAATTGCATCAGGTCTGCCAAAATTCATTCCAGGACTACGGAGGAGATATGAAAAATTAAATGTCATCTCTGTACAGTGGAAAACTTTTACCTCTGCGAACAGCCGAATACGCTACATTCCGTAATGATCGATGGCGGCTTGAGACCACACTTAACCTACTTAGTGATGTCATGTTGCCCGAAACGTGTTTACTTTTATGAAATGGCAGAACGGCATGAGACATAAACTTTATCAGGCTCTGACATCAATGCATTCTTCCCCGTACGAATGAACAGACGTTTTATGTTGGTTCTCCGATATACGATTACATTTTTTCCCTGTCCTCCCCTAATCATGCGATGGGCCGGCGGAGTTGGGAAGTGTATTATGTAGCGTCGTTTCAAGTGGGAAATAGTTGCTTTAAGTGGGAGAGAAAAAGCCAACCTGGTCCTCTCTCTGGGAGCTGAAGTGCCGGAGCGGCGTGGAGGAGTTGCAATGTGGACTCGGGAAGTTGGACACAGCTTAATCACGATGCACTGCAACAGGAAACGGGGCGGGAGGTGGCGGTGGACAGTGGTGCACCATGGGAATGCACGCGAAGGTGGGGAGGTGAGGTGCAACGTTTGACAAATACACTGTATGTATATATGTGCAATTATTTGACCATTACATAATCCTCGGAGATAACGAACGAGTGCTGCGGTGGCGGCCTGCAAGCGAGGGAGGAAAAGAGAAGAAGCCGAAAAAAGAGACGGCAGAAAAGAGAAGAGCACTCGGTATGAGTACAGCATTCCAGGGCTCTAATTTTTCTCCGGGGGCTTTGTGTTTTGGTGGCAGCTTCATTTGTTTAAAGAGCGTCTACAGCAGCTCCCATCTCGGCCAAATTATGACAGCGCTCTTTGCTGCATTGTGACACGGGAGCAACGAAGGGATACATGGTTGGACCAGGAGCTGGGGAAAGCTCGGGATGCAAAAGGCACTAGCATGTTGAGCAGAGTATGCGCTAGCATGTTTAGCAGAGTATGCGCTAGCATGTTTAGCAGAGTATGCGCTAGCATGTTTAGCAGAGTATGCGCTAGCATGTTGAGCAGAGTATGCGCTAGCATGTTTAGCAGAGTATGCGCTAGCATGTTTAGCAGAGTATGAGCTAGCATGTTTAGCAGAGTATGCGCTAGCATGTTTAGCAGAGTATGCGCTAGCATGTTTAGCAGAGTATGCGCTAGCATGTTTAGCAGAGTATGCGCTAGCATGTTTAGCAGAGTATGCGCTAGCATGTTGAGCAGAGTATGCGCTAGCATGTTTAGCAGAGTATGCTGTTTGGAAACCGCATTACCAAACGTACTCACGTCTCACGTAGACGCACATCTCCCCAATATACACACACACACACACATATAGTTGGGCAGTAGTAAAGTACATGCAGGGCAACGTAGTTGAATTACATTCGACGGTAACTTAGTGGTAAACTATATTGGAACACGGGTAGGATTTTATTATTTCATGTGATTGAGATGACTAATGAAAGCACACACCGCTCTATAAATACATGTCGGACCTGCCCAGTTCGCACTTCAACAAATGTCGACGTACGACCACAATATGACCTCTTGTCCCAATATTGTTTGATGCATGCGACATTTCTGATTTACATTTGATAATTGTTCTATGTAGTTTATTTATTTTACAAGGGTAAGATTAGCTACGGTTTAACGTCTTCCAGCGTGAGGTAATTGGTAACTTGGTAAACTGCCCTTTCAAAGTATTCTCCACAGCATGACACACACACACACACAGTCTTTTCGTCTCGCTGTCTTACTCCCCCCTTCACTCTTTCTATTTTTCTCTTTCTTTCTCCTCCTCTTGCTCCCTTACCCATCTTCTCTCCTCTCTCTCTAATTTTCTCTCTCTCCTCTTGCTCCCTTACCCATCTTCTCTCTCTCTCTCTCTCTCTCTATTTCTCTCTCTTTCCCTACCTCCTGACTTCTCGCCAACATAAGCTAATGCAGCACAGACACAAACTCACAAACACTAATTCTCTGCACATAACATGTTCGGCTATCACAGAAAATGCAAAAGAAACGAGCAGTCAGACGTGCGCTAACGCACGGAAACACACTTTGGTATTCAGTGGGGATGTTTAGCCCCGTGCACGCGCAGCCTGCCTCCTCCTGCTCCCTGCTTGCGCTGTAAGGCAGTGATATTTATTATTACGAATATCATTTGTATTAATCATCAGGATAAATGACTGGTTTGGCTATCTGAATGCCTCATTTAGAGAAACTTCGCTCTCGTGTCATTGTTATAAATTACTGCCAGGCTGGCTTTTACCTGAGGCTTTTTTTCCTTCTCATCCAGCATACATGCAGAAGAAGAGGCTTTCTACTTTGTTCCTCTTGTCCAAGGGAGGCTGTTACAATCATCCAAACAATGCGATTCCAGGGCAATTGGTGTCAGTGATATAACGCACCGATGAAAAGAGCAAAAACAGCCGTTCAGTTTGTGTACATATAGGCAAACACAGGAATAAAAGCTCAAACATGCACAATAAAATATATTGTACGCGCACACACACACACACAAAAAGTGTGGGAGGGATTTTTTAGATGTATTTATTTCTGTTCCACATTTCCACTCGATTAAATTATTCAGTGTTACAAACTACAATCATGCTTTATTAAAAATTATTAAAAATTCTCACTGGGCCTGCAGATGTTGAAAAATGTATTGCCTTGTTTTCCGAATTTGCATCGTTGATTTTGTGAGACTTTGAAACGCAACGGTACTGCTTTGATTTTGTTTGTTTATTTCAAATGGGGGTTGAGGGAGAGGGGTTTGGGGGAGGTACGGGGTTTGGGGGAGGTTTGGGTAGTCGGGGGTAGTCACATTTCCACCTCGCATAGATGCTTGGAGGACTGATTTTATTTACATGTGTTTATCAATTTTACGGCTCGTGAGGAAGTGTCGCTGAGCGAAATTAGATTTTTGGGACGCGAACGCCTTTCAGACCTCATATGAAAGAACACACTTATAATGGGCGACAAGAATCATTCTGAATATTTCATCGGAACGGTTATTTATCACTCGGGCTATCAAAATCAATAACGCAACTGCAGTATTTTGTCGAATAATACCGTGTTTTTCTCTTCCCGGCTCAGCGTTCACACTCCCGAAATGAAGAAAAGAGGATCTGTCCCTCATATAGGAGAAAATAAAAAAAGATGTGTTCCCGAACAGGAGGCGAAGCTGGACATTTGAATATCCCCCAAAAAATGAATCAAATTCTTATCAGGCTTATTACTTAAAAAATAGGATTTCCATGCATTAAATATACATGCTAAATTTACACTTCAAAGTTTGGCCCATTACAAGAGCCATTAGTTATACTTGTTATACGAGTTCCCTATGGCCACGCTATGAATGATTTAACAGCAAGTTACTGTAAACTAAATTTAATTTTCGTTCAAAGCAACCATCTCCTCTTGCACTTTGGAGAAAGCGAGAGAGAGTGAAGAAGAGGAGTGGAGCAGGAGACGGAAAGAGAGAGACAGAGAGAGTGTGTGCCTTTTGCAGTTGAATCCTGAGCAATGACTGGCTACTTTAGCAATTAAAATCCGGGGCAAAGACACTGCGGCTTCGTTTGGCCGAGGGACTGTGCCATTCATCATCTCAGCTGCCATAAAATAGCACTAGATGGATTCTTTGATTTTAGCTTTGGAAGAACATAAATCAAAATCTAAACCATGGCCTGTCATGGGCGTCACCAGAATTATCCATTTGAGAAAGAGAGCGAACTAGACGATGAGAGAGGGAGAGAGAGAGAGAGAGAGGGAGGGAGAGAGTTGGAAAAGACAGAGAGAGAAATTAGAGATAGAACAGGGATGCTTTTTTATTGTTTTTCTACACAAGGACACCTGCACCCACACCCCCCCACACACACACACACACACACACACACTCACGAGACAATATGTGATTATCATATGATAAGTGTCTCTTTGATTTTTGATGCTCCCCGGCCTGCGAGGTAAAACTATTCTACAGCCACTACAAGATCCTGTCAATACCGGCCTGTGGGGAGGATTTGATTCTGGATCAGATGATTCTGGATATATGGGGTTTAGTCTACTATGGAGCTCTCTCTCTCCTCACCCCCAACTCCCACATCTCTGCCTCGCTGTATTCCCACCGGGGGCCTTTAGAGGCCTCCGAGGCTGACTCAGAAAGTGGCCTCGTTTGTTCGATGGGAATTGTGGGAGACCTAATTTAAGTGTCTGTCCCTTGTAGTGAGCTCTTTGAATTGGACCTTGGCTAAAGGGAACGCGTTGGAAATGTATCTTCGTATAAGCTCCGTACAGATCCCAAACCAACAGTTTTGAATGTTGCTTACTACTTATCGCAATATAGATTTTTACAAGTCCCACAACTTCGTCTTACGTATACAGTAGGAGAAATGACTGTTCAACGTGTCAACAATATTGTCGTAAAACATATTTATAACGCGTCTATTCACATGATATTCAGAGCAGACATTAGTATTAACTCAATAAAGCCACACAGCTCAAAAATATCACAACATTCCAATCCATAAGTGATGTGCAATAAAGGGAAATGACAGCGAAAAAAAGTATTGAACACGGTAACAGATTTTTTTTAATACTTGTTGGAGAAGCCTTTGTGCGCAATGACAGCTTCAAGAAGCTCCTTATACAAAGAAAGCAATCTCTCACAGTGTTCAGGTGGGATTTTGACCCATTCTTCTACACAGACAGTGTCTAGATCTTGAAGATTACGGGGTCCCACTGGTGAATTTTGATCTTCGGTTTCTTCCAGAAACGTTCCGTTGGGTTTAAGTCTGGCGACTGACTAGGCCGTTATTTTCTTCCTCTGGAACCATTTGAGAGTCTCCTGTGTGCGTTATTTTTTGGATCGTTGCCCTACTGGAAGGTGTCACCTGTGTCTCAGCCTCCAGGTGGGTGACCCCAGGTTCTTCTCAAGCATTTCCAGGCGACTTGCTCCGGTTTTTCCTCAGATTAGTTGCATATTGTCGGTACTATGAGAAACAGAGCCACGCCACGATATTTCCACCACTCAGCCTCACCGTTTGTATGGTATTTTTAGGGTCAGACAAAGACCGTCGTGTTTTGGCCAAAAAGTTTGATTTCTTTGTCCCGTTTGACGTGGTTAGGGATGGCTTTGGAGTGCGTTGCCTATGGTTTTCTCTCTGACAACTGTACCTGCTATTTCTAGGTCTTTCTGGAGCTATATTTGAGTGTTCCTTTGCTCACAGGTTACTTTTCAGGCCTGACCTTCTGACTGCCCGGTCGATAAACTTGCAAGGAGCTATGTTCCTTCCATTTGCGAAACATAGACCCAGTGGTTCTTGTAGGAACATTTAGAAGTTGGCAAATCCATCGGTAACCGGCCCCATTGCTCTGCTGCTTAACAAACATTTTCCTCGGGCGAGCTCTTGGCTTCTGCTCATCATGTGATGTTTTCAGGCTGACAGCTTGGTAACAAATCAGGGGTTCACTTGCATTTACAAGTGGGTAACCCTTTTTCATAGCGTAGAACCCACCGACATTCACTAACCCGGCTGATTCTAATTACCACAGATAATTTAACTAACTAGTGGAATCAGCTGGTTTTAGCACTTTTTCTAGCTGTGGTCAATGCTTTTTCCTGTGTCATTTGCCTTCATCGCACACTACTTTTTTATGGATTGGAATATAGTGATTTGTCTAGCTGTGCGGCTTTCTTGACTTTATTAATACCAATGTCTGCTCAGAATTTCATGTGAATTGCTGCGTTGGAAATATGTTTTATGACAATATTGTTGACGTGCTGAATACTCATTTCCCCAGCTGTATACAGACAACTATAAATATTCATATACAGTAGTATTCAAAAGTTTGAGGTCACTTTGAAATGACCTTGTTTTCAATGAAAACATACAGGAAATTAGTTTGAATAGGAAATATAGCAAAGTGAATACGAAATATATTCACTGACAAGGTTAGAACTAGTGATTTTTAATTAAAATGAAAAGTGTCCTTCAAACTGTGCTTTGGTCAAAGAATTCTCCTTTTGCAGCAATAGTAGCCTTGCAGACATTTGGCATCGGAGTTGTCACTTTGTTGAGAGTCTGAAGAGATTTCACTCCATGCTTTCTCAAGCTTCACCCACAATTAGATTGGGTTGATGGGCACTTCTTATGTAGCACACGGTCAAGCTGCTCCCAGAACAGCTCAGTGGGGTTGAGATTTGGTGACAGTGCTGGCCACTTCATTTTAGACAGCTGACTGCTTCTTCCCTAAATAGTTCTTGCATAGCTTGAGGCTGTGCTTTGGGTTATAATCCTGTTGTAGATGGGAAACTGGCTCCAATCAACCAGAGTGCACAATATGACATGGTGTTGCATAATGGAGTTAAAGCACCCCTTCTTTAAGGTTCCCTTTATCCTGCACACATCTACCCCTTCACCATCAACAAAGCACCCGAGTCTCTCACATTTTCTCCGCCGTACTTGACAGCTAGAGTCAGGCCCTCATCCCCACCAGTGTTTGTGTTCTTTTTTCCATCTACGATTATGATTTAGCGCTAATGCATAATTGAAGTAGTCTAGTAGCTGTATCAAGTAACAACTTGGATTAGCAAACACAATGTCCAATTGTCGAACACTTGCCATTCCGAACAATTTGTCAAAATGTGTTTTGATGGACAAAAATATTTGACTAAAAACATGGGCCCAAGACTTTTAAACAATAGTGTATTTTATAAATACGAGTCTGAACATGCATCCATGGGCCAGTAAGATTAGAACAGAAATACAATTTCAGGTATAAAGGAGATAAAATGTGAGAAGGACATTTTGATTTTTAAAATGATTTGTTTATCTGTCTGTGAGAAAATTGTGGGCAACTGCCAATGCTTAGACATTTGTCTCACTCATTTCCCCTCTACGTTCTCTACTTTTTTCAAAATAGCATCACATGGAATCTAAAATCAGATAATTTTACCGTCTCAATGACTTTGTAGTAGATTCAATCAAAAATAAAGCTACACATAAAGTGACCTCTATTTGAATTCAATTCAATTACATCTTCAGATGGCGCGTTTCATGTGCCTCAATTAAAGTCTTATTTAATGTTTAAAGCATATTACCTTTCATTTATGGATCCCATCACAAAGTCAGCCCAGGTAGAGAAAACTCTGTTTCTGTCACAACCTGTTAGGTGAAGTGCAGGACAGTGACCCAGGCGCAGAGCTTATCGCGTTTGATGGGTTTTAATTCCAACAGAAAAAAAACACGACAAGGAACGTAAAAATGAAACTCCGTAATGAAAATAAAACTGCTCTATAGAGCGACACACAAACAAACATCAAGAAAAGCGACGTGAACACACACACAGTCACCTCTATGTAATGTGTGACTTGCTAAGCAAGTGCAACATAACCCAGCGAACTAAATAGCCCAAATGAAACCTGGTGTGCACAATTTAAATAACTACGCCAGAAATAAAGTGTGCACCACACTAAAACCCCCCGGAGCGGGGACCTACTGTCCACCACTCGTGACAGTTTCTTTGTTTTTGATACTATTAAAAAAACTCAAGGCAGAAAGAGAAGATTACTGAGATGAGGCAAGAAAGAGAAAACATTTTTCATTTTCTGGTTAGGTTCTACATGCAGAGCAGAGGCAAAAAGAAAAAGACACAATTAATCCCATTATTTCTCTCAATTTAATTCTACAGTTCTCCACAATTAGAAACAGTCTACAGCTGGTAAGTCTTTGTCCTTTACTGAACCATTCCCCACCAACATGGATATGTTGCATTCAATTTCCACCTTTAAAGCCTTAATTATGATTTCCCAAACACTAGACATTAATTAGTTTGTTTTAACAAATCTATGATGACTGTATCCTGTGTTCTATTTCTACTTACATCTATTCATTAAAAACACATTTAGTCATTTTACAGCTGGCTATTAGTTGTCATCATTAATTATGAAACAAACCAGTTGGTTCAATATGTTCATTGGCTTATATGAGTTGTTAACACATCCATAAATTACAAACACAGAAACCAGAAATAAACATTTTTCAACGTATTTTCTTTCATGGATACATATTTGTTTTTGGTATGTTGCGTTGGGAGTACTTTATTTCCGCCCATGACTTCCCTGAATCAAACAATCTACATTAAGCTGCTGAGGTGGGTCAATATATGTTGTCATGTTACACTTAGCTTCACAGCACACCAATGTATGTATATATATTTGTTTCTTTTGAGTACACCAGGTAACCAGGGAAAGTCACATCTGTCTGACTAAAGCAAGTCAGTTCACTGGGCCAGTGTAATACACTGTTCATTAGGCCATTGATCAAGTAGTCCCATCCTGTCACAAGATTACAGCTGGCCAGCGCACCTCCCCAGTCCAAACACAGACGCACACCTCACCCGCTTTGAAACGCCGGGGAGGACTCTGGTAAGTGGGGTCATAGGTCACTTGTAGTAATCCATCTAACCAGCGTGACAGCGCCAGCTAATAAATCACTTATTCATTGTTTAATCCATCGTCTGTCACCGCCGAAACTCCTGGAAAACAATGCGTTCACGACAGAGTGAACAGGGGTCCAACAACCCTCGGATCTTCAGAATTTCCTCGTGGATGGAGTTTAATAATTAGACCCGGCTTTATAGCGATGCGGGGTGTCATTAGAAAAAGGTAGCTGCCCTCGGGTTGGCTGTTTTGTTGCAATTTTCACTTAGACATCCGTATACAAGACGTAACGGCTCTATTTGAATTCAAGGTAGGCTTGAACTTTTACTTCCCTTGCAGTTAAAACCAATCCCGTCGTACCGATGGAACTAAGTCGAATCCCTCGGGTCTACAGTTTCTAGACAGAGTTTTCAGAGACTTTGAATAAGATCCCAGGACCCCCTCCCTGCACGCCCGGAAATCATCCTCGTTTCACCGCCCCCTTAATTTGCTCTCTATCTCTGAGAATTCACGCTCTCTAAAGCATGTTGTCTCACCTGACAGAGAAAGAGAAGGGGAAAGGAAAGAGAGATAGACTGAAAAAGAGAGAGGAACGGACGAGGGCTGGATGGTACAGTTTAATTACCCGGCTGCCTTGTAAGTGCTCCGGCAAAGAACTACATGGCCGGCTACAAAAGACAGATACGCCATTCCAAATAATTAAATGCTGACCCATTAAAGTGGAAACATGAGGATGTGCCCCATCCTCTGCCGACCCTTCACTCGTCCAGGAGGACCACAGCCACGCTGCCCCATCCTCTCGCCGAGAATCCGCCGAACGTTGTCAGGGGCCTGGCGCGACTCGGATCGCGCATGTTTGCGAGCGCGAAAGGAGGCTTCCGTCGTTGGCCCGTCGCCATGATTGAAAGTCCTCGGGTTAAAAACATGAGTAACGGGTTAAAAGTGATAAAAATGGCTATTAGGTATTCCCATGGACATGCCATCCTGAATGAAGGAGAGGTAGTGGCACCTAATTACAGCACTGCACTTGGCTGCTTTTATCTGTAATTGGACTATATAGTCCTTCATTATAATTTACTTTCTCCCCCAAACTGTGATAATGCAGACAAGCAGAACTGAGTGGGCTGTTAGTGGCCGCAGAACTGACACCAGTTAATGCCTAATTATAACAACTAAATTAAAGAAGTGACTGGGAGAATGCGAGGGATAATGCCCTGGCACTTAATTTAACAGGACCACTATCAAAGCCCAGCCTCCGAGATAGGTTGATGCAAAAAAAAACACACACAAAAAACCTAGGGTGTTGGCGTATTTAGATTTCCTGTTATTGACACACTGAGTATTTTGAAAATCTCAAAGGACACAGCTGGTTAATTAGCACATTCGAGCTCAAAATGTGACGGACGATTCAGTGAGGGGTCCGTTCAGCGCATGGGCTGTAACATGCCGACAGAATACGGAAACCTGTCGGCCTGTCTGTAGTTGACGGTCAAGTTAGAGAATCGACCCCGGCTTGAGGATGTGTTGTTTAGAAAAAATTCATGTCATTTTTACATGCAAACAAATGACCATCACGATCAAACACATTTGCTTTGCCGGAGAAATGTCTAATCTCATCTCAGATTTATTTTCAAGCATGTAGGGCAACGTGGGTTGAAAACATCTGAAATTCAGCACGCGACTCATAAAACCCAACCACTTCCTTCAAAATGATATTTGGCCTGAATTTAGGTCATATTTGAAATTATGTCCTCTATAACTTTGTATTTTATTCTGTTGACGCAAGCTCAACACAGTAACTGACAGTGAACGTATTTCATCAGATACTCAGGAGGGTATTTTACAGTCATTCTGACGTGGCTTTTCACCCTGTTTGAGCTGCTGGCATCCATCGATACGGAGCATGTCGTGGTGTAGGGTGGAGACCGGCGTCGCTTCTCCTTGGATGGCAGCTCGATGGGCTAATCCGCCCTGCTGAGGGACACTCTGCCCACCCCTGCTGTCATGCTAACCTGCCAGGCCCTGACAGAGGTGTATTGAGCCTGCGCTTAAAGTCACTCGCTCTCCGTCACTCAGGGTAAGCGCCGGTCTGACTGACGGACAAACCCGGCCTTTGATGGCTGAGGATTTTCCGGGAGCGTCGTGCGGGCGTCTCTCCCGATTACATTCTAGCAGGGGAGTACGGCGCTCCTGATCCGGCTTAATGACGGCAAAGGAGAGGCAGTTCGTCCACGGTGCTCGCATGGAGGCCGCGTGCCAACCGTGTCGCGCAGCACCCTGTCACTGGCGCCATTCCACCGGAGCTCGAGAGGACGGGAAGAGACAGTGACACAAAGCTCTGGATTTACTCGGCGCGTTCAACGCGGAGCTTTCCGTCGAGGCCTCTCGTGCTAGACTACGCCACGATTGGGCTCTGCTACCCGGCGGCGTGGCTCGTGGCGGCTCGTCGAGCAAAAGGGGCGCTGCGCTGTGACCTGTCACTGCACGTTTGTGTCGATAGTCACACCCCGCCCGCTGCCGCGTCTCCCTCTTTGTCCATTTGGGAACAGGAAACTGGAATACAAATGTCATCGGAATAGCCATCGTGATTACCGTTCGAAATGTGACACAACGACTTGACACTAAACACTGGAAGACGAAGCCCAGAGTCAAGCTACGAGTTGCCCTATCCGGTGAGGAGTTTAACCTGATCCACTAGCCTTTTTCTCAACATCTCTCCCCTTCCCTTAGCGACTATATCAGCTCCGACACTGATGGAGGGACCGGCACACCTCAACAACACCCCATGACATCATAATCTGCTCCTCAGCAGGCCTCATTTCACCACTGAATGAGACGGGGCTTAATGAACAGGACCAAAGTAGTCCTCGCTCTCATCACCCCCCGCTTCCTTAATAACACTTTCAACCTGCTGCAATGCACACCTTGAGCTTATTCAGCAAAGTCAAATGCCAACACATCTTCTCAGTAGCTTCACTTCTGCTCCTGTGAGCATGCTTTCACAGCTACGCCTCTGCTCCGGGAAATGGGAATGTCCGGGAATCAGAGTTTCCTTTTAAGGGCGGGATAATTTTGACGGCCAAAACATTGAGCGAAGCGAAGTAAACCTAAGTGGCCCGTTGACCTTCTGCGGGAGCCGAAAGAGGCGCTTGCGGGTAACTTATTGTTTAAATAGGGTAAAAGAAGAACGATTCCGGTTAGCCGTTGCTAACCATTTTTGATTTACATCAATTAAGTATTTCGCATAAGGTGCCGTATCATGAGCAGAGGTAATAACCCAGAAATAACCTCATTAAAAAGACAGCATATCGGTCTAAGCAGAATGAACTCATAGCTGAAAAATTAGTGACCTGGAAAGTGCCAGGAGGAGGTAATGACGCTACAATGGAGACTGCGATATAATTTCACCAGGACAAAGGAGGGTCAGAAATATGGAACCAAGAATCCCTTCCAACGATTCATTATCCTCTTCCACGTCTTAGCGTTTGAAACAAGAACGTCGCCGAATTATTGTTTGTGGGTCTAATTAGAGAGAAGAAAAAGAAAAATGTAAAACAGTACTAATTAAATGTTGCCTTTCATGTTTTTCTCTTCCCCAAGTTCTTCCTTTGTTGTCAATAATTTTGTTACACACACCTGCAACATACATGTCAGTGTCTTTACCATAGAAACCGAACATGGGATCATCTGTGTCGGCTTATTTTAAAAGTTTCTCTGAAATATAAACACCGCATTATGCAAAGTAGTATTTTCAATAAGCAAGAAATGTAACATGACAGAAAATATGATGAATAAAAACCTTTTCAAAACATTATGGATAGAACAAGATGCAAACAATGCCTTCAGAAACATTGTCTTGAAAAATTCATGCCATCTGTCAGTCTACATTAGCGGAATATTTCATCATGTGCTTTTATTTTCCCTAGCTGTCCCCGAAACAGTCAAGTCCCGGGCCTCTTTTTCTCGGACAGAGAATGGCACAATTAGGAGCTAAAACTACGGATGTGACCATGTAATCACCACATTGATATTAAACATCAATACAAGTTTGGGCACTTTGATATACGAGTCCGCCTTGATGAGTCTTACGAATATATTAAAATAAGTTTAATTAGCAATTCAAATGTGCGCCGTACTAAAAAGGAATATACAATAAGAGCAGAATGTAATGAGTGGCGGGGACAAATTAGCCGAAGGCTTGATGAACAAAAGAAATGTTCTAGAACAGACACGTGTTTTTGGCCTTGTGCCGTTCACCTATCAAATGGTTTTAAGGCCAGCGAAATCAAATGTACCCTGAGCTTCTTTTTTTTTTATTTCTTCATTTCTCTGAGAGAAAATATTCTGTCTAATTATAATTTACTCATGAATTTTTTATGTGCCCAGATCAGCCTTTGAAATACATTGGAACCTTGAAGAACACGTGTCAGTATTTGCACTTAAAAAAGTGCTTCAGATGGAATTCTTTTTTTGATGAATAACTAATGCACATTTTAACCTATTTATTTATTTATTTACCTAAGTAAAAAGAAAATATTGATTAAGGTAAATAGAGGGATGACTTTTAATACTTTATAGACAAAAGTGAAAAAAAGAATTACCAATAAAAAGAGACAAAGAAAATGTAATGTAAGTTAACTTTTTACAAGGCCCACCTGTTAATTGAAATTAATTACAGGTGACTGTGACAACCTACCGAGTTGAAGTGCAAGAAGAGCCAAATTTAGGAGCCAAATATCACACTCATTGGTATTTATTCAAGTAAAACTAATACTGAATGGAAAAAACATGTAAACTGTACTTGAAATTAAAATGAGCTATACAAGCGACTTACTAAGTGAAGACAAACATACAGCCACATGTAACACACACTCACCTATAACTGACGGAACTTTGAAATAATGAGATGGAAAACTCTACATCCCCAGTGAACTTAAATAGACGTATTTCTAATCCCCCGAAACTAATAACAGCCTTGCCTAATGAAAACAGACCCACAGGAAATAATGCGTGCACCCCACTAAAATACCTGAGTGAGAACAAAAGGTTCCCACTCGTGACAGTGACTACCTCATGAAGGTGGTTGAGAGAATGCCAAGAATATGAAAAGATGTCATTAAGTCAAAGGCTGGCTCTTTCGAAGATCTGAAATACTTTGAAAACTCTTTGATCATTAGATATTATTCCATGTGTTTAATTTCATAGTTTGAAGGGAAGCTGATGGTGGCATGTTCTGCTGACAATCTTTTAATGGGCAAGTCTGAGAACCATTGTGTTCTGAAACCTGCTGGACTTCCCTCTCATTCTGTGTGGCATCTGTTTGGATAATGACTCACAGAGTGCCAGCAAGCTCACCACAGAGTTCAGAAAAGTATAGCCAGTTTTCCTCGAGGGAACTGCATTCCTCTATCTCCTGCTCCTCTCTACAGGCACCTCCTAAAACAATGTTTTCAAAAGATCAGGAACTGGCAGCCGGGTGGAAAAAAGTGGGTACGGTGTCCAGATTATCCTTGAAAAAAAAAACATTTTGAACAACAATTAAGCCACAAATGTCCATTTGTCATGTACGTAATTATTCTCATCAAGTGCATCTTTAATATGTTTAGAGGAATGAGAAACAAACTTTTGCATTGCTGTTAAATATCTGTTGTATCAGTACTTCACCAGGGACATATATGGATTGCTATTTTGGAAAATCTTGTTCCAAGCATATCCTCCCTTGTTAATTTCTGGGAGATTTTTGTTGGGATTAAAATCCTTTATGTAGACAGCATTAGCTCACAAATAGTAATATTTCGCTCATTGATATCTGTGAACAAAATTCATTTGACATCTATCACACTACATCGGCCGTCTGAAAATACGTTTGGTACAGCTCTGATCTGGAGAGAGAAACCTAAAGGTGCCACATGTTGCACTAAATTTGGATTTACCGCTTTAGGTAGCGTCTATGGTTACATATTTGATGACAATGCATTTCCCTCTACTTAACGGCTGTTATTTGGGTTCATATCTACGGGTGATTAAGATGACAGTGACGTATTTGAACTAGCATATCATGTGAGCGTTACTAAGATTCAGCGTTGAGTTTTCAGGCACTTTAAGCTACATATCTGACGGAGGCTGTAGATCGTCCGCTGATCAGCAAAGCAATGATAAAACATTCATATAAAATAGTTTGGTGCATTAGAGGACATGCTAAAGAAAAAATATGTAAATGGCTTTGCTGCATTTCTAGGTGCTTCACTTCCCATTGTAGACATTTTATCAGAAAGACACAATAACAGCCCATTATCTCTGTGAAGAGTGGGATTTGCAATGGTTTTCTAAGCAACCGTTCTACGCTTCTCTTGAGGTACACGAGACCAACACGCTGTAGATGTTGTTGTGTGTCGATGAAGAACAGAGATGGATTAGGCAATGTGCTACTGAGTGCGACTTGATTACAAGACGTCCATATACAACATATTAATTCAGGTGGTCTGAAACCAGAGCGAACACCAAAGAGCATTGCTTAGTAGTGGTATACTGGACATATACACTGACGAGCCAAAATATGACTAAAATGCTGTGTGTTCTCTATGTGCCACCAAAAGAGCACAGATGCATGGACTCTACAAGACACCTGCATGTGTCCTGTGATATCTGACGCCGTGACATAAGCAGGAGATTCTTCCTGTAAGATGCGAGGTGGAGCACCTGTGGATCGGACTGGTTTGTCCAGCACATCCCACAGTTGGATTGAGATCTGGGGAATTTGGAGACCAGGGCAACAGCGTGAACTCTTCATCAAAGCAAACCCGAACAACGTGTGCAGTGTGGCAGGGCGCATTATCCTGTTGAAAGAGGCCACTGCCATCAGGAAATATTATCGCCCTGAAGGGGTGCACGCCAAATTGACGTGCACGTGAATTCCCGGACCTATTGCGCGGCGATGAGCCTTTGGGCACCTAACACCCAGTCGCTGGATTGTGGTTCGGGCTTCCTCGGACCACTGTGGGTAGGTACTCACTACTGACCCAGATCACCCCATAAGCCTTGTCGTTTCTGAGCTGCGCTGACCCAGTCATCAGACCATAACAATTTGGCCCTTGTCGAATTCACTTGTTTTCACTCGTGCCCATTTCTGTAGCATCCAACACCTTTGACAACAGGAACTGATTGTTCACCCACCATGTAGGCCTATGTGAACATGTGAGCGGCCATAAGGGTGTCTGTGCATTACAGTGATACGTTTGTGACAACTGAAAACTCTAATTGGTTGTCCCAACAAGCCTATAGTATCCATTTGATTCATTAATAATAATAACATGAATAAAATTAATCAATTTATGGATTAGTGATTGCTTGCTGGACACCAACTGTTAAATAGCAATTTAGAACTGGAAGATTCAGCTCAATAGAAATGTATCTATAAGCAAGAAATGTATGTTAGAAAAGAAAGTGAAGAAATAAAGGTAATGTGTTGGATGTGAAACCTTTCGATACACCTCGTATCCGTTGAGGATAATTTCACAAACCAGTGAAAGAAAGCTCACTTTTCCCTGTCACCCCTCCTCTCCCTCTTCTCTGCAGATGACACTAATGTGGTCTTATAGAAACAGAATGTGTGTGGGCATCTTGTTTTTCTGGAAGATTCCAACGCCTGTCTTTTAAAACCAAAACAAAATTAGCAACGGCAACTACACGCCACAATGAATCTGGTTATTGTGTCCACTCCATGAGGCTGAGAGAATGAATTAGATCGTGGTCTTGCCAATCAGCACTGTGAGGAAAGGTCAACGGTTACACCCGTTAATGGTGCGGATGAGGGAGGAGTTTCCAAAGCATGGGTCTGGACGGGTGAGAAAGACGGAGAAAACGTCTTGTCCGAACAGCGTGCTTGGTCCCTCGCTTTGGAAAGCGGTTGTTTTCAAGACCAGCATGCTTAGCGGTCTCATAGAGAACAACACAGTGTGTGAATGCCCTTCACTGCTCCCGGACGCCCCGGGCCGCAGCGTTAATGGCGTAGCGCAGAGCGCCACGGCGACGGTCAGCTGTGACGACCACGCGCCATCCGTGAGTTATTATCTAATCTGAAGGGTGCCTTGGGTTGCATTTGTCAATCTGTTTGTGCTTCTCCCACCCTAAAATGCCCACAAGCTCCGATTCAGCTACCTGTACACTTCCTGCCCGGTCAGGGCTCATGACATAATTGATTTAAGAGAATCCTGTCTGCCAGTGAGAGGAACCAAGCCTGACCAGGACAGCCTTCTGCCACCGCGCATGTCCTCGTCTGACGTCTATAAACAGCGGTCAAAATAAAGATGCTAAACTTTAATAACAGTCAATTTTGTTTTTGACGGAGACAGCACAGGGACTGGCACAGTTGAGGTAAGCTTTCTCCCTCTTTCCGGGCGGTAGGGGGGTGTAATTGATTTAGGGCCCGGCGATAAAGATCGATGGTCACCGGTCCCAGTTATGTCACCAACAGAGTCGCAGTGGCATCGTGTGACAGGAGACGCAGGCCCTATTAGAGAGACACAATCAAATATTCAGAACCGCTGGACACCCTCGTTATTTATTCATGCTAATACAAGTATATTAAAGAAGCTAAACAGGGTTAGTGCTCAATCACACACAGAGGGAATCATCTGGAGCATTCATCAAGACATCTAGTTAACTCTCCCTCTGTCCCGGAGCTTAAATGGAGGTTAACTGACAGGACGGGAAAGACCCGGAGCTCTGGACCTCCACTCAGACACACCAGAGAGTGAGTGACTGGGAAGACAGTTAATGTCTTCTTCATATGGAGTTGTCTGCATATTACGACCGGGAATCCGTGGAACCATCCACTGTTGACTGGGAGTCGTACAATTGAGACATTTTTTCTGTCGGTAACCTGAACAAAGTTTGTCACCAGAAAACATGGAACATAATAACCGGGGCAAACCTATATCTCCTCAGCGCGTCGAAGCTCGTGTACGAGCCGTGTTATTTCGACTGCCACGCCCACACAGAAGACACAACGCAGTTCATCTGTGTAATAGATGAGACCGGGGTTTGCATTTTCATAATCGCATCAGAGTGCTGCAAGTGAATCGGAAAAGCGAGATGGACAGCAAAGCATGATTGATACGCGGACGACGCGATTACATACGAATGAGATCCGTTGTCATTTTTCAACTGTTTTGGACCGTTAACACAATCTCTACATCCGACCGGTAGCTCATAAAAAGGCTCCTTTAGATTGTGTTTTAATACTCTCTTATAAAGGAAACACAAAAACGCAATATCCACGGCCTGTCACTCTAATAAACAAAGCTGAATATTGATCTCCCTTTAAATTGGAGAGGGAAAAACAATAATGGTACGTTTTTAGGAACATGAAATTACATACACAAACAGAGCGCAATTTGGTTTGGCCTGTCATTTTACAGTCCCGTAGCGATTCGGCAAAACCAAAGTCACCGAAACATTACATTAACCAGAAGACGCAAAATCAGGTCTTGAAACACAGTATGAATCTGTTCTAGTTTGTTGAACTTTCCCCCCTCACTCAAAAGCTACGACTAAAGCACGCCAAACCAGAATAGCATGAGCCGAAGTTGCGCCCCGGCTGTCTTTCCTGTTGATTTCTTTTAACACAGCCGGGATCAAACGATAAAGTATATCTTAACTTCTATTTTCCGAGGCCCTTTAACAAGACGGACACCTAGAGAGTTAACGCTCCAAGTCTTTTACAAATAGACTTACAGTGCTTCACTGCCCCGCTCTAACAGAGCACAGATACCGCTAACCCCCACCACACCCCCGTATTAAATCGACCAATCAAAGCGTGTCAGTCATGCATCCTGGTCTCTGCCTGACAGCTTGGCAGTTTCAATGTGAGAGCGGTTCATTCATTCTTATGACACATCCGATATCTGTATGGCGCCGATTTGCTCTACTTGGAAACGCATTCCAAGGCCCTCATTAGACCAGACCAAAATAAAAGCCTTCCTCCTATCTGGGATGTTTCAGTTGCTGCCCTATAGTGTGCGTGATAAAAGAACAACTTCACAGCCACTTGGTGGTTTTTGTCCCTAATCTTGGATAGAAATTAATGAGAGATTTTGTCAATGACATTAAAACCCTTTAGAAATTGTTTGCGCGTCTGTGTGTCGATGCATGAGTGTCTGCTGTACTCTTTAAACACATATTGACTTTACCAGGACGGCACTGAGAAAGAAAGAGAAAGAGGTTTGCTCACTGACCTTGAACTCTTTCTGGAGGGGATCCGCTGGGGCAACAGAGCTTAAGTGCTAATCAGAAACACCTAGCATCTCAGACCAAAGTCCAATTCATCTAAACCACAACACGGTGTCCAAATTAGGACACTCCTACCCTCAGTAAGTCATTGTGAGACTCATTGTCACTAAAGGTAAAGTCATTTCATGTCAACGTAAGACTTGGGTTAGTGTCACTAGGAGATAAGTCATTGTGACTAGGAGATAAGTCATTGTGACTAGGAGATAAGTCATTGTGACTAGGAGATAAGTCATCGTGACTAGTAGTTAAGTAAATTGTCACTAGGAGATAAGTCATTGTGACTAGTAGTTAAGTAAATTGTCACTAGGAGTTAAGTCATTTGAGGTTGAGTCATTTTACTAAGACGTGAGTCATTTTACAGTAGGAGTGCAGTGGGATGAGAAATGTCTTATGAGGACGACTGTGTGCAAAGAATTGCGTCTAGGAATAACCAGTGTCAAAAAGGTCCTTTACGCGATGTTAGTCACGAATCCAGAACAACCTTGGAACTTTTGTCTCCCTTCAATAGTACAGGATATACACAGCGGGAACAATCACCAGACACGAAGCCCACGCCCACCCCTGCTGTGATTGGTGCCCGTAGAGGTGTGAAGTATGATCAAATGATGCGGAATGAAATGATTGGCTCTGTGTGAATTAAACTGACGTGTT
Organism: Dallia pectoralis; assembly: GCA_029465975.1. Lineage (NCBI taxonomy): Eukaryota > Metazoa > Chordata > Actinopteri > Esociformes > Umbridae > Dallia > Dallia pectoralis. The sequence continues at coordinate 4,062,033 of CM055762.1, read as the reverse complement.
TGAACTTCATTCGTTTAGCAAACGGCGGATGAGTTTTTCAGTTTGTTTCATAATTTAATCTGTAAAGAATAAGTGTAATCTTCAACTGGGATATTGTTAATTTGTGGCTGGCTGGAAACACCAATAAAAGACCAAATGTTCAATATTGTGTTTATGCATACAAACGTCAGTGTGCTTTCTCATGTATTTTGTTATAATTGTTTGGCCATACACTTTGACAAAATGTGTTTATTGATTCTCTAGAAAAAGGATGCGGACCATTTACTGTTTGTGACTTAGGTTAGGCTAATCTTGACACTAACTAAGTCCTTCTGACAATACCGCATTTCTAACTACTAGTGAGAGAGCATTTATATAGACAGAGTATCATCGCCCACAAAAAGGACAGGGTTCACGCGTGAAAAAACGTCATGCGAAATTGTAACGTAATTGAAATATATATTTTTTACTTCAACATAGCTCCGATAGTTGAATATCCCTTTAATTATGTTTTTAATGGAATAGTTTTCCTGGATTTTTTTCTCATAAGTGAGCTCTGCTCAAATAGAGACCCGTCCCAATTAGACACAGAGTAGGTATCAAAAAATGTGGCAGGCTAAAACAAATATGTATGTGTTTCAAATTAAATTTGATTTCTTTTTTTCCTTCACAGGCCATTCTCTTCAACCATTCAATAGTACAAGTGCCGAGACAAACCATTACAAAAAGGTAATATGAAATAATGTATATTAAAAAAAATATTTACTGAATGTTAACCGAGTTAAGGATTTTTTTAAGTAATAACGTCTGAAGTTTCGAACAGCCAAGAAGTTTGAAAATGAGTGAGCAGTATTTTCACTCAAATTACACTCAAAAGCCATTACTCTTGAGAAGTGCATGTTAATCTCTCCCTGCTGTCTGAAAAATAATGTTTGTTTATCGCTTTTTAAGTTACTGGCTGGCAATATTCCGTGAGAAATATTTGGCACCAACTCTGGGCGGTACTATCATAAGTTATTGCCGCGAAGGACAATGCCATTCACTTTGAGCTACGTGTTTTCAGGGGGACTGAAGTAGATTGATTGACTTGATTTCCTACTTGCCTGCCTCAAAGTTTTTTATGCCAAATATTTTATTGACCACTGATTCATGCCAACTGTGTATAACCTTTTTCAAGTTAAGGAGTGAGTCACACATCGTGTTAGCTAGCTGGCTAACCAAGCAACATTATTGCGGTATCCAAGAAAATAAAAAAATATGTTTGTTGCCTCTATTTTTTGACGTGTGATCGTCAGGGAATTTTTTTTATTGTTATTAAATTATTAGTTATTATTAATTATTTCATTATATATTATTTTGTTATCACCCTTTTTTAGAGAATGGCCATTGTCAAATGTACATCTAAATCTACCACCTTAGTGAACACATATCTGGGGATTCAATTGTCTGGGTTTGAAGTTGTGCTGTATTGCCATTTAATTTGTTTTTAAAGGAATCCGGGTTATGAAGCAAAGACGTCTCGACGAATCAAAGTGTAAATCCAATCCTGCAGGCAACATGGCTCTGAAGACACCCAAAATGTGTTCATGCCAATCAAACACTGTTAGTAACTAACACTAACTAACAGTTCCAAAACGTTGCAGAAATGTACAGTAGGCCTATAAGCTGAGTTCTTCATTGCTTCTTATGGTGGCCATTTACGTCATTGTTGGGGTACTGTTACCTTTCCGTGTTGAGGTTTGGAGGAAGCGAACAAGTGTCTGAACTAAAGTGAGGCATTAGGGTGCTGCAGGACACGTTTAAGTTAACTAGGCACTGCGTTCAGAGAGGTGGTTAATGGTTACTCAAACATGAATCAAGTTGTTTTAGATAATAACTTAGCTAAACAATGTTCCGCCTTACTTTAATACAGAAGCAGCATTTAAGTTATGCAGTTTTAACTGTTTTGCAACAAAAAATGAGGTATGACATAGCTATCGCAGTTTGATCTGAAAGACATTAAATGCAGTTCAGTTGCTACATTCAGAAGGGTGGGACTTTATGTTCACTTGATCAAAAAGTTTTATAGTCAGTGAGGTTCACTCTTGTGGTTCTGCACTGGCTGGCATTTCTTCAACAAATGCAACAATCAAATAACTACCTTACAGAGCTTGATCACTTTGTTTCTTCCTGACGACAGGCTGCTGCAGTCGAAATATAATCTTTATGCGAGCAATTTCAAGAGAACAGACTCTGATTAATCATATTCGCAAAAAAATAAGAAATCAGAACAAAAACAACATAATAATGTTCACTTTACTGAACTTCTAGCGCTTTTCACAGAACACAAAGCTAATTCAAGAGCAAAAAAAAAAACAAGTACTGTTGAACTGTTACATTAACCATGCCAATCAGAAATTGTGTGCTTATCCATGTTCCAACTCTTGGAAACCCCTGATGGATCTCTTTATTTTCTCCACAGGTGGTCCCAGAAAGAACAGCAAGCTCCAGATGGCCGTGAAGGAGGTGTTGTCCGTGGTCTCAATGCACTTGGAGGTGTCATAAAGTTGCTTTACCAAGGAGGAGTTGATGAGGTAGGAAGAGAAACCTAGCGACCAATTTAGCGGAATCACACAGGAGACTGCGATGCAGATTGACTCCGCTCAGAGAGAGCTGGAGTCGGGGGACTAAAACTGAAAACTGAAAGCAGAATTTCAGCCACCATCGACCCACAGGGGATATCTGCCTCCACATGGCCCCTGCTTTATCCAGCCTCCACGTGAACTCGCTAGGCAGTAAAAGGGTCTGCGGCTAATCATTCGATATCCCAGATTTGCAGAACAGTGACTCACGATGAGGTTGGTGTTGGTACAGCTGGCGTCATTCACGTAGATACACAGTCCACCACCCATGTTCTTACGTGAGTCGGCTGCCGGACAATCAGCGCGAAAAACACAGAGGTTTTCAAGGCTGATAGCATAATCGCTATGCTGTTGTTAAGCCACGTTTCTGTTGTCTTGTATCAATGTATGTATATATGTATATTTTTACATATCTATGTTGTGTATACTATACTATATGTTATCTTATTCTTATAGCTCTTAAAACTCTAAAACCTAGTTAAAGCTGTGAATGTGATTCTGATTGTGTTCTAATTATGTCCTGTGGTGATTGCAGTAATAGCTATGAGATACATCTCCTTTTTATTTGTCTTGTAGGACGGAAATTGTCTCCTTTTTCAGATTTGTCCATCTTGGTGGCCTGACTCCGAATTGGAATACGTTAGCCGGTGATTTGCCACAGAAAGTTGAAGAAACACGGGAATAAGGATTTAAAGGTATAAAAAATATCAGAAATAAAAAAGATTGTCTGAGGTGGAAGGCGTAAGGGAGAAATAAAAAGAGGGGACATTGACAAGGACGAAAAATCGATGTGTAGGATTCGTGTTCGTCTAAGTAGAATGCATTTGCGGAATAACGGCAGGCGACAGATTCCGTGATGTTTTCCCATCCTTGATTATTGCGGGGCGGCCACAGCCAGACATTACCTGTTGATGTCAGAGAGGAGCGGAGCCCTGATGGACAGATGGATGGCCTGGCTGATGAGTTCCTGGCAGGTGCTTTGTCAGAGAGGAGGCAATTTAAAGCCCAGGGGAGAGAAACCATTTATAGTTCAGATGACTTCTAATGTAAAGGAGTCAAATTTCCCTCATTCGTTCCCCTTCTCACAATTAAATTACAGCACCTAGTTTTGGTTTTAACAAGGTCCGCATTAACATGCGTCGGTCACCAAGGCAACAGCCCATAATGCTCCGTTTCAGCCCCGCTGTAATTCAGAGAAATGTCCACATAGTGGTCAATCTCCATTTCATACATAGTGACTGATAGACCCAATACCATAGGAATCAGATAAAACTTTGACGAATGGCCTGGCGTTCCGCCGCGGGGACCGGGCCGGACAGGGCCCTGGCTGGGGCGTGCTGGGGACCCGTGTACACGTCGGCCTGTCCCTCTACCATCACGGCACCAGGCTGGCATTGATCAATGGGCCATGGCGCCGGCACGTAGGTCTGTCCGCCGTCACATGATTAAAAGAGCTGGAGGATATTGCTTTCCCACCATTCAATCTCGGAAAGAGAAAAAACTTCATAAAACTAAGGCGACAACGCCCTCTCTCTCTCTCTCTCTCCCCCATCTCCCCCATCTCCCTCTCATGGCTGATTCCCGGGTGATTCGGATTGATCTGAAAGCTTTTTTTTGGGGGGGGGTGGTTGAAAGAGGGGCTGGATAGGTGTGAGATGAAAATATCATCGGCGATGATCTGGTTTTCCTTAGTCCCGGAGCGAGGGTTTAACGTGTTTATTTCTTTTTCAATTGCCACTTGCCACTTATGAGTGTGGCCGAGATGTATTCCGCCTGTGATGTGTCAACAGTCAGACAATCTCTTATCACCCGGGGGTGGAAAGACACGAGTGAACGGCCGTCCAAAACCCTAGCAGAACGTCGAGACAACGGAGAGGCAGGGCAGATGAGACGGCGACGAGTCTCACCCAGGTGATCGAGAAGCGGGGTATCGCTTCCGTCTCAGCCGAAGTGCATCCGAACAGTCGGGGTCCTCCAAGCTTTGTTCGTGCCTGGCTCTGCCCATTACCTCAAACCCCGCGAATCCCGACGACATCTGCATAAATCACCCGCGATCTCACGCCACGCTGCCAGTGACAAATCGACCGCGCGATTAGCATGATATATGGTGCCAAATGTAAATAATAACAAGTGCTGCTAATTGGCTCGCTACCTGGCAACAAATCAGTAACGCTGCCACAGTGCTCTGTTGCCCGGTCGGTACAGCGAAATCGTTGTGCCACCTCGTCCAGCCTGTGACTTTCTCTCGCGCACGTGCTCAGTTCCCCAGGGTTTGTGGCGTATTTGTCGCTCAGCCCTCCGTTAGGAGAGAACAGGGTTTGTTGAAGGTGAGCTGTGGAGGTGTCAAGGCCCAATCTGTGCGTTCCTATCTGTTCGTTGGTCTCCGCGCACGACAGACGCTTTCCGCTGCGGACGTATTATATAATTCATTTCTCACCACCGTAGTTGTATTGATTCCTCGAGCTGATTTCAAATGTACGCCGCGTAAACTACAAAGCGTCCGGGTGTCCGCGCCGATTGCTAAATACACAGCAGCTCAGAGGGAAATCATCAACACGGCCAAAACTCGTGGCTTGTCATTCGGACTAAGCCCTGTTTCATGCTCCATCTTGTCCCCCTGCCTGTGTCCGCGCCGGGTTAACGCAGTCAACGATCGGGCCCCCGGCTCGGCCCCCGCTCCAGCTTACTTGGTCCTTAATGATCCTGAGCTGGTCTGGCTGGCTAATGTTTATAGTGTTCAGAGCTTGGGCCTAATGAACTGACTGGATAAGAAGCAGAGTAATGGAATGGCTGCATCCTCCTACAAACCCCCCGACCCTCCCACGCCAACCCCCCACACCCACCCCACATCCATCCACTCATCACTCCTGTCCGTGACCTGGGTCCCCCAGACCGGTATCCCTGATTTACACATTCGCAAGGAGAAAAGCAGGAGAGTAAGGAGACGTCGATTATCAAGGACCTGACACCAGCCCGGAGAGAGGGGCTGTAATTAGATTGGGATGAATGGGAGTAGTTAAGGTCCTAAAATATCATTGATCTGGGTGGGCATGGACAGACACACACACACTCGGCTGCTGCTACAGGAAACAGATGACTACCGGAAGCGAGGCGTTCCGTTCTTGTTAGTTCTCAATTATCACCTTGCCGGTTGAGCTCCAAATCCAGTTTAGTGTTTACCAGCCTGCCGTCGTCTGAGGAAAGAACGAGGGCTGACGTGATGTTTGAGCAGACTATGGCTGGACACTTAAGCTGTTTAGGTCAATAGTGGTTAATATTCAGTTCTTATTTTAGTTGAATGGTGTGTGGTGACCCATTCACTGCTAAGATCACTTCAAGCGGTCGCCACTTTATGTCGTGAGCCGCGTGTGTACTGGGAATCTGGTACATGTTCTGCATTAGAGGAACTCTGTGCAAGATAGGATCAGCCCAGCTGTACTGGGAGTACGAGAGGCAAATTTACTGGGCTTCCCGTTTCATTTCCTATGCTTGTCCTCCCGCTGCCAAAGAAAACAAAACCTCTCGATGTCACTCAAGGTTCACCGGAACCGTCACAGCCGACGTATTGCCAGGAGGAGGAGGCAAACGGATGTAACCGAATTGGATCGCGGATCGGCGCGTCGTCCCCGCCCCTTCCCCTGTCGTTGGGGTGGCCGTTCCGCGCCGGTCAAAAAGTCGGCGGGAGTGAGCGGCCGCGCGATGTCCAGACGTGATGTCCTGACGTGGCACGCTGCTCTCGTCTGTGACCACTGTATGCAAAGCGCAGCATTAGTCACTGGCCGGTCGGCTCTGACAGGCCAGCCCTGTGACGGAGATTAATGCCAGGTGGGGCCACTTTATTATCATCACCCTCTTCTTTCTCTCTCCCCTTCTCTGCCTCTCCGTTCGGGCCGCACGATTAATTGTCCGCTCCCTCCGTCTGGAGTGACGGATGCGAGGGGGAGCGCGAGGAGGGGAACATTGGCACCTGCCTCTGGCCTTGAAACACTCGCCCCCCCCGATCACCCTACTACCAATTCTCCAGCAGCCTAGCCGCCAGAGCTACAGGAAATAGAGCGTGGTCACTTTAAGGCAGGGCTAGAACAAAACGCAGGAACAAGAATACTTTTTTTCTAGCCGTGTGGCTGGTAGGGTTCCCCCCCCCCATTTGTTGAACACAGAGTTTAATCCATTTACATTTGTTGTGTGGGTTCGTGTGTTAGTGTGTGATTTTCTAATGAAATAACCTGGGTGGACTGGTCTGTCAGCCCATCATATTTTTTTCTCTTCTCCGGTTCGGTCCTGATTGAGTTTTGACAAGGATACGAGTGACAGAAACACTTGTATATGTTCGGTTATAAGCAATATCAAACAAACTCAACAATCTATACACCCTAACAGACATCTAGTTTGTGCATACCGAAAGGAAGATGAACCGATGGGAGTTGTGCGAAATGTGCCAGCATTTATTTCCATCGCGCTCGTAACAGAGTGCCTCATGGAGGGAATATATCACTGGTGGCCGAAAGAGTCATGTAAGTCCTGTTTTTTCGTTTACATCAACTCTGGAGCTGACAGGACCAGGGCCATTAACAATTCACTTCACAGGACGAGCTCTAAAAGGCTGGGTGTACACAAGCCAACAGATGAGAGACAATCCAGATGTCAGGATGGAGTCTACCACACACACACACACACACACACACACACACACACACACACACACACACACACACACACACACACACACACACACACACACACACACACACACACACACAACCATTCCAGAGCAGAATGAAGGAGAACCGTCGGAAAAGTGGACCCAAAACCCCGGACACTGCTTCCTTAAGGGAGATAGAATTACCTCGCGGGGACCGAGAGAAAAAGAGAAAGCAGGAGGGTACAGTAACGCACATTGGGAAGAAATGAGTATAACGGGAAGGGAAGGGGAGAGAGGGGGAGTTGGGTGGCAGGGACAGAGGCAAGGCACCGTAACAGCCTTTAAAACCCCAAATTAGGTATTCGGATGCTACAAAAAAACACTGAAAGTGTCTGCAATTAAAACAATCAATCTTCCAGGACGCCAGACCCAACAGCTGTTCAATAAGTCCCGAGCTCTTACCGGTGGGAGAACCGGGTATAAGTGGAGGTCCACTTTTAGCTGTCCTTCAGTGATGACATCCCCCCAACCCATCGCCCTCAACCACTCTCATTCTAACACCCCCACACACACACACACACACACACACACACACACACCCCAACCAGGTCCTGGCGGCTGGGAGTGTGGTCCGTACGGATTTAGTGTCAGACGGTTCTGCTGTGTTGTTTCCTTTGTTATAAATAACAACAGGCCACCTGGACTCCTCGCTGGGTTCCGCGGACCTGTTTCACCGGGGCGGAGGGAGTGACTGGGGCTCTAATGATCCCGCAGGCTAGCAGGCGGGCCGCTCCTCATCCCGGGCTAATGGGACGGATGGGATTCGGGGTAGGAGTGACGGATGACAGAGACGGATGGCCCCGGACAAAGCATGTGCTGACAACCAGTGAATACGGGGCAACGTTGCAGAAAGGTCAACGCCGGAAAAAAGGGAAAAAGTTCTCCTCACATGACTTTCAAAGTTTTTTCTGTCCCTGTGTTTGGGTGTGTGTGTGTGTGTGTGTGTGTGTGTGTGTGTGTGTGTGTGTGTGTGTGTGTGTGTGTGTGGTTGGGTGGGTTTGTTCACGTTTGAAGGAATGCGCAGTTGAAGGAACGTTTTTGGTCTCATTCAACATGTATTAGTTCGGATTTTCAACAAACAAATTCGTTCTGCATATTAATTTCATACACACAATCGTTAAACATTTAAACGATCTGTGTTTACAAGGAATAGCAAATCGGATATTATGAAAAAAACATAATTCGCCAAATCAACGACTGTCGTACAATTGTGCTATTCTGCTGGAAAAGTCCCCTTGCAGAGTTTCCGTGTGGTGATGGTCACAGGTTAAACAGTGCTCAGACACGGGCCCCCAGACCAGAAGACCTGGCACCAGAACACACTGGCATTGGCCAGACAAAGAGCACAGAGCGCAGCGTACAATTATGATGCGTCTGCATCTACACCCAGGAAGCATCTGTCTCGAGTCTCGCTCCCATTCCCCCGTAGGATGAAACCTGGCTAACAGTGTTTGTAGAGGAGTATGAGAGGGGGGAGTGGGAGAGGGAGAGAGAGGAGGAGAGGGAGAGAGAGGGGGAGAGAGAGAGACATAGGGGAAGACGATTAGGGGAGGGATTTTTTGAGGGAAACGGGGGGGCTGTTGTGTTCCCGCGCCACACCTGGGACACTTGTACGTGGCCCTGCTCTGGCCTCACGCCAGTGACCTCAACGTTAAGCCCCGCCCCCCCAGCCCCGTTCGTTTCACCATTCTGTTTCTAATCCGAAACAAATTATCTACGTGAAAAAGAATAGCGCGCGCGTGTGCGTGTGTGTGTGTGTGTGGGAGGGGGGCTCCGGGGGAGACAAAAAAAACGAGAGCATTATCACCTTGGCCAAGCATCAGGAGTTTGAGAAAAAACAGGTCTATGGGCAAATTCATCTTCTCCCTGCTACAATCAATCTCTGGCCAAAAGAAATACACAATAACTAGGCAGGAAGAGGGCAAGATTTATGGGCCCGAGACATCTCCACTGACCGGCATCCACCTCACCCCGTTCTGTCCCCCCCGAACCCCACCCCCACCCCTCCCTTCAACACTTACAATGATGTACCGTCCCTGCTGACTGTTTTACAAGTACATTAGCTTTATTTAATGAGATCAGCAAGTCATTTAAAGGATGCATGTGGAGTGCGAGGCGAGAAACGCCCACTCGCTCTAGCTAGCTTTTGTACTTTCGCGTATTATTCGCGTCCGGTGACTTGACTCACTGTAAACATTTTTATTTTGCCGTCTCGTGGCGGGAAATTACATGTGTTTTTTGTCGCCGTGCGCCTGTGGGAAAACTGTACTTGAAAAAAGGGGTATTTTGAAAAAGTGTTTGTCGAAGTGTTTTGAGTTATTTAGAAATGTTCTGGCACCTGAAAAATGTCCTTTTAACATTGCTTTTAACGAGTTAAAATGCAAAAATTCTTAAAATTCTTCTTATGTGTTCATTTGACTTGAGGACAGAGCCGGGCATGACGTAAAAATTGCAAGAGAAGTATTTCCATTACAAATTAAGTTGAAGTCTAATTGACTCACATGGCCTGTCTAGTGTTCATTCTAGGAGACGAGATCAATTTCAACTTCTTCTAAAGGCTTTTCACGAGGCGGCCATTTTATTTGACCATTCAGTGATTGTGAGTTTGCGTGGCCGAACAGACATCCTCATTTCTCTCCCGGGCGTCTAATCAACCTACAGTCCCTGATAACAATCCGATTAGGATGGTCTCAGGACCAACTTCCTCTTCACAGGAAATCTCTCCGCATTTTCATTACAATGTCAATTGATTGCACGAAATGAAATTATATCTTTAATTAAAATCCCCTCAACGCCCGGCCCATGCAAATAATTACCCGTTTAGACAAATGAAAAGAGAGCATGAACACGAAACGCGTTTCTTATTCCGGCATTAACGAGAACGTCTCGAAGATAACACTTATTGACATTTTTCTGCCAGTGCTCTAAAATCCAAAGGCACATTATATAGACGTGTGCAAACAGGAACCTCGTTTTATTCCGTTACCAGAATGCTCTCGTCTTTAAGACATATCGCGTCAAGTAGCCGGCGAGCGAGACAACATCACAACGCATAGGCCCATGTAAACCCGTGTCCTATCAGCGGAATCTTCCGGCGGGAATATTTTTGTTAGCGCCAGCTCACTTCCTTGATCCGTTTGAGACGTACATTGGGAGCGGGCGTATGAAGCGTTGAGCGCGTGTTCTATATTCACATCCATATCATACATAACCTCGCCATGCGAGCGCTTCGTAGTCGGAAAAAGGGGTCGTGGTTCAATCAACCAGGAGCAGTATCGGCTAACAGAAAATAGAATCAGACAAAAACAACTGCTGCTAGCGCCCTAGCCCCCCCCCCCTCACACACACAAAAAAGGTGCGTGCCCGTGTTTCCGCGTGCCCTGGAGAGCGCACGGCAGACACAGTGGTAAAAATTCATTTCTTGAGAGCGATATATCAACCGGTATTTGTTTAATGAGTGCTACAGTGGAGAGACGTATGGAACACGTCAGGCGTGCACTCGCAATGCGTTGTGGGAAGCAGATAGCATCGCAGAATGTGACCGCTCACTCTGTCTCCACACTCTGCTTCTTTATCTCCAAACTCCCTCCCGGATTATAAATGAGAGGGCGAGAGGGAACAAGAGGCAAAAACAGTGGTGGTTGGGAGAGGGGGGCGGGGTGGGGTTGGGGGGGGCACGGCAACACAATCCCAACTAAAAGCGGATGTAACAACAACGGGAATATACGGAAAAATGCGCTGGCTACGACCGCGCCGTATCTGCAACGAGAACATAAGTTCAACTGCTTTCCGGTTCTTGGCGAACCCGGCCCATTTATTTGGTTCGGTTTTATCCGTTTCATCTCCTCCGCCGTCCCGGCGCTTCCCGTGCTACGTGCCGTTCCTGACTAACCTGTGGTTCTCCCACGGCAGATCCCTGCCATTGTTAAGATATGGAAATGAGATGCGGGAAGAGGACGTGAGGGTAATTAATTGTAACTCGCGGGATAATGTTTCGCTGTCAGGGATGTCTCTCCGTCGTGTAACATTTTTTAAGAGTAATGTGGCTAAACTCGTGGTATCTGCTAGTGGTCTGTCTTAATTGTGCTGCAGTCAGAATGTGAAATCAGTCTCTCTCTCTCGCTCTCTCGCTCTCTCTCTCTCTCTCTCTCTCTCTCTCTCTCTCTCTCTCTCTCTCTCTCTCTCTCTCTCTCTCAGTCACAGCGTGTCCTAAACGTCCGCTTCCCATTTGAGTCAATGGCCAACGGAAGTCCATCAAAGAATGATCGGGCCCCATACGCATTACCGTCATAATAACGGGGAAAATGTCAATGTACTGAATAAAACGTTCATAAGACACTCGGCGTAGTTTTATAGAAACGCCTCTACAACGTTTATATCGCATGTATATGCAAAATTTACTCTGAAGAAAAGGAAAAAAGTGTTTGACGAGTGCAGCTCAGATAGGATGCATAATCAGATTAGGTTAGACACTCATTCAGAACCATTTCCCACTGTCCCTCTGAGTAATGCTCCGAACACCAGTCCCCTCTCAGACACTTCCTGCCGACAACAACAACACAAAACATTGTCACACCGTCCACCAGAACCGTGGCATGAAAACCCATCTGCGTATGGATAACAAAGGTGTGTGTCTGGACATGACAGCGTGGCGAGGGCAACACGGACCTTCTACATTGGAAATAAAAGCATATTCAGGTCCGACTCTCACCCGGCCTGGGCCGCGGAGCTCTCGGCGGCTCTCATTCCAGGCGGGAAACATGCTCGCACACACGCTACGCCGAATCTTAGGGTGGAGAGATCTGATCCACCTGCAGTTGATGGCCAGCGTAGAGGCGACGACAGATGTGAAACCTGAAGTGGCATTCTAGCTGTTGTTCGTCTTTATTTACATCCGGCTCGTAGCCTTGGGCTTCACAATCCCCTCTGAATACAAGTGTCCCTTGTTGGCTAGATCTCCTGGACGTATGACAGGCTGGTATAGATTAAAGGCGCTAGTTGTATGGGTGTGGTTTCTCCCAGCCTAAGGGCGGGCCCATCCAAAAGGTTGTGGTTCCCTAGGACGCCCCGCTGACGAAGGGTCACAACGTCACTGGCATAATTACCGTTAACAAAGACCTGGATGGCCTACCCGGCCTCATCTCCTACATTACAGCCCTACATCATCCCCTACATCATCCCCTACATTACAGCCCTACATCATCCCCTACATTACAGCCCTACATCATCCCCTACATCATCCCCTACATCATCCCAATTAAGTAGCATGCTGGCAAAAAGCTACGAGAAAACCGCCTTAAAAGATTATCAATTGAATGTGACACTCTTGGCGTTTTCTATTGTCCCCCATCTCAACACCTACATCATTTACTACATCAGCCAACACATTGACCCATATATCAGCCCCACATGTGCTTCTACATCATCCGGCTATGTCATCCACCAGATCCTCTCCCACACAATACTCTACATCATCCCCCAGATAGTACTCGGCATCATCCCCCAGATAGTACTCTACATCATCCCCCAGATAGTACTCTACATCATCCCCCAGATATTACTCGGCATCATCCCCCAGATAGTACTCGGCATCATCCCCCAGATAGTACTAGGCATCATCCCCCAGATAGTACTAGGCATCATCCCCCAGATAGTACTAGGCATCATCCCCCAGATATTACTCGGCATCATCCCCCAGATAGTACTCTGCATCATCCCCCAGATAGTACTCTGCATCATCCCCCAGATAGTACTCGGCATCATCCCCCAGATAGTACTCGGCATCATCCCCCAGATAGTACTCGGCATCATCCCCCAGATAGTACTCGGCATCATCCCCCAGATAGTACTCGGCATCATCCCCCAGATAGTACTCGGCATCATCCCCCAGATAGTACTCGGCATCATCCCCCAGATAGTACTCGGCATCATCCCCCAGATAGTACTCGGCATCATCCCCAGATAGTACTCGGCATCATCCCCCAGATAGTACTCGGCATCATCCCCAGATAGTACTCGGCATCATCCCCCAGATAGTACTCGGCATCATCCCCCAGATAGTACTCGGCATCATCCCCCAGATAGTACTCGGCATCATCCCCCAGATAGTACTCGGCATCATCCCCCAGATAGTACTCGGCATCATCCCCAGATAGTACTCGGCATCATCCCCCAGATAGTACTCGGCATCATCCCCCAGATAGTACTCGGCATCATCCCCAGATAGTACTCGGCATCATCCCCCAGATAGTACTCGGCATCATCCCCCAGATAGTACTCGGCATCATCCCCCAGATAGTACTCGGCATCATCCCCCAGATAGTACTCGGCATCATCCCCCAGATAGTAATCGGCATCATCCCCCAGATAGTACTCGGCATCATCCCCCAGATAGTACTCGGCATCATCCCTGACGTTATCTCCTGCATCAGAGTTAAAACCACTGGGAGTAAATACAGATAATCAGCTTTACGTGAGACTCCTCCCAGTTCCCCCGTCTCCACCCCTCTGAACTCCCAAAACCTTGTTGGTTTAAATTCCTCATCCAAACACTCTCTCATTCCGCGCAGCGCATATCAAAACACGTATCCCTCTGGGTGGCAGATCAGGAGGTACACCCCTCAGCAGGGGTGCCGGGTTACGCCCGGCTCTCCCGGAAAACCTAATTTAGATCGCCTGTCCGCCTTGGTTCTCCACCGAGTCTCTCCTGTTGTGTTTTGAGCTGACTCCCTCGTCGTGGTCACCCAGGATATCCCACACATCAAAGTGCCAGGGCCCATCACGTCAGGACCACTGAGTCACGGTGAGTGACTCCTCTCGACAGTTTTTCCGACCGGGTTAACCTCCCTTAACCTGGATCAGCTGTGGAGGGACGTTACACAAGATGGCAGCAGTAAGAGGCGGGACAGTGGTCAGTTTGGTGTCTTAAGACGTGGCTTGTCGCCGTTTCCTCTTCCTGAGGGGACATCTGACGAGCGAATAAGAACGTCAGCTGAGAATTGAATGTTGCTGCCTGGACCAGAAACAAAACACACAACCCCCCCACTTCCCACACACACACACACACACACACAGATAGAATTTAACACGCATACAAGCAGCGAAGGAGTAACTGTCTAGTTTCTAAATAATGTACATGGATATTAAATACGTCCAGATTCTACTCATAACATTTGATTATATTCAAATTGGGTTTCGTCAAGGTTTCTTCAATCTTTCTGTCTCAGTCGCTTTAGGCGTATACAATGACCAACTGGGCCTGCATTTCAATTTCAGGTTGTGGCTATTAAAGAATGCCCAAAATAATGTATTCATCTGTATTTGTGGTTGATTCAGACCGGAGACAACGGGGGAATGCAACAGAGGAAAATATGTCAAAGCATAAAAAAGCAGAGATGTTTTTTGTCCCTCCAGGACCGCAGTTGAATAACTACGCACTAAGGATTACGTGAGTCACTACTGAGGTTTTACAGAAATATTCAACACGTCGCCATAAGTTACAATAAAAAAACAACAGATGACCTGTCTGAATGGCTACATCTCAACAACATTCACCTCCATTATTAGGGAACACGTTTTGGCCCCTGTCCTATTTCCTATGTCCTATGTCCTATTTCCTATGTACTATGTCAAACCATAACCAACTCAAGCTAAACTACTTCAGTTTGCCTGCAGAGCCAACATTTGCCGACATGGGCCTCAACTACGTCCTCTAACACCAGAACAAAACCAGAAAACGTACGTGTGGATTACCCGGGAATTTCCACAACCCGAAGTCGATGTAGCCTTGAGATTTGGCTGAACGGATGCTGTCGAAAGAAGCCAAGCAGTTGGGGGTTAACGTCACACTCAGATTGGAGATTAGGTTAGAGGTCAGCTGATCCGATAAAACCCTAAGAGACCATCGCGTCCCACCATCTCAGGTGGGACGACCACATCGAAGCGATAACAGAGCAGGTGTGAAAGGCAGCCTCTCCCAGTGAACACTTAACTGGCCTGTAGCGGCTATTCTCACATCCTCCGGCACCCGTCTGGTTCCAGTCAGTCTGGTGGGCAAGAAAGATCACTGTTGACCAAACTAACACCGTTTTTTCCCCAAGCATTCTGTTATGGTGGGTAGTACATGCCAATCGCCAGTGAACAATTCTGCAGCTTCCACACGTCCCCCTGCATCGAGAGATGCACATACTGGAAATGTAAATGACGTGTACATGTAACGTGCACAGTGCTTATAGTGTTTCATGTGCTCACTACGTATTCTTCACTTTTCATGTGGACTATGGGTCAGTTTTCTGCATGTTGTGCCTCCATTTTTTATATTTTTTGGTGAAGCCAATGTGTTGCCACAAATAAACATTGAGTGCATTGTGGCCATGTGTAAATGTACATAATGTTATTATAATAGTGATTTCGGTCAGCTGGATAATGACATAAGGGGCTAAACTGGTTGATTACAGTTTAGAGTTGGCCGATTTTATAGGTCACAAATTGGTTTCCAGTGTACCGACAACGAAATATATTCACTAAACTCAGGTGCCTTTGATTGTTAAAGACACACGAAAATCTAATTTCTGAACGACGACCAACGCATTAGTATGTTTTATATGTGCGTTGCTAATGAACCAAATGGGGAATCGACCAGAGATTTAGCGAATCATGTGAGCATATTATGATAGCGTGAGCGGCATGGGTTCAGATGTGTCGTCATGTCTGCAAACGATTCATACATTCATCAATACAATGATTCATCCATTCAGCAATACAGCGATTCATCCGTTCATTATGCAACGATTCATACATTCATCAATACAACGATTCATCCATTCATTATACAACGACTCATACATTCATCTATGTATGTATATGTATTGGCACCAGAGTACATGGGTGGACGCTTCTCAGATTGTAAAACACATTGACGAAGGAACAAGGATGCGAAAGTATTCATGTGAACTTGTTTTTGAATGCTAAATGTAATAATCAAAGTCACGTGTAATTAAACAAATATAACAACAGCAAATGCGAATACCGGTAATGACCCCATTTGTATAAACGTGTACACCAATCTGAGCGTGCGTATGTTCTAAACAATAACTAGTCCGGTCGATAGAAGGTCAGTGTATCTGAGTTGTCAAGCGTTTGTGTGTTGTCACGTGTATGTGTGTTGCCAGAGAGTGACAAGAATCAGTCTGACTTGATAAATTGATCTAGCTCCCCCCTGTGTGTGTGTGTGTGATGGGAGTGTGTTCCGGCGTGCCATCATCCCTCTGCCCTCACACTAACCCTTGTTCCTGTTTTCACAGAACGGTCGGACAATAAAGCATACAAACACAACACGCAACCTTCCCACGCGGTAATTAGTTAGCGGCACGTTCATTCCGACAGGAAGCCGGGTCGGGGTCCGGGTGAGAGAACCGCTACCACTTAACACGCGGGCCGGGAGCAGCACCGTGGCGTGTCGAGATGAGTCCCCGCTACTTCCCCCTCATTACCGTGCCGGCGGTGGGCAGGGCCCGCCGAGATGCCAGCGATCACACACCGGCGCCTTATCTCATCGTATCTGATAGCCATCTCCTCCCCCCAGGACCCCCTCAGTTCCCTGGTAACACAACTCTGGCCCGGCTCGGGCCCCCAAAACCTCCAGACAGGGTCCATACAAATATATTTTCCAATGCGTTCATCCCTCCCCGTACATCCTCAGCACAGGTTTGTGTTTTATATGAAATGAACTACCTTTATAGACATGCCAGAGCCATAACAAGCCAGCTATTCAACCTGGTCCTGGCTGTAAGTCTTACCGGACTGTCAGGGTTCTTGCAAAGCAAATCAAGCTTAACTTATTATGTGTTTCGGTGTAATTTTTATCCCCCCCGTTTGACTGGCCAACTACCCAGAGGTAATAGGATGTTGGGAAAGGCCAGCGGGGGGATGTTTGTACCCGGCGTGATTGATCGATGCGACCAGAGCTTTTCATTTATATCTCGCCATTCCGAATCAGTTAAGTTTAGGAAAAATGAATCCAAAAAACGAGAGAAGAGGAATGGCGTCAGATTACGGCGAGGCAAGCTCGTAGATCTAAGTTTGGGCCGCGTTGGGGGCGCGGGGATTGTCTGTGAACATTAAGTTATCTAAATGAAAATCAATACTATATGTGCCAGCGTTTTACAACAGAGAAGTGCCCGGAGAGCAGACGCGGTGGGGGGTTTGCCGGGGCCGATCGTGCCTTTCCTCTTTCTCTCTCTCCGCGCGGTCCGTCCCATTGGCTGGGCCCAAGAGGGTCGTCTAATTGGTTCCTGGGACCTGATTATACAGGAGCAGAATGTAGAAGAAGACAGTCAGGTGTCTGTCGGTCTTAATATGTGAGCATTTTGGTGTCAACCTTTATAACATGTCAACTGGCGTGCGTGTGTGTGTATATATGCGCGTGTGTGAGTGTGCGTGTGTGTGTGCACAAGATCCCCCGGTGGGGAGTGAGCGGTCGTCTCTGGGCCACTAGAGAAATCTCTCCCTGGTCACGGTCCAGCCTGCACGTCACCTGTCAGCCACACAAGAATCATTTCCTCCCGCTTGCAATTAGGCAAAAGGTATCAGCAAACCCACGGGGCAGCGCGCAGTCGACAGACTGGGGAACACGGAGTCCTCACCCCTCAGCCACCCTCGCCGTAACCGGAAGTAGCAAAGCCACGGCCTGGCATAAAAATGGACGCCGGCACCTTCGCCATGCTGAGAAAATATTGGAAACACAGTTGAACGCAAAAGTGCGAGCAGGTCTACATGATTTCTTTTTCTACCTTTTCCTGAATCAAGGACCCAACGCCCGTGTCACTGTGTAGGCTGCCCTTAACAAATCAGTGGTGGGTTGTGCCATCGGGCCTGTAATGATTATGATCTTTGGGTCTTTTATGGCACCATCAATTATTTTTTAATGTCAATGTGCAGTGTGTGTGTGTGTGTGTGGGGGGGGGCACCGATCACAGGACTAATATCACAGTCATCTAGATGTGCTGGGTTCCGCGCGTTTGACGATATGCCGGAAGGTAGAAACGGCGTATGCAAGCCCGCGCACCTCGCTCAGCGTCATGAGACAGATATTAACCCTTTGGTGTCCACACACACACACACACACCTCATACGAGGAAAGTGCTGTTGTCCACATGCGTAGATGAAACCTGGCAACAAAAAAATATTTTAAAGACACATTTGGTTTTGTTGACTCGTGCTTCTCTGAAAAACGAACACGAAGGGCTTTTATTGGACCTGCATTCGGTATTATTATTGGAAAAACACTTGTCACGGCTTAACATGGAGAAATCATCAAGAATAGGCACCCGCTATGTGATGTACGGTGTCTTTAGGGTTAACCTCTGACCTCTTTATTTTCTCTATTTCAACCAATAATTCGAGCTAACTGAGTCTCCATAAGTAAAACGGAGGGCTATTAAACAACATGAAAGATGTTGAAGTATGCATAGTTTCTGAATGTTCATTTACAGATTAAGTTATAACGTTAGGGCCAATTATAACCTTTCAATCACGTAAATGTGGTCCTTTTTACAGTTTTATACTTTCATTGTAGGTTGGGGAATGACGTAGTGGGGTAAAGAATTTGCTAAAATTCATTAGCAACGTAAAATTCCTCTGGCAAAGTTGGCAGAGTTGCAAAGAAAAAGATTAAGATGGACAAAAGAACACACTAGACAGAGGAATAACTCTGACCAGAAGGCCGGCCTCCTGGAGTAAATTCTTCATTGTTGACGTTGAGACTGGCTGGTACTATTGAATGATTCTGCATGAATTCATTTCAGAGCTTTTTTATACTCTTAAAATTAAAATCCAAATTTTTTGGAGCATAACAGTTGAATTAATTTATATTTTTTCTCGTTAATAAGGATTGTATATTTCCTTCATATCGGCGGGGATCTGGATGCACTATTTCTAACACCATAGTGAAAACTAGCCAGACTCTTGAGGGGCAAGCGACAATGTTTTGCACCCAAAATGTGTCGTACCGTAACAATACGTGAAAAGCCATGTCAATGTGGAACACTCAGCCGTTAGCGATTAATCAGGTATTTAACAATTTAAGAAAATAATTATATACATAAAAAACTGTTTAAATAAATATGTGTTTTGCCAATATATGCATATATATTAATATTCTTATGTATTGTTATATGTTATGTTAGGTCGAACATTTTATACGTGAATTTCTAAACTGAGATCATGAAGCAATCCAAAATAGATCGATTGAAACGGTTTGAAGAAGGAGACGGGGAGTCTGAAGACAAGATGCTGAATTAGAGAGTTATTCTGTAATGTACCTCCCTGCTCTCCAGGTTTCCGTTGCAGTTTTAAAAAAGAGGAAATTTCTCCATTGCGGAGGCAGTCAGGCAAAGGACAGGAGCTGAGGCCGTGCTTATAAATCAGCCCACTGTCTCAGGTGGCCAACTGCAGCAAGGGAGTAACACAGAGAGAAAGCCGGGGGGGTAGATGGAGAGAGAAGGAGCGAGAGAGAAAAGTAGAGAAAGACGGGGGTGAAAGGGAGAGAAAGAAGGGGAGAAAAGAGAGGAGAAATGAAACAGAAAGAGAGGGGGGAGCGAGAGAACAGCAAGAACGGGAGGCAATAGCAGCAGCACATGTTAACTCATGAGGGGACTTAGAGAGGAATGATGTTCTCTTAACCCATACCCCCCCAACTGCCGAAGAGTCACCCTCCACCTCCCAAACCACAGTGGCCCCCCCTTTACCGAACCCTCAACCCGTCCACCTCCTTCTCTGATAAATCAGAAGTACCGCCGTCTGCGTTGCCCCCCGACGCCAGGAAAATTCTAGTGTCCGATTTGGCAAATGCGCAAACTGGCCATTATCTGGCCGAATGGAGAACCCAGGAAGGGCCCGGGGACACTGGCAGGCGGAAGAGAGAGAGACAAATCATCCCCATGTGATGCTATCAACGGAGCTAACTACCCGCGGAAAAAACACCTTATCAGTTCCGCGTATAAATGCATGGGAAGGAAAGGAAAAAGTATAGGTAATTCATTACGCATGGCGAATTACAAAGATGTGGCCTATGGCTCTAATTAACTTCTGTTTGTTTTTTTGATCGATCGAGGGTTAATTTGAAGCTTTCCCGTGGCTTTTCGTCAGACGACAGTGAAAACCTCGGCAGACGTATATGATTCATGTAGAGCAGCTGCATAACAGGTATTATGTTCAAAACAAACACGCATGTCTAAGTTCAATCATACGTATCTGCTTCAGTGCTCTCGGTTTCTATATATCCGTAAATTGTTTTAATTTACGTTCATTAGTATCGCCTAAAAAAAATGTGGATCAATTGGGGATAGGGTTTGTTTAAAACACCAGAGCTCCATAGAAAAATCTGCGCTTGATTGTTAAATAAATAGCGAGTACGTGGAAAGCAAACAACTGGTCACCTTGATAAGATGAACGCTGTAGTATAAAGGAGGCCCAAGTTCCTCTTAAAGAACGGGCTGTAGGTACGTAAAACGATCTCTGAATAGAGTCGCCCTCTACCCATGAGTTCATGATGATGTTCACAGCGATATTGACGCGTCGAGAAGTCAATAAATAGTTGATATAAAACCTGATCAAAGTTCAAGTAAGGAAACCACCTCGTTAGACTTCAATTTCTCCTGATTTCTTTCTGCCGGAACGACTTAACAATTGCCAATCGGGCCAACTGTCGTTGTTTATACCTGAGTTAACGGCTCATTTGCATATCATAAGTAACGGCTTGACGATAAGATTAACGAGGGGTTTCTATCAATGCTCCCCTCTCTGTGGCTCGAGGTTCAATCATTAGAGCTGTATATCCTGATGGCCTTTAAGTCCTTCCTGGTAGACCAAATAAAGTAACCAAAAAAACCTACAATTACGTCCGACCAGGCGTTCATCCGTTCAACCGGATCCTCTAACCACCGAGCGTGCGCGCGCACGCCTTCCTGCGCAGGAACCGGGGCTGACAGAGGCAGTCCCGCGGCCGATCTCTCTCTCTCTCCCCGCTTCCCCTCGCTCCAGTCCCTAAGCTGGGCACTCGGTCTTTCCTCCCGTTGCTGTGTTTCATCTTAAGTGAGTTTATTCAAGTGTAGTCAATGTTTCTCCCCCTGAAAGAGTAGCAGGCGGAGAGGGAGCCCCAGTAAACGCTGCCACAGATGTACGGCCGCACACATCCGCACCGGGCAACCCAGAGGACGCGTTTAGTAATCCCACCAATGATGTCTGTGGCCCGGTGATGTCTACCAGCCCCACAAATACCCACAGATCCTCAATCCATTTTTATTGTATTTGGGCTGCAGTGTTGTATTTCCTGCTTACTCTTGGCACCACACACACACACACACACCTACACACACGCGCGCACACACACACACACACATATACTGCACTCGAAAAACAAAAATCAATGCTATCGATCCGCCAGTGTCACCACAATTATTCTTTTGAAACAGCCATTGAAAACAAATTACATCTGCACTGCGTTTTCATCCGATTGCTCTGGGTGAGCAATGCTCACTCCCCCTCGTCGGCCGACCCCTCCCTCCAGGTTTTACCGCCTACAGCAGTGTGTGGCTAACGACTGCGCCAGTGTACGTGTGTGTGTGTGTGTGATGGGGGGGCAGGCTTGCAGAGAGGGGTCTGGGGAAAAGCTTTTCGAGAGGTACTTAAGGGTAACAAAAGCTTAAATTAGTAACACGGGAGGAGGGACGAAAGTAACATGACTAGAAAATAGAAATCTGTAAGCACGCGTGTGTGTGTGTGTGCGCGTGGGTATGTGTGTGCGTGCATGTGTGCGTGTGCGTGCAGGGTTACCGAGGCTGCAATTACCTGGCTGGTTTCCTTTTTAACTTATTAGAGAATATATCAAGGGGATCAAAGACACACAGAAAGCTAATAGAATTAGCTAGCAGGTACCATTTCTCATGGTTTGAAACTGAGTCATGAGTGGCTGATCTCTGGCATGTTTTATTGAACAGCGTTCTGGGTACGTTCTGGGTACGTTCTGGGCACGTTCTGGATATGTTCTGGGTGCGTTTTGGGGTGGGGGTTTAGGGAAGGGGGGTGTTAAACATGCTTACTGATCTTACAGGTATGTACTTGCTGAGGAGAACTTCCAGCTGCCGCAGTCTGAAACTCTTATTGTCTTTGTACGTAGACTGAAAGATGCTAATGTGATCCAGTAAATTATTTATAACATTTGATGGGTCTGAACAAAGCCCTTCTGCTTCTGATTAAAGTTGTGCATAATTCCTACGGATATCAAATAAAATGCTTTGCATTATACATCCTGTTGCACGGTAAGTCCTATTGCCTGTTGTTCAATGGTCGGGAAAGAGACAATAAAAAACGTTTCGTTTAGACCCCCGGTACCGATTGGCTGAGAGCCGTGGTATATTAGACCGTATTCCATCGGTATGGTATTTAATATTTAATTGCATTGCCCAGCAGCTTATAACAGAAATAAGGCACTTCTGGGTTTTGTGATATTCAATATGGTCCGTGTACAATGGCTACAGTCTGTATCCAGGCACTCAGAATCCTTTGCCAAGGTATATTCCCCATAACACACACCCATTTGTTTCTACCCGCAGTAAAAATACATGACCCATCTGGGAGGGAAATTAAGTTTTTATTAGCATATTCAATTTGTGTGTTCTTGGGGAAGAAAGCTTGCCCCCCCCAAGAACTGTAATCGTACATAAAATGCAAAAACAACATCAATATTGCGATCGATCACTTCTCGTCGTCTGTGTTAATATGATGTGTCCATTATCAACGCGCGCACATCTACCACAGCGCGTGCGCGCTCGCTCGCGTAACCTCCGTGCTAAGACACCGCCGCCGCCGCCGCTACACTCCATTAAACAAACCCCTGTTCCCCTGCCAACTTCTGGAAGCTTCTCTTTAGCGGCACTTCTTCCGCGGCGCTACAGTACTACGTGACAAAGTGGAAGAGGGGGAAAAAGAATTCAACTAATGTCAAGTGAACGGTGTTGATAATTAATCCTGTCTGGGCCTCCCCGCGGCCCGGCGGTCGGGTTGGAGGCTCGATCCCTTTGTTAAGCTTTGGCCACACAAGTCACCGCGCCCGGCCCTCCTGCAGCAGGGAAACGCCAACTTTGGAGTATTAAGAAAACCAATAGCCTTGTTGACATGAACATGGGAGCCTCACCCCCGCAGCCTCCTCATATGAGGCATTGATTTTTCTGTCCGGCCGCGGCGCTAAAACCATTCATTCTCTATGGCCAGCAAAACTCACAGGGCCTGGCCGTATTCTCCTCCTCACTCTCCGTCTTACCTCGGGGGTAAAACTTGAGGATTAAAGCCCCCACCCCCCGCCCCTCACCCTCCTTCGCAGAAACTCTCCGCCCTCCCGTGACATGATTTGTGTTAGGCCCTGGATGGGGGTGGGGGTTAAACGTCCTGGCTGCTCTGGAATAGGGCCGACCTGTGTGACTTTTGGAGAGGCCGGAGGTCTGTTGTTCACACAGCGGAGGTCTCGGCAGGTAGCGCCGCACAATAACACTCACACTTGCATAACCAAATTAATTCAATTATGGCAAACGTGCACCTCCACCCATTCAGGGTAAAATGCATCTTTCACTCCTCACTCTCATCCATATGACTCTTTCACTCCTCACTCTCATCCCTCTGGCTCTTTCACTCCTCACTCTCATCCCTCTGGCTCTTTCACTCCTCACTCTCATCCATATGACTCTTTCACTCCTCACTCTCATCCATATGACTCTTTCACTCCTCTCTCTCATCCATATGACTCTTTCACTCCTCACTCTCATCCATATGACTCCTTCACTCCTCTCTCTCATCCATATGACTCTTTCACTCCTCACTCTCATCCATATGACTCTTTCACTCCTCTCTCTCATCCATATGACTCTTTCACTCCTCACTCTCATCCATATGACTCTTTCACTCCTCACTCTCATCCCTCTGGCTCTTTCACTCCTCACTCTCATCCCTCTGGCTCTTTCACTCCTCACTCTCATCCATATGACTCTTTCACTCCTCTCTCTCATCCATATGACTCTTTCACTCCTCACTCTCATCCATATGACTCCTTCACTCCTCTCTCTCATCCATATGACTCTTTCACTCCTCACTCTCATCCATATGACTCTTTCACTCCTCACTCTCATCCCTCTGACTCTTTCACTCCTCACTCTCATTCATATGACTCTTTCACTCTTCACTCTCATCCCTCTGACTCTTTCACTCCTCACTTTCATCCCTCTGGCTCTTTCACTCCTCACTCTCATCCCTCTGGCTCTTTCACTCCTCACTCTCATCCATATGACTCTTTCACTCCTCTCTCTCATCCATATGACTCTTTCACTCCTCACTCTCATCCATATGACTCTTTCACTCCTCACTCTCATCCCTCTGACTCTTTCACTCCTCTCTCTCATCCATATGACTCTTTCACTCCTCACTCTCATCCATATGACTCTTTCACTCCTCACTCTCATCCCTCTGGCTCTTTCACTCCTCACTCTCATCCCTCTGGCTCTTTCACTCCTCACTCTCATCCATATGACTCTTTCACTCCTCACTCTCATCCATATGACTCTCACTCCTCTCTCTCATTCATATGACTCTTTCACTCCTCACTCTCATCCATATGACTCCTTCACTCCTCTCTCTCATCCATATGACACTTTCACTCCTCACTCTCATCCATATGACTCTTTCACTCCTCTCTCTCATCCATATGACTCTTTCACTCCTCACTCTCATCCATATGACTCTTTCACTCCTCACTCTCATCCATATGACTCTTTCACTCCTCACTTTCATCCCTCTGGCTCTTTCACTCCTCACTCTCATCCATATGACTCTTTCACTCCTCACTCTCATCCATATGACTCTTTCACTCCTCACTCTCATCCCTCTGACTCTTTCACTCCTCACTCTCATTCATATGACTCTTTCACTCCTCACTCTCATCCCTCTGACTCTTTCACTCCTCACTTTCATCCCTCTGGCTCTTTCACTCCTCACTCTCATCCCTCTGGCTCTTTCACTCCTCACTCTCATCCATATGACTCTTTCACTCCTCACTCTCATCCATATGACTCTTTCACTCCTCACTCTCATCCATATGACTCTTTCACTCCTCTCTCTCATCCATATGACTCTTTCACTCCTCACTCTCATCCATATGACTCTTTCACTCCTCACTCTCATCCATATGACTCTTTCACTCCTCACTCTCATCCATATGACTCTTTCACTCCTCTCTCTCATCCATATGACTCTTTCACTCCTCACTCTCATCCATATGACTCTTTCACTCCTCACTCTCATTCATATGACTCTTTCACTCCTCACTCTCATCCCTCTGACTCTTTCACTCCTCACTTTCATCCCTCTGGCTCTTTCACTCCTCACTCTCATCCCTCTGGCTCTTTCACTCCTCACTCTCATCCATATGACTCTTTCACTCCTCACTCTCATCCATATGACTCTTTCACTCCTCACTCTCATCCCTCTGGCTCTTTCACTCCTCACTTTCATCCCTCTGGCTCTTTCACTCCTCACTCTCATCCCTCTGGCTCTTTCACTCCTCACTCTCATCCATATGACTCTTTCACTCCCACTCTCATCCATATGACTCTTTCACTCCTCACTCTCATCCATATGACTCTTTCACTCCTCTCTCTCATCCATATGACTCTTTCACTCCTCACTCTCATCCATATGACTCTTTCACTCCTCACTCTCATCCATATGACTCTTTCACTCCTCTCTCTCATCCATATGACTCTTTCACTCCTCACTCTCATCCATATGACTCTTTCACTCCTCACTCTCATCCATATGACTCTTTCACTCCTCACTCTCATCCATATGACTCTTTCACTCCTCACTCTCATCCATATGACTCTTTCACTCCTCACTCTCATTCATATGACTCTTTCACTCCTCACTCTCATCCCTCTGACTCTTTCACTCCTCACTCTCATCCCTCTGACTCTTTCACTCCTCACTCTCATTCATATGACTCTTTCACTCCTCACTCTCATCCCTCTGACTATTTCACTCCTCACTTTCATCCCTCTGGCTCTTTCACTCCTCACTCTCATCCATATGACTCTTTCACTCCTCACTCTCATCCATATGACTCTTTCACTCCTCACTCTCATCCATATGACTCTTTCACTCCTCACTCTCATTCATATGACTCTTTCACTCCTCACTCTCATCCCTCTGACTCTTTCACTCCTCACTCTCATCCCTCTGACTCTTTCACTCCTCACTTTCATCCCTCTGGCTCTTTCACTCCTCACTCTCATCCATATGACTCTTTCACTCCTCACTCTCATCCATATCCATCTGACTCTTTCTTCCATATGACTCTTTCATCCCTCTGGCTCTTTCACTCCTCACTCACTCTCATCCATCCATATGACTCTTTCACTCCTCACTCTCATCCATATGACTCTTTCATCCTCACTCTGACTCTTTCACTCCTCACTTTCATCCCTCTGGCTCTTTCACTCCTCACTCTCATCCCTCTGGCTCTTTCACTCCTCACTCTCATCCATATGACTCTTTCACTCCTCACTCTCATCCCTCTGGCTCTTTCACTCCTCACTCTCATCCCTCTGGCTCTTTCACTCCTCACTCTCATCCATATGACTCTTTCACTCCTCACTCTCATCCATATGACTCTTTCACTCCTCACTCTCATCCCTCTGACTCTTTCACTCCTCACTTTCATCCCTCTGGCTCTTTCACTCCTCACTCTCATCCCTCTGGCTCTTTCACTCCTCACTCTCATCCATATGACTCTTTCACTCCTCACTCTCATCCATATGACTCTTTCACTCCTCACTCTCATCCATATGACTCTTTCACTCCTCTCTCTCATCCATATGACTCTTTCACTCCTCACTCTCATTCATATGACTCTTTCACTCCTCACTCTCATCCCTCTGACTCTTTCACTCCTCACTTTCATCCCTCTGGCTCTTTCACTCCTCACTCTCATCCATATGACTCTTTCACTCCTCACTCTCATCCATATGACTCTTTCACTCCTCACTCTCATCCATATGACTCTTTCACTCCTCACTCTCATTCATATGACTCTTTCACTCCTCACTCTCATCCCTCTGACTCTTTCACTCCTCACTCTCATCCCTCTGACTCTTTCACTCCTCACTTTCATCCCTCTGGCTCTTTCACTCCTCACTCTCATCCATATGACTCTTTCACTCCTCACTCTCATCCATATGACTCTTTCACTCCTCACTCTCATCCATATGACTCTTTCACTCCTCACTCTCATCCCTCTGACTCTTTCACTCCTCACTTTCATCCCTCTGGCTCTTTCACTCCTCACTCTCATCCCTCTGGCTCTTTCACTCCTCACTCTCATCCATATGACTCTTTCACTCCTCACTCTCATCCATATGACTCTTTCACTCCTCACTCTCATCCATATGACTCTTTCACTCCTCTCTCTCATCCATATGACTCTTTCACTCCTCACTCTCATCCATATGACTCTTTCACTCCTCACTCTCATCGATATGACTCTTTCACTCCTCTCTCTCATCCATATGACTCTTTCACTCCTCACTCTCATCCATATGACTCTTTCACTCCTCACTCTCATCCATATGACTCTTTCACTCCTCACTCTCATCCATATGACTCTTTCACTCCTCACTCTCATCCATATGACTCTTTCACTCCTCACTCTCATCCATATGACTCTTTCACTCCTCACTCTCATCCATATGACTCTTTCACTCCTCACTCTCATCCATATGACTCTTTCACTCCTCACTCTCATCCATATGACTCTTTCACTCCTCACTCTCATCCATATGACTCGTTCACTCCTCATTCATTCATATGACTAAT
Organism: Dallia pectoralis; assembly: GCA_029465975.1. NCBI lineage: Eukaryota > Metazoa > Chordata > Actinopteri > Esociformes > Umbridae > Dallia > Dallia pectoralis. Next base: position 4,033,818 of record CM055762.1, on the reverse strand, counting down.
TCACTCCTCTTTCTCCCTCATCCCTCTGACTTTATCACTTCTTTCATCCCTCCGACTCAATCACGCCTCACTCTCTCTCCCTCTCTTTTTTATCTTCCTATAGTCGTGTTTTTCATAAATATTTGAGGGTAAAGTTACATACCAGTCGGTGTGGTGTTGTCATTCATTTCAGTAATCTGTAAACGTTTTAATATCCATACCCAAGTAGTTATTATCACTGGATAAATAATGCATGGATCTGCTTGAGGAGTCTTTCCCGGTTTCCTCTTTGGGCTGAGCGGCACACATGTTAGTTCCCAAACAGTGGAAGACTGTAAAGACATTTGAAGTGAACGGCGAGCAATAGGAACCCCAGGCTACACATTTAAATAATAATCCCCTTTCAATCACATCACGCGCAATTCCTTTCGATTTCAAGTGAATACGTTTATATTCATTCCTATATCAACTGTCAAAATCTTAGAGTAACTTGGTCTTGTTTCGTTTCCTCAGCGCTAGTAGGGCTCCGCTTACCGTGGTTACCCATCCAAATAAATATTGACAAGCAAGATGGTTTACGTTATCAACCAGAGCACAGCGACTTTGTTTCTACATACTATTGTCTGCATGTGTTGTTAGAAAACACAGTGAACCTAGATTACAGCGGGACTGCGTTCTTCCTTATTACGTTTTAAATTAGAGGGTGGGACATGTGTAGGAAAACCCTGTGAGAAGGAAAGGATAGGGGATTTGTAGTGCAATCAGTCTCTCCAAGGTTGATTAACCAAGCCCACCAACAGAAAGTCTGAATATATAATAATTATTTTAACTGTTCTACACGGGCAATTGTAATTGACATGATCTGTATGAAATATGACGCAATAATGGAATATATTAAATTGTAAAAAAAAGAAAAGAAGATCATAAAAAAATGGCTTGGCTTGATTAGCAATAGAGCATTAGCGACGGCGCGATATTAGAACAACACAATTACAACGCCTTCCTCGGGAAACGCTGCTAGCGATTCTGACGCATTAGCGGGGCCTTAGCTAACGAAGAAAAAGAAGACACAAGTGCAACTGATTTTCAAAGCACCAGTTGTACCGTATTTCATTAAAAATGTATGTATCTCTCCTTCGACATGACAAGTGTTTGGTAGTAGAAAAGATGTGAGCCAGGGATGGGAACACGCTTGCTATTTTCTGGCGTTTTTTTTCTCTCCACTTTCTCTTACTCCCCCCCGTCTCCATTGTACCATCTCTTCTATCTCTGGTACACAGTTTGTTCTGTTTTCCAGCCTCTCCCTCGCTCTTTCAGCCTTTTCTCCAGCCATCAACTTCCCCAGCTGAAAGATGTACCCATTACAGAGTGGCAGTTTGACACACAATGACCTGTCAGAGCATTCATCTTTCAATGTTTTACTTTAGCGGGGAGCCAAAACTGTGGCGAAAATAAGCAAGTTGTTTCAAGGCCTTGGAATGAGATCAAACATTCGCTGGCACCCACACACTGGACCTTTGATTTACAGTGGATCTGTCAAATGGTGATTAGACCGGGCGAGTGCTTAAAAACCTGCACATCCACAGACACTATACCAGCATCACAATTCCAAGTCCAAACTGCCGGCACATAACATACATTTGTTCTCGTCAGAATTCAGCTGTCGGCAAACTGCAAAGCTGGTTGGAGGCTGACTTCTTGTACGGTCCAGCGGTCGTTACTACCCGGAAGTAGGAAAAACAGAAACGTAGACAGTTGGAAAACAGCACAAAAATGTAACATTGTGACTTTGTTAGTCGTGTGTTCACCAGAACTGTCGACCAGAACATTGTCCGGTCCACTAAGGTGAATTCGTTTAAACTCAGGAGACATTCTGGCTAAAACCCTGGGAACTTGTCTAAGGCTTGAGCTACGTATTTACTAGATAGCTTTATCAAGAAAAAAAAACATTGGCTGCTTTGATATGTTAAGCTTTTCGTTATCCACTCTATGTGAATGTTCCAATGTTGTCCTGGCACCAAAATGCAAATGCTTAGATGATACATCTACAGATTATTCAAATGCTCGGTGTAAACTGGGGAATAGTTCTGACCTCCCTGGTGGTGCATTTAGAGTCTGAGGGCTACGAGAAGCGTGCGTAGGCTCATGTTTCGTGCTCTCCAAAGCTCCCATGACTCTTTATTGAGTTTCGTGGACACCTGATTCACATGTGACGTCGGTCATCAGTCAACACCCACAACTTGTCGGCACGCCGTCTCTCGTCCGTGTCCTGACGCGCGCGGCAACCCCTCCCACTGTGTCCCGGGTGCAACCATTCCCAAGGTGCTCCGTGTCGATCTGTGGCGGAAAAAAAACAACTGACTACAAATTCACCCTAGAATAGGCTTCACGGATTGGAGATTAAGCAACGGTTGAACCAGTGCTTAGTTGTATACCTTGCCAAGCGTTATTTGGGAAAAAAAGTGCAACGTTTGCGTCTTTAGAAAAAAGGAGTTTGTCATATTTTCTTGAGCTGCATATTTCCCCGTTGCATGCTGTGATTAGAATTTACATAGCGTTTTCTCTCACTGTATCAGAGTTTGGATGGTAGGGGCTATCTGTGTTCTCTTGGAAGAATATCCCTGGGCAGGCCCTATCTGAAATATGCAGTGGAGAAAAGCATGTAGAAAAATATAAATACAATGTGTGCTCCTCGAGTCGTGCATCTCCCAAAGCGTTCCTGTGATCAACATCTGCATCACGTTCCCGGGAAAAGTAAAATAGCAAACCAGAACAATCTGTTGTGCTGCAGGTTCGGTTTAGTCTCGCGCACCAACGGACATTGCGTGCTGCAGATTCCACGCCAGGCGAATACCGCTGACGTGAGTGGAACTGCAATCTGTCTCCGCACATGCTCAGTGGGGACTACTGCGTAAGACATCTACCACATCTATTGAAGCGCCATCAGTGAAAATGTTGTAGTTCTTTATAACCAAAAGACACTTTTCATATAACAATTGATTGGCTGTGAATAGTTCCAAATATATCCTCCTTTTGCCGCAGACTCTTATGTTTTGTTAAAAGAGTGATCAGGCCACGGCTAGGGTCTTTATTTTGAGATGTGCGATAACCAGGGCTATTATGCATCTCTGAACACCTCAATAAACTCTGCTTTCATACCACGGTAACCTCGAAACTATTGACTAAGAAATCAATAATGCCTAGATAATCATATCACTTGCATATTTCCCACTGCGAAACCCCCGGCAAACACTCTGTGCTGGGGAAGATTCAGAAACATACCGAAGTGAATAAATTGTTGAAACCACACGACAGAATCCGACGTTGTTATCTTAATGTTTGTAAATCTATTCTCCTCGAAAAGAATTACCCAAAATGAGCTCTGCAATTGTGACGCGGAGTAGGTAAATAAGAAACGGCAATTTCCCTGAAAAGTAGCCATTTTACTCGTTTCAGATTGGTATAAAAGTCCCTACAGTTGATTGTCAGCGAACTGTTCTTTCAAAGCCCTCTAAGTGAATTACGTATGTTTTCAGAAGGCCGCTTTTTTTTTCTTCCAGCGGGCCACTGAACCTTTTCTACTCCCAGTATGCACCAGCAAACATGCTGATACAATTTAAAGGTCATGTTCTTTTCCTGCTGACAGGGGCCTTCCAAAACTTTGACGAGGGGGGTCCCTCTCCGAAGGATAGCGCCGTAACACCGACCGCTTAGACCGAAAAGGAATTAAGCTCTGCGTCAAGCCGGTGTCAGTTCAATCATGCAAACTGATTAGAAAACCAAGTAACGGACCAAAACTATGGTGCCTTTTGACGGACACAGTGTAAGCGTTGGCAATGAAAACAATACAGCACTGGTTCCTGACACAGGCCACGAGACACACACAGTAGCTAGCGGAGCGAAGCTGTGTGATATTAAATGTTACAAACGCTCAAGACGTCTTTGTATCACATCGGCTCGCTGTTTATTTGACGCGTGTCAGATTTCTCCCCTTAAACGCACCCGGCGAACGCCACCTAAGTGCGTCGAGACAGTTTAGCGTTTTAATATTCCGCGGAAGTACGCAGCGAGTTTATTTTTGCGCTCGCCTCCTTTTCCGGTGTATTGTAACGACGGGCGGCCAGACGTATTCAGAAACGGTGTCTTCCTCATGGCTGGGCTTTAAGGTTAGGAGACGTCGAGAACGGGATAAAGGGTAGGCTAACTTGTGATGTCTGTGTACGGATGTGTTGTACGGGTGTGTTGTCTGTGTGTGCCTGTAGCGGATGACTCTCCGTAGACAGTTCTCTTCCACTCTCTTGTTTTAAAAGGCAACAATAATGGCCTTAAGAGACTCTGGCATGTTGATGCCTGACGCACAAAGGTCATTGATTCCGGGGCCTTCTCCTTTTTTAACAATTCGTCTGGATTTTGGCATTTTGTGAACACACACAGGACAGCTCTCCGACAAGCCGACCTTGACAGCGAATTGGATAAATAAACCTTCAATTTAGCCCTCCGCTCTCTCAGCGCGCCGGCCCGGCAGCCCGTCCCAGCGGGAGCCTTCACCTATCCATATCGTTCAACCGCTGGTTCGACTTCCCTGCGCCGGCATGTCGGCGGGCTGCCCCGAGCCCTGTGACAAACACAGCCTTAAAGATAAGCTAACAGGCCTTTCGCTCCAGTCAAAGTCAATCATGCTCGCGTTGAAAATGTAACGCCAATTCCATTCCTCACCCCGTCCATCCGAAGGATTCCTTCCTTTACTCCCCTTCCACCAATCCTCCACACGCACACACACACACACACACACACACACACATGCTCCCAACAAACACATATATACGCCCCCCCCTCTCAAATTTACCTACGGCCCCTCCCTCCCTAATCCCCCGCCCCGGCGACGTCCCAGAAGGCACCAGGAGTGAGAGCATCACTCCATAACAGGTAATGACGTGGCATTTAATGATGCTGTCCAAAGTGATCCGGGCTCGGCAGACAAATAATGCCCGGCCCGTGTTGCACAGATAAGCATGGCTGAGCGTTCCTCCGGCGCGGCGGCAGAAGCAACACTGTATCTCTCGCCGGCCCTGTCACCAGATACAACGTGACATATGCGCCGACGTTCCTGCCCGGCTTCTCCGAGGCTTCGGAGGGGTTGGGGGGAGCACTCCCCAATATGAGTAACCTACCAAAGTGTGCGACGGAGGCGCTGTGAGGAGGAGAGGAGCGAGCGAGGGGGAACTGAGAGGAGAGGTGGGTAAGAACCACCACCTCTACCTGTGAGGGTGATTATGGATTCACCGCCCTCTCTTAATAGTTCATCGCACCGCGCGTTTCCCGGCGAATTAGGCTCCATCCGAAGAGAGGCCCTTAATCTCGTCTGGCACATTGTACTGCCGGTGGAGAGGAAACGTCGCGGGGTGATGGATAAGGTTAAAGCAGACACGGTTCTGATCATTCGCCGTAGCTATAACGGCCGTAAAGACCAGACAGTGAGAGAGAGACCAAGGGCAGGGGGAAATGCTGGAGCAACCATTGGCATCTTTCATGGACAGGATCTTGGAGATAGCAGAGTATCTGATGGCCTCATACGGGCCTGTAAACACTGTAGTCCTTAAAGATCCTTTGACACCCCGTTTTACTCGGTTAGGCTGTACTGCAGAAACTGAGAGAGTGACGGCATCAGAAAATTGGCGACAGAAGGGAGAACTGGAGAAACCTTGGGCTGTAAACTTAAAGTAGGGTTATTATTGCAAATGAGATAGAAATCGGACAGTGCTTTATTTCAGGACAAATCATTTCACATACGATAAAACACAGACCATGTTAACACTTCATGTATGATACATTAATGTTGGTCAATTCTTATCTATTGCAGTCATTGGTGTCAGCCCACAAGCGTGATATCAGCAGGTTATACCAAATAGCACAGTGTCAATGTAACATGGTTGAGGATATTTAGGTCCTTGCTACGCGTTTTGTTTTAGTTTTCCGCTTTTCACTTTCAGGTTGGTTTGTTTACATGACAGATACATGCCCATGCCATCACACTGCCTCCACCATAAATGCCCATGCCATCACACTGCTCCACCATACATGCCCATGCCATCACACTGCCTCCACCATACATGCCCATGCCATCACACTGCCTCCACCATACATGCCCATGCCATCACACTGCCTCCACCATACATGCCCATGCCATCACACTGCCTCCACCATACATGCCCATGCCATCACACTGCCCCCCACCATACATGCCCATGCCATCACACTGCCTCCACCATACATGCCCATGCCATCACACTGCCTCCACCATGCCCATGCCATCACACTGCCCCCACCATACATGCCCATGCCATCACACTGCCTCCACCATGCTTCACAGATAAGGTGGTATGATTTGGATTATTTGCAGTTACATATACTTTTCCTCCACACTTCCCTCAGCACATTTCTCCACACTTTTTGGTGCTGATCAGAGGACTTTTTTAATGATTGATCTTTCTTATAGTTTTGTTAAGGAGATTAAATACAGAAATACAGATTAAATACTTAAATACAACCCAGCCTAGTTGTTAAAAAGATCTTGTCTAAACAAATAAAAAAGGTTGTATTATCCTTAACATTGAAACTGTGAGGGAAGCACTGTAAGATCTTAATGTTAAAATGTTTAGTATATAACTATCAACTCTTGCTATGTAAAGAACAATATTCTCAATGAACCTGCCCGCTCCAAAATCTACCCCAAAAAGTTTTCAAAGAACGTTCTTGGAAGAACTTGTTCAGGGTCCCCCACAGCTTCAAAGTGAAAGATAATTCTGCATATCATCTTTTTTATCTTAACCAGGCTAAAAAATAGCTAAATAAGCTCGTTCTGCTTAGCTACAGGGAAGAAAGATTGATCGGAGCTGGAGTGGAGCTTGTCTGCTTGCCTGTCTGCCAACGCTCCCCCACAGCTGAACAGCTAATCTTGACTGTGTGTGTCACGTATTTCCCACCCAAAAGCAAAACTTCTCTGAGGATCTGGTACTACTAATATTATATCTCCTCATCGCTGCCTACCAATTGGACAAAACTGCCTAAAAGTGGTGAATTGTTGAAAGGGGAGTATGTCTCCAGGTTCGTGTCAGGGTTCAAAGGGCAGTCTGGGTCACAAACGGTCAAGTCCAACTCGAGTTTGAGGACTGAAATAAACGCTACGGCACTGATGGACGAGTTCACATTACCACGTTATATTATCTGACACATATATAAACCGACACACACACACACACTCTCTCTCTCTCTGAATCTCCCACACATGCCCATAGAGCCTGATTTCTCAGTGTGTGGTATGGTTTGATCTTGAGGCAGACAGACTGTGTTGGAAGGGATCAGGCAGCCAAGCGCCTGTTCCTCAGACAGCTCTAATGACACCTGCCGACTTAAAAGCAGCAGACTCAAGCAGATACTTCTTGGTCGTGATAATGAGTGTTTGTGCTTAAAACGGTGTCAAAAGGAGAGAAATACGTGTCTAATTAGAGGAAAGGCGCAAAGTCTTATAGTCAATGTTTATGTGGTGCCTTTTGCTTGGCTTCTGTTTTCAAATTGCTCTGACTCATTTAGCAGCACTACATTTTTAACCTGTGAAAAATGAGAAAACATTTTTATAGAGTATATACTAATGCTGGGTGAAGTGATTAAGACTATGGTAAACTGTCTGAGCTTCACAAAAGGCAGGCAGATTCTTTATGTACAGTACAGTCAAATGTTCGGAAACACCGACATACCCAAGGGTAGATCTTTCTTTTGACCGCTTTCCATCGTGTACAATAATAATGACGACATCAAAACAGAGAAAAACATGTTTTGGAATTATGAATTCACCGAAAATGCTAATCATATCAAAATACATCAAATGCATCAGACATATTTTACATGCTTCAAAGTTACCACCGTTTTACAGCTTTGCAGACTCAAGAGTCAGGCAGTAACTAAATCTGTGACACAGCCATATTGAACAGGGACATCTGGGACACCTTAGCCCAACTTGTCCTAAGACGTGTTCCAAGGGCTCAGCTCCTCCTACAATTTAACAGACCAGAGAAACTCCAAAAGGATACCTCAACATAGAATTCTGCCTGACCCTAGTCCCTCAGGACAAATGCTATCGCTAGCGTTTTCACCAGGAAGTGAGAAAGCGTTATGACACACTGTGGAATGTCTGAAGAGAACCCCGGACAAGGTCTCAGACAGGGAACTTTTGCAGGTCACTATACACTGATGAGCCAAAACATGAAACAATAATTATGACATTATGACTAATATTCGATTGGTCTTCCGAGTTCCCCGAAAACAGCTCTGACTCTGCAAGACCCCTGAATGTGTCCTGTGGTATCTGGTACCAAGACATTAGCAGCAGATCCCTGAATGTGTCCTGTGGTATCTGGTACCAAGACATTAGCAGTAGATCCCTGAATGTGTCCTGTGGATTCTGGTACCAAGACATTAGCAGTAGATCGAAGTCTCTTGGTTTAGCCACGAAAAACTAACTCCTTTACACTTGCCACAGGGCCCTTGGGGGTCTCACTGACCAGTGCTCGCCTCGCATGAGGATGGCCTGTTCTAGACAGGTTCACAGTTCTCCAAATTCCCTACATTATTATGGTGTGAATTATAGAAAGCACAGATACCTCCCTAACTAAAAGCGAATAACAAGCCGTTCACTTCCTTTTTTAAGATCACTCGTGTTTAGTTTTTTTTCAGACTGCTGCATGTTTTATGGATATAAAATAGATCATGTAGACATAATATGGTGGCTGTTATTTTAACCACACTTTTGCCCTTTTCAAGATCAACAGAATGGTTTAATTCAAATAATCACCGCCTGGTAAGTGCCGCAGTGTTTTTGCAGTTTGTTTGCTTTTATCTGTCCATGAGAATAGCACGTGACCATGCGTAACTGGGTGAAACTATTCCATTTAAACGTTAAATCACTTAACTCCGTTTGCTGAACTTACAATGTGAGCCAATAATAGTACATTCCGATTAGAAAAACTGATTTATTGTCAATGTTGTGCCAACTGGCTTAGCAGAGCTAAGTGAAAATAATGCTTCTCTTGTTTGTTATCTGTGACTGCTGTCGTTCTATCTGCCTTGCCAGATCTGTTATACAAAATGCGCTTATCCAACACGCAGTGTTCGGATATAACTGTCGCCATCTCTTCCGGACTGTAGATGTCACACTTTTTGCTGTGTCCCGGTCTGTTGTGGCTATTGTTTTTATTGACAGTGTAACGTTACCGAGGTTACTACAACGGTGTAAGGTTACTATGATGGTGTATGGTTGCTAAGGTTAATAAATAACGTTGTAAGATTACTATGATGGTGTATGGTTGCTAAGGTTACTATATAACGTTGTAAGATTACTATGATGGTGTATGGTTGCTACAACATTGGAAGCTTACGACAGCTGTGTAAGGTTACTAAGGTTACTAAAACATGGTTACTCTGGGTGGGTGGGTGTACAGCCGGGTTCTTGTTCACAGGTGCATTTTTCTTTGATGTTGCCTCTACGGGTGGCAGCCCAAAGCACAGGCCGGTCATTGATTCATTTAGGATATCATCAAAGAGCATTGATTTTTTCGAATTAGAGCTAAATGTGATGGCAGGCGAAATGGACTGTTGCTATGATTTAGTTGATGATTGGGTTATGTTGTTTTGGTGGATTCTAGCCAATGTTTTGTCATAATGTCATAAAGATCATAATTCCATCTTTAAAGAGACAGGGCATGTGATTTATCCGGGTGGTTGGTTGGAACTTGGCCGGGCTCGGTTCAGTAGGGAACCTAGTTCCAACATTTTGACGCCAGGACAAACAAGAGCTTTAGCCCGGCTGACCGGGGGCTGTTCCTTCAGGGGCAGAACCAATAAGTGCCTGTGAAAGGATGTAAGGTTTGACCTTGGCCAGAACGGAGGGGAACTTACTCTGTAGGCACTTCTGTCTAGCTGTGGATGCAAGTCCTGTAGATAGCAAGAAATAGATCAGAGATCCAGTCACGGACTCACAGACTCTATTTATTCCACGTCTACGCATTTAATATGATGCGATCATTGGAATCCAGAGAACTCTCGAAAAGCCTGGCTCTTGACAATGATCAGAATCAACTGTAATGTAGTCTGAGCTTTTGTACCATTCCTGTATTTTTGCTCTCATTCTGGAGCAGGGAAGACTGTCTCTCGCCCCCCAGGGCTGCCTGCAGGCGTGCCTGGAGTGCCTGTTCTTACATAGCCACGGAAATCTGACATGAACACACACACACACACACACAGGTGCTGTACCCTGCAGCAATAAATACACTCACACACAAATTGCCGCACACCATGCAGAAACACACAGGCGTGGACAGTTTTCAAACATACAACTTCTATCACACTGGCACACAGAGACATTGACACACACACTGACACAGACACACACACATACAAGTATACTCTAAGGTGCACCGTAGCGGACACACGACACACATATACTGTTCCACAAACACATTCACAGGAGTGGTTACGGGGCACACACACACTAAACCCCAGTGTCTAGCTGACGCCGTTCTTCGTGTTGACTTTTATTTCAGATGAATAAATAAATACATCAGGGTTGTTTAGTAATGCGTACAGCAGGCCACAGCCCCACAAATCAGACGTCGGCTCTCTCCCGCCATCACTCACCGGGCCGATATTTTACAACACAATTACTCCCCGACTGACACAAATGAGCTGGGCCTGGAAACCTGCAGCAAGCTAATTACAGTGAGAGACGCCCCGTTATTAAAACAATCAAAGCGTTTTACACCCAGCAACACCAGCCACTGCAAACAGAGGATATCACCCCGGCCAACACAACTGGGTTCTACTGATGTCGTACTAGCCAATACAACTGGGTTCTACTGAGGCCGTACTGGCCAATACAACTGGGTTCTCCTGAGGCCTTACTGGCCAATACAACTGGGTTCTACTGAGGCCGTACTGGCCAACACAACTGGGTTCTACTGAGGCCGTACTGGCCAACACAACTGGGTTCTACTGAGGCCGTACAGGCCAATACAACTGGGTTCTACTGAGGCTGTACTGGCCAATACAACTGGGTTCTACTGAGGTTTTAGCTCTCTACTCCATCACATTGAGTTTAAAATGAATCAGTAATCGCACACAGCACATTCAACACAACCGGTTTTTATCAGCGTGTACTATTAGTATTACGACATTATGGTACTATGCTTGGTGTATCAGGAACTATCAAAGTACTTCACTCTGTTCAAGCTTCTCTACAGTACTCTGGTGAATTGGTAAGCTCTAAACCTCACTAGGTATTACGCAAACAACCAGGTACATTCAAACTACAATGAATACCACTGACAAAGCACAATGGTGTTGTGACATAACCAACCAAGATGCCAATGATGAATAATTAAAAACGCATCCACACTCAAATTAACACCGTAGCGATCCCCTTCTCTTACACCAATGAAACAATAAAACACGTTAACCTTCGTTTGAATCACTTTTTCAATGAAATCGCTCAGGTACACCTAATTCAATTTGGTGTTCGGTAACAATTTAAACCGGGGCTCCCTCTCGTCATATTCGTTTGGAGATAAAACAGGGGGAAGGGGAGGAATTGGGTGTGACAGAAGGGGAGGGGACGGGTGGATGAGAGAGGACAGGGTGTATGGGAGGAGGGACAGGAGATATGCAAATATGTCCCGGTCTCTCCTCCCTCTGGGCGGTGCCCGAGCTGCAGTCCCCTTCCTCTCTGTCAGCTCAGCGATGGCTGCTTAGTTGGCTGTGTGGCTGCGGCCCTGTTAATTGGCATTAAAGACGCCCAGGGCCGCTGGAGGCACACACCACACACTCAGGGCTGCGCAGACGACCGACTCTCAGCTGCGCGGCGGAACATCCACGGAAAAACATCCACGGCAGAGTGGCTGACGTTTGGGAAAATTAAAAGCGAAAAGCCCCGCGCCTCCTCTGAAGTCCTTGGCGGAACCGAAAAATGCAATGATAGCGGATATTCTGGGCTCTTAATTACTAAGTGTTTATTTTAGCCCCCCCCCATGCCTGCAGGCTTCCATACCAGCGAACCTGAGAGTTATACAAAGAATAGAAGAACAAAAAAACGTTGTTTAAACTTTCTTAGAGTGGATGTGGTTTCGCCTTCCTCTGGTGCTTTGAAGGGAGAGTTAAATCTAACATATCCGCTACTGTTTTGGTGGAGGGAATTGCATGGAGGATGAAGCAGAGAGTTTAAGTTTATTTGGCGAAACAAAAACACTATAGGCCACTGCAGTTGTCCTATACATGCTTTGTAGAGGTCCCTACATGCAATTTTGAGAAGGTTGGCCCTTGAATTGGGCCAAAATGGGCCAGTATGAGCCATTAATCGATTAGTTGTTCTGAATGATAGGCACACTAAATTACTTTAACGTAAATGTTAAAATAAATCTAACGGCCTTTTCTAACAAGTTATTGGTCGCTACTATTATTAGTCACTGTGCACTTAACTGAAATTTAAACTTTGATCGTTTCATTCTAATAAACAGGGCTCGTGGCACAACATGAGCACGCAACTGGCTTTATAGTTGGAGTAGAGACAACATTGGAATTATCAGAAAAACTAACATTCTTCTGTTTCCAAGAAAACATTGTACACGCTGCCAAGCCAGTTTTCTTATTACTAGAGCTGTTAGCTCAACAAGGAAGTATTCCAGAACAAAGGACCACGGAAGACAGATTTGAAGCTAACAACTAAAATATAGCGTAACATAGCAACCATGTCTCTCTCTCCGCCTAGACAACACTGTATTTAATATTCCCAATCATATCTACTCTTTTACCTATTTTCCAGACACTTCTGCCAAAATGCTTACACTGTCAAAAAGAACAATGTATCAGATTTAGTTTACATTACCCAATAAATCATTTGTTAGAAATTACTGGTGACCTGGGTGGAATTGTCGACATTTGGCACCATTGGATGTGGTCACATGACCAACTAGGTTATAAGTAAGGATCAGCCAATGACCAAGAAATGTACATAAAGCTCCTAAAGCTGACACCACAATGCCATACGAACATCAAGATAGTATTGACCCTGACATTCCCAGACATTCCCTCAGATACACGTGTTGGAATTCCCAACTTCTGAATAGAAGTCCATCCTATATTTAAAATTGACGCTTAAACAATTCCGGTCATGTTGAACATTAACACTTGAACTGAACGCCATGGGCATTACAAACGCTAGTGGCTAATCACATTCTGGAAGAACATTCTGAGGATATGTTAGACAATAGGATTAGGTTGTAATCACAGGTTGGCATGTGGCCAGGGCGGCTACAATCCAGTTGTCACTACGCCCTAGCGCAATCAGTGCTGATGGTTCATTTAGCTGTTGTTAACAACAACGTCTCTGGCTGGACTTATGACCTTCCTACCCAATGGCTATCTAATCCGTTATCTTAAGCAGACTTTACATTTAAAGTGAATAGCATATGTGTCACAAATTGTGCGGGTGAAGTGCCAAATGCAGAGCTCAATAATCACGTTCAATGGTTGTTATAAAATAAAACCATTTTCACAGCTAATGTAAAAACCAAAACCGCTGTAATGAAAATAAACTTGCGCATATAAAAGCGACTAACAACAAACATAAAATACAGCGCCAGGAACCTCACTCCCCTCTAAAACACTGTGACTTCAAATAATGAACTGCACCCAAACCCAGAAACAGAGAGAACTAAATACAAATGCTAATCAACCAAACGAGGACCAGGTGAGAACAATCCAAAAATAACGAAAAGAGGACGACTAGTCATTCTAGTCGTCACAATATGTGGCTGGATTTAGATTTTTTCGACATTAGTCTTCAGTTTAATAGAATTTGACTTCCTGTCTGTGGAGGATATTGTTAATACCTCCAGCATTTAATATGTTACAATTTACGATGTGTATTGTTTAAGCTGATTCTGGTCTGATGGGCTGTATCATTCATCTGGGTTATCTGGGCTAAATACGTTCTTCTCTAGTAACGTTCGACTTTGGCCAAACATGGCTTTGACATGCAGTTTTGACATTTAGAGTCAATATAACAGAGCTCTAAGTGGGCTAAATACACTCTGTACGCGTCTCTTCTCTAATGGAGTCAATCTGACTGAATCAGTTTGTGTTTTTATGAGCGACGCCTGGGTTGAAGTACCACATTCAGTTGAGAACCACCAGATGTTTCCCAGAGTGTCTCTTAGGGGCCCCTGATTATTAACTGTACAAATATTTTGGAGGCCCTGGTACGTAACTGTGTATGTGCAACAGCTAATGGTGACCCCGGAAAACAAATGAACAAGCAAATGGTTCCGCTGAAGTTTTTAAACCTTGTTTTATTAGGATAAACCGAGCAACGGTCTTGATTTCCCGGAGTTTAATAAGAACAAAACGAATCGCTCGTGTGAAGGGTTGAGTAAATGCATTGTGGCGTGGTTACTGGTTAGCTACTCCGAACCCCTTTAAATTGATAGTAAAAGTGCAGGCTCTCTTGAGTTTTCGAGAAACTAGAGCTAGAAATATTTCTTCTGTCCCCCGTTGTGTGTGATGTTGTATTAAAGCCATATTTCGTGTCATCGGCGACAGATATACGGCGTGTCTTAAACAATATGAACTATGTGTTAAGAAATAAATTGCTTACGCCACTGGAATTCTTACAGGAACACTTCAATCCAGACCATAGAAGCCTTTTATAGAAATATTTCTTGCACATTTTTTCCAGGCACAAGCAGACACGGGTACTGATCGTAATAAAACACCCAAGGTTGTGGGAGAAAAGGACCTGCGATGTCCGAGTCCTTTGTGTATGTGGAGCCGGTCCACGTTCGCCTGCCGGATTTTCCGCCTAACGACTTTACAGTGTGCGGACCACTGACATCATTTCTTCATTTTTCCAGACAGAACCTGAAATTAACTTTGCGTCCATCAATTTCCGATGTTCGCGATTTAGCGAGGAAATAAAACGTCCGCTGTTATTTTGTCACGGTTATTGGATTTATTTGAGTGAATGACGGAAGACTCTAATGTCCATCAACAAGGTCCTGTAATTGTTCTACGGCGCACACGCAAACACACACACAACACACACACAGGGTCCTGTTACAGTTTCCTCACCTCTGACCTCAGCCTCAGAAGGCTAGAGAGGTGTAGGAGTGCGGCATGCCATTCTAATGTTAACGCGTCTCAAACATAAATCCAAATAACGAGCATGGGGCGATCTGCTGTGATCTGCAGACCCGGAAAAACAGTCTTATTACACACACTCGCCCAATCCCCCGCCCCCCCATTTTGTCTGACCACAGAGACAGTGCAGCTCCCTCTGTGTTCCTTCCTGTCGGTGATTAAGAGTTTCCTGTCTCTCCAGTTCGCACTCGTCCACAGAGATCATGAATAGCGATGTTTTTGGTCTGGAATGATTGACAGTCACGACCGTTCTGTGCTCATCGCAGGAGAACCGCGTTAAAACACATTTCAAACCCAGCGCCATCGACATCACATACCTCCACCCGCATTCGCGTTTGACAGATTTTTTCGTTGCCCTGCGCCGGTGATCCGGCGTCTCTGTGTAAACGCCAGCGTGCCTCCTCTGAAATAGGGAACAAAGGGTTCTTGTTTGTGTTTTTTAATCAGCATTGACTAAATGATAGATGGGGCCCTGGCAGCGTAACAGCTGCCTGTAACGTGATCCAAAGCCCCAGGATGTGAATTATCCCTGGCAGAGTCCCGGTGCCCTCATGCCCACAGCCTCCGAGAGAGGGGGTGGTTACCGAGGTGGGGCCCGGATTATTATAACGGCACGGTGAGATTACGATAAGAGCTCAAGGCCTCTGGCGCCCCCCCTCCCCCCGGGGGGTCTGTAAACGGAGAAGAAGAAAACAGCGACACAGGCCGCGGTGACATGCTCTCTGCAGGCCGCAGCTCTCCCTTTCAAAGCGTGCCAAACTTTTGAAGAGGCACTCTCTCGGTTTATAAATCGCCTCTCTGCCTTGCTCCCCCATTTCACCCCACCACCACCAGGTTTCAGAGATCTTGGCAGAGGTACTCCGACGGGCGAGTCAAACTGAAGTGAGTGATGGCTGCTGCGGGGGTGATGGATAACAATCAAAGGAATGAGATAATACAGGTGTTCGGGTTTGTGAGATGAGCACTGTTGTCTGGGTCTCTGACAGCCGTTGATGTTATCGATGGCGCTTGGCCGTTATTGGCTGCAGGTTTAAGAGCGGGCGGGAGGGGGTTGATTGGGGGGGGGGGGGTCGGGGCTGGGCTGCCCCTCTGCTACATCTCATGGTTGATAACATTTGGCTGAACTTTCGAGATGTGAACCTTCCTTCCTGATTCCTCCACAGTCAAGGCGGATCACAGACAGACAGAGACGGCGTTTGGAGAAGACAAGTAAAATATTATTGACTGGAGTGTTTCACGTCTATTAGGAAGAGGAGCGAAGATGGGGTGCGGATAAGGGGTCGCGGGAGGTGGCAGGGGGTTCGATGTAGAAAGATGACAGGCCTCAAGATAATCAGGGAAAATAAAGGCAGGAGAGTAACCCTTCACCAGAGGAAAAGCCGGGGCTGGTCGAGAGGTCGCCGTGCAAAACGGAAAACAAATACTAAACAACTGCCAAACAAGCAAGTGACAGCCATTAGTTATGAACCCTGGTGGTTGCTTCCGAATGTCCGAATAAAAGTTAGAATATCACAAGGATATGAACTCAATTATTAGCGTCCTCGAAATAAGACCGTAACATAAGAAATGCCAACACGTGCCAATATTGTGTTGCCTTGTGTTTCTTCAAAAAAATATGATTCTTATATTGGCGCTCTTTAAACGAATCCTTAATAACAAACTTATTTTAAATCTGCATCAATATGTTTAATTATATGGTTCATTCAGATTAGGTGGAATGAAGGGAAAGTTAAAAGGTCAATTTCAGAACTTTATCTTTTACCAACGTATTGCTTATATGTATATATTAGATACAAAATGACTAAATTTAATGCTCATAAAATGCAGTTTTGAACTCTTCATGAATGTATTTGGATGTAATTATTTCAAAACAACATTTTTGGGATTGGGTGGTTGTTAGTTAAAATGATATCATGCCCATTGAAATAACCTAGTAGCCATAGGCCAGATTTTGAAAGGAAAAAGCATTTGATTAACAGCGAACACACAAACTCTCCTCCGTAAGTACTAACACAGTGACAAGATTTTGTCTTTTGGCTCTATATAATATATTAAGATTTTAAAATGATTTTTGTATAAGCAGTATTTGTGTACATTGGTTTTGACCATTGGGACAGTATTTAACAGATTATTTCTCTTTACAAATGAATCACTTATTTAGTATTTGGTTCTAGATTATTTGACTCCACTGCCAAGGTAGCTGCGACCCAATAACCTAGAGCTGTGGGAAAGTAGCCCAAAAATCAGTATATTAAAATGTTCAATGGTAACTGTATACAAGGTATAAAGTGTTCCTTTAATTGCCATAAACAAAATGTAAGGTTTTACTCTAGTTAAGTTAGTTATCGCATGTTTTATCAACAGGAAGACATTAAAATGACATCTAGCTATTACAAATAGACTAGCAGCTGGGCTAAACTGGAGCTGCCTCATGTCAATTGGCAAACTCGATCATGATCCACAACATACTGACAGCTATGGAGTTGAATGACCAGTTTGTGAATGCTGAGCAACCTGTTACTGGCTAGCCACAAACTCCATACGTTCTGCTCAGCTACCAATCCCTGATGGATACAGCTGGGATTCTGTAAAGCAATTATCTCGCCACTACTGGTATTCTGTGAACAACGGAAAATTGTTACATATAGCTACGTATCTACTGAGTTGGGAATCTTACAATGCAACACGGGGAATATGAAACATATACTACGTAAATCTGTAAACGTAAATCTGTGACCCGATTTTGCATG
Source organism: Dallia pectoralis (assembly GCA_029465975.1). Classification (NCBI taxonomy): domain Eukaryota; kingdom Metazoa; phylum Chordata; class Actinopteri; order Esociformes; family Umbridae; genus Dallia; species Dallia pectoralis. The sequence continues at coordinate 4,015,849 of CM055762.1, read as the reverse complement.
ATTTTGCATGATAAGTTACGTTAGGTTATATTAGAATGTGCTAAAAAAACATATAATACATTACAGTTTACCAAAAACGTTTAATACATTACTGTTTACCCAAAACGTATAATACATTACAGTTTACCCAAACGCATAATACACTACTGTTTACAAAAAACGTATAATACATTACTGTTTACCCAAAACGTATAATACATTACCGGTTACCAAAATGCATAATACACTACTGTTTACCAAAACGTATAATACATTACAGTTTACCCAAACGCATTATACACTACTGTTTACAAAAACGTATAATACATTACTGTTTACCCAAAACGTATAATACATTACTGTTTAACAAAATGCATAATACACTACTGTTTACCCAAAACGTATAATTCATTACTGTTTACCAAAATACATAATACACTACTGTTTACCCAAAACGTATAATACATTACAGTTTACCAAACTGCATAATACACTACTGTTTACCCAAAACCTATAATACATTACTGTTTACCAAAATGTAAAACCCATTATGGTCGGGTAAAAAAGTATAATACATTCTGTTTTACCAAAAATGTGTAAGTTATGACGTCTTCTGCATCATATGTTACAAACATCTACGTAAAATAGTCTGACCGGTCTCTAAAATACTAAAATAGATATGTGGAAACTAGATTAGGCATACATACTAGGCATACAGAATACACACGGTTTAGCTGTGACATACAAGCTACACGGTTTGTCAACAATATGTCCCTGAAATATTCATCTGGGTTGTGTTTTTATCATCAACACCTATCATCCAAGAAGACGTAGTCAAAATGCCAACCAAGTCACACCAATATCTTTATGCCTTAAGACCGTTTAACACAACCACTAATTAATTACTTAATGGTTCTTCCAGACTACACACACCAACTCCGTAGTACTGACTTTATTCACACACTCTGGACTAGTACTGATTTTATTTACACACTCTGGACGAGTTGTAAGACATTCTCATTCACACACACTAGGTATACAGAATACACACACACATTTTTACACTCATCATCATATATGCTGTGGTTGCAGTTTCCCCTACCTAGATGCTGTACATGTTCTGAAACGCATCAGTACTGGTACACACTCTGTAAATAGCCACGCTATTGTCATTCGTTTTTTATTATCTATCGTGTCCATTTCCTCGTGCATTTAAATGTAGCGTATTCCCGCTGTTAGTCGACACCGGTTGTCGAGAAAGCACGTGGTTCAGAGATTGCCCTTTGATTTGTTGGCCTGTCTGCTACTGAGAGTGAATATCTGCTCAGTCTGAAAACACGTGTTCAATAGATACCGTAATGTGATCAATGGCACACGCAACACATTTGCCAGCGCGCAATCAACAATACAAAGTGGAATGCTTACAATTGGATTTAAGAGGGTATAAAAATGCTAAAATATGCTAACCTACGGACACATTTATTTCACATTGAAGTTTAACCTCTGTGTACTTCCATTTTTAGGAGTTGCGAGCATCGCTAGCATGCAGAAATCTGCAGTTTTTTACTGTGGCGCTTGATTGGCGACGATCCCATAAACATACAGGGGTTGATACAGTAAACTCCAAATTCCACGTCTGCATATTGAGAGAATCACATTCAAACTATAGCAACAATAAGTGTCAATAGAAGACATTTGTTTATCTCTCGCCCCTGACATGTTGCCGCGGCTTTCTTGTCGTACCTTGCTTTTTTCACTAGCAGTCGAACAATAACACAACGACCAGCTCCTGCTGTCCACTTGCCTTCAGCAGAGAGATATCCGCCAGGCCTGGTGTGTACAGTACATGTACAAATCCCCGACTAATACTGTAACGCGAGATCCCTGGATTTCCCTGAAAAAGGAAATCAATTTCGATAAAACACTGACCTAGGCGAAGATTAGCGGTAAGAAATAGGGAGGGCTGTATCACGCACATAATCCTGTTTTATTCCATTTCCTTGCTCATATTTTTTTTCTTCCTCATTGAATGCTAATTCTCGGTGCCGTGTGGTGAAGCTCACCGCGGTTAAGCTGTATGGTAATGGATACCCCTCTTACCCGCCTCACACAGCAATGAGTAAACCCCCACCACCCCCTCCCCCTTTGGTCAGAGAAATGACTCCCTGCTCGTGACGCCGTCTCACTCCGAATTCTCTTTCAGCAGCGTTTATTCTGACTTTTCTGTGGAGATATAAGGAATAGGAGAACTAACAACTGGAATTATGTTTGGTAATTATTGATGCGCTGCGGCCTCCCTCCTGTGGAGAGGCTCCGGTCTAATTCTCGTCGAGGAATCCAATCTTTGACGTTCAAACCGGCTTCTTGCCTGCTAAACCTTTCTGATGGGAATATGTTCACAATATTCATAATTGTAATATACAAAAACACATTTGACTTCTTGCCCACAGAGCAGACACTTCTGCATGCGATTGTTTGTTTGTTTCCGCAGCCGGTTTCCAAAAACAATATTTATCCCTTCGCAAATGCTTTTTTTAAAACCGTACGCTCTCTCGCCGTTAAAAGAAGCGCATATCGACGGTTTAGATATCGTGGCGTAGGGGGGTGGGCGACCATTAAATAAAATACGTGTTGTTTCCCAGTCTGCTCCTCTTTTCCTACGTGTCGCATGATGAATTACTTCCCTGTGGTTTCTCCTGTAATCCCACAATTACTGTCCCGGCATTTCTGCTTTACTTGTTACGAGGAGGGAAAGGATTTAGAAAGATAATATCCTCACTCACAATGTCTGCATGTTGCCTGGCTATTGTCGCTCCGTTGCAGAACGGCACATAATGCAGTGTCATTTAGCCATGTCGACTTAACCACATTTCACAATGTTCTCGGGTGTGCTGCCGAAAGTGAAATGATTAATAACAGCTGATTTCAGGGTGGAAAACTCTACGTTCGTGTCCTCTACTGGTCCGGCTCTCCTGCACCGGTCGGCTCTCAGACCCACCGGGTAAACGGGTTGGCCAAAATTATGTCTGCTAAACCTGGACGCGGAGTCTGGAGAGATATCAGCGATGCACAACGTTAGCACGTCCGTAGTGAAATGGTAGGCGGTGGTGTACAAATAAGTACGTTAGGTGGATTAGTCAAAAGTCGCATGAAATACTTTTTTATAATCGTTAAAAAAAACGCACGCTTCCTCTTTCAGCATCGCTCCATAATGGGTTCCACCAAAACAGCGAATGTTTACATTATCTCTCAATTCACCATAACTCTAATTATACAAATAAGATATATATATATACGTGGAGGAAATCTATTTCTCTAATCGTCCGGGCAGGGCCGATATATGCACCCTGTGGTTCCCAGCCTCTCCACAGGGAAAGGGGTAAACTAGAGAATAGTGGAGACTAGGGCTCGTGTGTGGACTAGTGAATGAGCGTGGGTTGGCTTCACTCTAGGCGATGCTAACTTATTGCGTGTCGTGCCCGTCAAAAAACCCTGTGAGCTCTCAAATGAGCGGCGATATGCAACCAGTTTCCAGGAAGGTGCCCATCAACAAGTGGTTGCAATATAAGCTCTGCTCAGCCACAGGAAACATATGGTGAAAAGGGAGAGAGACTGTGTGTGTGTGGGGGGGGGGGCTCTGATGGAAAAGAGACCATAAAGAGACAATCCTCTTCTCTCAAAGAACCAGGCAGGTATATCAAGGTACGACGCTCTCTTGACCTTCAGTAAACCCAAGTGGAACGAAAAGGCCCCCGATTAAAGCGGTTTCCTGCATTTTGAGGGATTAGCACTGCGTAAGGCTAATAACGAACACACAGGGCTAGCTGAGGATCGGCGGTGACGGGAATTATTAACGGATGCTTTAACACATGCAAATGCACACCAGTGTGAGGAATGGACAGGCGTTTCTGTACGGTTCGCTTGAAATGTGTCGATTCTCCTTCGGCAGACGTTCGAGCAATTAAAGTTCCCGTGGTATCAGTTTTAGCCGGAGGTTTGACACGTTTCTCATCTCCGGGGCGTACTGCGTCGCACGGGCTCCACCTGAATACGTAAGTGCCCCGGAAACAGATAAGCCCCGGTTAACGGAATTAGAAGGAGACGCGAATATACCGAATCCGCAGAAATTAATTATGCGCTTGATTTTGATAATATGTATCGCGCGTAAAAAACTACTCCAGCTTTCGTCGTAGCCTCTTCCCAATATAGAAGTGCGTGTGTAAACCTTTGCTTTGAGGTTAGAGAGCTGAGGAGAAATACAAAAAGTGCACCCCCCACCCGTCATTTCTGTAATTAGCATCATAGATGTCAGCATTTTTTCTTGAAACATTTTAGAAATGCATCAATGGGGGGGCGTGGGGATTTCAGCGTGCGGGTAGAAAAAAGCATGCCACAGCCGTGCATTTCCAATGTGCGAGATGCTGTTCAGATAGAGTGTATTTGTACCAGAGTGTTTACGCGTGTGTGTGTGTGTTATTCTGTGTGTCTTCCTTCTTAAACAGCTCGCTAATCACACAAATTATTGCATCTAATTACTGCTCGGGCTCTAATTAATTCCTTCAGTATCACATCATTTAATGCGCGTTCACACCGCCGCACCTGTTTTCGGGAAACCCGTGCTGTTAATTTGTTTGGAAAACAAACACGCGTTTGCATTCAAATGTTTTTCACGCCAAACGGTCTGGCCGCTTACCGCGAGAGCCGTTCCTTCGCCGAGGGTCAAGTGACTGGCCAGGGTGCTCGGGTAGATCTGACCGGTCCAACAGAAATCGGCCCGTTCGTGTATCGTCTCTCTGAACCATCGCCACCCCACCACCCACCACCCACCCTCCTTAATTGCGATTAATAAAATGATAACACTCGGCGCTAATTAATATGAGCGTGCTGTGCTAATTACGACGCTGTACAACAAGCGAGTTGTTGAACCCTTTAAACAAAACCGTGTCAGTTTGGGCTGCGACGCCGCTGTGCTCTGTGTACAGACTGTCAAACGGGGAACAATGAATCCAAACTGGAAGGAGCAATACAAACAAAGTAGGATTTCCAGGACCGCAGACTCATTGTGTGTGTGTGTGTGTGTGTGTGTGTACGTGCGCGTGTTCCGTGCGTGATCACCGATGCCCTGCGATCCCGGCGTGATGTTTTCGAATCGTTTCGGCTGAACGTGGAAGAAGTCACCATCCGGCGTTGCGGAGGACTTGAACGAACGCCTCGTATTGCGGTCTAAATTGAGAGCTCTCCGGCGTGTGAGATGATCACAGGCCCAGCACACAAATTAATGAAAAGACAACGCGTATTATTTGTCTAAAAAATTATAACTACAACACCGCCACGACCTCAGCAGACACAGTTGGGCGCAGAAGCATGTCTGCTGTAAGAATAGCTATCTGTAACGACCAGAGGAAGTAGAGAGCAGCAGGGGGTGCATTGTGTGGGAGAAATGTTTATTCGTCCTGATTGCCGGGGCGTAATTGACACAATCCAAGTTTACTTAAAAATGACCTAAAAATGGACATGCTTATTTGTAATGTACATCTGGGCCATTTGAGGGGATGTTGATTTCCTACTGCGCCAACTCTTGTTTCTTTGGATGTTCTTCCCCCTGCTGGTGTGAAATCAGAATAATCCAATAGCAGGATGTGGAAGGTTCATTAGCATATTCATCATTAGGTTGATCTATAATTCATGTAAACATGCTCTGAAATGAATATTCCAACCAAGAAGCAACCTATTTTTGGTTGGTTGTGTCTTTGGCGACCTTTATATTTCTCTATTTCTGTTAAAAGGATATTTTAACAATATTGTGTGGGAAAAACTGTACTGTAGACTTTAGGACTGGTACTTATTTGGATCAAGCTCAGTCCCAAGCCAATGTTACTATACTCATTCTGTCAAGGGAACTATATGTTTACCTGTACTGTTATCAGACAGCTTATTGCATCCAGTGTTAATCTGATTTTTTTTCAGGCTTATACAGTCCAAACATTATGGCACTACTGGTTTTCACACAAATCACACCCGCCGGGAATAAACGCGACACGAAAAAAACACTCACGTCTGTCACGTCTGTGACTGAGCGACACTGTCTTCAGCTCGTCTCACGGAAAGGTGCCGAATCGTTTCATATTCCACTTGGAAAACGAGAAAAGGAAAATACTTTCCGGCACAAGCAAACGTTCGAACGTCATCGAGGCGACGAGCTGTAAAGTGAAGCTCGCCGTGGAGGCCAGACCAGGGCAGTACACCAAAGCGTTATGGTGAGAATTAGCCTTACACTAGATTGTGATTTCTTGACATCGGCCATAAATAATAAATCAACTTTAATAACGGCGCGGGAAGTTCCCTATTAATTTTTGATCTTCTTTATCCCGGTCCGTTTTTTGGCGAGAAATCAAATGAGTAGCGGATCTGAAGCCCGTGTGAGGTGAACGTACGGAGGCAGGATCTCGTGGCCCGTTTGTGACGCTGTGGCGAGGTAGCGGACGGGACCGGGACGCCGCCATTCATCACTGTATGGGTTTGACACTGGTCCATTGTCCTCCTGGAGGTCCTCAGCTGTGACCCACATAGATGGCCGGGTTAGGCGACAGACACACTCAATTGCACATGGCCGCGCACACACACACACAAACAAAAACACACACACACTCTATTACACATGGCCGCGCACACACACACACTTGGCGTCGCAGGGAAAGACACGTGCACGCCAACGTGCTCAGGAACACATCGGCAATACATACAATATAATATACCAGGTTGGAACACACACTGCCAAACAGAGGCACTTGCACGCCCCCCTCTCTCTCCCTCTCTCTCTCTGTCTCTCTCTCTCTCTCTCCCTACACACTCTCTCCTTTTCTATGTCACACATACCTATTTCCTATGTGCACGCACTGCGCCGATTGCGTTCGTTTACTCGTAAACACGCGGATAAGCAGTAACGATTGCGCGTTTACCTTCAGCTGCCTGGCTGTGCTTATGAAAACCCAGAGACGAGCCTCTTCCTTTCGTAAATAATTACCCCACTTGCGAACGTGATCGCTCATTCAGGGGAGAACGCTATAGGACTCCCCCACGCTCTCATTAGAACACGTGGGTCGGCAACGGAACCCGGGCTATTTGAGAAATTATCAATTAAAACGGGGGATCATTTGCATATGAGGAAGGGGAGATTTATGTGCGTGCGCGCCGCTGTGTCCGCCTTAGCAATCCGGCGTCGCTCAGATTGTTTGCGACCGATCTTAAATCGTGGCCGTCCAACGAAGACGAAGTGCTGTGTTGCTGTTAATGTCACGAATCTGAGGCCTGCAGAGGATTTATTGCGAGTATTATCACAAACATGTCTCAAGTTTTTCCTTTTAATATGTCCCAAGCTCCTCGGAGGAATGTTTCCGAGCAGCAATTACGTTCCCCTACACATACATTCCCATGCCTGGCGTATAATATATTAATAAATATATACAGTTTTTTATATATATATTGTACAGAGAGAGGGGGAGAAGTGACGTGAGCTGGAGTGCTTATAAATCACCCTTTTTTTTCTAAACACTGTCCCGGCACTCAGGATTGAAGTGGGCCAACAGATCACAGCTGTCTTTGGTCAAAAACATAACTAATGCCGTTGATTAGAAACAAAAAGTTTTGTCATTAAAAGTGTACCCTAAAGCGATGGTTTTAGCCTATGCTAATGCTGCTTCCACGGAAAAATTGCTTCGACCTCCCAGGGGCTCAGTGAAACGCAGGAGAGAGAAAAGTAAGGAGAGAGAGAGATGGAGAGAGAGGGAGAGAGAGGGAGAGAGAGAGAGATGGAGAGATGGAGAGAGAGAGAGAGATCACTTTGTTCTTGTTGTTCTGGCCTGCTATTGTACACAGACACAGCACAGAGCCACACACAATAAAAGGACTGATTGTTTAAATCCTTCTCACACAATTCTCCGTACAACAATGCAATGGTGTATACACTACAATGAACCAAAAATCGCTCTCTTCGAGACTTGCCTGTTTGTCTCCTCTAGTCAGGATATATGATTTTGTTTTAAAATAACTGTCTACTGTTTCAGGATTTCTGTGAAATATTACTTGTAATGAATTGATAGTTTATATTTCACGACTCCCATTATCAAAAACAATGGCAACAACATGTCTCCCAAGAATCGGTTTACATTAAAGTTATGATTTAAATTTGTTTTTCTTACGGCTAATGTAATCACTGTAAAATGTATACTAACTAACAGTTGTTATGTGATTGAATGGTATGAGATTAATTCGGCAATTTTAAAAGTGATATTTGTTATGTATGGGTACTTTAAAGGTAAATAGACTGTAGGATTAAACACAGTGACATGTGTATCAATTCTTTCAGTTTAATCTAAAATAACATCTCTGGAGAATAAAGGGGCCACTGTGCAGAATCCTGCCTCGAACGCTTATTGTAGCGGATTTAAAGAATAAAATGACGTGTGTCCCTCTCCCTTTAGTGAAGGAGACACGAGTTAGTCCAGTGTGTTTTCCGTCTGAGGGATTGTACAGCGAATGTATGAAGTGAGTGTGAGAACTAGACATCAATACAAACCGGTGGACAGATCGGACAGCCAATTTAAATGGGGAAATATTATAAACATCAACATTAATTTGCCGGTATTTATGCACAACCAATTTACTTTAATGAAAATGTTACGGTAAACTTAAATATCTTTTCAATTTTGTAAGTCTTGCCTTCTTTTGTCCTCGAATGATTCTGGTGAGAATTTTTTACAGACTTTTTGAGTTGTGTGCAGGTTTAAGAGGATTACGTTATTCTCCTGTGGCGCCAAAAAGTTACTCTTTATGACTTCCTACATTGACAAGTAGGAAATAAATTTGGATGTCCAAAAAAATCAGAAAGAGCTAGTTCTGAGGTTTCCAAATAATAGTATCATTACTCATATGCATGCTGAGAGACAACCTGCACACAAAACCTTCACAGCAACACACATTTAACATTAGCACATTTAACAAAAAGCGTTGGAACATTTTTGTTTGTATTATTACAGTTTTTTATGTTTTATGACAAATGTTCAATAGATGATTATTTGGAAAACCTCACCAAGCCGATGTTTTCACAATTGCAAATATCTAATATTTTTATCAGACTGTATGAACCGTTGACCGAATGAGTCCAAGTCTGTTCTTCATGGCGTTGCTGTGTAAAGTCAACCTACAGTAGGTTGAATAAAACCCCTGAAAGAGCATTTGTGAAACCTGCGAATACCTCATTTTCTTTCTTAAAACCAATTGTGACCTTTAATTATAAATTAACACATTTGCGCACGAAAAATAGTCATTTGAAGAGAGCTCCTCCCACTGCGCTGTAACCGTGGGTACAGTGGTAACGGGCAGAGGGGAGACTCACGTGTTGTATCTCTTCCCATGAGACGGACGTTCAGAGCGTCCAGTCGTGCGGTGACGCTCCCTACTCTGAACAACAACCGCGTGTGTATTTGCTTTAGGGGCCTGCATAAATAATGCGCCGTCGAGTGAATACAAACACTTGGCATTCTATTTTCCTTGGTACCGCGTCAATAACGCATGTTGGCGTATTCCCTTTACGCAGAACGTGCATGTGTTCTTTTTGTCCGTCCGTGTGCATGCATGCCGGTGCGCGCGCAACCATCCCGCGCGCATGTTGCACGTGCACGCTCGGTGTCTCCGCCGAGAGGTTGAGTAAGCCTTGACGTTGTGAATATGAGGAGCCTGTGAATATGGATCACCCTCCCAAAGGCTAAGCAGAATGGCTTGTTTAATATCCCCCAATTAGAGTACGATTTGAGAGATCAGCCTGTGACTAGCGAGTCTCACACCACCTCCACGAGGCCCTGTCACGGGGCGTCACAGAGAGAGAGAGAGAGAGAGAGTGCAAATGTGCGCGCTCAATTACTGCGCTCTCGCCCAGCCTGCCGGGGCCTAAATGTAAAATGGCAGCTCCGAGGCCCCTCGGAATCCCCCGGAAGCGCTTGAGGGAATGGCGATGGGTGAGTGCAAATGCCAAGAGACCCCCTGTTGAAATATACCTCTGTGATGCCCCGCTATTACATTCGTCCAGGTTTTACAGATCCGCATAAATACCCGCCGTCCCCCCGCCCTTACCGGTCCGACACCCGCTCTGTGCTATGCGGCGGCTGGGGACAGGGCTCTTCTGTGACCTGCGCTGGTGGTGTGTCGCCGCGCGGAGACGATCGGAGCTCTCTCTCCCGGATTGCGGGGTGATTATAGGGGATGTGGAGCCTCAGACGCGACGCAGAGCGGCTCTGTTCAGAGACCAGCAACCGCGGCTCCTCCTAATTGCTCTCAGAGGGGGAGAGAGAGGAGCAGCCGCTCCTGTGAAAACTGCACAGATGTGCCTCCTCTCTCTCTCTCTGTCTGTCTGTCTGTCTATCTCTCACTCGCCCCTCTCTCTACCACCAGCCAGACATCATGTGGGGGTGAGAGGGGTGGAGAGAGAGAGAGAGAGAGAGAGAGAGTAGAAGAAGGAGGGAAAGAGAGGAGGGAGAGAGGCCCTTTATTAAAGCTAGTGCTAATTGAGATAGGAGCAAAATAATGGGGGGTGACACTTTAATGAAGACATGTTACGTGCAGCCATATCCTTTTGCCTTCTCTCTCTCTCTCTCTCTCTCTCTCTCTCTCTCTCTCTCTCTCTCTCTCTCTCTCTCTCTCTCTCTCTCTCTCTCTCTCTCTCTCTCTCTCTCTCGCCGCTAAAGAGAGAACGCTATTCCTGCTATATTGCGAAAACAGAAATGATACGGAGGTATCCTCTGCTCCTAATGTGTTTTTGGTGGCGTGTCAAAAACGGAGATGGAAACGTTATTGTTCTCTGTGCAACTTTTCTGTCAGTTTACTTCCGAGGACCAAACGGGAACTGCTGTACAAATCCGTTTCCACGGAGTGAAAATCGAAATGTTTTCCCCGAAAATACTGGACAACAAGCACACCGCTAACCAAAAGATACAAAGTAATGGTTATGTCGTAGTGGCATTTTGCTTCCTCGATATCTTCAGATTTAAGCTGTGGCCTTACATTGCGTGGCGAGGACCCGTCGCAGCAACTCTACTGCCCCCCACCCCGAACGATGAATAGGAAATAAAAGAGGGTATAAATATTTATGAAATGCATTATTCTTCGGCTTTCTTTTCCAACGCTGAGATGAAGATGATTTTCTTATGCCTCCCCATGTTTTTCCCCCACTTTTCCAAGAATATGTGATAAGGAAGGCATGCACAATTCACCTCTACACTGCCCAAATCCTGACTCTCTCTCTCTGTCTCTTCACACACACACATGCACACTTAAAAGCAGGTAATGCGTGGTAAAGGTAATCTGTGAATATGAACAGTATGTGTTTGCATTTCTACTCAGAGCAGCGGTGTCATAAGCGTATGTAGCAGTGTCTAACCTATGTCGCTTATAACCTTCTGAGTGGAACGACGACAAGATAGAGAAAGTCCATTAGCGGATTATTTATAAATATATATATATATGGACTTCTCAAGCCTCTTTCGGTATCTGCTTTGCAAACCAATGCCAACCCCGTTCACTCGTCCAGGCTTTTAAAACACTTAGCCGTCAGCTACGTGGGCTGGACGAGAGAACGCAGTGTAAAGTTCGACGGCGCTTCCGAGGTGCACTTCGTTGAAGAATGGCGCCGCGGCGCGACGGCGGCGGCTATGAGCCGATGTGCAAAAACGCCGCCGCTGCCTGAATGGCGAGCCGGTGAGTCGCGTTCGCCTGAAAACCGCAGCGTATTTAGAGCGATGCCCCGTTTGTAACGCGGGCCTGCAATGTCCTTAGTGACCATGATTCAGTCCTGTCAGACTCCCCTGAGGCAGTCTGCTGCTAAGCAAAACATACTGTTTTCTGGTAAAGGACCAGTATTATGAAGGCAATGATCCAGGCCAGGGTTTATATTAACCATCAGATTGATAAAACGCTGACCCCGGCCTCACTGCGCCATTAAGGCCCCGGTTTTCCTATTACACTACAGATGAACCATTGCACTGGGTGACTTTCACTTTCTTAGAGGCAGCGTTCGCTATGTACTCGCGCGCACAGTGCTTTGCGGGCCACGGCACCTACCTGGGACCCTGGGCTGATAGACTGGGCCGGCTCTTATTGTGGAGGCCTGTGTTTCCATGGAGTAGAGGTCCTGTGTTCATTAGAGTGGGAGGTACAGCAGAGGCTCGGGGGATTGTGGACAGCCCTCCTCCATTGATCAGTCAATTTGCCTCTGTGTGACCCCTGAACATCAGCCTCCTCCGCTTCAGGGGCCAGCTCACTCAGTTTAAACCTGCTCCCTCTCTCACTCTCTCTCACTCTCTCCATGGACAGAATTCCCCCTCTCCCTCCCTATCTGCGTTCAACATTGGAACCTGCGCAAGGTTGCTCAGCAACTCCCCCTAGAGGCAGATCGTCTGACGGAAACGGTTCTGTCATTCTTTCTCCGGTGATGGTAATAAAGGGGGCTCTTTATGCGGGAACCTGCAGCACTTTTGATTGAAGTGACTGATTTGCCCGGTCGCACCTGCGCAAAATGGATGACGACGCTGGTGGGAATGTTTATTACGACTTTACCAAGACGGATACGAACTGGGGTTTTCTCATCATGCAAATGGAAACCCGGGCCTCCGGAGATCACGACAGGCAAAACATTCCTCTACTTGCCCTCAATTTTTAAATACACCTGTCCTAAAAAGAGTATAGTATATAGTATAGTGCCTGATGTAAAGTAAGAGTATAGTGCCTGATGTAAAGTAAGAGTATAGTGCCTGATGTAAAGTAAGAGTATAGTGCCTGATGTAAAGTAAGAGTATAGTGCCTGATGTAAAGTAAGAGTATAGTGACTGATGTAAAGTAAGAGTATAGTACCTGATGTAAAGTAAGAGTATAGTGCCTGATGTAAAGTAAGAGTATAGTACCTGATGTAAAGTAAGAGTATAGTGCCTGATGTAAAGTAAGAGTATAGTGCCTGATGTAAAGTAAGAGTATAGTGCCTGCTGTTCACATCCCCACTCACGTATCAAACGCTATCTCCTGGTCCAGTCCTTCTACCTCCCGTTATGAGGTCCGGCTGCCCCTCCTCGGCCCTGTGCCCCCCTTCTGACAAGGCGACTGATGAACGGAGTGATCTCCGATGTCGGCGAGGAGCCAGAGTCGCTAACAGCTGGCATGGCGCCCCCCGGGGGGAGGAGCAACGTGCGGCCACAGAGACGGAACGGCGAGGCAGAGTAGACCTGGCGTCACACACACACACGCGCACACACACACACACGGCCGGTTAAACTGATAGACAGCCGTCATCAGCATCTGTCTCCGCAATCGATTAGCCGATGGGATTACAGAGGCTCTTGTCTTTTGTACCTGCGTCTGGCTCTAATACTGCTTCATTCTCCCTGCCGTTCCTACAGGCCACAAGTTAAACTCCAGGTGACCCTGCCAGACACAGCATGGACATATCAGTCTCCAGCAGCAACACAAAATGTCACCTGTCAGCCGGGTCTGGACAATAGGCTGTTATGAGCATAGAGATCTAGTGTTCGTGCACAAACACACACATACGTACATACACTCAATGGCAAGTGCCACCAAATGGCTGGTTAGCTATTGCCTGGCGTGTGTGTGTGTCGCCTGGACAGTATTTACTCAGTACTGGTTGAACGTGGGCGCAGAGAGAAACGCGGCTCTCGTCGTTGGTCTGAATGCGTAAGCTAGAAGAAACCAAAGAATCTGGTTACGAATACAGGTGCAGAGCGTTCATTAGCGCCGAAGTGTGGGACGCCGCAGATTAGCAATAAACAACAAACCTTTGGAACGACAGTCTATCTAAAAATGTGTAACAGCGAGAAACATGTCAACATTTCCACACCATAAGTAATTACCAACGGGAGAAAGAAAAAGGAGAGAAAATTTGACATCAAATTACTGAACGGCTCATTAAACGAACAGGCATTCTGGAGTTTCTGATCTCAACTTTACTTGAATGTTTGACTCAAATTCAGATGCAAAAAAGTCACCCCCCCCACACACACACACACACTCATTCCGCAATGACTTCAATTATTGCAAAATGCTTCGTTGCCGAGGAACGTTCCAGAAGATCATTATCTTTGTGTACGGTGACGGGAGGCCGTTGACATGTCCTCAGATGTGTCGGAAAGGGGAATTGTGTGGAAGAGATTCCTCGCGTGCATATCCACTCTCCTACAGTCATGCATAGTAGCTAACCAATATCTGGGATGTAGGAAAAAGCCCGGGTGAGGAATAGCTGAGCAGGTGTAATCTGTAACAGGCCGGTCTCAATGCTTTTAATCTGGAAGCAAATCGGCTTCATCTCTCAGAGGAATTTGAAGACTGCGCGTCAGGGCTCCTCTGAGCTTATGCATTTAAAAGTGACAGTGTTGACAGGCCTTATAGCCCCACAACCAAATGTGCCATAGGCTCTGGTACCCCGGAACGGACGTACCCCTCTAGCGAGCCTCACTGCGTTCCCCCCTCCCCTAAATGACGGTAGGATTATAGTTTTTCGAATGCAAACGAGTCGAGTCGCGTCGACTCCCTCTCTGAAAGGAGACGGTGTGTTAAAAACCATGTAAAGTTCACAGCTGGAGTGTGACGTCTTGGTTCGTTCTGACGGGGTGTCGCTCTCGTGTGTACTCATTGCGGCCGGATCTGGTGTTAACACACAGGTGTGGTGCGCTGGGGGGGTTGTAAAATGTGTTTCTGGGCTTGGGGGAAGGTTTTGGTGGGACACCAGACGCCCGGACGAAGGGTGCCCTCTGATTGCTCCTCGGGGGGGCGGGGGGAGGGTTCGGCTGCGACTAATCTGCCAGATTGTTGTCTCAACCGCGAGGGCACAGATAAGACGGAGCGGCTGGGATTGGATTGCCTAGGCCCGGTTCTTGACACCGGAGAGAAACCGGCGAGGAAAAAACTGCCGCAGCTCTTCTCCCTGGCCTCAACCTCGACCTCATCTCACTCGCCCCCGGGGATATTTAATTTACCAGCAGCGGACGATGTGGGCTTTTTCTTCATCCTCTTCTTCGGCTCTGTTCTCTGTCTTCCAGTCATCAGGATTATGAAAGTACTGTTAAGCGCATCTGTACATACTCTTTCATACGCTTCCGGTTATTGCATTGCAAATGCAGGGGCCCTCTGGAGCAATGTAAATCGTTCAATGAATGTCCTGGAAAAGAAGTGCACGGTAGAAAGGACCGAGGGACGTGAGAGATGGAGTAAAACGAAAGATTAGTTAAGTTGAAGGCCTGAAGTCACTGTTATGTCTTCGCTAGCTCTTCTCATCTTCTTTCATTCTCGTTCACTACAGGTTGCGTACAGAAATCTGAAGATAAACATAAGCGTATCGTTCTGTGGGGCGTACGCGTACGTCAACATTTTGCATGTGTGTATGTGTGTGTACACTGTAAAAAATTTCACTGTAAATTTTACAGTAAATTACTGGCAGCTGTGTTCCCTGGCAGTTACTGTAATTTTTACAGCTCTTGCTGTAATTAGAATTTACAGACCTTTACTGTAATAAATAAATACAAGCTCTTACTGTATTTATTTGAATTTACAGTATATTACTGGCAGCTGTGTTCCCTGGCAGTTACTGTAATTTTTACAGATCTTGCTGTAATTAGAATTTACAGACCTTTACTGTAATAAATAAATACAAGCTCTTACTGTATTTATTTGATTTTACAGTATATTACTGACAGCTGTGTTCCCTGGCAGTTACTGTAATTTTTACAGCTTTTGCTGCAATTAGAACTAACAGACTTTTACTGTAATAAAACAGCATACTGTTCATAACTGGATTTACAGCAAATTACTGGCAGATGTGTTCCTGGCAATCACTACTGGTGGAATCTTACAAAATCAATTGCATCAAAGAATAAGATTGAGAATTTTACAAGAACATCATCACTTAATAATCAGGAAAGAAAAACATAACCAAGAATATCATCAAAATTACTTGTTTATTTTGTACAATTGTTTTAAAGATGTCATGATATAACAGATTTATAGGCCTGTTTGAAAACAAATACACAATGTGTGTATGCACTCATCAATTAGTCCAACCTGCTTCTTCTGGATTGGTCTTCTAGTCTTGCTGGATGCCACTTTATTGCTGCTGGCTTTGGATCCATGCTCAGGATTTATGTCAATGAATTGCCTGAAAGACACAAAGAAACAAGCACCAATCAGCTATAGCAGTGCACCTTGTGCCCACCAATAGATGAGGAGGTTTTTGTGGACCAACCTGAAGAGCTACTGATCACAGCAATCACAATAGCCAAAGACACAGCAGACATTTGCCCCTCTTACCTTTGGATGAACTCAAGTGTACACGCAGCCTCTTCATATTCGATGTTGAAGTAACTTGCAAAGACAGTGGTGAATTATGTTTACCAGCCACCTGTTATTCTAGTCTGACCATCCACTGCTCAGCTTCACCTGAAACCAAACAATATTTAAATAGATCAAAGAAAGGCACAAAGACATTGTTTCAGACTTGAGCATTAAGCAGACATGGGAGTACAGAAACGCACAGGATATCACCAAAGGACCCCTGCTATAATATATACCGAAGCCTAAATGTAAAATTAATGGTGGAAGTATGTTTCATTGGAAAAATGTATTGGTCTAACTTACATCTGCTTGAAAGATAAAAAGAGTATCTCTATGTTGCATTGCCTGAATGGACAAGTAACTGCTGTGTCTTTAGTAATATGGATTTTCAAATGAAAGAACAAACTCTTCATATCATTACACCAAACACTGCAGAAATCCATATGGCATACTAAACTTAGATCAGCACGACACAATCTAGGATCAACAACAGGGATTTATTCTACATGGTGTCTTAATTGGTGCGTTTTAAAAGCTGCACATTTGGTGTAAGGGCAACTTGGAATGTTTCTGTGGATTTGCATGTGCCTGGTGTATGAATATGTAGTTGACAGGGAAACATTGTGAATATAAATGCACAGAATAAGTGAGTTAAAGTCCTTACAATTTTTACCACAGGACATGCAGTGACGCGCGTGGATAACTCACTTGTTAGTTTGAGGCTCAGGTTCCAGCATCAATATGTTTCTGTTTTTAACATCATACTGTTGAATAAAAAACAACAACTATTTAAAACCGGCACACGAGTACAGTGAAACCAACAAGCATTATATGAAACCGGCACACGAGTACAGTGAAACCAACAAGCATTATATGAAACCGGCACACGAGTACAGTGAAACCAACAAGCATTATATGAAACCGGCACACGAGTACAGTGAAACCAACAAGCATTATATGAAACCGGCACACGAGTACAGTGAAACCAACAAGCATTATATAAAACCGGCACACGAGCACAGTGAAACCAACAAGCATTATATAAAACCGGCACACGAGCACAGTGAAACCAACAAGCATTATATAAAACCGGCACACGAGTACAGTGAAACCAACAAGCATTATATAAAACCGGCACACGAGTACAGTGAAACCAACAAGCATTATATAAAACCGGCACACGAGTACAGTGAAACCAACAAGCATTATATAAAACCGGCACACGAGTACAGTGAAACCAACAAGCATTATATAAAACCGGCACACGAGTACTGTGAAACCAACAAGCATTATATAAAACCGGCACACGAGTACAGTGAAACCAACAAGCATTATATAAAACCGGCACACGAGTACAGTGAAACCAACAAGCATTATATAAAACCAGCACACGAGTACAGTGAAACCAACAAGCATTATATAAAACCGGCACACGAGTACAGTGAAACCAACAAGCATTATATAAACCGGCACACGAGTACAGTGAAACCAACAAGCATTATATAAAACCGGCACACGAGTACAGTGAAACCAACAAGCATTATATAAAACCGGCACACGAGTACAGTGAAACCAACAAGCATTATATAAAACCGGCACACGAGTACAGTGAAACCAACAAGCATTATATAAAACCGGCACACGAGTACAGTGAACCCAACAAGCATTATATAAAACCGGCACACGAGTACAGTGAACCCAACAAGCATTATATAAAACCGGCACACGAGTACAGTGAAACCAACAAGCATTATATAAAACCGGCACACGAGTACAGTGAAACCAACAAGCATTATATAAAACCGGCACACGAGTACAGTGAAACCAACAAGCATTATATAAAACCGGCACACGAGTACAGTGAAACCAACAAGCATTATATAAAACCGGCACACGAGTACAGTGAAACCAACAAGCATTATATAAAACCGGCACACGAGTACAGTGAAACCAACATGCATTATATAAAACCGGCACACGAGTACAGTGAACCCAACAAGCATTATATAAAACCGGCACACGAGTACAGTGAAACCAACAAGCATTATATAAAACCGGCACACGAGTACAGTGAAACCAACAAGCACTATATAAAACCCCCACACACGTATACTGAAAACACCAAGCATTATATAAAACCGCACACGAGTACACAGTGAAACCAACAAGCATTATATAAAACCGGCACACGAGTACAGATTATATAAAACCGGCACACGAGTACAGTGAAACCAACAAGCATTATATAAAACCGCACACGAGTACAGTGAAACCAACAAGCATTATATAAAACCGGCACACGAGTACAGTGAAACCAACAAGCATTATATAAAACCGCACACGAGTACAGTGAAACCAACAAGCATTATATAAAACCGGCACACGAGTACAGTGAAACCAACAAGCATTATATAAAACCGGCACACGAGTACAGTGAAACCAACAAGCATTATATAAAACCGGCACACGAGTACAGTGAAACCAACAAGCATTATATAAAACCGGCACACGAGTACAGTGAAACCAACAAGCATTATATAAAACCGGCACACGAGTACAGTGAAACCAACAAGCATTATATAAAACCGGCACACGAGTACAGTGAAACCAACAAGCATTATATAAAACCGGCACACGAGTACAGTGAAACCAACAAGCATTATATAAAACCGGCACACGAGTACAGTGAAACCAACAAGCATTATATAAAACCGGCACACGAGTACAGTGAAACCAACAAGCATTATATAAACCGGCACACGAGTACAGTGAAACCAACAAGCATTATATAAAACCGGCACACGAGTACAGTGAAACCAACAAGCATTATATAAAACCGGCACACGAGTACAGTGAAACCAACAAGCATTATATAAACCGGCACACGAAAACCAACAAGCATTATATGAAACCTGCACACGAGTACAGTGAAACCAACAAGCATTATATAAACCGGCACACGAGTACAGTGAAACCAACAAGCATTATATAAAACCGGCACACGAGTACTGTGAAACCAACAAGCATTATATAAAACCGGCACACGAGTACAGTGAAACCAACAAGCATTATATAAAACCGGCACACGAGTACAGTGAAACCAACAAGCATTATATAAAACCGGCACACGAGTACAGTGAAACCAACAAGCATTAGCTGTCAGGAAAATATCCAATTTATCTGCGTGACTTACCAAACGTTGAGACGGAATCAGTGGTCGAAAAAATGGCGCAATCTTTCGTGGACGTTCCGCGAGATGTCGCCGATAATTACGTCGAATTAGAATCAGCTGCATTCAAATAAAAAACGCCAACCAGTCAAGTTAAAAGTAAACGACATAATACCATTTCTGGCTTTCTTAATACTTGTGTTGACCCCTCTAAAGTTAGTTAGCTTGTTAGTTAGACACACCACCACTCGAGAGAAACATGCCTGCTAATGTCGTCAAAACAATCTGCAAACAATTATCCATATAGTGAAGCCAAAGTAAGATACATGGGATTTAGGTTGCTGTAAAAACGTGTTAAAATTATAATAGTACAGCCACCGCAATAATTAATTAGCATCTTACAACGATTCAAATCACTAAAGGCGCTCTGCCCTCAGATATTTTAATCTCCCGTGATGCAATGCAAATTACAGTAAAATACTGTTGCCGCATGAGTAGACGCTAGACCCGATCATATTTCCCACAATGCATTTATATATACAGTAATTGCCTGTATTACCAAGACACAGTAAATTACTGTTGGAAATAGGCTGTAAATTTACAGCAATTTTTTACAGTGTACGTGAATCAGGTGAGGGTTCTTCCCAGACTGCTCTGTGTGAAATGTTCTTGAAGAACAGAGCAGCGAGATGAAAGACTTGAGGCCACGTTGTCACGTTGCTTCTCGCCCTCCTCACACGCCGTTTACCACCAGGTAGCCCTGGTTACCGGCAGGTTGAGGCAAATGGTATCGTTCCTGGATCGTCTGTTTTTCGGTATCGGTAAATCAGGAATAGACGCCGCTTAGAGGCGTGTCTCACCGATGGAATCTGACAAAAGCATTGACTCAAAGTAAAAGCTGTTCCTGCTGTGATATTCAAGCTGAAAAATTAAAGCTCACAGAAATCGCAAGGTGTGGCTTTGACAGGCAAACCCCCACAGTGAAGTTTAGGGCTGTGTGTGTGTGTGTGTGCAGGTCGTCTGGAGGCGGCAGAAGTGTGAATCTGACAGGTATTGCCGGGTTTTGACGCATCTGACAGGCTGTCAGAGACCCATCACTGCCCTGCTGCCTGTCTCCCCGCTGGCAGGCCTGACCCCTGCGGGTGGTCCCGGGGCCCCAGTCGGTCACGCCGTCCCTGTCTTTTCCAAAGATGCTCCTGACAGGAGACATGAGTTCTCAGCCTGTCCGCACACACCTGGGACACACCAGGGACCATCCCAGGTAGGGCTCCTCTCTCCACCCTCCCCTTTCCTGGCTGGAGAGGGAGGAGGGAAGGGGGAGGGGCAGCATGACATTTAAAACACCACATCCCCGGTTCGAACGGATAACAGGCAGGTGGACCCCACGGGTGTCTCTGCCAGCTCTCTCGTTTCTCAAGCAGGGTTTTTCGCAGAATGTATGACAAAAGTTCGGACAGTCGAGGCACTGGGTGTTAAGCATGTCCGTTATATGAGAGCGACAGAAGGAGCTCTTGCTGGGAGTTGAAGGTTTAGTAATTTGTGTTGGTGGGGCACTCTACGCGCATTCACGTGGGGGTTTGAATAGCCGTGTTCACCAAAAGCTTTCATGGTCATTTTGTGTCCTTGCGTGTCCACACTTTCTACAGCAGAGCCACGTCACAGCACCTAGAATCAGATATCCAGCAATATAAAAGAATCACACGTAAACGAGGGCCACAAAAACATTCAAGCAGATGCTTCTACGCAGGTATTGAATTTCTAAAAGTTCTAAATATGTTATGTGTGAAAAAAGCTTGGCGGTCATCCGTTGTTTATGTATTTCGGGCACGTTTGCCCAGTGACAAATATTGCATCACTCGCTCAAGCATCACGATATTTCAATGTGGTCTCCCTCGCCAGCTCCTGACCCAAAAGAGGACCAATGAGTGATCCAGGAGTAGCGCCCCGGGCAGAGGTTTTCACCAGCGTCCATAAAACATCAAACGATAGACCGTGTGGAAGAATTGTCTTCCTTTAGAGTTCTGGGCAATTGTTTTATCTATGCTGCCGCACACTGAAGCTGTTCTGCCTGTTGTGGCCCAACGACGTTTAACGGCAGTGAAAAATTTAACGCAACTTTTTTTGTGACGTAGAGGCATTGTTCAATGGTGTTCAAACGAGGTGGTTCACTTTTCTAGGTTGAGTTCAACTGGGCTACGGTTCTTCAATAAGCACCCTGACAATGGAGACAAGTAGCTTGTAGTCTGAAAACACGGCGAGGCGTTTAATGAAATCTGATGAGGTCACATGACTGTCTCCGGCGAGAGAGTCGACTACTTTTTCTACCAGAAAAAAGTATATTTTGTCCACATGTTGACAAGATGTTTCGTAATCATTTAAGGGAATTATTGACCAACTAAGCATTTCTGAATAGTGACCCCAGGGTACAGAAATACACTCTGTGTTGTAGCACTGCCGCAGGAAACGGTTAAAGATGATTTAAAATGATGAAAGTCTCCAGAAATTCTGTCACGCCTGTCTAGTCTGCTTCATTGATCTGAGACAGATGAAACTAACTCCAACTAATACTGAAAATGCGATGTGGATGACTCACAGAACATTACGCTATGGAAGTCCAAAAAACTTGGTTTGGTTCAGCCCAACACCCTACATTACCTGGTTTGGTTCAGCCCAACACTCTACAGTACCTGGTTTGGTACAGTCCTACAGTACCGGGTTTGGTTCAGCCCTGCACCCTACAGTACCTGGTTTGGTTCAGCCCAGCACCCTACAGTACCTGGTTTGGTTCAGCCCAACACCTTACAGTACCTGGTTTGGTTCAGCCCAGCACCCTACAGTACCTGGTTTGGTTCAGCCAAGCACCCTACAGTACCTGGTTTGGTTCAGCCCAACACCTTACAGTACCTGGTTTGGTTCAGCCCAGCACCCTACAGTACCTGGTTTGGTTCAGCCAAGCACCCTACAGTACCTGGTTTGGTTCAGTCCTACAGTACCTGGTTTGGTTCAGCCCTAGAGTACCTGGTTTGGTTCAGCCCAGCACCCTACAGTATCTGGCTTGGTTCAGCCCAACACCTTACAGTACCTGGTTTGGTTCAGCCCAGCACTATACAGTACCTGTCTGTCAGTCTCGGTCTGTCAAAACACTTGATCTAATACTTCTGTGGAAAAAAGACTGAACCGTAATGTCACAAGACCAATCCACTAGCTTCACCTGAGTGTGTGCCAGTCCTTAGTGTGTGTGCTGTTGTTCTCTGGCAGGGAGGGGGTTAAGCGTCTGCCTCAGACACACATACATACACACACACACACCATGGCCAGAAGCTGTTTGTTTCTCTTTAAAATGGCAGACACACCATATGGGGTCATTAGTCTCCCCACTGTCCTTCACTTATAATAAAGGACGATGTGTCAGTGCACAAACTAACTAGGACTTCTCCTGCTTAGTAAAAAGGACCTTGACTTTTATTAACTCTTTACTTTGTTCAAATATAAAGAGAGCGTGAACGAACAAAAAAACAACGCACACAAGATGTACTTGACGTCAAAACATGCACAGAATCGGACGCAAGTTTTCTTGTCTTTGCTCCGGTGTCAACGCCGACTCACGGACATTTAACACGGCAGAAACCTACACTTACCAACGTTTAACACCCATTACACCAAGGCCAGACGTCCGCTAGGGACTCTCCGGAGTACAGTGGCTACGGTAAATTGCCAATTTGGGCGTGCTATATTTTCTTGTTTGTTTCTATGTGATGCCGCAGGAGTCATTGTTTCGCTCCTGGTGCTGGCATCTGAGTCTGTCAGGCCCTTGGATCCTTCCAGCCAGACTGCCTGGGGCCCGGGCCCTACAAGCCCAGGGAGTGTCACAACACATGGACTGGCCCATTCATCATGTAATCTGGAGAGCGAATGGACGGGGCGCTATCAGTATATGGTATTGATCCCTGCAGAGGCCCTGCTATTGTTCATCTGCGGAGCCGGAGTGGCACCCGGCATTAATGAAAGAAACTAAACAATGCACAGGAATCACTGAATCACACCCCTCTGAGAGGAGAAAAGAGGAGAAAAAGGAAGGAAGAGGCGACAGAGAAGAATTAAGTTTCGGGCGGTAGGACAAAGTTCTGCATTGCATTTGCTTGACGAAGAACAAGAAGAAGAGGAGGAAAACTCTGCTCCGCGTTCTGATTGGCTTGCAGACATGAACATTTAGCAGAGGCATTTGGACAATCGAGATCTTCTGAATGTTACAGGAACACAAACTGAAGCATCAAATACGTTCGGAATTGGACAACAAAACCTGGAGCTCTAACAGCTGACACGGCCGTTTACGACACAATGAGTATTTACCAACGCAACATTTTCAAAAAGAAATCCTCAAATACGAGAGCGGATAGTGGGAGTAAACACTATTATCGCCTCGAACCATTTGACACTATTTGGATATTCCGGGTATCTGGGAGGGTTTCCAGCTTTGAGTTTCCGGGCAGGAACGGAGCAGGTAACATGTTTTTCCGTGGATCATCTGTCTGTCTGCCGCATTAAACCTGTGCCAGGTGCTAAACCAGGCCCACAGGACCGTTTCATCACCCGTCTATTTTCTACTGTCTCCTCTCGCTTCCAATAATATCAACATGCAATATCAGGAATGGATAAACGGATTTGGATCTGTTCCATTTTGCTCCAACGCTCAGCCATTGCTGTCTCACAATCGTTCTCGAAAAGGTCAAACGGAAACCCCGGAACCACGACACGGGCGTTTCTGGTCCAACCCCAGCTCTGTCCTATAACGATCATTCGGGAACACCTCGTTCGTTCGTCCGCCCGACGACAGTGAGACACCGGCGGCTTTTCCCCCTCGGTGCTGCGGTGGTCGTGAGAGCGACGGACGTGGTTGTCTCGCTAACTGAAGGCTGATGATGAAAGAGCGGCGTTTTGTCTCTCCTCCCTCATAAAACAGTGTGATCGCCCATAGCATCACCATCTGCTCGCCACTGGGAGGTGAAAAACAGTAAACACTCCGGCGAGTTGAGTGAGAGCTTTGAGTGTCACGTGTGTGTGTGTGTGTCTGCGCGTGTGCGTCTATGGAAATTGAACGCAAATTACACAACTCGGTTGTTGCTATGCACGCGCAACGAGTCTCATTCTTCTACCGGGCGTCTTGCCACGCGTGTGTCTGCCTGTCTGGCCACCTGTCTCGCCGCCTGCTTTCCCCCACCGCTACGTGTAATGAGCTCAGTGTTATCTTCCCGCCAGACCGGCCTTGGACAGGTCTCCCAGAGTGACGGCAGACTGAGCCTGACCCCTGGGGGCGCCCGGAGGTGACGAGGGGAAAAGAGACCTGCCTGCTTGAGAGGCAGCAGCCAGCAGATAAAGCGCTCGCGTGGAGTCGGTGTCATGTAATTCCCCTTTAATACAGTCAAGGCCCATGCTGGAGAGACACAGATCCGCCAAAACCTCCCGAGACTCCCTGTCAGTATTCACCTGGAGCCCGGCGCTGACACAGCCACCGAGTCAACGTCAGGCTAGTCGATGCAGCCGGCTAACACGCCTAGCATCACTGCAGCGCGTCTGTCATTACCCACAAGTTTGCCTGCGCCGAGAGCTACAGTAACAGCCGAACGTGCGCTCCTATATTTAGACAACCGAACCACCGAAAGGAACAGAGCGACAAAAAGATCAAAAAGCACCCCGCTCAGATCTCCGCACGCGTACCCAGTCTAAAGTACAAAGTGTCTTTTGTGTGTTTCTTCGACGACGGCAGTTGTTTTCCATTTGCTCGCGTGCACCTGATATTACCGCGGTGGATATATCATACATTAATAATCAGTCGTGACAATCTCTCCCCCATCAGACGAGTCCCCCCGGTCTGGAGATATTACATCTGGCCGCTTCATTCATCATCCTGTACGGGGACCCGTAGTGGTCAGCGAGGTGGCAGTCCGGCGCGCAGCGCGATGCCCGTTTCATTATGAAAACATCATAAACGGCCCTGACACGCCACAGAGCTCATGAGGGCCACGCTCGTAGGACCGGGTCCCGCATTCCCCCCACGGGCCCGGTTACTGTCTCCGCATTCGAAGTGACTTCGCGATACGTGCTGAGGCGGACATTAATCTACCTCTTTTACTACTGGGGGGAGACCTACAAGAGGCCACGGGAAAAACAGGCCGCCGTTTCCCCGGGAACGGACAATAATGAACTGTTCGGATCTCAGTGTTGCTTTTTCTCAGAGGGAGAAAGTTGGATATCCGCGGACGCGCGGAAGGATCTCATAACGCTTCTCTCGAACTGCCGGCTGTTTTATCACGAGGCATGAAAACGAATCAAGGGACGTGACCGTCTCGACATATCGTTACTCGGGCCTTGAAATACGCCCCAACGTCAGTTAGGTTTACCGCACTGTTTCGATGAAATCAAGACAACAAAAAAGAAATTCCGACGCTAACCATCTTTGATCGCTCGGACGGGGAATCATTTTCTCCCGCCGCAGTCATTACGAAGTCACACTGACCGAGGCGGTCATCTCGCAGAACGTCCGTTTGTCTGCAGCCCAGGCTGACGGCGGGGAAGTGGGGGGGGTGTTTCGGGGGGAGATGGCCGACGCTCCGATCCGAGTATCAGGGCCCGGGCTGGGCAGCCGTTTCTCCTCTCATCAGTCCCACTCGCGATCCAGAGGACTTGATTTAAATCCCACATCAGTTCCCATTGTCTGCTCCATCCGTATCACTTATCACAGTGTCGCGTCTCTCTGTGCCCGCCCCCGCACCCCCGGCCCACAGCATGAGGCCTCTTATCTAACACTGATGAGTCTCTCTGAGCTCCCCTACACACACACTCACACACAAACACGCACACACACACAGACACGATCCACGACAAGGCGATCACATCACGGGGGAAAGTTTACCGCTTTACCTCACGCGAAACAGCGAAACAACCGGTGTTTTTCCCGCGCCAGGTGACAATTTGCATATCCTCTTATCATTTGCATATAGACAGTCTCCGCAAATACCTCAGGTCACAATAACTAGCCGTTATCAATTTGCTGCTATATTGGAATCCACGCGCGCGCCGTCGAGGCTCCAGTCGCGGCTGGAATTCTGACCTCCAAAACTTCCGTACTGTCGTCTCATGAATTCCACAGATCACAGGGTCCAGTCAAGGTGAACGGGAATTACCCAGTGCACCTTGCCAGAAACCTTGGGCTGACACAAATGCCCTATGTCGCTATTGGAAGTGTGTCCGGGACTACGTGTGTGTGTGTGTGTGTGTGTCCGGGACTACGTGTTTGTGTGTGTGTGTTTGTGTGTGTGTGTGTGTTGCGGGACTACGTGTGTGTGTGTGTCCTTTAAATGTAATTGTGTGTTTGAAAATCTGCTACACAAAGCAGATTTTGAAACCTCGGCTTGTCCGTTTAAGCGAGCACTTGACTGGGCTGCGGCAGGTCAGCGGAGAGCTTTTTAAAATACATCACAGATACACTCGGCCTCTCCCATCTCGTTCTGGGAGTGGCCGGAGGCGGGGGCATCTGAAGGTTAACCCGGATTCCTTCTTATTCTCACTTGATTGTTTTCTATTCCATCCAGAGGTGCGAGGTGTTCCAAAGGCAAAACAAGGTAAACGTGACATTGGACAAGGCAGGAGGAACTTCGTAGTCACACCGTCTGTGGTAATATGAAATGTGTTCGGAATGAAATAATTCACACCTGTTACATTCAGGGTGAATTGGGTTTCAGTTCCGGGGACAACGGATCGAGCCGCGTTCTGGTTCCATACAAACGGACTACTGAGACAAAACGATGACACGCAACAGGTACATAAAGAGGCTATAGAAATATCCCAGATAACTGGCAGAGGAGCGTCTCGCAGTAGACTGGCAAACGTTGTTCCTTCATCTTATAAAGAACTCATGGGAAACGGCAGGATGGTTGTTTGTGTTGGGAATACGCAAATACACGACACGATGGACCTCCTGAGCGCTGTTCGCTATGTTTACCCTTTTTCTCTTGCATTGTCACCAACTTGTCCCGTTTCATCTCGTACAATCTGCCGCCGTGTAACAAATCACTTGGAATCAAAGAGAACCGGCGGCAATAAATACAACAACTAGAAAACGCCTCAGACTGCCGCAACGTGTTGCCCGTGACTGTTTCGGAATCGCGGATGTGCGTGGACGTCAGCTGCACGTTCCCGCCGTAATAACGATGCGGAATCACACCTGACTCGTCAATCATTAGAGCGGCAGACGCATCTGGAACTGAAAGGCAGCCTCCACGGCGCCATCTATCCAGTCTACAAAGCCTCTGTACAAATAAACAACAAAATAAATGCCACGGCGCTACAAAGAAAATCAGTCCGTGAGACGGACACGTCGTACACGACGCGCGATCAAATGAAACATTCCATGTCTTTGCAGACTGTACCGCTTTGTTGTAATTAGCAGTTTACGCGTGTCGTAGGGTTTGGTACGGTGGAAAAGCTTTGTCGTTTTGCAAGACGAACAGCGACAAAAAACGCCTGACAACAGGGGATAAACCGCCCTTACGACAGACGAAGAGCATATTTATGTTTCCATTCCCGCGGAAGATGCACGAGAGCGAAGACAAAGCATGTGATAATTAAAGGGTTTCGGCAACAACGCGGGGGTCACTGGCAGAGGGGGGAGCTGAGGAGTAGCTATCACAGTGGCAGATAAATTCTACACACAATTATTCATCGTGGGCCCATGACATGTAGATTAATGAGTTTGATAACCCAGGGCTTTCCAAAGAAGATCCCCTTGGTTTGCTCCTCCTGCGCGCTCCCCTCACGCCGAAAACCCGCCATCGGTTTGCCGAGAGAAAGAAACAAATTGATTCGGTTTCTGCAGCGGCCGTGGCGACGTCAGGGTGGTAGAGAGTCTGCAAATGGCTCCTCTAGTAGACTGTGTGTCTTGGTGTGTGTGTGTGTGTGTGTGTGTGTGTGTGTGTGTGTGTGTGTGCGTGCGTGCGTGCGTGCGTGCGTGCGTGCGTGTATGTGTGTGTGTGTGTATGTGTGTGTGAACGTGTGCGTGTGTATGTATGTATGTGTGTGTGTGTGTGTGCTGGGTTGGGGCACATTGGTTCGAGTGATTGTTTGGTGCATTTGGATATGAAGCAAAGGACCTCTGAGGGTAAAATTAGCCCCCTTCCCCCCTTCCCCCCGGACACTGATAATGGATAAACGGCAGGTGTTTCTCAGATGTTCCTCAGAGCGGAGGTTCCATCGAGTCTACAGAGGCTGTTTCATCCAGAAGAAAGCAAGGGGGGCTCCCAATAAAGGCCAAAAGTAACAATAAATGCGACTTATTCATAGTGGTAGATGAATATTGGGTTTGTAAAGCAATGTTAAATTTCACTATTGTTAGAAATCCAAATCCAATCTCACACAGCGATCGAATAACGTAAAACCTGTGTTGAATCAAGTATATTCAGGAAGATTGACAGCAAACAGATGTTCACAGGCAAATGCCCCTTGGACTTTCTCGTCGACGAAAAGGGACGCTAACCACCTACAACGAAGACAGGCGGATGTGGGCGTGTCTACCTAGAACATAGCGTTTGACTTCAGATTGTGACTCCGCTCTGACAACCCAAGAAGAAAACAAACATTACTATAGTTAATAACATGTTAGTGATTGACACTCAAATTCCACAGTATCAATGATAAATTACAGTCTCAGTCATGGTATGGGGTCCATCTACAGGTGCTATAAGCCATACCTTTTTGTACCTAAGAATTATTGTGAAACATTACACAGCAATGACCCTTGAACAGAGTTTAACTGTCACACCCAATCAGAACCCAGGAAATCCTGTTTCAGAATCAGGTTTATTTGCCAAGTCTGTTTACACATCCGATGAATTCGTTCTGACCCATGGCTGCAGCATTTAGACACACATTTTATAAAGTACATGTACTAGAATCAGGCTGGGACACTGCATGACTCCAATGATTCATTGAAAATGTCTGTGAACACTGCAGAAAGCTGTCAGCACAGTGCTTGAGGGTGGAGGCAGAGACTCCATCAGGACCAGCTGGCTTCCTTGTGTTTTGACTGTTTACATCCCTCTCCAGTATAGAGTCCCATTGTGGCTACAGGAAACGCGTTGATTGATGCCATTGTGGTCTCAGGGGAGGTGTGGATTGTGATGGTTGGTGGTGGGTGAGTCCTGGTGGTGAGGGTCTGATGGTGGTGGGTGAGCCCTGCTAATGAGGGTCTGATGGTGGTGGGTGAGCCCTGGTGATGAGGGTCTGATGGTGGTGGGTGATGAGGGTCTGATGGTGGTGGGTGAGTCCTGGTGATGAGGGTCTGATGGTGGTGGGTGAGTCCTGGTGATGAGGGTCTGATGGTGGTGGGTGAGCCCTGGTGATGAGGGTCTGATGGTGGTGGGTGAGTCCTGGTGATGAGGGTCTGATGGTGGTGGGTGATGAGGGTCTGATGGTGGTGGGTGAGTCCTGGTGATGAGGGTCTGATGGTGGTGGGTGAGTCCTGGTGATGAGGGTCTGATGGTGGTGGGTGAGTCCTGGTGGTGAGGGTCTGATGGTGGTGGGTGAGCCCTGGTGATGAGGGTCTGATGGTGGTGGGTGAGTCCTGGTGATGAGGGTCTGATGGTGGTGGGTGAGTCCTGGTGATGGGTCTGATGGTGGTGGGTGAGCCCTGGTGATGAGGGTCTGATGGTGGTGGGTGAGTCCTGGTGATGAGGGTCTGATGGTGGTGGGTGAGTCCTGGTGGTGAGGGTCTGATGGTGGTGGGTGAGCCCTGGTGATGAGGGTCTGATGGTGGTGGGTGAGTCCTGGTGAGGGTCTGATGGTGGTGGGTGAGTCCTGGTGATGAGGGTCTGATGGTGGTGGGTGAGCCCTGGTGATGAGGGTCTGATGGTGGTGGGTGAGTCCTGGTGATGAGGGTCTGATGGTGGTGGGTGAGTCCTGGTGATGAGGGTCTGATGGTGGTGGGTGAGCCCTGGTGATGAGGGTCTGATGGTGGTGGGTGATGAGGGTCTGATGGTGGTGGGTGAGTCCTGGTGATGAGG
Source organism: Dallia pectoralis (assembly GCA_029465975.1). Taxonomy (NCBI): domain Eukaryota; kingdom Metazoa; phylum Chordata; class Actinopteri; order Esociformes; family Umbridae; genus Dallia; species Dallia pectoralis. The sequence goes on along the minus strand of CM055762.1, from coordinate 3,985,264 downwards.
GTCTGATGGTGGTGGGTGAGCCCTGGTGATGAGGGTCTGATGGTGGTGGGTGAGCCTGGTGATGAGGGTCTGATGGTGGTGGGTGAGTCCTGGTGGTGAGGGTCTGATGGTGGTGGGTGAGCCCTGCTAATGAGGGTCTGATGGTGGTGGGTGAGCCCTGGTGATGAGGGTCTGATGGTGGTGGGTGAGCCCTGGTGATGAGGGTCTGATGGTGGTGGGTGAGTCCTGGTGATGAGGGTCTGATGGTGGTGGGTGAGTCCTGGTGATGAGGGTCTGATGGTGGTGGGTGAGCCCTGGTGATGAGGGTCTGATGGTGGTGGGTGATGAGGGTCTGATGGTGGTGGGTGAGTCCTGGTGATGAGGGTCTGATGGTGGTGGGTGAGCCCTGGTGATGAGGGTCTGATGGTGGTGGGTGAGTCCTGGTGATGAGGGTCTGATGGTGGTGGGTGAGTCCTGGTGATGAGGGTCTGATGGTGGTGGGTGAGCCCTGGTGATGAGGGTCTGATGGTGGTGGGTGAGCCCTGGTGATGAGGGTCTGATGGTGGTGGGTGAGTCCTGGTGGTGAGGGTCTGATGGTGGTGGGTGAGCCCTGCTAATGAGGGTCTGATGGTGGTGGGTGAGCCCTGGTGATGAGGGTCTGATGGTGGTGGGTGATGAGGGTCTGATGGTGGTGGGTGAGTCCTGGTGATGAGGGTCTGATGGTGGTGGGTGAGTCCTGGTGATGAGGGTCTGATGGTGGTGGGTGAGCCCTGGTGATGAGGGTCTGATGGTGGTGGGTGAGTCCTGGTGATGAGGGTCTGATGGTGGTGGGTGAGCCCTGGTGATGAGGGTCTGATGGTGGTGGGTGAGTCCTGGTGGTGAGGGTCTGATGGTGGTGGGTGAGTCCTGGTAATGAGGGTCTGATGGTGGTGGGTGAGCCCTGGTGATGAGGGTCTGATGGTGGTGGGTGAGTCCTGGTAATGAGGGTCTGATGGTGGTGGGTGAGCCCTGGTGGTGAGGGTCTGATGGTGGTGGGTGAGTCCTGGTGGTGAGGGTCTGATGGTGGAGGCACGACACAGCTGAAGAGGGAGTGCAGACAGGACCGCACTTTTGTCTCTCAAATCTGCAGTAAACTGGTTCAGCTCAATGGCAAGTTGCAGATCGTCTGTTGCCTGGGGTGATTTGTATTTGTAATTTATTATATTTTTTATCCCCCTCCAGACCGAAGAGGTGTCATTCGTTTCTCCCCAAACAAGCCTTTAGCCACCTTCACTGCCTTTGAGAAGTCGCACTTAGCCTCCCAGAGTAACCTGCAACCCTCCTCTTCACTTTTTTTTTACTTGTTACAACGGGCTAAGTGAGTTTGAATTTTTTTTATTACTTCATTCTCTCAGTCTTCACCCCCTCTGCTATGTCCTTCATCTCCGTCAGTGTGATGTTTTAAAAGTTCTGCTACACCTCACCCAAGACCAAGGGCAATGGTTTTAAAAGCGTTTCTTAACTAAAAAAGTAATGGTAAACGGTTCAAGAGATTTTGTTTTAGGGTAAAATAACACAAATCATTAAAATGCATGTACATTTTGTTAAAACCGTTATTTATTATAAATATTAAGTATTTTACATTAGGATAGCATTAACATGCAAAACAAAGTTGGTGGGCCTCTCTATCTTGAATGAATTAAGAAATCTCACTCAAGCTATAATAAATGCAAGTTAAATATGTTTAAAAGTATTAACTATTTCTAAGATTTTAAAGAAGCAACTTAATCCAGAACCCTAGTTTTCAAGTTTGAACAAAACTTCCAGGATAAACAGGGCAAAAGAACAAGAAATATTTCGCAGCAGAATGCCCCAGTTATAACTATAAGACGGTGAGATTAATCTAGAGTGATGCCTACTTTACAAACAAGCTCACCTAATATTACTATTACCATGAGAGAAATGTAGAGTAGTGTTTGCATACAGGCTTTTGAAAAGGGCAGTGCAAACTAATATTGACACTCAGTTTTAGAGTGATGTTTTTCTTGGACATTTCAGACTGGCTGTTCTCATTTGAATCCAGTCGACAGGGTATATCACTTTGATAACAGAACGATATTGGGAACCAGCCCTTTGTGCTAATGCGGTAGAAACAGCACACACACACACACACACACACACACACACACACACACACTGCCTCTCTTCCAACGGTAAAGTGCAATCTCATCGCCCTGAAAGGCAGACATCCTGAATAAAATGGAGTGCCATTAATATTTATGCCAGTAAAGTGCCTTCATATTCCGACAGAAGGATGTCAGGTGGCCCAGTGTGGGTGGATGTGTGTGTCAAACGCACACAAACACGCACGCGGGGGGGGAAGCCGAGAAAATCCAGCACACACACGCACGCGCACGTACGTGCACACACACCGTCCACGGCCGAATCCTTCCGTCTGATAAGGTGCACTTTTGGGCACGTGGCCCAATGTAATGCACCAGTGGTCGTGTTGTGGAGTTCTCCATTAACTCTGGGTACATGTTTTCCTCTTATAATCAGAAAGGAATACAAAACAGAGGGGCTCTCCTTCAAAAACATGATACGGGGACAAAGCCGTCCGCTACTGCCGAGCCGAGAAGGCACATCCAGAGAAAAAAGAATTACGAATCTGGGTTTCGGGAACGCCGTCGCAGCGTCCCCCAGCATATCGACTGGAGGTGGTCGACGCACGTCAGGATCAAGCCAGGTGGGAGGCAGAGTGAGCATATGAAGTGTACGGATGGGATATTTCGGGAGAAGCTACTACTGAGGGTTATATAACTCATCCAAGTGCCCTCAGATAAGAGTGAAGTGATGACGGACCGGGTCACCGCCGTGAAACCACAGGATCGCAGCACATCCAGCCGGGCTGATGGTGAGAGCGCTGGAGGCACCGGCGAATCCGTGTCTGGCCTGCTATCACCACACCGCTTGGTATCTGTCTCAGAGAGTGGGAAAAGAAAACGCTCCTTTAGACAACACGCCATCCAACAGTTCCTTCAATCGTCCAGAGGCGAGGACTAAAGACTAGAACGCCGCGTCTGTGTTCTGGAGAGCCGCCTGCCTTTTTCGCCTGTAATCCCAGCCGATTGTCCGGTTTTTGTCTCGCCTGTTGTCGTCAGGGTTCAGGTCATGGCCCGGTTTCGCTTCGGCTTTGCCTAACAAAGGTCGGTCCCGCAGCCAGTTCAACAAGGATGCTAGAGTCTACTGGTTTCACCACAGCGAGTTCAGATCCGTCCAGCTGGCTTGGTCAAAGTAGAGGAACATCGACACCTCAGCACTCGCCTATGTGCCGTTCAATATTAAACCAAAAAAAAAGACACCAAACAGAGAGACAGAGAAGATAGTGTGGGCATTTGCTGCCTGTTGCAGTACGGGTGTCACTTCCTATAAAGCAGCCTGGCGTGACACCAGACCGGGCCGTGATTGTGGAGAGCCGGGACAAGGAAAAGAGTTAAAAGGGGACATTTTAAAAAAGCAGGTGCCTTTCAGCGAAGACGTGGCAGCTAAATGTCTTGTGAAAAGCCTGTGAATATTATATCGCCCGGCTGTCATTACAAACGCGGGATACCATAATGAAGGACGAAGGAAATATCATTTCGCATTCACACGACAGCATTTGGCCCATTCATAAGCAAAATGAAATATTTATCAGTAAAATGTTTAATATCTTCACTGATAATCTGAAAGAAAAGACAAAAACATGTCTAATAATAGCGAAGCGATGAGACTCAATGTGGAGGTAGAGTCTGGTTGGCTGGTTTTTATTGCTTGTTATTAAATCCTGGCAAAACAATTATTTTTTCCCTTTTGTTAGTAACACAAAAAAATTAAAACACTGCCCCTGGGCCGCGTGGCTCTACTGTAGTGATTAAAAACAGGAAATTGTGATACACAAGCTATTATACAAAGCTATAATCAAATTCATTAATTTTATTCTTTCTAAAGGTGACAGGTTCTCTTAAAGTGAAACAAGCCTTAAAACGCCACATAAGCACGAGTGGGCTGACGCCGCAGCCTCTGGAGCAAGTTCTACTGGGACATACGGGTCGAATGTACCTGGCGCTCTCTGTTTCACGTACCAGATCCCGTTAACCCAAATGGATCTCTGTTTAACGACCATTGGGATCTCGCTTCGTACTTAAAAGCGTTGCATTGTCGTTCCATAACGACATGCCGTGTTCACCGACGGACACCCCACGTGGACGAAAACACGCACTGGGATGTATCCCGGGCACATATGCATGCAAATCGCACACACGCAGACACACACACACACACACACCGTGCAGACTACAGTAAAACAAGGGAGGAGGAGGAGGAGGAAGAAGGTGTAGCCCTTGCAACGGATGAAAAATTTGAAATAGAAGTGGCCACAATCAATTCTGAAACACTGCACAAAATTAATTAGAGTTCTGCATCGGAGGCCCGGCGCGAAGATCCCAGTCGCCCGGTCCCATTTGTCTCCTGCCTCCTGCGATACGCAGGGGGAAGGCTACGGAACAAGCAGGGGCCTGCCCTCACCCCGCCAGCCTCTCACCCCGTCATCAACGGACCTGCCGCACAGATGATTAACTCCGAATTATTTAAATGATTTCAAAAACAGCCACGACAGGACTTACGGCAGCATGGGGAAGAGAAAGAGAGAGAGAGAGGGAGAGAGAGAGGGCGGGGGGGTGGAGGTGTAGATTCATAGCCATTCATCAATATCAACAGTGACGAGCATTGATGTGCCGTGCGCCCGCACACTCTCACACACACGCACACACACACACTCACACACACACGCACACACACACACACACACACACACTGAAACACATCTCTCTTTCTCCCTCTCCGATTCAATTCAAAGGGCTTTATCGGCATGGGAAACATTAAACACGCACAATATTTGACATTCACGTGATTAACTATGTTACATATGCCCTCAAACTCAAGGCACAAAAAAAACACACTCTTGGAATTATCTCACCCGATCGACTAAGCATCTTGTTTAAGCGACTTAATATCCCATTTGAAAGTATTTGCCAAAAATGAAATACTCCGATTGGGCGTATGTCACGAAGAGCCGTTCTCCCTCACGTTTTGTCTGCTGCGTTTCGCTCGGGTTTCGTCTGCGTTCACTTATCGCAACTTTCCATTGGTTAGGAGTTGATCTTATATCACTTGCTGACGGCTAAACACGCATCACCTACGCAGCTAGCGTACCTGTCCTGTGCTTCCTATCTCGACAGAGGAGCTACATTCTGCGTGCCTTGCTATTTCTGCCTCGATTGTGTACAGGTGAAAGCAATTACAGAAACCCCTTAAAAAGGTAGCAGCGCTGATGTTCGCGAGAGCCCCCTTTCCCCTCGACGGTCCACAGGTACAGACAGGCAGGAAGCGCCAGCTTTATTACAGCGCGGACGGTCTGATTACGCCTCATCCTACGGAACTGCGACCAGCTGTGAAAGCCGAGCGACGATTTTCCGTCTCTCCTCAGACGTTACGGATGACAGAGTGATACTATTCAAGATAAAGAGCACATGGGATATGTGATGATTAATGGGGATATGAGAGTAAGCTTTACAGGACGTGTGGAGGATCAGGACACCTACCTGATTAGGACTGATTCTTGTCTTGTTCTTTCCACGAGTGAGCGTTCCCCCGGTAACTGGAGGAGTTTGAAGAACAGAGAAAGAGGAGCGTGATTGCGTGATGTGGAGAAGAGACCTCCAGCGTTGGCTTCTAATGTGACTACGGATTTTTTATTTAACCTTTATTTAATCGGGTAGGCCGAAAATGTAATTTGCAACGGCGACCTGGCCAAGATAAGGCGAAAGAATTTGCAGGACAACATACAGCTACGCAATAAATACACAGAACACATCAGTTGAAGTAGCAATGGGACACAACAAGGCAATATAGGATCGAGTGGAGAGTCAATGTATAGATAATACAGGATGAGCTATATGTAGTTCTGTTGATTTTTTTTTTTTTTTTTTTTTTGTGCATGCTTTCAGGGTGACTAAGGAAATGTACCTGCTTGAGTGTAAACTGCAGATGGGTAGAGCTATGGTGACTAGAGAGCTTTGGTACAGCGGGACGTTGCCTAGCAAAGACTTGTAAACGAGTTGGCACCAGTGAGTTAAACGCTAAGTGTATAACGACAGCCAGCCGACTAATGTAAAGCTTGCAGTGGTGGGTGTTGTATGGGGCATTGGTAACAAAACCTATGACACTGTGGTAAACCTAATCCAATTTTTTCAAGAGAGAATTTAAGGCAGTTCTATAAATGACATCGCTAAAGTCAAATATTGGTATAATAGTCATCTTCACCAAGGCACGTTTGGCGGTATGAGTGAAGGAGTCTCGGTTGCAAAAAAATAAACAAATTTGGTTCTTAATTTTAAGTGCTAACTACTAACGTGACTACTAACCTGACTACATGGCTTTGTAATCCACTGTATATCAAGGTATGTAGGGTGATAAGTCGCTGAAACGACGCGTTTTGTTCAAACGGCTAATTTCTTTACACAGAACCAGCAGTGTGTGTGCAGTGGCTGTGTACCGGTTTTCATTGTCAACATGGTTTGATTTAGCTGTCACTAACACATTTTCGAGATCAGCAACAACCCACAGGTTGCAGTTGGCTTGTCACATATACGTATTTATTTTGAGCGGTTTGGAGAGGAATCTGAACGCTATCAATTGCATCTTTCCCAGGTGACCCGATATAGATTGGATTTTTATCAGGGACCAACTGCACAGTGCTGTTGTACTGAATGGTGTGACAAGTTTAAAGAACAGTGACCGGCAAAAGCCAAGAGCTCGCTAAACAAGGTGGCGGACGGGATAATGACAGTATCAAATCGCCCTAAGGTGTTTGACTCGAGCCGGAGAAATATAAAGTACCTCGACACTTATCAGAGTTTGAAAGCGATACACGACTGAAGTTCACGTCAACAATATAATAACCGTGTATTAGCAAGACCCTTCAACTCTCTGAGGTAAGAATATCAACTGTTTTAAGCTGGTTTTAGCCGCACTCCTTTAAGCACCTCAAACCGTCTAAAAACCTGGTTTAGACAAAATAGGACAGAGTGTGTTTGGTTTTGAGAAACCTCACGACCAATCAGATGAAGAACACATTTTTAAACCCCTCACACACACCGGCGAATAACAAGCAAATAGCAAGGCAAGGGAGGTATTAAAAGACTCTACTGACCTTGTGCGTAATCTAGGCCTGAATATGAGCACGGGATGTCTGGGTTTTTGAAGTACCCTATAACAGATGGGTTTCATCTATAGAGGGAGATCGCCTTCTGCCGTGTATATCCACTAGGGGGGGTTGAAGTGCCCAAGAAGTGCCACTCTTAGCTATCACTCTGGTTTGTAGCTCTATTTCCCATCAACACTCAAATATGAACATGGAAGACAGTTACACTCATTCGTTTTGTGTAACTTTCTAGTAGAACAGACTGGTTTATTAACAAAGTAAAAAGTAACGTCTGCGTATTCAAAACATTTCATTGTGAAATAATGAAGTTTCTGATAAAACAATGGCACTGTGACACATGTCTGACATTGTTTGTAGTTCACTGAGATTTTCGGCAAATACCTCTCAAATAGTTTGAACAATGTACAGAAGAAGTCAGGACTTCCGCCTCGCAATAAAACAAAACAACGTCTCACCCTCGGTCACGTGAATACACTTTGCACATCGTCATCCGGCAGACGCTTTCCTGTCAAAAAACATCTCTATAGATGTACAGTACAGAGCAACATATTGAAGATATGCTTTAAGCTTTGATGGGGCACGGAAAAACTCCAAACATGACAGTCACATTTGGATAAGAACAAGTATTTTACACCGTTCTTGGTTGATTTGAATTCACAACTGTTTCGCTTCTTCACAGTTGACACCTAATATTTCTTCTGCACAGAATAGGGAAATGGTTGAACTGTGTTGGTGAACTAATACAGATAACGATAATTATAACTTGACGAGCCTGCACATGTTTTCACAACTTAATTTTAACCCATGCAGTCACTCTTTTCAGTTCTTTGCAGACAATGACTGGAGTGAACTGAAATAACCCCATCACTGATGCAGTTTACCCCTGCTAAGCATCTTATTTTCTGTATCTTCTCATCACCTCACGGTAAACACCTACAGCCAGGGCCAAAAGTGTTTCGGTGCACCTGTTCTATAGAGAATTGGAGAAAAGGACACATTCTCGTGTTTTGTTTCATCTTGTTGTACCGTAATGAGTGTGGAGAAATGTGAAGAAAAACGGGCACAATTTTTCGTGAACAGATGAGTACAAATTAGAGATGGTTGCCTATGTGTATAGAAAACGAAATAAAACCATTTAAGAAAATAACACATTCCTCACAGTTAAACACGTTGGTGTGTGATGATTTGGGGTTGCTCAGGGGAGAACGCACTTATTTAGGAACGCAATGCCAAACCCAGTGTCAAATTCATTGGTCAGGAAGACAATGACTCCAAACCAATTAAAAAGCACCCCAAACTTGACCAAACTCTATTTGAAGTGGCCGGCAATGAGTTCAAACCTAAATCCTATTGAGAAGTTGTCAAAGAGATCTGAAATCAGTAGTTGGAATCTCTGTGAACTGAAACAGTTTCAACAAGAACGGCCTCTACTGAGAGGTTGAACCATGGCTATAGTGAGCACTTGATTGCAGGTATTTTAACCAAAATCTGTGCTACCAAATCCTGTGTATAGGATGTAAATAATTTCCTCTCTGCTACTCTCTAATATACATTACTCCTTTACAGTCAGAGCCCTGAATGCAAACAGAGTGCTGTTAGAAATTGCAATTTTTCCGGCTCTGGAGGGCCGAAAAAAATCTGTTTTTCATTCTCTCTTATACAGGAACTGATTCTGACCAGGGTGCAATCACCAGTTTTGGTCCTCAAAGACTAGAGTTTATTAGAATAGTTTGGTTGATTTAACCGTGATGGAACACATGTCCAAACAAATGTTCACTAAATGGGTTCCTTTAGATATTCAACACAGGTAGCCTACAGACTGTAGAACCAAAACACATTAGTTAAATTCATTAATGATAAGCTATGTATTATTTACAATATCACGCTGTCCTGGATGCTTGCAATATGTCATGAATGTGTTTGGTCTCTCATCTTGTGTTGGTTTATATATGACTAATGCTTTACCATTGAGTCCAGGGTATTCACATTGTGGATTCTCAATTATTCTGGTTTTTAATTTAAGTGTCTTCCAACTGTCTCAATAAGCACTTCAATGTGAAGACAGGAAATCCCATTTATTTGATCCTGATGTGGGAGTCGTTTGAGATTCCCTATCCATATTGTTTTTAAATGCTTGTGAAGCCACTAATCTGTCATTTTCAATGTTCTTTTGTAGGTTACTTAAGTCTTTTTTTCAAAACAGATTAAATGTGTCAGTCTATTACATAAATAACCCCTGTCATTGTTGAATCCTCTGCCACAAAAGCTTTCTCGAGTATTTCGATGTTTTAAGTTTATTCTTGTCCACTGCAATTTTATACTGCAATACCGCACATCGTTTCTACTAATTGTTTATCGGAAAAGTTCACGCAACAGGCAAGCCAGGAATGCCAATCTGAGTAGCCTGAATCTTCTCACATAACAACAAGAGGGTCTAAGAGAAAATACGTATCACTGCGTTAGTTCTGCTTGTGAAAGACGAGTGTAGACGAGTCTCGTGGAGACAAGTCTGCTTACAGGGGGGAGATTGACTATCTGATGTCCTTGTGCAGTCTGAACAACTTGGAGCTCAGTGCCCAACAGAGATCTCTGTCACCATGGTAATGGACTATTTAGAACTTTCCCCTCTGGCAAAAGGTTGAGGTCTATCAAGACAAAATCCTCTCTTCACAAGAACAGTTTCTTTCCTACAGCGGTAGGCCTCAGGAACATGCCCCCTGGAGCCGAACAGACTATAGTCTGCTCCTCACTTTCAATATATCTCTGAGGGAGATACCAATTTTGACATCAATTTACGCAGTTTATGACCATTTTTAAGGTTCGTATTGAATTGTGAATTCATGATTTGTACTGTAACTTCTGTTTTAACCTTGGAGACCTTCTCAGTAGTTGGAAATACGTTCCACACCATGTTTCTGTCAATATTGTGTCTGCTTGAATAATCATTTGAATAAAAGTGTGTAAGCTGTTTGTATTTAGGCTATTGAATGTACTGCAATATTTATCCCAAAAAATTGTTTCCCATCTTTTTCATCTTCCCTGATGCTCTGATCCAGAAAAACATTGTGTTTCATGTATATTGAAGTGCATGGACATTAGTGCTGCTCTGATATGCACACGTCTACTCTACACTATCCAAACGGAGAGCTTTATTAACCGAATTCCCTTCAAGCGGAGTTCTTTCATTCAATGCTTTTGGTCTGTCACTAGAAATCCGGCACTTAAAACACTGAAACATTTGAAGTTCTTGTCAAAAACCCAAGTCCTTTCAGAAAATGTCTAATACCAAGGCGCAATTAAATCAAAAGGCTTTTCCGTAGCCTCAGAACTTCGAGACGACGTTAACTTCTGGGCAAAAGCTGCTAGCATCGCGTCGGATAGGGGGTTACATTGCCTGCTGTCAGAAACCAAGGGTTAATGCATCACGATTAGCACTCATGGGTCCTGATCTGATATATTTTTAATTAACGGTATCCCATTCGAGCGCTTGAAGGAACAAAAAAAAACGGGAAACTTTTGACAGCTCTAATTAATGAGCGTGCGAAACATGGTAGCCAATCTCATGGAAGACGTTGGCTTCATTAGACGAGCCAGTCTGGAGCACATCAAACGGGTCTGGATGGCCTGTCTGATCCATGCCTTTATTCCCCCTTCAGAGTGGCAACAGGGAGAGGGGTGAGAGAAAGGAGGGGGGAGACGGGGTGGGTGGTGGGCGGGGAGATAGAGTGTAGGGACAAAGCGAAGGCAAGGCTGCCACATCACAACAGGGGAGATGAATGACTTTTTACCTCTGGACACACGGCCTTAATGAAACCTCCAGGGGCGAAACAATGGCGTTGCATTCACAGAAATGCTCACGTGTACACAGGACACACACATATATAAGAGATATTCCACAGGACACACACACACATATATAAGAGATATTCCACAGGACACACACATATATATAAGAGACATTCCACAGGACACAAACATATATATATAAGAGATATTCCACAGAACACACACATATATAAGAGATATTCCACAGGACACACACATATATATATATATAAGAGATATTCCACAGGACACACACATATATAAGAGATGTTCCAAAGGACACACACATATATATATAAGAGATATTCCACAGGACACACATGTATATAAGATATATTCCACAGGACACACACACGTATATAAGAGATATTCCACAGGACACACACATATATAAGAGATATTCCACAGGACATACACACACACACACACATATATAAGAGATATTCCACAGGACACACACACATATATAAGAGATATTCCACAGGACATACACACACATATATAAGAGATATTCCACAGGACACACACATATATATAAGAGACATTCCACAGGACACAAACATATATATATATAAGAGATATTCCACAGAACACACACATATATAAGAGATATTCCACAGAACACACACATATATAAGAGATATTCCACAGAACACACACATATATTAGAGATATTCCACAGGACACACACATATAAGAGATATTCCGGGCATCCACATAAACTATCGTGCGTACATTGATCGGCACAATCAAAGTCTCTCCTTCTCTTAAACGCGCATGCGCATCGAAAGAAGGCCGACGACGGAATGTTCCGGTTCAGGCAGGCATGGAAATCTGACACCAAATGACGAACACGGAGAACTACAGAAAAACAAGTGAATCAAACATCAAAAACCTTTTCCTAAACACACTGTAGTCAAATATACGCCGTTCCACTTCTAAATCATTTGTATATTTTTCATAGTATAGATGCGATGGGCTGTTGAAACACAGTTGCCTCCCGCGCCTGGAAACATAACTCAAAAAGGCGTGCACTATCGCTGGTGCAGCCAGCTCATAAGACCGTGATAAAGCCAGGACCAGGGGAACAAACAGAGACATCAATCTTCACTGATCTGCCGATAGAGTGAAAGAGAGGACCCAAAATGGAGAAACAAATTAGATGTCAATATGAGGGCCTCAGACCAGGTCATATGCTGGCATTGTGCTACACACTGACCCGGGTGTGTGTGTGTGTGTGTGTGTGTGCGCGCCTGCGCGCGTGTGTGTGTGTGTGTGTGTGTGTGTGAGAGAGAGGAAAAGCTAGAGAGAAAGATAGAGTTTTAGGTTGTTGGTATAGGATGTTAAAGGAAACTAATGACAGGAGAAGTAAATTCACATCCTGAGTTGCTCCAGTGAAAAAACATATAACACTTTCTTTGTTAATTTTGTGCTGATAAATACAGCGGATTACTCTCCGAGTAAAAACACAAAATCTGAGTTGCGTTGATCAATCAAATCTCAGACGATATGAAATGAAGTCTCACAATGAGTTAAAACCGAAATCCTGACACGCAGTCAACGTACCTCATCGATCAAAAATAACATCACTCATTTTTAATGATGCCGTTTGCGATACACCAGCACGACCCTTCAACCGTTTTGGAAATTTCAGATTGTTAGCGCGGGTGTAAAAGTTCAAAGTTTGTCTCTCCTTCCGGAAACTTCCCCGGCTTCCCAGGCGGAGGTTCAGTCAATCAAAGTCCAAATGATTTATTGGCATGTGTGACATTTCTGTGGCGTGCCGCTTCGGGTCCTTCCTCTATCCATCCCTCTCTGTAATTCTCGCAATTAATGCATAACGGCAAGCCCGGGTTATCTCTCCCTCTCTCTCTCCCTCTCTCTCCCACCTCTCTACATCCCTCACTTCCCCCTCCATCACTCTCAGATCATGTGAGGGGATCGGCCCAGCTTATCTTTCCTCTCTGTGCTCTTATGAATATGCAAGCGCCTCTTATCCACGAGCCAGCCTAAGGTAACAGTCGGTGATCAACTCGGTGCATAAAAATGAACTTCTTGTTCGGTGGCAAAGTTACAGAGGAGATGGAGAACGTCGTTAACCTTCTATCAAGCTCTCTGCCTACTTTTAAACTTGCATTTATCCACCACACAGATATGTGTCTGTCACTGACTACTAGCTGGTTAGTTATTTAGTCATAAAGGGTCTCTGACTACTAGCTGGTTAGTTATTTAGTCATAAAGGGTCTCTGACCGCTAGCTGGTTAGTTATTTAGTCATACAGGGTCTCTGACTGCTAGCAGGTTAGTTATTTAGTTATAAAGGATCTCTGACTACTAGCAGGTTAGTTATTTAGTTATAAAGGGTCTCTGACCGCTAGCTGGTTAGTTATTTAGTTATAAAGGGTCTCTGACTGCTAGCAGGTTAGTTATTTAGTTATAAAGGGTCTCTGACTGCTAGCAGGTTAGTTATTTAGTTATAAAGGGTCTCTGACCGCTAGCAGGTTAGTTATTTAGTTATAAAGGGTCTCTGACCGCTAGCTGGTTAGTTATTTAGTCATAAAGGGTCTCTGACCGCTAGCTGGTTAGTTATTTAGTTATAAAGGGTCTCTGACCGCTAGCTGGTTAGTTATTTAGTTATAAAGGGTCTCTGACCGCTAGCTGGTTATTATTTCAGTCATACAGGGTCTCTGACTACTTGCTGGTTAGTTATTTAGTCATAAAGGGTTTCTGACCGCTAGCTGGTTAGTTATTCAACACTGATTCAGACAAATGCAATTTGCTAGTTGAGTATGATACCACATTTTGCCCCAGAGGAGGCATCATTCATGGGTGCTGCTGTTTGTCTGTTTGCCATGTACTCTCATATCTCCACCCAGCACAGCTAGAGGAGGACAATCTCTTGGTTTACACCTAGTTTCCAGCCTTTCTGGGGCTTGTCTGGAACCGTTGTGTTCCTACATCTACCACGCTGCATAGCCCATTCTGGTGGATTGACCGATTGGTACTGGTGTCCTGTAACACTCCAATCCTGAACGTTCACTCTCTGTTTTAGGTCATTAGACACGGTGACTGACAGCCCATTCCCAGACACTCCCACTCAGTTATGGTCACTGTCATGTGACGGCTGGTCTCAGAAAAGTTGGACTCAATCCGTCTCAATCAGAGACCTCCGCGACAGTGAGACATCGAGTGAAACTTCACAGGCAGGTCCGAGAATGCCATTTCTGACCATTGGCAATGAACAGCCTTCCCGAGAACCTTTGGTGGTACAGAGGAAGCCCAGATGGAAGTCCAAGAGGAAGCCCAGATGGAAGTCCAAGAGGAAGCCCAGATGGAAGTCCAAGAGGAAGCCCAGATGGAAGTCCAAGAGGCTGCCCAGATGGAAGTCCTAGAGGAAGCCCAGATAGAAGTCCAAGAGGAAGCCCAGATGGAAGTCCAAGAGGAAGCCCAGATGGAAGTCCAAGAGGAAGCCCAGATGGAAGTCCAAGAGGATGCCCAGATGGAAGTCCAAGAGGAAGCCCAGATGGAAGTCCAAGAGGAAGCCCAGATGGAAGTCCAAGAGGAAGCCCAGATGGAAGTCCAAGAGGAAGCCCAGATGGAAGTCCAAGAGAAGGCCCAGATGGAAGTCCTCTCTATCTCACTCAATAGAACATTTCAATGTTTTTCTCTCAGACTATTGTTTTATTTCTACAAGATTTGCTAATTTTATGAACTAACTCCACAACAAAGTGCCATTAAATTAGAAAGTAAAGTGTTGAGGGTAACAGATGATTGACAGTGAGCGGCCTGCGTTGGGATTGAGCAAACGACAAGACTTTAACCATTTATTATCTGCACTTCAACATCAAGGAGAAACCTTTTTCCATTGACAGCCCAGATGCAGGGTGTCAAATGTTTTTTTTCCCATTGCTTTTAAGTGCTACATTTGATGGTTTATACATTGTTTTGGTTCATTTCATTTTATCTCCCAGGAGACAGTTTTTCTCGCATGGTTCATTGAGGCCTTCTCTTACCATGTGATCACTGATTAAAGTCCTTTAAGTGTCACCTGCCTGCCAACTCTGCCACTGCGTACACCGGAGTAAAGATGCCAAATTAGACTCAGCAAACACTAATATTTCACAGGGTGGAGCGAGAGAGAGAAACGAGAGAAAGAGATATAAAGGGGGAAAAACTAAAGGCCCCAGAAATGAAGAACAGAGTCCTACTCCATCGGGCACAGGCGTCCCTGGTGATTTTAATTCGATCTGAAACGGCGGCACGTGGAAACGTCGTGGAAGTCCACAAATATCATGTCAAATGAAGTTTAATGTGTAATAGTGTTTTAAAGCGCTTTCATTTGAAAAAGAATAATAATCCGTGTTGTCTCTTTCTCCTCCGAGTTTGATCGGTGCAACAGAGGGGACGGGCGTATCGCTTAATGAACGACAAACAAAAACATGCACAGTGTGTTTTGCAGTATACATACCACTTGAATACAGTAAGAGCATGTCCACCCTGATTCCCGGTTCAAAGGGTCACAAGGAAAAAAATCTGACGGGAGCGGATTCATTAATTCAATTTGTCAGCCGCTCTGGAGCGGTTTCGAGAAAACCATAACGGCATGAGACAATTTTAGTGCCAGTACCAGGGACAAACGAGGTTCTGCAACAATAACAGTTCGTGATTAAGGAAGGATTCAACCATCAAGTATGAGAGAAGTGTGTTCTGACAACGGTGAACCCGCCTCATCCAATGGTTAGCAGCGCCATCTGTTGGATTGTTTGGACAGCACCACTGGCTGCCCAAACGGCAGATCAATCCAATCTGAAGTCAATGGTCAAATACTATTTTCTCATATCACACTTTTAGATACGTAGCCCACGGCAGGTATGGTCCCCTCCTGTTGTCCTCACGCACTCTCGAATATACTATAAAAACACACCAATGACTGTACTGTGTACACACACACAAACAGAGACCTCTGACATACTGAACAGATGACATCTGGTCTCCGAGTTAAACGTTGTGCATCCTGTTTCACGATACATCCTGTTTCACGATAGACAACAAATTAAAAAACAAGTGTATTTTTAAATAAAATCCCACAACGTCTTCTCTTCTCAGCCCAATTTAATGCACACTTTAGTTACCCTCTACAAACATTAAAATTGAAATAAATAATATATTCTTGTCACTTTTCAGCAATAACCCTGCCTTCGAGTTATGGACGGGGTAGATTTTCCAGATGGAGATTCTTTCAGTCAATGCATTTATATGAATTCATAGATGACATTTAGATCTGCTCATTGTGTGTCTTGTACGGTCGAATGGATCAGAATTGCAATGTATCACGGTTAAACTGCTACTGACTGACTGACTGCTGCACAAATAACAATCAGTCAATGTTGGTGATTTAAGGTGATTTGTGGCTCAGTCAGTACGCAGCAGCCTACGGTCATTTTGATCATCTCAAACACGGCTATTTCTTCAGAAGTTGCCGCCCACACAGATTTCACACCGCTTCCTCGGCGTGCGCGGCATCAAATTGTTCCTGGTTTGTGGACACGCGAAACACAATCACATTCAGTCATAACGTATAATTGTATCATTCCTTCAAACTTGTCACACGCCTCGAAACATTAAAGCCGTGACCTTGACCCCCACCACCACCACCACCTGTAGTTTCTGATATGTGCGCTGTGCAGAGATTAGAGATATCAAAAATATATTTCATTACTCCACACTCAGGGAAAACGCAGGCCTCAAGTGCACGCTCTCACACACCATTATTAGATTCCTTAAATCATTGACATCAGTGGCCGTTGTCTGGACAAACACACACATTCCCTCCCACTCCTTTGGGTAACCACTGGGTGTTAATGTCACAGCGGCCATATCTTTTGTATTTTGCCCACATGTTCTTCTTCTCCAGCTCAACGTATCCCAGTGAAGCGATGACCCCTGGTTTTAATGCAGCAATAGAAGAGAGAAAACAAATATTGTCTAAAAAAGGTGTAATAAAATGTTTAGGATCATGGTTAGGTTTTAATGGACGACTTGGTAAACATCTCAATGTGTGATGACATAGAGCTAATTTAAAGCACATGAGAGGCATCCTTCATTCAGCCTCCAAATAGCACTCCCAACACCTCCCCCATCAAGTCTGGCAGTGTTCTGAGGTACTACCTTCAGAGTACACAAACAGTTTTCGCACAACTTTTTTATTTATGTAACAATAAATCCTAGATCCCATTATATATAAATATATATATATAGTGGATATAAAAAGTCTACACACCTCTAAATGCCAGGTTTTTATGTTTTGAAAAAAATAAGATTAAAAGATAAATTAAGATTAAAAGATAAATATTAAAAGATAAATCATATTTTTTTTAAATAAAAACCTTACAATAACCTGGTTGCATACGTTTGCACACCCTCTTATAACTGGGGATGTGGCTGTGTTCAGAATTAACCAATCACATTCAAACTCATGTTAAATAGAAGTCATTAAACACCTGCCATTATTTAAAGTGACTCTGATTAATCACAAATAAAGGTCAGCTGTTCCAGTAGGATTTTCCTGACATTTTCTTAGTTGCATCTCAGAGCAAAAGCCACGGTCCGCAGAGAGCTTCCAAAGCTGTTGAAAGATATCAGTCATGAGCAGGGTAAAAAAGAATTTCCCAACGCATTTGATGTACCATGAAACGCAATGAGTGTTTCAAGTGGAGAAAATATGGCACATCAGAGACACTACCAAGAACTGGACTGTCTGTCACAGAACCTGGCTGGAGTGTGGATAAAAGCTGCTTGCAGAGCGTGTAGTCATGTTTGTGGTATTTATTCGTTAACAAAGCAAATACTCACCAACGAACGGAAAACGCTAACTGTGAATGAAATAAAATTGCGCATTTACGGCGACTTACTAAAAAAACAAACACAGCTAACAATAAACCAACACTCACCTAAATACGTATGCAACATTGAAATAATATCCAGCTACGAGTAACATTACCCAGGACAAATAACCCGGCTTATTGCTAATTTGCCCCAGCTGTGCAAACGAAACTAGCCATGTGCACCCCACTAACAGCCTTGTGTTGAACAAAAACTCACCACTTGTGACAACGTCCCTCTGTAATTGATGAAAACGGGAGAAGAAAAATGGTCAGGGAGGCGTCTAAGAGGCCTACAGCAACATTAAAGGAGCTTCAGGAGTTTGTGGCAGATACTGACTGTGTGCTACATGTGTCAACATTCTCCCGTATTCTTCATATGTATGGGCAATGGGGTAGGGTGGCAAGACGTAAGCGTTTTTTTACAAAGAACATGCATGCCCAGCTGATGTTTGCAAAAAAGTCTCCCAAAAGCATGTGGGAAAATGTGTTATGGTCTAATAAAACCAGGGTTGAAGTTTTTGGCCATAACCCAAAAAGGTATGTTTGGCGCAAAAACAACACTGCACATCACCCAAAGAACACCATACTCACAGCGAAGCATGATGGTGGCAGCATCATGCTTTGGGGATGTTTTTCTTCACCATTACAAAGCAGCAAACAGGTATTAGAAGCTGCTGGTGCCTCTGGAGTCCCACGGACCTCAAGGTGTAGGATCATCCAGAGGCTTGCAGTTGTGCATAAACATACTACTCGGTCACCCCTAACCAATGATCACAAGCAGAAACAGTTGCAGTCGGCCCAGAAATACATGACAAATTTTCAAACAGTCTTGTTTCCTGATGAGTGCCGTGCAACCCTGGATGGTCCAGATGGATGGAGTAGTGGATGGAGTAGTGGATGGAGTAGTGGATGGTCCAGATGGATGGAGTAGTGGATGGAGTAGTGGATGGTCCAGATGGATGGAGTAGTGGATGGAGTAGTGGATGGAGTAGTGGATGGTCCAGATGGATGGAGTAGTGGATGGAGTAGTGGATGGAGTAGTGGATGGAGTAGTGGATGGAGTAGTGGGTGGAGTAGTGGGTGGAGTAGTGGATGGAGTAGTGGATGGAGTAGTGGATGGAGTAGTGGATGGTCCAGATGGATGGAGTAGTGGATGGAGTAGTGGATGGAGTAGTGGATGGTCCAGATGGATGGAGTAGTGGATGGAGTAGTGGATGGAGTAGTGGATGGTCCAGATGGATGGAGTAGTGGATGGAGTAGTGGATGGAGTAGTGGGTGGAATAGTGGATGGAGTAGTGGGTGGAGTAGTGGGTGGAGTAGTGGGTGGAGTAGTGGGTGGAGTAGTGGGTGGAGTAGTGGATGGAGTAGTGGATGGAGTAGTGGATGGAGTAGTGGATGGAGTAGTGGGTGGAGTAGTGGATGGAGTAGTGGATGGAGTAGTGGATGGAGTAGTGGATGGAGTAGTGGGTGGAGTAGTGGGTGGAGTAGTGGATGGAGTAGTGGATGGAGTAGTGGATGGAGTAGTGGATGGAGTAGTGGATGGAGTAGTGGATGGTCCAGATGGATGGAGTAGTGGATGGAGTAGTGGATGGAGTAGTGGATGGAGTAGTGGATGGAGTAGTGGATGGAGTAGTGGATGGAGTAGTGGGGAGTAGTGGATGGAGTAGTGGATGGAGTAGTGGATGGAGTAGTGGGTGGAGTAGTGGATGGAGTAGTGGATGGAGTAGTGGATGGAGTAGTGGATGGAGTAGTGGATGGTCCAGATGGATGGAGTAGTGGATGGAGTAGTGGATGGAGTAGTGGATGGAGTAGTGGATGGTCCAGATGGATGGAGTAGTGGATGGAGTAGTGGATGGAGTAGTGGATGGAGTAGTGGATGGAGTAGTGGGTGGAGTAGTGGGTGGAGTAGTGGATGGAGTAGTGGATGGAGTAGTGGATGGAGTAGTGGATGGAGTAGTGGATGGAGTAGTGGATGGAGTAGTGGATGGAGTAGTGGATGGAGTAGTGGATGGAGTAGTGGATGGAGTAGTGGATGGCCACTATGCCCCAATAAGGCTGCGATGTCAGCAAGGAGGTGGCCCCAATCCTCCTATGACCTCAACCCTATTGAGAACCTTTGGAGCATCCTCAAGCAAAAGGTCACTGAGAGTGGGAGGCAGTTTGCATCTAAACAGCAGCTCTGGGAGGCTATTCTGAATGCTGCAAAGAAATTCAAGCAGAAACTCTCCATAAACTCAGAATGGACTTCAATGGATGCAAGAATTGTGAAGGTGATATCAAAGAAGGGGTCCTATGTTAACATGAAACTTGCCCTGTTAATACGTGTGTGATTGAAATAGCGTTTGATTTCAGTAAATATGACTTCATAATGCTGCAAATTCAGCAAATGACCATTTTCAGTTTTTTACAAATATGATGTGTTTTGAGACTCTGTTGTGCATAATAATTTGAAACAGTGCATTTTTACTTTTGAAAAAATACTGTTTTCATTGGGTGGTTCGTTGAATGGAATTGGACTTATACCCTTGAAAATTATACTGACTATTATTTGCATCAACTATTTAGGAAGGTCTGTGAAAAATATCATTTGCATAATAGTTTGTAACGCTGTATATATCTATAGTTAACAACCCATGAAAAGCTATAAAACAGATTTTTAGACCTATTTCTTATATTTCAATCTGAAGGTTGTGTAGTGTGAAATACAT
The DNA here is from genome assembly GCA_029465975.1 of Dallia pectoralis. NCBI lineage: Eukaryota > Metazoa > Chordata > Actinopteri > Esociformes > Umbridae > Dallia > Dallia pectoralis. The sequence continues at coordinate 3,964,629 of CM055762.1, read as the reverse complement.
TAGAAGGTTCAGCCAAACGCCAAGGAGAATTGCCAGGTAATAACGTTGTAGGAAGTTCTGTGAAGAAAAGAATCCTTGATTGAGTTATTTTCGCCCCATTTTGATTTAATGCCGTGTCCTTCCTGTCCACTCTATTTGAAGAGACACATTCGTGTGACTTATCTTTTAGAAATAGGGTTAACGTTTTTGGTAGCTCAGAGCTTTTCGACCCTGCGATATAGATCTTCTGAAAGGTATCGAAGAATACTTGAGCCTCGTGATTCATTTGTAGTCTACGCTCGTTGAAATTGCGCACTACTTTCGCGATGAATCCTGTTAAGGATAAATGCCAGGCAGTTCCTAGCTCGAGAGAGAAAACAATAACTGATTTGAAAAAAAGGATTCCAAAAACAAACCGAAAATGAAGGTGATGCTTTTTCTACCGCTCGTTTTGGGGCATATTAATTCGATATCGCAAAACGCAATAACACTTTGTATTAAATACACTGCCTAGTGAAACCCTTGCTGTTAGATAACAGATTGGAAAGCAGCATTCCAAATATCCAACCAGGCTAATGACTAAGTGACAAGTGGACTTTCTCAACCATACAAATGCGTCCTATCAGTGGAAGTGCTCTGTTCACATCAGACAGGGCGGCATTTAGGGTGTTTAGTGTGAATTGCCGAAACAATAATGATCACCTCTACCTCGATTACAATATTCAGAGCATGAAGTGTGCTATTATGAACATGCACTGTGATCATCATATCCCCATCAGACCCGTGACCAGAACTGACTGAGTAGTAGAGGCAGGTAGGCCTGGTCATTACAACCGAGAGCGGGGTCCACATTGTCCACCTAAAAGAAATGGCCTAGTTGGCTTCCGAAATGCACTTTTTTTTGCTGTCACGGACGGAGTCAGGTTCCCTGTAGCGGATGAATCCTTTATTTTCTTTAACTGTGTCGCAGTAAAACTGCTAAATCGTTACCATACCGACTTGTACATAACAAAATGAACAAAGGTGTGATGTAGCGCAGACGGCTCTTCTCCAACAAGGGCACAATCAATATACATATACTTCAGACAACCCGGACATGTAACATATAACAATACCAAACAAAGACACGCCCAAACACTGTAATAACCAGGGAAATGGGCACCTGGTTTGGCCAATAACCGGACGAGACAATTGTGTGACATAGAGGGTAGAGTGGAGCTAGAAGACCGGTGAGAGCCACTGCTGAAGCCAGTTACAACCAGACCCGTCTACCAATCAGGGGACCAGAAATGGATTTGCGACCCCTAGTTTGGGAAACGACGAGCCAGATGCTATGCAACCAGAGAGCTCGAGGTCGAAGTTCCGTACTGGTTTCAGAGAGGACCAGGTGGCCGCTGTGGTTCGCTCCATCCTCTCTTCTGCAAGGGGGAACTTCTCTCAGGCTAGTGGACTCTAGGTGTGCGTTTACCAGTCATAAATACAATCGATGGGGTCACTCCACCCTCTAGTAGGCCTCTAAAAGAGCAAGATCCCTCACTCCGGGGCCATATAAAAACACACCAATGTCTGTCTCTTTCCACTTGTCTAGTGAGCACGCTCGGCTGTGACACAGAGCTACATAACTCATTCACGGAGACCTTCAGAACAGCAGAACTTGGTGGAAACAGCACGACACGCATCAAAGGAATACAAACCTTGTTTACATTCAACCCTCGACAATTTCAAATGACCCATACCGGCGACCTGATACCGCATTTCCGATTTGGCGCCTCTCGACATTTGACCCGAACGTTCCCAGAAACACATAAGAGGCAAAGGCGGTGTAAAATCGTAAAAATGCTCCCTCTTGATAAGGTGTGCACCCGTCCCCTGAGGAGACTGGGGACTTGGCGCGGCGGCGAAGAGACAAGTGTGGAGCGCAAGTTTCAAAACGAGGCTCCCTCGTTAGACGAACGAGGCGTGTGCTCTCACGCCACTCTGATGATTATTGTTTTATTTCCCGGGAAAAGATGCAAGCCGAGCTGCCGGGTAATATTAATTCAGGTATGGAAATATTAACGTGGCGTACGCGAGGGGCCGTTTGCCTTAGTCATTAGGACACGTTAGCGGCAGTCTCGGAGGTATGACGTACAACATATCTCCTTTCCAGCTCAAACAGGAGCGGATACGATGACGGCCAGACACCCGCAGCAGAGGAATATGTTGTGTTGAAGAAAGGGAGAGGAAAGAAACAAGAGCACAAACTGGATTTATTTATTTTTCTTCATCAGTTGATAACAGCATTGCAGTGTGACAAACTTGAAACCATGCTTTTTGCCCTGGGCCAAGTTAATTGCATACATTTTCTCTGACAATTTCACAAAAAGAGAAGACAGGGAAGGGGAAAAAGGAACAGCGCTGACTGTGTTTGTTACTGAAGTCCCCCTGTCATTTCTCACCAATGATGAAATTAGTACAAAGTGTTCTCTCTGGCTATAATCAATCATTACTTTTACTGGGTGCCACCAAATATTGCTGAAACCATATTTCCACCACTTGAGGACAAATGCTTCTCGATTGTGTGGCACCCTTGTCTATAAATATATCTCAGTGCAGCTCCCTGCAGTATAACATTTAGGTTCGTACAGAGAAAACATCTGTTTCTGCAAGCCCGGAGACAGACAAACTGCGGGTCTGAACCCGAAAACAGAAATGTGCGTTAGGTTGCTTTTCTGAGAGCTTTTGGCGCCTACTAGTGTCCGTACACCACACTACAGGAATAATGCCATTGATGTTGTTTCACAACACACAGTGCATCGCACTCTGCCGTGTCCGGGGATGAAAAGGCACGTACCAGTCCGAGTGCCAATGAGGCACGGGAGTGTCGGATCTGGACCTTGGAGCGATGGAAGAATGTCGCCGGGTCCAATGAGTCCCGTTTTTTTTATATATATATCAATGTTCTGTTGGAAAACCCTGAGTCCAAGCATTTATGTGGACGGGAATTTGGCACATCGGGTTCATATAAACGTGGTTGCAGACCTGGTATACCACTTCATGGTAATGGAGTTCCCTGATGGCAGAGACCTCTCTCAGCAGGGTAATGTGCTGCCCGGGCACACGGCCCACAAGGAATGGTTTGAGGAACGGGTTAGAGGTTTGCCCTGTCCAAATTCCACCGGGTTTTAATCTGATTGTGCATCTGTTGAATGTGCTGGACCCACAAGTTCTTCTATGATGGCTCCGCCTCGCAACATACAGGACTTAAAGAACCTGCTATAATGCCTTGTCGATAGATACCCCGGGAACCCTAGTGGAGTCCTTGCCTCGGTGGGTCACCATTGGTTGGCCGCACGCGGCGGGCCGACAGCGTATTAGGTACACGGTCATACTGTTTTGGGTCATCACTTATTACATTTATATGTATACACGCAGCATATATACATGAATACATGGGCAACATCGATTTCAACTGTAAATTAAAGTTGACAGGGCATCATTTTAAAGTTGTTGACAATGTTTTGGCTCATTAGTGTATGTATATAATACCACAGCTGGCACCCTCCATGATCAATCTCTGCTAGTGATGATGTTGATTACCCCATCAAATCCAAACCCCATCAATTTGTCCCGTCTGGAATTGTGCTGCCGGAGCGCATTTGTACATCTCCAAGCGACCGCGTGTTACGAAAAGGAACCCGAAACGTCTATATTTTCTGGTTTGCGAGGAATAGCGTTCGGGAGTCACACGAGCGCGCTGAGGGATGCGGACAGTGTTTTAAAACTGACAAAGCTCCCATCAGCGCTATCGCAGGATTTCCTGGGTCCCATCAGATGGCGATGGAGCCGGCATTGGAGCGCGGCGTGATTTGTAAGGGTAGTTTGGCTCTCATTTCCCCTGGCCACGCATGCTGTCGCTCGCCGGGGCCTAGCCTCCTGTGAAAAGTGTCCGGGACTCCCAGAGGAAAATCTGTTTCGAATCGCATTACAGCCATTTCCCATTTGGAATGATGGGACAAGCCCCAACAGAAATAAAATATTTATCATGTTGTATTAACCCCAACCCACCTCTATAACCACACTAACACCCCCAGTCACTGCACTGAATTAATTATCCTATTAGGCCACAGCTCAGGTGTTTTTTTGTTGTTGTTGTTTCGCTGGGTGTTCATGCACACGAACGGGTGCGCCGCAAACAGAGACAAACACCACTGAACAATAGATGTATGTATAAACCGGACCAGAATCACTACATCAAGTAATCATATTATTCCTGACCTCTCTCGCTCTCTCTGGGCAAGCGAGCGGGGGACAAAGAGAGCGAGGAAATAAGAGAGGAAGAAATACAGATCCGATATTGTGTATGCCCAGGAAAAGAGTACATTTATTTGAGGTCACGTTAAAATACAGCTTGTCTAAAATATCTTTGCCCATCAGGCAACTTAAGAGTGTGATTGCGGTTTAATGTCTCAGTCCCTGCCGCAGAGAAGCATCCCCACAGCATGACGCGTCCACTACCATGCTCCTTCCCCTTAGGGAAGATATATATTCACGTTACCAAGCGGAATAATGTAAACACCAGCCAGAATGAATGAAGAAAATTCAGGACTATAGAATGGCTTGCAGTTAATGAAATCTAATTCCAGTTCAGGAGAACAGTACCGTGAGGTGACTGTTACATAGTCGCCCCATCCTGTGACTGTGCCACTAAAGTTACTATGCTCTTCAGAACGACCCAATGTTTTTCATTGGAGATTTCATGGCCATGTGCTGGATTTCAGTTATGGAGTTATGGGTGTGGCTAAAACACCTGAACTCAATAACAAGCCCACATACTTTAGTCATATAGTGTATTTCACTACAGTCCATGTCGAATGCCTTTTTTGCAGGCAAATCGCATCAATTCCATTTCAAACCCCGACAATCTAATAAGGGTGCCGAACTAAAATAATCATCTTAGTGTACTTCCTAAATTGTTGGTTATTGAAATAACATCGACCGAAACCTTCCCCTAGTCCAGTATCTACACGGACTTCTCAACCACACAGTCATTAAAGCACTGACTAATTTGTCTCAGGACAAAGCCAAATATCTCACTCCCATTAGACTTGTCCTTCTGATCGGACACTTCGCAAAAGTCTACACAAACTAAAAGTGGGAAGGTTTGGGTACTTAATTTGTTTAATGCATCTGAGTGTCTATTGGATTTCTAAGAGAGAAGATGTTCATCTTTCTCCTCGAGGTGTTGTCCATAGCGAAAGCAGGGAAAAACCGGTGCACACTTGGCTTGTCTGCACGCACTAAAAAAGAATAAGTGCAAAAAACTCAATGCAGGAATTGACAGATTTCTCTTGTAAATCCCAGGAACATTTTCCTAATCGTGTCCAACTGATGAGAGCTTCTACAGTGTTTGGTCACATGGCACGGAGGTCTCACCTAAGCCGCTCTATGTATATTGCTGTTATGCACAACTAGGAAACACCTCCCCGCCAATAAGTGATGAAAAGCATGTCATCAGCCCAGCTTTGGCACGTTGTTTCATGGAGCTAGGTCACAACGTCCTTGAGGCCAAAACAGATCAGAGTGTCCAGTTATCTCACAAAAACGTTCAGACTGGGACAACATAGAGGATTGAGCTGAGTGACCGCTAAAGTTTTACTCGGGTCCCAATCACTCCCTTTAAAGGTCAAATAAAATTAGCAGTGATGAAAAACCACAGTTACAGGAATCTAACATTTGTCTACTGCTGTCGAGTACAAAATAAAGGCGCGCCGCCAATGCACTTGTTTACCATAGTCAGTGAGATGTTTAAGGCAGATTTATGGAGGAAAATATTTTGACTCCTTGACTTCAGAGATAATTCTCGCTTTACGGGCTTGTATATCCACACATTATTTTGTTAAATTAGCTCAATAGTGCACTTAAAAATCTCCACCATTTAATTATTAGCGCCAGTCTAATAAACAAACTTTATAGCGGTCGTAAATCAGCCAAACAAAAACACACAGAGACCAGTTAATCATACAGACTCTATCATAAACTGCAATCTATAAAAATAAATGTGTTTCATGCAAACATGTGTGCTCAGCTGAATACCTTAAGTAAATGCAATAAATATGGCGAACATTGTGTGTAAATCCCGGTTGCTGCATGTTGTTAATCTGATACATAAGGCAATCATTTGCGATAAATAAATGTTTACTAGCCGTCCAATCCGGTTCGAAGTGCTAATGATATCTATTTAAGACGATCTTTAGGTAGATATCAATTAGTAGAGGCTCCACAACTTTTCAGAGTCTCGCTGATCACGATATATAAGCCATTAACTGTGGACAGACTGGTCAAACAAATAAAAATCATTCGGATGCACTGGAGTCGTTACATTGGCGTTCTCCCTTCCCTGCATTTGTTGGGGGGCCGACTCATTGCTAGTCGGCCGCAACTAGGAAAGAGGGAATTGCTTGAACGCAACAATGCAAAGGGCTGTGTGAAGAATCAACTGGATTGGACATTGGGCCTGAGAGGCACACGTTTTGTGCATTATAACTGGGTTTCTGATCAATTCCCCTCAGATTAGCCTACTGGCAAGTGTGTCTGTAACTAACTACTGATCATTGTCACTGTAACCTAAACCTATAATGTTTATTCATAGCTAGTTACTCCCTAGTGGATAGCAGCCGCAGGCTATGCCCTCCACATAAGCGGCTATTGCGACCTATTCACTTATTCAGTCAAGCACATTATTTTATTAAAATAGTCAAGGATCAATAAGTAATTAATTTCACTGGTTAAAAGAAAAATAGTTTAATGGGCTGCAATCTAAAGGTAACGTCGCTTCAATTTGCAGCTTTCGGTTGAAAGACGGTGGGTCCAACCTCCAGCACCGGGTCTCAGGTCTAGGGACAAAACAGGACCAAACAGGACCAGCTCCGCTCATCTACATCGCTAAGCAGAAACGGTTTCATTAAACTAGGTAGAATGTTCACGTACAGGCTCGTTCGGTGTGCAACATATTTGTTCAAACAGTTCAACGTCGCAAGTATCTTCAGAAGGTCACACATTTTAATCTTGAGGGAAACCCCCCGCGGATCCAGACTGACATGAGGCCATCGCACAGACAACAGTGTGTGCGTCTTCTGCAATGGTCAGGCAAACGTCTCATTCGAAATGAGTCTCCGTTACAAATGGTGGCAGACTGGGAACAGAACAGAATCTTTTATCCGCTCAGAGACACAACATATGTGGTCATCTTTAATGACTTCTGTAATGCACCATTTAAACAACGCCAGTGTCCAGAAGATCTGGCTGTTATGGCTGTTCTGGGGTTTTGTAGCACCTGCTGTATTACAGGAACCAGTAGTCAGGAATGGTCGCCTGACTGGATCTATTTGAATACATCGGGGTATATAATGTTGAATATGAACAGCACTGTAATAAACCCGTTTTTAATGTCAATTTTTTTCGACAATCATGGCGCAGCAATTAAAAATGGTTTATTTTCACACTAAGTGTTCTGCCGTGATATTTTCTCCAGGTACTGTGAGATTCGTTAAGGCAACTACGGAATGAGAAATCACAGTGGAGTGCAGGGAAATCGGATCACAAACCACAAATATGCCAACGGCTCTCCGGGAAAATGATTTCAAAAGCAGCCCCGGCTAGTCACAGACGTACCGAGAGGATGAATTTGAGGGAAAAGGAGTGTGAAACGTATGAATACAGGCTGTCGTTTTGTATGTTCTACCCGGCAAAATGGAGGACATACATCGTCCCTTATTGCCTAAAGACCCACAATGCAATTCTAGCCTTTCGGTGGTCACTCAGGGAGCATTGCAGGAGTCACATGGTCAGATGGATCACATCAATTTGCCACAAAACAATATAGTCTTTTTCTCCTCTCATTGTGCTCCCGTGTCTCACATTTATAATACAAGCGGTGAGGTAGAACAGGGCCAAATACAGAACGTCCGTCTGCGACCAGGCATTCGCCTGCCGTTCTACACGGAGGTGATAAATGAACGCCTGTCAAAGGTCAACGTGTCTAGGTAGTGGCCAGAGCATTGGTGTACCGCCTGTCATAAAGGCTTCTAGCACCACCCACTGGCCAGACTAAAAACAGCAGCTGGGTCATTTGAAAGAAAAGACAGGTTGTTGACTGATGTAGGAGTGGCATAGAGGAGGAGGAACAGCTTTAAGTAAAAAAAAAGCAATGTCAGTCTCTATTTATGCAGTGTGAAGATGATGACGCATGAGTTTTGGTAACGGGAGTAGGAGTTTCAGAAATCACCTGGAATGTGGCTTGAGTGATATGACGGCACCGTCAGTGCGAGTGAAAGCCAGTCAGGAAAGCTGTGGCATCAGACAGGGTTTGGATCAAACAGACCTCTGGGAAGTTCTGCAGAAATATGAACTATGATTACCAACGAACACACACACGCACGCGCAAACACACAAAAGGAACCGCCCACATAACAACGGCACGTAAGGCCACAGAAAACCCATGCAACCATCAAATGTGAGCCTTTCGTCTTTGTCTGCACATAATAACCTTTACACATATTGACTCATCAACTCAAAAGACGTTGTCAGAACGTATCGCGACACTGTCCGTCTCCATCACCCCCTCAGCCCTGCAGGTAAAAGAAGTAGAAAAAAATGAAATAATAGCTCCGACTGAAGTATTACTTTAATACTTCAATAGAAATAACCTGATTCCAACATTTTCAAAGGAGCTGGCTGCCATGCCCAGGGGGGGGCGAGAGCGCGTAATGTAGCAGTGAAAGTATATCGCTTGTCACTTCGGATTAGAGTCGGCCCCGTGTGCTGTTAAATGAGAGGCAGCTGTGGTAATAGGAGGTGTAGATATTACACTTAATGAAATCATGTGGAAGACCAACACAGTGTGTATGCCACTGGACCAAGTATGGGGGTCATACATATAAGTAAACACTAGACTGTAGCTTCTAACGGCGCTTCCCTTCACCATCAGATTTAAATGAATAAATCAAACAATACCTATGGATTATGGGAGGGGCTCCTGTCATTGTTCGACACAAATACTCGGATAAATGAATCAACATCCCGAACAAACGACGCGTCGTAGCGTGAATCTGGAAAATCTGACCGTCTGCTCAAGGAAATCCCACTGCTCTCTGAAACACTAAACCTAGGTGCTCAGGACGGCCAGGGCTCGACAAACAAAACCGGACAGCGGGACAGGAAACAACAGCGTAAACAGCGATAAAAGGTCTGGACGTTTAATTAAAACAATAAATCCAGCCGGGGTATTAGTGCAGCAGTACGGCCTCTCCTCGTCCGGGTCTCTCTAGTGGTCGGTATCACGACGCTTTGGCTTATTGTACAGACACATTACTGGGTTCATGGCCTAGTCACACATACGTGGACGGCCTCTACAGAGTAAGCTGTGCTGCAAGAGGCCGTGGATAAGAGTTGACTAAATGTTAAATATATATTTGCTGTAGCGACAAGACTTCTGTTTTTCGTGTCACAAGGATAGGCCTACAATTATGTACATTTTATTCCACTGGTTGACATGCCATGGGGGTTTTCCACGAGGGGTTCTAAATAATATGATATGACTATTACGTTCAAACCGAACACTTGAAAATGAGGGTCTCAGTGTGTGGCAACCAAGACGCATACGTCGAAGATCCATATCCGGAAAGCATCGCTCAGAAGAACAGAAACATAAGACTAAATGTTTGGGTCATAATAGTTTTTCATTAGGCGTGTTTAGTCGTAATAGCCTATAGATCTAAGTCTAAAGTGTTTAAGGCAGCTCATGTTTTCTATCAGGTAGAGGACACCAGCAAGCCATTGGAAATGTCTAGACAGGAAGTATTTTAATGAATGTGTTGATATGTTAACATACAGACCAATCAGGACAAATACTCTAATACTACTAACCAACTGTAGACTTTGTGTTGTTAATAACAGCTTTAATATCAACATCCAGGCAGCATAGAATACAGCAGAGCTAATAGGACTGTGACGATACGTGATATTGGGTTCACGAGATCGAGACAAGACAATACTTTAACACTATTTTTAGGAAACCTTCAATGACGAAATATATGACAGGAAAAATAGTCATTTATTCGGCTCTCACAAAATGCAAAACAATGCAGGCGTGTACTTTGAGTATGAATGATCATATGCTGTAAATGACAGAACAATATGCAGCAACTGTAAAAGTAGTTGCCACAAACTCAACTGACTTGCATCTCTCCTGTATGATTTTACATAAGTGAAAACATCTGTTTGGAGTAGACCTTAGACTGCATGTGATCTAACTGAACTCCTTTCCACATATAAAATAAAGACCGTATATATACCCTAAATCAATACACTACAACTTTGTGTGATTGCAGTTGTGGCAGCTTCTGCTTGGACAACAACTCTGTAGTAGCCTAACAATTATCAACTGTAAGCTGAAAATTACATTTCGTTTTTCAGTGTTGCATTCTTTTGAATGCTAAAACATATTTTTTTTTTTATCTGCTAAATGAAGTCACCCTTTATATTGATGAACTACGATTATGGCATAAATCTAGGTTTAGCCAGCTATTGTAATCATTAAAAAACACCATATTTTGTGATGCGTTTGCAATTTCCACAACGTTAACCATCATTGATCTATGCTAAAATGAAATACAGTTTTAATGTCACAGATTTCAGAGCTTTCCCTTCAGATGTATTGTAAAGATGATACCTTTAGGGGTATGATACAAGGAAAAGAGCTTTTGCTGACCTTACCTCCTATTGTTATTCCATAAAAACAAATATAGAAAACGTTATACCACACAGCGCCATAAAACTTTCCTTAGTTGCTGGATATCACAACAATGTCCTGTAATGGGCACCATGTGTAAAATGAATGACAGCTTTGAAACTACTGTAAGTAAACCCATTTTACACATTGTGAAATATCATGTTAGAGCACAGCACCACACCAAGCATATAACAATTACTTCATAGATTCATATATATATTTAATTGACCAAACTGAGCAAGACGTTACATTAGGCAACGGAGGGACAGCTGTGCGACACTTGTGCTCATAAGCAACAACACATAAGATGGTGAGTTCAATAAATAAAAGATTACTACTGGTGGCACTAGATGGCAGTATTTGGATTTCAGGAGTAACCCACTAGTGGCATCAAGATGCGCTAAAACCAGTGGAAGTGTACTGCAGACGAAATGGAAAATTAAGTTCACGCATTACCCGACAAACATCCTTCACAGGTTAGAAATATTTTTTATTAAACACAGAAAGGACAAAATACGGAATTACACAAGAGAAGGAAAAAACACAAGTGCATGTCTCTATAAGTGAACAGAAGAGAAATACACAACACATTAAAACAAGAACTCCCTGCCCCACACCCATCTCTTTAAGAGCTGCCTGTGACACAAACACTCGTTTTTTTTTTTTTTTTTTACAAAGGCAGCACAAATATACTATGTTTCAGTGAAATATCTTTCAAGGCAACTTGGTCAAATTTCCTACAGATGTGCTCGCGTGGGTTAATTAAAGTATGTGAAATACTGTACGGTCACTAGGGTTGGGACCACAATAGGTAAGTGGCCTTTAATAGTTAACTAGATACACATTTGACAGTTCTTATGAGGACGTTTAGGCATGCGGCGGGAACGTCGCTTACATGATCCGTCAGTATTTCCTCATTAAATTTGACATCAACTCCAGGCTGTAGTCAAAAATAAGTTAGGGAATAAAAGGGATTCTGTCACCATGGGCCTTCGGACACTTGGGTAATCAAACCCAAATATAGATTTTGCACAAACAAAGCCTTTACTATGGCCCTAGTTCTGACTGGCAAAACAGCTGCACTTCTTACGTGACTCCTCACGTCCACACAGTCTGTAGACGCTTACAATGAAACATTAAATAGTCTTACATAAGATTTAGCTGCCACAAGTTCAATAAGCATAAAAACATTCTAGCGAATAAAGAGATGCAACGTTTGGATAACAGAAAGTAAAGCCATGTTCATTATAAAAGAAAAGCAGAACAGGGTGTTATTTTGGCATCAGCAAATAGGCACAACACATCTTCTCAGTATTCATCAGACTTCTCCTTCGGGTCATTTAACTTGGCAGATTGAAATCAGACCTGGAAAAAGGAAGGTATTTACCAAATGTAAAATCAGTATGTCTTTCTTACCTGTCTTTTAAAATCTTAAAATCTTAACTCAACTTTGTTCATTAAACATAAACCTACCTTTCCATCAAAGCAGCGCTGTTTGCAAGTCCTTTCCGTGGGCATACAAACTTCGGTTGAACACATGAAATAGATCTGGTCCAGAGGAATATATAGTTAGATTCCAAGCTAGCTAAATGCATATAGCCCATTATGAAACATTCACATATAAAAATAGTACTAATAGACATACACTTGCTCTTCAACAGTTGAAGAATTTCTCAAAGCAACCTTTCCAAATGAAAATATAGCGATCCATCAATCACATTTATTTTGTAAAGCCTTTTTTTAACCACAAAGTTGTCACCAAGTGCCTTAAACACCCAGCCTAAATCTACACCCAGCCTAAATCTACACCCAGCCTAAATCTACACCCAGCCTAAATCTACACCCAGCGTGGACATTCCCTGGTCCCGGTCGGATCCTCACCTCCTCAGTCAGGTACTTATTGCTGTGCTGATCCATGAACTGAAACGCTTGGACCATGAAGCGGCGCCGGTGGCGGTTCTGTCGCAGGTTGTGAAATTTTAGGATGGAGACGTTGGGGTCCAGAGGGTTGGCGCACCTTGAGGGTAGAAATGAGAACTTCCTCTTGACAGCATGCATTTTGGGTTTGATAGTGTTACACCAGCAGACGAGTGAATTTCCCACTGATGCAGCAAAAGTTAAAAATTCTAACAATCCTCCAGTATTTTACCGATTTCTATCAAGGTTGGTAATCAGAAACATACAATAAATTGGGGAACTCGTTTGGAATGAAAAAGTTAAGAAAAATCTACATTTCCTTTAACATATAAATTGAACCACAGTAGTAGATTGTAAGCATCTTTTGGACATTTCTTAACACACTACACACAACTTCTGCTGCGACAAACACAAATAGTAAACTGTAAAAGTTAACTGTGACAAATGTTTCGTTTTGACTCCATTCAAGCACTCAATGACATTCCTAAACCTGCACCAGTGCTAAGACAGAAGTGAAGATATAACATGGCGTCAGCAAAGTTGATTGTGAAAAGCCACAGGAAATCTAGGTCCACCCAAGCACACGGTGGATTAGCTCTTCTATGTATATGCAATCGACAGAACAATGTTGGACAAACGCATCACCTGTGTTGCAGAGCTTACCCCTCATGAATGAGAACTAGGGCCTTCTTGGCAGAACGGGGGTAGGCCAGGCAGTAGTTGACCAGAAGTGTTGCCTCTGGCCTCGGAGAGAACAGGCGAACTTCCAGATAAACAGGTTTGCCCAGGAGGAGCTGCAGGGGCTGGTGGTACTGTTCAAGGAAGGTTTCGTAACGACCGTCTGTCGTGGATCAAAATCATGGTGGGTTCTCATGTTAATACGCCAAAGGCAATGTCTTCAGAGCTTTACCATGTCATCTTAACTAAGGTATGTAACGTCACGTTTCACCAATTCACCATATGCCTACGTACCTTGAGCAATCCGGAGCTGGACGCCAAACTGTCCCTTGGATTTCACCGTTGAGTAGGAGCTCAAGCTAGGACTTTTGACCATGTATCCCAAACGCACTATCACCGGCCAGGAACCCAGCACTTCTCTGGGGTAGCGGCACTCAACCATGATCCTGGAGACAGGAGACGTGAGCCTCAGTAGGGCCCTCACGACACATAATATCTAACATTCCATCTAAAAGTATCCATATGTGCACATGGTACATAGGTAGACGTACCAGGACAGAGGCAAATAATTACATATTGAACATACTTAATTGGCATTAACATTCAAAGTCAAGCAAATCGCATATACATGCAAATATCTACAATCAATTAAATTCCTATCTTGTAAGATATGGCACCTAGAATACCTGAGGAGGTTGTCTCTGGAGATCACGCCATATTTTAAGTTAAGGGTTCGGACAGCTGTCTGCACCTCCGCTGTGTAGATCATTGTCCCGCCAATTTCCTAATGACAGAACGACTGAAGTTAAGCCAGATCCCAGGGGGGATACATATGAAATAGGTCAGGAAGGTGCCAGTGTTCTGCTGTATTCTGGTCCACTTACATACGAATGAGTTCCGCAGCGTGTAACAGAGAACTTGAAGATCGCAAATTTATTGTTGACAATGACCGGTCCACAGTTAGACTTCCCAACAACCATCAAGTTGGTTGGATCAACCGGAAAAGTGGCGATGTCGCGGTGGATGACAAAGACAAAATGTTTGTCCGCTGTGCACTCTGGATGGGAAATGGCCACGTTAGTCCTCAGATCAATGGCATGGGCAAATGTGACCGAGTGTAATGGGAGCTTTTACCATCCATTGGGTAGAAGCAGGCTGAAGTGGTGGAATCGACACAGCAACCCATCGCCAAACACCGTGATGATGAGATTCTGCTGTATCGGTAACCGCAGGGCACCTGCTGGCTACGGGGAATATAGCAGCCTGAAATACAAAGATCACAGGTAGAAAGTTGGTGCCAATGGCTGGGAGTGAGTAAATGGCCCAAAAGTGGAAGGAATTTTTTATATATTTTTTTTTAACTGCCACAAAATTGGATTTTTTTTTTACACTTAACACATCTTGCCTCAAACATTTAAACAACGAAGTGCTTTATACAATTTTCTCATCTTCCATTTTACTAAACACAAAGTAGATCAAAGACAACTGTACTACAATCGTAAAAAAAAAATCTCTGTATTACAAATGCATGTGGCAGTTTGAGGACACTACCAGAGTAACGTTAACACAGATACGAAAGGATTGAGACACTTCAAACTTGAAAGTATTCAGATCCTGTTACTTTAGAACCATGTTGTGCAATCACAGGCAAAATTAAATATTAATAAACAACTCTAGAACTTAGGAGCCAGCCTGCGGCAGATTCAACCAAATAAACATGGCTTATAAAGGCACACGTGTCTGTAGGACCCACAGTTTCACAGAGCAAAACGGAAGTTGGAAACCACAAAGGCAGTGGGGTACATCCAAAAAGTCATTTGAGAATACTCAAGCGAGTGAACCGTTTAGCTCTTCCTTTTTAGCATTCATCTAAGATCAACCAGATCAGAGCATTGTCAGAAACCATTAGTAAGACACGTGAAACTTCAGAAAAACGCATGACTTACCAGAAGACGTTGAGAGGGGGTTTTCGAAGCGAGAACGAGGGACAGCATTTGGGTCGGGCAACTCCGAAGCCGGTGGCGAGCGGGGGTTTAGCACAGCGGGGGGGACCAGGGGGGACGGGGAGTACAGGGGCGATTTGGGAGCGCGCTGGCATGAGATGTTAGATACATCCAGTATTCCCCTTTCATTGACATAAGATATCCTCAAGGTGAGCCGACCAGCCTGGAGAAATAGTGTCAGGAAGTATGGGTGAAAACATTTGAATGCAACACTCACGGCACAGGCCTCCATAGCTAGCGCATTAACCGTATATTATAACGGAAATGAATGCCAAAAAGGTCACCGAAAACACTGGGCAAAGTCCAATTCAGAATTTGTTTGTATATTCACAATAGATATTTGACTCAAAAACAGTGTTATGCGCCAGTATTGTGTATCAGGGGGAGAAGCGAAATGTCCATTTGTGATTTACGGTACCTAAATAATTTTGAAATTATGAAAGCAGCCATCTCAACAGTCGCAATTACAAATCACAAGATAGAACGACCCAATTACTGGTTAGAATGCCTGCATTACCCAATTGGTTGTTCGATGTGCTCTACATGCTACTACATGACTACGGAGTACCGCCTCCTTTTAAAACAATATAGAAGAATCAGTGATGCGAGGGAGTTGTACAAAGTAGTTTGAGGCCCACAAAAAAATAAAACTATTATTTTTGTTAATCAATGGTGTAACTACTTGACTGGTATCTGGGCTTCAACTGGATCATTCTCTGACTTTGTTTGAAACACGGGTGTAGTCCATGCTGTGTATTTAGAACCATTGTCTGGCAGTGTTTGCTTCCACCACACAAAGCATTTAGGACAAGCAAGAACCTCTAACCACATTTGCTATGGCCACCCTGTCTTCTACATGCCTGTAAGAGTATTTGGGACTGAATATTCAACCTAAAAAGCTAGATACCAGAACAAGCTGTAAACTGCCAGAGGAAAACGGGAGTACCTGTGGTTTGGCAACAAGCATTCAGAAGCTGCGCTACAACCCTTAAGTGAAGTCAAATTAGTTGGAATATGACTAGAAAGCATTACAGTGAAACAGGCTAAAAAATTATAATAAGTTCATTTTTACCACATGTCCTGGTCATTTCTTACAGCCTTGTTCTATAGTCAGTCTAATGTTTGTTATCTTGCATGCCAACGTTCGATAACTCTCCAGTTATGAATCGTAAAATTTGACAAACATTTCTACCACAGTTTTTAAATCGGTTCCATGGAGGGCAGAGTGTCTACAGGTTTTTGCTCTCACCTTGTATTTAATTGAATAATAAGGTTTGACCCTCACCTGGTTGTTTAGGTCTGAACTGGGAACTCATTTAAACAGTCCCTCCAATGAAACATTGACCGAAATCTGGACAATAAAACCACATGTACGGTCAAACTGGAAAGAGGGCTAAAATGTACCTGGAGACGGACCAGGCAGCCTGAAAAGCGAACGGTTAGGGAGTTGTAGTTTTCTCCTTGACTTAGAGAGTATCCACAGGATTCTGGGGCCTCAACAACAGAGAGTGTGTTGTTTGGTCCTGTGTGGAGAGTTTGAGATGAGAACATGCATAGGTACATAAATGGGGAGAAAAATTACTTCATAATCTTTGAGCTTACCCAAAATCTTGACTTCACTCAACGGACCGACTGGCAGCATGACTTTAAATTCATCCTCACTGCACAGAACCACTAAACTGACTGGGACCGCGTTGCTAACAGAGACATTCGTTACCGCCGGCAACGCCAACTCAGACTGGACGCCGGTGACTTCCGCAAGTTGCACTACGGCCTTGCCGTCTCGATTATACAGCTCTTCTACATCCAGGTTGTGGTGTTTAAATGTCACCTTGTCAGAAATGTCATCAAAGTCGGGGTGTTCAGAAACCTTCTCCTCGACGCCCTCCAATCCGACTACAAGCAAACCAAAAACAGGAATTAAAAAAAAGTCAACGTTAGAATCTTAATTGGAGCACACCCGTGTACCCAGTATCTCTAAACAGAGAAGGGTAACCAAATTCAATATTGTCAGTGTGGGAAAACATTGACCATCTTTAATAACTTGTTCTGACTGATTGGGCAAAAATACATTTTTACCGGGTCGCTTATTTTAGTCTCGTCTGGTAGAATCATAACCCCTCCGTTCTAGTATTGCAGGACAACCGGTCCAATATAGATTGCCAGTGGTCTGGCCATTATCTCCATTTGTGCATGACTCGTCGCACAGTGACATTATTTGTTCATTGGTTGCTTGCAAATGACTCTGTAACCCCTAGCAGGCAGGACCCAGTCATTGTCCAAAGGCCCTTGAATAAGTCTAAACATGTAACCATACTGGTGTGTAGTTAAGACCAAACCAGACGTTTCCAATACTTAGAGTCAGACAGATATATGGGTGTGGTTAATGCTCAGACGCTCGAGCAATTAGCACTTCTCACAGAAAACCTCATTAGTAATCATTACATTCACAATTGCGTTTAACAGCACCGAACACTAGGAATAAAACGGGTCCAAACATGCAAATACTCTCTCCAGGGTGTGACTCTTTGCACGTGACTGCAGATGTCGCCTATATTAGATGTGAATCACAAAACCGTTAATTATTCAAAACGTTTGACAGTTTTTACATTTACACAAAAAGTGTAGCTCTGTTTGATGTGATAGATGTGATACTTGTTCACATAGTAACTTGTCTCACTGATCAGTGGGTGAAAATGCCCCTGACGCATCAGCGCAGTTACAGAGACGTGGCAGCATTAGTCTACAACAGGTGTATTCAGAGCCAAAACTAGGGTCCGGAGCTGGCTGGTCCGGCACCAAATTATCATTAAATACACACACTAGAAGTACCAGGTCCAAACAAGTACCCATTTAAAGGGTTGCAATAAAATAAATGTGGAGTGGTACTGAATATAAAGTGCAGATTTGCATACCTATAGTCTACAATATTCAATCATAGTTGAATAACTAGTTGTAACAAGCACAATGACATTCTTTTTTATGTAGCAACACTTTAAAGTAACCTATTGCAATATTTAAAGAACAGATGTTCATTGTTGAATAACCACGTTAAAGCAAATAATCATTAAATAGAACAAACAGAAAGCAAACTAAGGCACATGTTTAGTAACGCTTACAGAACGGCGGAAAAAGAAAATTCCCATAAAGTGAGTGTACTATAAAAGTTAATTCTAGGTTGAATTGCCGGTGTTGGCCCAACTACATAAGCTTACTGGTAAAATGCACGCGAGATGGATAGTCAGGGATAATCAGTGCAGGGCAAAAAAAAAATTAAATCCTCAACGCCACCACGTTCCTTCTACTGATAAACAGTAGTATTCGTTACAGCCCCAGGCACATGTAGTAGACAGCAGTACCAGTGACGCCCACCCAGTCTTCATTTTGTTCTGTGAGCAATAGTCAGGTCAAGTTGAACTGTATACCTGAATCCTCAGCAACTTGGTTACCCTCAAATGAGGACAGTTAAACCTGGTCAGGCAGGGCCGTCGCCAGGGATCCTGGACCACTTGATCGACCGAGGCTTCCCAATTTATATGTTTCTGTTGTCGCAGAACATTTGTTTTATCACATCTCATTAGTAGGAAAGAGCAATAAGGTGATGAAGATGACCTACGCGCTATAGCTCGACCACGCTCTCTTAGTGAGAGAGTTGTATACATAGGAAGATAATTGCTTCCAGAGATTTATAAACACAGACAAATGTTATTCCACTTCAATAAAAACAGTAGTCTGACGTTTTATAGGACACTGTTGAATTAAATAAGTAACACATTCCTAACTAGAGGGACAATATAACCTAAAGTATAAAAACATGTTCCTGTCCAGACTTTCTGTAGCTGCTGGGCCCAGATACAAACACAATAGTCCTTATCTGGCCTGATATTGATAAACGCCTACTGGCTACAACAACTACAATGTTGACACCACTTGAGAATACACACTGTTAATCTTTCCTGATAACACAACGTGTCAATTAAACAGTTCACATTGGACAGCCATGTGCTCACACTAACGGGAACGCCCCCATACCACAACCATCAGACAGGCCGCAAACTGTAAAAAAAAAAAAAAAAAGGGATCAGCTTACCAGTACCAATTCGGAAAACGCCTTAGAAAACAATATGACCTTGTATTAGTGTTGTACATTTTGTTACACAATATAACTGCATCCAATTTCAGATTTATGAGATATTACGCCATTCTTTGCCCTCTACAACTGACTGGTAGGGGCGATAATCTGCTGGACAAAATTCAAATCTTAGTCGACAAACAGCCTAAGGACCAAACTATCGATTGAACAAGGTCAGCCCCACCGTGGGGTCCCTAACCTGACAGCATTTTCATATTATTACCATCAGTAAATCACACACACACATCTTTCCCGATGTGGTATATTGGCAGGTGAGTGCATTTATTATCGCACCCACTTATTATAGGCCCAGGATATTGCATGACTCACCCAGAGAAGTGGCAGGGTTTTGACGGACCCTATCAGGGGGTGCCAACTTTAAAGTCTGCGGACCCCGGGGTTCGGGATGACCGTCACTGGGGCTCAGGTCTTCACTATAGTCGGGACAGGACGCATCTGAGATATCCAGCATGCCAGCCTCATTCACATAGGACACCCTCAAATGATACTGGCCCTCCTGCAAAGAAACGCACAAAAATAATTGCAGTTGCATAACTTAGCCTACAGTGAAACACTAGAATTTGACGGTAGAACGAGGGCAAAACCTTTCACCTGAAAACCGACAAGACAGCCTGAGAAGCGGACAGTTAAGGTGTTCTGTGTCTTTCCTCGTTTTAGGGAGAACCCACAGGATTCTGACGCTTCTACGACAGGAAGGGTCTTCTTGGATCCTGTTGAGAATTTTTTGTTATGAGAAGACAAATCGCCAAACTGTAAACTCATGAAAGCCAATTAACCAAACCAATTACCCAAAATCCTGACTCCACTTAATGGCCCAGCTGGCAGTGTGATAATAAACGCATCTTCACCGCACTGCACCGCAAAATGGTATGAGGTGTCCTGCTCCCCTAATTGAGACTGAAATTCAGGATCTTCTTCCACACGAGTTAAATCACTGCCTTCGTTACAATCCACCTCTGTGCCATCAATGTCCTGTGTAGAAGTTGTATATTTAGAGATGCACTCCCTTTGCGATGCTGCAAATGCAAAAACAGGGCAAACCAGGAGTACAAATATTAAACTCCTTCGCAAAGCCATTTGATTTCCTAGGATGGCTGAACAGTATCAGTCCAGTCGGTGTTTCCCCAGTGGGCAATATAACCTGAACCCCAGAACTAAACTCTGGCCCTGTTGTAAGTTGCAGGTTTTATTAACAGGGACTAATTTGGATACCAGGTGTGTGCAATTAACTAGGCAAGAGAAAACCAGCAGGTACGGGCACAGGATAGGATGTTGAATAGATGACTGAAGTAAGTTGGTCTGTCTGGTTTTGGAACAGCAGTACTGAGTCAATGTGTGGGTTTGGCAGAGCTTGATGCACATTGTTCTACAACACTACTACTATTTAAATGATAGCGGCCAGCACTGTCAATTCAATGGGCCTTAATTGTGCACAAGCCGGTAAAACATTTCAAGCCCACAATTGTTTAGATCACCTCACAAAAAGATGAACATCAAATATATGTAACGAACTGCAAATTTAAGGCACTTTTGACCCATATAGTTTGTCATAGTTACATCTTTAAAATCAACGACATCCTGGCTGGAGCTGTGGATGTGTATATACATTGGGGATGTGTATATATACCTTGTGGAGAACCCATCCACTTACACTGCTATCAAAAATGAAGGCATAAGGTACAGACAGCTATCTATACTTTCGATCAGGGTGGGTCAATAATCCAATCGTTTAATAGGTGAAGGACACTAAAATACACACTTTGACTGTAAGAAGTCTTGGAAGGAAGAGCCGTACAGTGTGTGTTGCAACTCAAAATACCAGAAAGCATTGAGTGATAATCAGTTGCAGAAAGTCTTACAAAAAGTGTTGAAAGAATGTATGTTAGAAGAAGAGATGACAAGTAAGTCGGCAGCCTTCTTCATGCTGAGTGGGAATTTCAACCAATGGTGAAGGGAATCTGGTCAAAATGGACAGAATTCTGAAGGCAAAATATGATATATTTGTGCCTTTCGGTAAATTAAAAAAGCATTTTCTTTCAGCACCTGCCCAACACAGATGGAACACACACAGATTTAGATTGGCCTTCCTCAAAGTCCTGACCTCAACATAATTAGCTGTGTGGGCTCTCTCGGGCTAGGGAAAATAACAAACCCTCCAAAGTCGAAAGAAGAAGCTTGGTCTAATTGACCACAGAAAGACTTATAAATGAAAGCGTATGGGGAAGTTTAACTAAACTAATTGGTGGAGTTTTGTAGTTCAATGAAGGACACAAATTACAAAGACAATATGCAATAGGGCTAAATAGCACATTTTATGAGATACATATAAAGCTCAGGCTGCATTAGTACAGGGAAAATTTTTAAATAATTTTTTTTTAAATATATATATATGTGTGTGTGTGTGTCTGTATACATATACATACATATATATACATACATACATACATACATATATATATATACGCATGCACATTTTATGATATGACTATTTATTTATACGTGTCTGACGTGCTCTTGAAAGGGTTAACTCTAACGTTTCTGGTCAGCTGACTCTGTGGTTCTAGTCACGTGATCGCTGCTCCATCCTCGCCATTTTACAGACAGAGAGAGAGAGAGAGGCGACTTATAACTGCTAAAGGATACAGCTACAGCAGCACACTTTATGTTCTGAGGCCAAAGATCACTCGAAAATGCCAGATCAGTGAGTACTTAACGATAGTAAACAGGCATATTAAATCCACCTGACCGTGGTCAGCATTAATAATAAAGAAATAACAATAAAATGTGTTTTAACAGTGTGTTGTTAAGAGACTCGTGGCTTCCAGATAGCTAACTAACTAGCTAAGTTAGCTTAGCATCAAGTCGTTGTCTTGTTGTCATGTACAGTACAGTCGGTGGGTGCACGTCCTGCCCCCTTTTCCAGATATGTGTGGATTCCATGTTCTCCACATGTTCTGCACGATCACTGTTACATGCCATGTGAATTGGCCAACCAACTTAACTAAATGAAGCTTTTAATGGGTTACTTATCTGTATTCCGTATAGTATTTTGTATATTACAGATCCTTATACCCTCTCAGCCCCTTAGTATAATTTATATTGCTTCATTCTTATGTTGTATGTAAGCACCTTCCTGACAAAGTAAATTCCTTGTCAGTTCACACATTCATGGCGATTAAACACTTTTCGGATTCTGATTCTAAAGGTCATTGGCTGTGGTTTTGTGAGTTACCCACCAGAGCATACCGTCCCCTACTCTGTGTCTGTCTGTAGGAGACAGGCTATTTTGAGTCCTGTTCTGTCATTGGGCCCCCATGGTAATCGATGTCCCCCTGTTCAACCAGCCAGTACTGAGCTGGATTCAGATATGCACTTAGTCAAGTGTCTGCGTCACATTTGCCTAAGGGACACTAAAAAAGTGTACAAGTATACTACTTTTACTTACAGGATATTTAGTCGTAAGGCAGAACCAGAGATAAAGAAATAAAGCAGAACCCAGAGAACAGAGAACTTGGTTTGCGGTCAGACAGGAGAAAGTGTGGTGCAGGCTTATTTAATTTTATATAACCACAGAACCGCATTAATTATTTCCTCTTAATGTCTCACTGGTAAATAGTACATTCATTGTGTTTTTTCTGATTATTTGTGTTATTTATTTTTTAACGAATGACGGGCTCTAGGAATTATTGAAACAACTCTGATTTGGACTGCTCCATGTTCAGCACTGTACTCTTGGTGTGGTTCAACCTTGACACCTGCTATTTGTTTTGCACACTGCTCCAGCCAGGTCATGAACCTTGTAGAAAGGAGCATTGATTCTTTTTTCGTACTAGGTCTAGTCTGAACTGATTTGATCACTGTTTGTCTTTGTGAATAAGTTTAAGTAAAGTGCATTACCCAACGGAGCCTTCTAGTTGGTTATTAATCCAATTTCTTAGCTTGTTCCACCTAAGTGTGGTGGTTTAACAGCCTCCATTTGCCTCTTCCAGATATGGAGAACAGCCGTGAAGTTGCCATTCTGGTCCCTCACATGCAGCAGGAGGCAGTCTATGTGCCTGACAGGGTGGCCTCAGCCCCAGGAGTCCTGATGGAGCCTGTGAATGACGACCAGCAGCAGCAACAGGCCGCAGACTCCCTGATCCAGGTGATCGAGAAGCTGAGCAAGATTGTGGAAAAACGCCCGCGTCGATGCACCCTAGCCGGGAAGAAGAGAGCCCTCCTGTCCCTCGCCTCGGTCCGACTCCCAGCTAGCAGCTTAGGCGAAGATGGGGCCTCCCCTTGCAAGATCGCCCGGGAGTCTGAAGAAGAGGTCGAGGATTACAAACAGAACAAGACCTGGCCAAGCAACAGTGCCCCCAGTGGCAGCAGGCGGACTATCACCTGTTACCAGTGCAGCCTGTGTCGGTTTCTTTCGCCCACGCTGAGCCAGCTGAAAGAGCACTTACGGCAGCACGACGAGCAGCACAGTGACCTGATCCTCATGTGCTCCGAGTGTCACTTCACTTCCAGGCGCCAGGAGGAGCTCGAAGCTCACGTCAGGCTCCACTTTGAGGACAGCGACCTTCACAGCAGCACCCCGTCTGGTCAACTGGCGAGCGCCGGCGACGGCCACTTTGGGCCAGGTAGTGTGGTCGGCGCGGAGGACGGCATGTCGCTTGAAGCGGCGTGCACCGAGGAGATCCCCGCGAAGAAGAAGTGGTACAGCTACGAGGAGTACGGAATGTACCGCTGCCTGATTTGCAGCTACGTGTGTGGACAGCAGCGCATGCTGAAGACCCACGCCTGGAAGCACGCCGGCCTGGTCGACTGCTCGTACCCCATCTTCGAGGATGAGGCGATGGTGCCATCCAGGCGAGAAATCACGGTCCCTCTCGCGCCGTACCCGGCGGAGAAGAGCCGAGACCCGGTGGTCGCGGAGAAACCCTCGCACCTTCATAAGACATCGCCCTTCCAGGTGGAGATCTTCGCCCCCGCGGCGGATTGCGACAGTGAGCCCGCGGTGGTGCCGGCTGCGAACCTGGCGGATCCCCCCGAAGACTCGAAAGACCCGGCGGTGGAGGTGCAGGTGACCGCAGAGCTGGAGCTTGCCGGCGCCACCGACAGCCTCCTGTCGTCCGCCCAGAAGATCATCAGCTGCAGCCCCAACAGCGCCGGCCACGTCAACGTCATAGTGGAGCGTCTGCCGGGTGTGGGGGAACAGGCGGCGGCCCAGACCATCCCCATGCTGCTCAGTCCGGAGACCGACCGCGACGATGACAAGAACCGCACAATGGCCGTCGAGGCCGACCTGCTGACCGCTGCCTACAAGGATGAGCAGTGGGAGATGGCGATCGGCTGGGGAGGCGGAGAACGACAGACCTCAGCGGGGCCGCCGTCCGACGAGAACGTCCCCCCGGTTCGCCGGAGAACCCACTCTGAGTCTCTCAGGCTCCACTCCTTGGCCGCCGAGGCCCTGGTCACTATGCCCATGAGGACCCCGGAGCACGCCAAGTTAGCCGCCAAGAGTGTCGCCGGCCTGGGCCCCAGGAGCCCTGACGTGGGTCAGAGGGTCCTGGAGGAGCCCGACCAGGCACCAGTAGCTGGAGAGAAGATGGCAGGAGGCGTCGGGGATTCCCTGGTGGACCTGGAGCTCCAGGGGTATAGAGAGAACGAGCTGGCAGAGGGCCCCACCAAAGCCGGCATCAGCCTGTCCTTGCTCACGGTCATCGAACGGCTCCGGGAACGCTCTGACCAGAACGCCTCGGACGAGGACATACTAAGGGAGCTCCAGGACAACGCCCAGAGTCAGCACGCCGGCGGCGGGGCCGGGGACCCGGGCGTCCCCGATTTGAGTCTGGTGGAATACAGCCCCGGCAGCGAGAGGCCTTACCGGTGTCGCCTGTGCCGCTACAGCAGCGGCAACAAGGGCTACATTAAGCAGCACCTACGAGTACACCGCCAGAGACAGGCGTACGAGTGTCCCATCTGTGAGCACATCGCCCTGAACAGCAGAGACCTGGAGGGTCACATGATCAACCACTGCAAGACCAGGAAGTACCACTGCCAGCAGTGTGCCGAGACCTTCAGTTACAAAGTGAGTAGAGAGAAGGATGACGTAATTGGGACGGTCGGGGTGCGCCGAAGCCAAATTGGCTGTAATAAAGATAGGTGCAGCTGATTAAATGAGAGAGGTGGGTTGAAGTGTTGGTATGCTGTTGGGCCGGCCCGAATACTTATTTACAGCCTTTGAAAACTCCTTAGAAATGTCCAAACGAGTGTTTGAATACTAGTTCTCAGTAAAAAACCCTCAACAATTAATGTTTCATAATTAAACATTAAATGCGGCAACACTGTATTAAAGAAAGTCTAGTCTACCGATGATTACGCTAATCAATCTCTTTGCAAATGAACTGGAATGTGTTGCGTGGTGTTTAAAAATATTAAATAACAACACCCGTTATGTTTTAACTAGTTTTTATTGTCCACAAATTAAGCAAGCTTTAACAGAATGATAGTCCAGTTTTAACCAATAGTTATGAGTTCGGAAAAATTATATATTCAAAATATAAAAACAAGCCAAGACAAACCATGCAAGATTTAGGTGTATCGGAAATAATCTGACATTCTTTGACAAATAACTAAACAAACCTGGCTCTAATAGGTCTATAATAATGTGTAGAACGTGAAAGCCTTGTTACCAAGCGAGGCTCGGATAACAACCAATATACTTACAGTTTTGGTATGATTCAACAAACTTGTCGTGCCTCCATGGTATTTTTTTTATCATCTGATAATGTGAAATAAAGTGGGCATATTTGCCCCCTCTAGCTCCTCTAAAGGTAAAGTGCTCACTGAGTTGAGGCAAATCATAGATGTGCTGTGCATATTAAAACCAGCTAGATACTGTATAAGTTTATATATGTTCAAAATATGAACTGTATCAGCTGTATCTAATATTTATGTTATAGGAGCACATTATGATACATTAAAAACTAGCTAGATACTGTATAAGTTTATATATGTTATAAATATGAACAATATCAGCTTTATCTAATATCTATATTATAGGTGCACATTATGATACATTAAAACCTGCTAAATACAGTATATGTTTTAATATCTATATTAAATGGCTTTAGCTGACGAAATGTATTGTAGTGTAGCCTACTATTGCAAAGTTTTTTTGTAGAACAATTACAAACGTATTTAAATACTGAATAAAGATTTGAATACCAACGAATACTCAATAGTCGAAGTATTCGTGCCACCGTTAGTATGCAGTAAAGCTGACAGTTGATGCAGTAGTGGAAGTTTGTTTAGACTGAGGACGATTGATTTTTATTACTGTTTGGCAACCACGCATCGCCCCTGTGTGGGCTTCTATGGGATCTGACTCATTTTGAAGTAGATCAGGAAGCATAATGTCAAATGTCTAATACTCTTGCAGTTGAAAAAATATACTTATGGGTTTTCTTTTCCTGATCCTTTCGACAGAGTCAGCTAAGAAGCCACGAGAGAGACCAGCATGGTTTGGGTGTCACCGCGGCAACACTTACCCCTGTCACGGAAACCACAGCAACCACGGAGGAATCTGAGAAGATGACAGATGATGGTGAGAAATGTGCGAAATGTTTTTTGGCTAAATCTGGTCTTTTTGCCCTCACTGTCCTTGTTGATGACCGACCGATCCTTGCATCTCATTATGTTTGCAATCATATGTTCGAATTCATGTTTTTTTTATTCCACTCTAGACGTTATTGCCTCGCAGAAGTTTTACAAATGTGACGTTTGTGACTACACCAGCTCCACGTACGTTGGCGTTCGGAACCACCGGCGAATCCACAACTCGGACAAGCCTTACAGGTTTGTGTCCCGCCCTCTGAGAGTCTCTACCGCCCCGCCCTCTGAGCCTCTTCCGGCCCGCCCCTCTCCCCAACCACGATTGTGATCTGTATTGAACTAACAAGCTAATTTGAATAATGCAAACCTTCACCACTACATGATACTGGTTGGAACATCACTTAGATCACTCAGATCAATGAATGCAATGTCTGTTATATCCAGCAGGGGGCGATAGGTACTAACCAAGGACTAGACGTCACTTCATGAAGCAGCATTTCTCACATTGTTGTTCTGTGCAGGTCTATATTCCTTTAATGTGTGTGTGTGTGTGTGTGTGTGTACACGGGGGGGGTCAAATGGCTGGTGAGTGTGAAATCGTATTCTCTTAAGGACATAGACACACATGTGGACATACAGACTAGTTTATGATGTTCTCCCTCCTTAGACCTTCTAAAGCCCTGTCTCTCAGCCCCAACACTTTGGTTATTTTGACTGTCTTCAAACGTCTCCATTGAGAAAAGTGTTCCTTTCAACTAAGGCCTTCTAAACCATTTCACTCACGCAGTGTATCGCATATCCTCGCAATTTGCCCGCCAGCCACCCTTTGAGTTTAGCCCTGG
Organism: Dallia pectoralis; assembly: GCA_029465975.1. Taxonomy (NCBI): domain Eukaryota; kingdom Metazoa; phylum Chordata; class Actinopteri; order Esociformes; family Umbridae; genus Dallia; species Dallia pectoralis. The sequence goes on along the minus strand of CM055762.1, from coordinate 3,936,687 downwards.
CGCGGAAAAAAACTTCAAGACGACGACTGTGTCGCCCTCCGGGCGCGTAATGCCAACCTGTCTGAGGGGAGCGGCACACAGAACCGAGACAGACGTTCGCGCGACGAACGACTACTTAAACCGGTAAACGGACGTTTGCTCTGACTCTTGCCGCCGTAGGTGTTGCAGCTGTGACTTCGCCACGACCAACATGAACAGCCTCAAGAGCCACATGAGACGGCATCCCCAGGAGCACCAGGCCGTTCAACTGCTGGAGCAATACAGGTGAGGTCAGGGGGTCATGGGTTAGAGGTGAAGGTTCACACGCCGGGAGCGGGGAGACTACGGGAGGTTCTCGGAGGAAAGGAGAAACGATCTCGTCGGCCCGTGAATATAAAATGCGTACGACTATCCTTTTAAGTCAGGATACAGAGGTTGTATTGTAGGCTAATTACAGATTATCAATTCTGTGGCGCACGTCGCTAGGTCGTTCCTGTGGAGTGGAGCTGGTCCTACTTGATACGTGGGAGTGGTTGGGATCAGGAGGATTTCCCTACGGTATGTTAACTTCCCTCCCGTTCGTCTGCAGGTGTTCGCTGTGCGGTTACGTGTGCAGTCACCCCCCGTCTCTGAAATCCCACATGTGGAAACACGCCGGAGACCAGAACTACAACTACGAGCAGGTGAACCAGGCCATCAACGAGGCCATCAGCCAAAGCAGCCGGTGAGTAGCGGCAGGACATACTGACACTGTAGTTGTCCTCTCCCGGTCTGTCTCTTACTGACGCCGGTTCTCCGGTCTCTCCATACCCCCTGGCTGCAGTGTCCCCTGTGTCCATCCGAAGGCTCCAGGGACAGGCGAGTTGGCGACGGAGTGGTCCGGCACGGTGACAGGCACCAAGGAGGAGGACAGACCTCCGGCGGACCATGTCCCCTCGGCTGAACTCTTCCAGGGGTCCTCCAGAGAGCCGGCCCACCTGAGCGACGACATCCAGCGTAAGGAGGCGTCTCAGGCCCAGGCGTCTCAGGCCCAGGCGTCTCAGGCCCAGACGGTTCCGTCCCGGGCCGGTATGGAGTACTGCATGCTGCTCTTCTGCTGCTGTATCTGTGGCTTCGAGTCCACCAGCAAGGAGAGACTGATGGAGCACATGAAGGAACACGAGGGAGACATCATCAGCATCATCCTGAACAAACAGCAGGAGCAGCAGGCAGCTGCCCCGCCAGCAGAGGGCAGTACTGTGCAGTGAGACATTGTATAACCCTTCCGATTTCCTCGACCCCGGACTGGGCGCCAGTATCGGGGAAATACTTCATCAAGACAACCCTAGCTGTTTTATAGTGAATTTGATCTCGGCAAGTTTTAAAAAGTACATCGGACGAACGTCAGGCGTCCAGCTAACTGGGGATTGGTTAAAAATCTAAATTTTCACGACTGCGGTAACATTTTACCTGCACGTCATTTCAGACTCTTGTAATACCTCAGCAACTAGGAAACGGAGCAGAATCCGTTATAATGGTTTAGTCCACAGGGCAGCTTCTCTATTGAAATACTGTACTATTATTTAATATATTTAATACTTCCCGTTTGTCCTTTCTAGGTGGATATGCCAACTATGTTGTTTATTGGCGCTATATTCAATGTGTTCGTACTATTTATCGGCATGGGCCAATGCTCGCTGGATTTCCGTTATGCTGATGCGAGGAACAGACTTGTTTTTAAACGCGTTCCACGTCTTGATGCCAAAATAGGCTAGGAAGGGGTTTAAAAGGGATATTCAGTCTTTTATGGTGCATTGTAGCGTACGTACTAAGCCCAGATGTTGGACTCTTATCAAATGTTTGGTAACAGGCAACTGTTTAGCGTAGGCTACGTCTCGTTACTTTTTAAGAAAGTATTCCTTCGGGGTTATGATAATCAATTTTTTGTTTTTTTTAGCTGAACTGCCAAGTTGTATCACTTGAATATTTAAAGCGGTTTCCAAAGTTTTCTTCACATAGCACTTGTATATAATTGATAGATGGACCGTTGATATTTTAGCACACGTCAGTGTGTTAGTATTCTAAGCTCGTACCTTTCACGAGAACAAAGGATCGGCCGTGTCGGGTCGTTGGTAGGTCTTCTGTAACCGGTACGGTTTTAATCAATTTTTTTATTTATTTAAACAGCGTTTCTAATGTTGTATCCTCCTTGGCTACGTGTCGGCTGACATTGAACAGGCTATTGGTTTGGACGCTCTCTCTCCTCTATAAGTATTTCCAAACTTCACTCGGCTTTCCACTTAGTTTCCCGGTCTGGACATGCTTAGTGTGCAGAGCGGGCACTGTGAGATCATTTGCATGGCCTTAATGTTTTGAGGTCGACAGGAATAGGATAAGACGATAACGGGAGGTGGCCGTAATTCATAGGATTTCTGGATTACAGTTCCAGGTGTAGCTTCGTGTATCAATGAGTTTAAATCTTTACCGGTAACTTATGTTGTCACGGCAGAGTAATATTTTGGTCTCGCGTTCATTTACAATTCCGAGTATTAGTGTCAGGAAGACAGTGACACGGGCTGCATTAAAACGACACTTCATTCCGCTTCTCCCATTTACATAGTTTGCATTTGAATGAGTGTCTCGGTTAATTAAAAGTTGGAGACATCCAAGCAGAACCTTCTGCCGAGCCTAGTCCACCTTTTTCGCTGTGTATAACTTATCACAGTTCATGGCAGCAGCTTCAAATTACTCTATTCTGTTAGTGGAAATAGTACTAGTACTGCTTTTTATCTCTCTGGGAACCAAAAAGCGTATTACCTCGACAGTCCCACACAGAGGGAATTGTACAGAAAAAGGCAAATGCAATTGGTCACAAATAATGGACCAATGTTTTTTTATTTATTTACCTTTGGTTCCAATTTTTTGATTCAAGAACAGATATTGATGTGGGAAAGCTATATGGTTGGTTTTAGATGATCATTTGCCAGTGCTGAGCTGGCTAGACTCGTCATGTCTGTAGGACAGAGTTATTGTCTTCACAGGGCAAAGCGTGTGTTGTTTCGCTCAATTTCTGCACTGTCACATGCTGGAACTTGAAATCCTATTTCCAGGACTAAAACCGTTCGACTTCTACCAGTGTATGCCAGCATACGTTTGTTCTGGACCTCGTGTTGGCTGGCAGGATTGTACATCCAGCAAGGTATACACCACAGATTGTTAGGCGTGTACCCTTCGCTAATGACCTGTGCGGTTACACGTTAACCACGAGAGGCGCACCGAGTCCCGGTGGTTGCTAAGCTACCTGGTGATTACGTACAGCTGTGGAATGTTTGCTAACAACTACGACTCATTTGGCGGACCTCCCTGCCGGCGACCTGGAGGAAATCTTGTGGTCTTGTCGTCGGTAGGATGTATTGCCCAGTACTTGGGGAAAGTTCTCAACGGTGTTGCGCGTGGCTAAAATAGGACTTTTGGCGTCCGTTTATTTCTGTGGGGCAAACTCGATAGGACGGGTGTAGTCCTCCACGGGGTGAATGTGCACGGGGCTCAAGCCTTTTCGGGGGCATATGCATAATGCCATTCTGGACCATCGCTTATGCCTAGAATCGGACTGAGACCCGTTCAGCTAGAAGGCGCCCGCGTGACGGATCGCCATAGTAGATCCTTGTAGGTCTTTTCGCTGATGTTTGTAGTGCATTGTTTTTGTTGACCTTTTTGATGTTCGTGCCTTTTGAGTTCCGGGTCTCTGAGAGTCTCTCTAGTAGTCAATAGCTAGCTGTTGTTTATAGGCTGCGTCTGCATGTGGGCGCTGCTTAATGCCCATCTGTTCCAAGCGGTGTTCCCAGGAAGTGGTGGGTGTTGTTTCGGTCCCTGAGTAGAGGAGTCCACTGCCTCTAGAACGCCCATGGGTCCCTCGTGCAACCCAACACTTGCTACTGTAATATCCGTGTGTACATACTTAGCCGAAACACTTTAGTATTGCCAACTGACATTTTTTATAATCTATTTTTTAAATATATTGTAAAAAACAACACTAAATATTTAAAAAAGAACTAAGAAGTCAGAGTCTTTTTTTTTTGCTGTGGTTGTTGCTTTTTTAATTGACTGTGTTTTGAGGTAAGTGTTTGTGTCATTTAATGAGGCACACTGACATGCATGCTTTTAAAGCCAAAGGAGAGGAGAACGAAATGACTACCGTTTTTACACTGTTCAGTACTTTGCTTTTGGTTCTTTTCAAGATGTGGAATGGTTTTGTTGCCACAGAATGATGCTTGTTTTCTCTATTTATTTTCTTCTGCGCCTCATAGACAGTATTATGTCATGACTTTGCTTGGTTATTTTAGGTAATAAAGACTTTGCGTAGAAAAAGTTTTAATTGTTCCATATTACCAGTTTCAACATTCCAAAATTGCAGCTAATGAAGTAAAAAAAAAAATCCAAGTTGGAGATGTTCCAAACTACGTGAGTCAATAATTACCGGCGTTTCAGGAAAAGTGCACCTCTCTCAGAACCAAGAGATCTCCCTGAAGTAGCCTGTGGGACATATACAGACCTTCTCTCCTGGTGTAATTTATCATTTAACTGGATACTGTCTTCCTTTTTAATTCACACGTCAGGTTCCAATCTATATCTGCCCCTGCAGCGCAATAATAAACAAAAGTGTTGTGCCCAGCACTATGGAAAAACCACAAGCAACGTATCAGAGATATAGCAGATGCTCTCCTTCCAGTATTTGCCTGCATTGTGTTTTGGTACAGGATGTGTCGCCTCCATCACTGGACATGGCTCGCACGACGTACGGGTGAGGACTCCAGCGGTGTTCTGCTCAGGTTCACGTTTAGGCTAATGTAATCCTGGACCGACAAACTGTGCGCGGGTGTCCAACCAGAATTAAAATTCAGACGAGCAGAGCAAATTGATCTGGAATTGAATTGAACTCTATAGGGCAAGGGGAGCTTTCGGATGGTTTAACTTTCCTCCCTCACAAGTGCTTTAACTCTGGGCTGCGAGTGCAATGATAAGCCGAGGATGAATTGTCATTGGCCATAAGGATGTCTGCTTCTATAATCCCTTCGTTTTACATGAAACCCTGACCGCTTCTCAGAGCAGCTAAGAGAGAAAAAAAATCACTAACGCACTCTTTTACAAGATCAATTTACCCAAACCTTTTTAAGGGCCACCATGACAGTGAAGATCTGGACAAAGAAACGAAAAAGGACAATTGCAACCTTGTATTCGGTTTAAGTTGACGTTTAATTCCCCAACTCCTACAAACCCTGAGAAAGTTAAAAGAAGAAATCACAAAGAATGCCCTCTCGCTTGGCTTAAGAAGTCCGATTGGGTCTTCTGGGAAAGATGGGAGGCTTAACTTTAATAGACCATGGCTTCTCGCTTGCAGTGTTACTTCTTCTCGGACCCAGCGATGACACGGATGGGTTGGAAACTGGAGAGGAAGCGAGTGTGTGTGCGACCTACAATTCGTTGGTGTTTGTCAAGATTTAAAGCAAGACAAACAAGCACCTTTGAAAAAAGAAAACAGAGAGAGAGCCATTAAACATTTACGCTTCTCTTCCCCCATAATCCTTCTTTTCTACAACTGGCCTGCCAATTTATTTTCTTAAATCTCTTTGATAATCTTCAGCCCTTTCATGTCAGCAGAGGGCCATTCTGGGTTTTTTCTCATCTGGATGCCCAGAGGTTTCTTTCTTGTCCTCTAAAATGGTGGATATGCAATGGTGTCTCAATACAATGCAATGATTAAGATATAAGCCTGTTTTAATCTTTTAAAAGGATTCATGTGGTCCTTCTTGGGTAATATACAAATGAGCTGCAGCGGGACTTACTAGGAATACAACAAACAGTTCGAAGAATAGCTTGGTTTACAGAAAATTATATTTCACCGATGGTAGCAGCATTACATGTCAGTAACCCGTGATAAAGATGAGATATAATGACATTATCTATTGTCATAGACTGGAATTTAACAACAAGTACCCAGAATGACACTTGAACACCTGCTGCACAACATGGCGTTTGTAACAAGAGAATCACTGTTATCATGAACTCTCAGTTTTCTGTGAGAGACAGATGCTGCCGTTTGCAATTCTTGCATTGGAAAAGCAGCCAAAACAAAAGCAGCCTATATTGAAAAATCTCCACTACACTCTAAAGGTTGTGGTATTATTATATTGCTTTTTGCTGAAATTATCTAGTATTAACATTGGTATTTCCTGCTGTGAACTATAGTGTTTTATTAGAGAATGTTTTTGATGACATTATTGTGGGATTTACTTGATTTGCCATGGAGTGGGGTATTTCTCCATTAAGACATCTGATGGACCAACACAGGCACATTATCCAGAACATGCATGTAGGTAGACAGGCAGGACAGACTGTGATCTAAATGAAGATAAGCTATTTTCTATGACCTGTAGTGACCACTTCACTTTGTGTTCTATACTTGCCATGTTGTTGTTTTTTCAGTCCAGGTTAGCACTGGAACATACTAGAATATGGGCTATAAATGGGAATGAAATTGTAATATGACATTTAATATTTGAATATCAATACAATGTGCAGTATAGTATATTATAATGTATTCTATACTAACTGTTATAGTAAGCACTGAAAGCATGAGGGGTACACCAGTGTGTAGAGTATAATCTGCATTTTAAACTCTTGCTGTGAATACTAAATGGTGATTGGCTGATTGCTGCGTTATGAGACAGGTTATGGCTTCTAATTGGTTACAGATCATAATTGCAATATTGTGCCTTGTGTCTTGCTGCTCATATTGCACCATTCTTCACATTTCTAGAGTGATGGCTGTGGTATTCTACTGGGTGCGTATTTGGAACATGGGACAATTGGGATCTTGAAGGGACCTGTTACCTGTAATTTACAATATGAACATATATTTATGCAAAAAGGTCTGATCTTATAATCTTTAATTAATGCAACTTCATCATCTCTTACATGTCTAATATCCCATGCATGAGCGAGTCTAGGATCAGTTCTAAGCATATTACCGTCGTAGGATTGCGCATCTTAAATCCAATATGTGACTGCATTGGAGATTGCAGTGTTTCTTTATTGACATTATGGTTAACAAGCCATTCCACTACAGCATGCTTCTCTGAGTGTGTGTTCTGCATTGATTTCTGTCGGACTAAAATTACTAATTTTTTTGTCATTAATTTATTAATTTATTGCCTAGAATATGTAGCGGTTCCTCTTCTCTGCATATTTAACGTGTGTATTTTTTCATTTCATAGGATGCAATAAAGGATGCGCCTCCTATTATAAAAGATGCGCCTCCTATAATAAAAGATGCGCCTCCTATAATAAAGGATGCGCCTCCTATAATAAAAGATAGGCGTCCTATAATAAAGGATGCGCCTCCTCTAATAAAGGATGCGCCTCTTATAATAAAAGATGCGCCTCCTGTAATAAAAGATGCGCCTCCTATAATAAAAGATGCGCCTCCTATAATAAAGGATGCGCCTCCTATAATAAAAGATGCGCCTCCTATAATAAAAGATGCGCCTCCTATAATAAAAGATGCGCCTCCTATAATAAAAGATGCGCCTCCTATAATAAAAGATGCGCCTCCTATAATAAAAGATGCGCCTCCTATAATAAAAGATAGGCCTCCTATAACAAAAGATGCGCCTCCTGTAATAAAAGATGCGCCTCCTGTAATAAAAGATGCGCCTCCTATAATAAAAGATGCGCCTCCTGTAATAAAAGATGCGCCTCCTATAATAAAAGATGCGCCTCCTATAATAAAGGATGCGCCTCCTTTAATAAAAGATGCGCCTCCTATAATAAAAGATGCGCCTCCTATAATAAAAGATGCGCCTCCTATAATAAAGATGCGCCTCCTATAATAAAAGATAGGCCTCCTATAATAAAAGATGCGCCTCCTATAATAAAAGATGCGCCTCCTATAATAAAAGATGCGCCTCCTATAATAAAAGATGCGCCTCCTATAATAAAAGATGCGCCTCCTATAATAAAGGATGCGCCTCCTATAATAAAGGATGCGCCTCCTATAATAAAAGATGCGCCTCCTATAATAAAAGATGCGCCTCCTATAATAAAGATGCGCCTCCTATAATAAAAGATGCGCCTCCTATAATAAAAGATGCGCCTCCTATAATAAAAGATGCGCCTCCTATAATAAAGGATGCGCCTCCTATTATAAAAGATAGGCCTCCTATAATAAAGGATGCGCCTCCTATAATAAAGGATGCGCCTCCTATAATAAAAGATGCCCCTCCTGTAATAAGAGATGCGCCTCCTGTAATAAAAGATGCGCCTCCTATAATAAAAGATGCGCCTCCTATAATAAAGGATGCGCCTCCTATAATAAAAGATGCGCCTCCTATAATAAAAGATGCGCTCCTACAATAAAAGATGCGCCTCCTATAATAAAAGATGCGCCTCCTACAATAAAAGATGTGCCTCCTATAATAAAAGATAGGCCTCCTATAATAAAAGATGCGCCAACTATAATAAAAGATGCGCCTCCTATAATAAAAGATGCATCTCCTATAAAAAAGATGCGCCTCCTATAATAAAGGATGCGCCTCCTATAATAAAAGATGCGCCTCCTATAATAAAAATAAAGGATGCGCCTCCTATAATAAAAGATGCGCCTCCTAAAATAAAAGATGCGCCTCCTGTAATAAAAGATGCGCCTCCTATAATAAAAGATGCGCCTCTTATAATAAAGGATGCGCCTCCTATAATAAAAGATGCGCCTCCTAAAATAAAAGATGCGCCTCCTGTAATAAAAGATGCGCCTCCTATAATAAAAGATGCGCCTCTTATAATAAAGGATGCGCCTCCTATAATAAAAGATGAACCTCCTATAATAAAAGATGCGCCTCCTATAATAAAAGATGCATCCTATAAAAAAAGATGCGCCTCCTATAATAAAAGATGTGCCTCTTATAATAAAAGATGCCCCTCCTATAATAAAAGATGCCCCTCATATAATAAAAGATGCGCCTCATATAATAAAAGATGCGCCTCCTATAATAAAAGATGCGCCTCCTATAATAAAAGATGCGCCTCCTATAATAAAAGATGCGCCTCCTATAATAAAAGATGCGCCTCCTATAATAAAAGATGCGCCTCCTATAATAAAAGATGCGCCTCCTATAATAAAGATGCGCCTCCTATAAAAAAAGATAGGCCTCCTATAATAAAAGATGCGCCTCCTATAATAAAAGATGCGCCTCCTATAATAAAGGATGCGCCTCCTATAATAAAAGATAGGCCTCCTATAATAAAGGATGCGCCTCCTATAATAAAAGATGCGCCTCCTATAATAAAAGATGCGCCTCCTATAATAAAAGATGCGCCTCTTATAATAAAAGATGCGCCTCCTATAATAAAAGATGCGCCTCCTATAATAAAAGATGCGCCTCCTATAATAAAAGATGCGCCTCCTATAATAAAAGATGCGCCTCCCATAATAAAAGATGCGCCTCCTATAATAAAAGATGCGCCTCCTACAATAAAAGATGCGCCTCCTATAATAAAAGATGCGCCTCCTATAATAAAAGATGCCCCTCCTATAATAAAAGATGCGCCACCTATAATAAAAGATGCGCCTCCTATAATAAAAGATGCATCTCCTATAATAAAAGATGCGCCTCCTATAATAAAGGATGCGCCTCCTATAATAAAAGATGCGCCTCCTACAATAAAAGATGCGCCTCCTACAATAAAAGATGCGCCTCCTATAATAAAAGATGCGCGTCCTATAATAAAAGATAGGCCTCCTATAATAAAAGATGCGCCACCTATAATAAAAGATGCGCCTCCTATAATAAAAGATGCGCCTCCTATAATAATCGGCTGCGCTCATTGATTGTTTTAAGCCTTTATTCGCCTAAACCAGAGCGCCGCCGCGTCCGCGTATCGAGTGTCTGCGCCCCGGCGGGGGAGAAAGAAAACACCGCTGGACATCCGATAAGCGATCGCCAGAACCATTGAGGACCCGGTGAGCCTTTAATGTACGAACCAGTGTAATCAATACCCCGTTATGTTTCCATCAAACGCGACGTTCATTATCGACTGTCTGCATGAAACCGATCCGGCTGAGAGGTTGTGTCCATTCCTCGGCGAGACCGAGGTCAGCGGGTGATGGTATCCGAGATTGCATGACATTCGTGCGGCAGCGTGAGTAGGAAACGCCGCTGCCGCATACAGAGGCCTTTCGGACTGGAAAGAGATGGTGAATGAATGAAAAGCAATAGGCACTTGTGTCGGTTGTGAGGGGGGTTTCTCAGTTCACCGTGAAAATGTTTTTATTTTATGGTTTATGCTGCGTTTCCTGCTGCAAACTGTAAAGACAATTTATGAAATGGAGACGCGACGCGCATTCGATTGACAGTCGCTACTTGATGACATCAGGGGAGGGGGTTGATGTACTGCCCCCTGGTGGTGGGGTAACGGTGCACACATTATCTGTATTGTATTATAACCACGCCCCCACAGATTGAAAAACAATAGGATAGATATGTTTGTGTTACTCCTGTTGTGTCCAATATGATCCCAATAGCATGAGATCTAATAAGACTCAAGATACAACAGACTCGCACTTCATTGGGATGTTAAGTCTTTATAGGCTTCTGCTTTTTGTGTTTGGGTTGAGGCCTCAACAAGGTGCATGTGTACATTTTAATATCTGGATGAGGACCTGACATCCTTGCAATGATAGTAAAACAAGGAATATTTGACCTTGTGTGGACATTTCACTCGTCCCCATGGCGAAAAGGCTATTTTTAAACCTGGGCGTTAAGATCAGGTTAAGACGTAGAAGCTTATTTGGGGTTTAGGGTAGGTTTTGTCAGTATAATGTTTAGGGTTAGGGATAATTGTATATTGAATGAGAATAATGTTTAGGGTCCTCCCAAGTAAAATCATTTAAATGTGTTTTGGTGTTTTTATTGAAATGTCTTGTTGGTTGCATTATTTTGAGTCTCGGCTCTCTGAGTCATTTGTTAAAGCACATTGCCTGTATAGAAAATAGAAAACCTGTAGAAGTACACTTTCTATTCACAAATACAGTAAACTGAAGTCGAGTAAAAGGTTATAGTTATTAAATTGGAAAGGGACAGACGTACACTGTATAGCAGTGTTGACAGAATACCTTTGTTTGTGTGTGTGTGTGTGGGGGGGGGTTGTATGTGTGTGTGTTTAAGTGTGAGTGTGTAAATGGAGCTTCCACTGGAATTAATGTGCGTGTGCAATAGGGCTGTTGAAGTGAAGATGGACAATTACAGATGCATTTTGGGAGTTCCTGCCGCTGGTTGTAAAAGTGGTGCTTTTGTGCCAAAACGGGTCCCTGAAAACTGTGCAGTATGTCTTGTACTGTATGTGGCCGAATGACCCCCATGCCAAAACAAAAACTATCTTTCACCCTTGGAATTTCCTGGCTCACTGGGGGAGGATAGTGAATATTTTTATTTTGGATCGTTTAGATTGATTTACTACTGAACTAAATTTTAGTAGGCAGCAAGGTGCCACTGTGTTCTGTTCAGCTGACTTCTGTTCGAAAAACATTCACATAAAACCATTTATTTTGTTGGATTTTAATACACCCCTGGTTGTGAGATTTCCTGTTTCTGTGTGCTGTATACGTAGTTCTGACACCTCACCTCAGGACCCCCACTGTATCCCAAATGTTAGCACAAATAAATCACCTTGTCTACACATTTTTAAGCCTTTGACAAGTTCATTTACGTGAACTTATTTCTAGCTAGTTGTGATTGAGATGTCTTGGGATGTGCCAGGAGCGTTATGAGAACCATTGTGTTTGATGATTGTCGCGTGAACAGAGCAAGGCTTTAGCACATAACAGTCAAGTAGCATGTTTGTGGCTTTCCTCAGAATAATTCCACCTGGAATTGGTGCATTGGGCTAAAGTCACTACCCTGTGCTATGATCGGAAAGATTGTACAATTCTGTTTTTATGTTGAGGTGTTCATCTTTTTTCTTATACGTTTTTAAGACTAATCTCTCTCAAACATTTCTCAGTGAGTACCCATGGCGTCCTTAAGACAGAGGAAGGGCGGCAAAGGGAATAAGGAGTCGGTTTCAGAGTCCCAGAGCCAGAGGTTTAACCCTTCAATGGAACATCCAGAAGGTTCTTCGGACGGTTAGTGTCATGCCCAGTATTCATGTTCATATCACCACATTTTAACCACATTTTGTATTACAACACAAATCAACAGGGAGTTTTTGTTTCAAACTAAAACATAATGTCGATGTGAAAAATGTTATCTGCATGTTTGTCTAAATGTGTTGCAAACGTTAAACGGAATATACTTGGTTGCATACATATTTACCCTCTTTTCAAAGATACACCCTCTAATCAGCTCTGGTGCAACCAATTATCTTTAGAACTCATATTATAGGTTGAATCTAGTCCACCTCTGTGAAATTATGTGGTTTTACGTTTCACATAATGTCAGGGTAGATGCGCCGGCTTCTGGGACGTTACACAGTTGGTTAACACAATTCCTAATAAAAAACAAGTCATAGAAACATGCAAAACAAATCCAGAATAAGGTTCGTAAACGCCAACCAGGGTCAAATATAAGATAATGTCCAAGGTTGTATATCTCCCAGAGCATGTTGCAGTCCATGAGAGAGAGAGAGAGAATATGGCACTGTAAATCTGTTATGAACAGGCCGCCGTCTTCAAACCTTAGTATCCAGGCGAGATATCGGCTAGAGTTTGCCAGAATGCATGTGGGAGACTGTGAAACCAAGTGAAAGAAGACTTTACAGTCTGATGTGACCAAAATAGATCTTTTTGACCTCAAGGTTTGGCGCCGAATTGTTCTCGTCAGCATGTGGCGGCATAATCATATAGGCAAACGTTCTGCGTCAGGGCCTGGAGAGCTTGTAAAGATATCGGGCAAATGTATGTAGTAAAGTTAATAGAAAACTTTTAAGAAAAACCTGCTGAAGTCTGCATGACAATTACCCCAAACAGACAACTAAAGCCTCACCGAGCGGCTTCAAAACAAACCAAAATGACCTGGAGTGGCCCAGTTAAAGCCTGGACCTCAATCCAATTGAGAACACGTTGAAAACAATGAAATTCTGCATCTCTGATCAGATGTTCAAAGGTGGTAGAGCCTTATCCAAACACCCATGCTTTTAGGCATTGATGCATACATGCTTCTAGTTGCCTAATGCCTACATATGAGAATTGTGTATGTTTAGCGTCCTAGTCATAATGCTATTCCTTACTCAGGTTTGTGGACATGGACCACTGTACTATGGGTTGCCGTAGGTTGGATCGTGGCAATCAGTCTTGGCCTTCTGTGCTGCATCTACGTGGCTACACTCCATGAGAACGACCTGTGGTTTTCCAACATCAAGGTGAGTATCTCAATGCTGCCGTTTTAGCCAGAAAAGTCATTGGATGATCGTTGGTTTCTGACTGTCTCTTTCTCTAACCGTCCTCAAGTTGACAGTTTTAATATTAAACGTTTGACATATCAATGGGGGGTGATTCGTACGGGATGTCATCAGTAATGAGTTGTTTCACGTTCACATGTCAAGACAAGCAGATGCTCACATCCGGACTCATTTTGCTTGCTGTAGCCAGCGCACTGGTTTTCAGTCTGGCTCCCGGTGGGAATTGAACCCACAATAGCCATGCTCATACCAGCTAAGAAACCTATGAAACACCGTTCTTTATTTCGCTTTTTTGGGATTTGATTATGCGCCAAACGTGTCAAACCAAAATTCTCCAGGTCTCAAACTAGAGTGTTTTTCACGCCTTCCTTACCTCACTTCCTCATGCTAGCGTCTGTTACTCAGACCGTGCCAATCTTTTTCAACGCAGTACAGCAGAACACATGTATAAACGAATGTGTCAAGTCTGACACGAAGCACATTTTCAGGTAACTGTCAGCTTAGCGTGCGGTGTACCTCCTCAATCACTCGCAGGGGTCGATTCTGTCTTAAACAGCATGACTCAACAGGTGTGTGGTCTTCCCACAAAAAATACACGCACAGTATTGAGAAATCCCGGTCCGAAATATACAGCTGGACGACCTGCACCTCCAAGCTGTGCAGAATTTGTCTGCGCATCTTAAGTATCAAAGCTTTTATGTCTGTGGGGTAACTTGCAACAATGCACATCATTGGTTCTTATTCATATAAAGCCTTTTTGGCTCGTGGGTTGTTTTCCTCGCCTGCCTCTGGTTGTGGTGGGGGTGGACAGAAGCCCTAATTCATAATAAATGCAGGTCACTTTACAGAGCTGGCAGCAGAAGCAGTGACTCCTCTGGATTCGAACTCCATGTGTTTCTTAAAAAAGTGTTTCAGAAGGATGATCTCACTGCACACTCCGGGCCCAGCAGTTGTATGGGAGATGTGTGTCTGGCAGTTGTGCGTGAAGCCTGTTAATGCTATTCTAGTAGTGACAACACGGGCGGGAAATGCTTGACAACAAGTATAACGTATGACTGTCGGGTTTACCGTGACCTCACGGTCCGGGCTTTGTTCTGAGAGAACAGAGATTACACCATCTGAGATAAACACTGTTCTCTGCGCTATGACATGTACCTCATTCCTTCCTTATGTTTTATCAGCTTCCCTCTTGAACATGGCCTCCCGACCGGGTCAGTGTTTAGCGGCGTCAAAGTGCAGTAAATCGATTTTAATATTCCCTTTCTTGGCACTGCTGCACTGAGTCAGTGGCGGCTGGTGTTTTAGGTTAATCTGTGAGTGGACCGGGCTGAACGGGAAACCGGCCATCGCCGCTCTGCTTGACAGTCTGCTCTTTTCAAGAGACTGACCCGAACGGTTCCATATGCTTTTTAAAGTGAATTCCACATGCTGGTCCAGTCTTACCTCAACACTGGCCGAATGTTGCGGTAGCATTTGGGAAAGACGAGCACGCCCCCAGGTAGTTTGTCCTTCGGGACGTCTTTGTTCAGCTGCATCCCAGGCTCGTACATTCATCACGCGTGAAGTCATGTCCGTGATCGTTGCAGCCGTTACCAGAGTGTGCTTCAAAGCCCTTCTGTCTCTCGCTCTACGCTTTCTGAGATACTCTGCTGGTCTGACGAGAAGTCTTGACAAACATTTTCCAAATGGCTTTCCAGATATTTTCTCTCCCGGCGTGAGTTTTTTTTTTTGCTTTCTTTCTGTTTTTCTGTTTTGTCTCGACGTATCTGATGTTCGCGCAGCAGTTCTGCTCGCGAGTTGATTTCGCGTTCCCTCCCTGGTGAACTTCAGTTGTCTTCCAGATCTCAGACAGCGCTGATCACACTGTCGTTCTCACCTCAGATTGTTTTGCTCTTAACGGCTTTTTAATGGCATCGCAAAACTAATGTAATTGCTTTTTTGAAAACTTCTTTTTACCCACCAGTTATCAGACAGAGATTAGGCAGTTGAACAAAGGAACTGGAAAAACAGAAACTGATCAAAAGTGGCCTGTTTTTCTTCCATGTTGATTTTGAGACGTGTGGCCATGGGCTTTGAGTATTCCTTGTTGCTCCTTGGCAACCTGTCTACTTTCTCATCAGTGGGTGAACTCTGGACGTCCCAGGCAAAGTCGTGCTTGAGCTAGCTCCCAGGCAACCGAAATGATGATTATTCGCAAGAGAGGACTGGGCAGGCCGAAGAGTAACTGGGGCGTCTTTCACGATGTGACTGACCAAAGCCTTAGCGGAGAGAGCGAGAGTTTGAGGGCCATCGAAACGGAAGCAGAATCCCAGAAAAAGTCCCGTCCGAGCTTTCCGCCCGCGTGGTGGACGTTTGCCATCGTGGCAACTGGATTGGTGTCAGCTGTGGTTACTGGACTGGCTCATGCCTGGTGCGTTCTGTCCATACATGAGAACCTGTTGTGGTTCTCGCACCTTCAGGTAAGCACTGCTGTGCCGTCGTCATCGGTACCCACAAGAGCCTGGTACACCTCCCCTCGCCAAATGGTTTTGAAAAAGTACCTGGAATAAATGTTAACATCCCTTAAAGTGAATGTTAAAACAATGGTAGGGTTTTTTCATTGAGGTTCCATTTTTTATTCTTTAGCTTCCTATATGTAATCTTAGCTTTGTGTGGGCCATTTCCTAGAATGCTTAGAACCTTCTTTTTTCATTTCTCATTCTTAATTACGCACTTGTGAACCTGTACCTAATACGAAGAGTGTTTATGGTCCAGACGATAATGATGTATAATAATATTGATGTTTGTTTTAATTATTTACAATTTCATATGAAGTGCAAGTATAAATTTAATTCCACAGTACATTGGTTAGATAATCAGGAGAATGTTTGTTTTTCCACTGGACCATTTATACTGGATTAGAAGAAAATTCTCCACACTTTCCTTTCTAATTATTAATTTTATTATAAAAATGACAATTTTGACAGGAGCCTGGAGGCTGTTCTAGGCTTAAAGACAGTTTAACTAAAACTGGGTTAGCTGAATATTGGCTTTAATTACAGAGAAAGTCCAAATAATATGGGAACATATTGGATACTACTGTATGCACACAGTTGTTAACTGATATATATGCCGATATCACAATGAAATAATATCACCGATTTAATCTTCTTAACGAGATATAAGCGGTGAATTTAGTTGTTGCTATTAAGATCAAGTTTTCTCAGTAGACTCCACATGAATGTGTCTTCATGTCCATTTCCCAACTGTAGGCAAGTGACATGCAGGTAATATCGTCTGAAAAACATGTTTTCTAATTGCTTTTCTTTATCTACACGTATTTCAGGAAGTTGAACGGGAAATCTCCTTTCGGACTGAATGTGGCCTCTATTACTCCTACTATAAACAGATATTAAAGGCTCCTTCCATACAACAAGGTACGTAATGACCAGATACCCTACTGGTGTTCACCAAGGGGGACCAATTTCTGGGTACCAGTTTGTTTGGTTTAACTATCTTTGTTCGTACATCTTGTCCCCACATGTTCACACAGACTTGGACTACACACACACACACACACACATTCTACCCCTCGTCGTTTTTTTCTACTGGTCATCTTAAGGAATAACATAATATACAAAGAATCTGAACCTTTTATGGTTTTAAGTGCTCTTCCAGCACTCAATGCTCATCAAATGAAACTGTCAATTTTTCAAACATTGCCATCGCTTGGAAACTCCAGTAACGTTCCCCCCCATTAAATAAATTCCCCGTATTCTTATTATGGAGCATTTGCTTAAATATAGGTCTTTAAATGGCGAGGCAATCAGAGAGCCACACTAAGCATACGTACCCCTATGTCCAATCTGGTTAGTTTTCTTGATCATTATGGAATATGGGAGAGCTCTTGGACCACTGTAACCATGGGAACAAAGCTAGTTAAGGGGAAAAACCCAACAGTGGCGCTTTAAGTGACCTGTATCTTAATACATCTTTTACTAGGGGCTCCAAGGATGGACTGCTGTTGTATTTTAGTATGAAAATCTCTCTCTGTCTCTCTCTCTCATTTTGCCGGACTAATCAAAAGCACATTTGTTTTCATGGCATTGCCAGGCTTGTAGCTATTTTCAAGGTACCGTTTTCGCAAGCCAAATAGTCTTGTAATGCAGTCATTCCTAATGTTCAACAGACTGGAAGTATCACACTTTGTTTTTACCACTCCCATCTGCTCAAGTTAGGAGCGTCTGATCGTGGCGTTACAGGAGTTTATTTCTGACTGTGACACGTCATGTTTTGCGGCGTGGCGTTAGCAACATGAACTCAGGAGAAGTGATGGATGGTGTACATGGAACAAGTTGCACCACCCACCCATGACACCCCGAGTTCAAGTCGTCTGTTCCTGCGTTCGTCTCCAGGTCTGTCGGAGATCATCAGCGATAACACCACCGAATCCATGCGGACGATCAACTTGCTGCAACGGATGAACATCCATCAGGAAGTGTTCCTGGCCGTTCTCTACCGGGTTCTACCCATCCAAGTAACACTCAGTCACTATGTTTTCGGAACCATGTCTAGGTTGTCCTCGCGAAATGGACATTTAGAATAACAACCTTTTACAGTTTAAGAGTAAACGAACTATATCTTTTTTTCCGGGGATGTTGTTTCAGAAAACGTACCCACTGTTATAAATTCAGTGTTTGTAAATGTCCCCCCTCCTTATTCTGGGCCACTTTTCTCTGTCTTTCGTTCAGGCCTATCTGGAGCCTGTGTATTTCTACATCTACACAGTGTTTTCTCTCCAGGCTGTATATGTCATTGCCCTGTTCCTCATCAGTTGGCTGCTGAGCGGTTCCTGGCCAGCAGGGGTCCTCGGCGGGGTCTGGTACATCCTAAATAGGTACGTCTGAGCATACGTGCCCAGCGGTTCATTCAACAGGTCCCAGGTCAGCTTGGGCTTTTGACTAGAGTGAGAGTCCTGCGCAGGTCCGCTTGTGATGAGTTCTGAGAGACGATCCGTAATCGACGAAACAACATCTGCTTTTTGCATTTCTATAATGACTTCATAGCTGTGTTTATTTAGTCACATGCAGTGAAGAAAGAAATAGTTTGAACCCGTGCTGATTTTGTACGTTTGCCCGCTGACAAAGACATAATCAGTCTATAATTTGAATGGTATGTTTATTTGAACATCAAGAGACAGAATAACAACAACAAAATCCAGAACAGCGCATTTGAAATAACTTATGAATTGATTTGCATTTTATAGGTATTTGACCCCTTTGCAAATCATGACCTAATGCTAAAATCACAGAGGTCAGAGGTTTTTTGTAGTTGGCCACCAGGTTTGCACACATCTCAGGAGTTTTTTTCCCCCACTCCTCTTAGAAGATCCTTTCCAAGTCATTAAGGTTTTGATGTATTTCAATGTTTGGCAACTCGAACCTTCTACTCCCTCCAGATGTTCTATGGGATTAAGGTCTGGAGACTAGCTAGGGCACCCCAGGATCTTAATGTCTTCTTCATGAGCCACTCCTCTGTGGCCTTAGTTGTGTGTTTTGTGTAATTGTCATGCTGGAATACCCATCCATGACCCATTTCCAATGCCCTGGCTGAGTGAAGGAGGTTTTCACCTTAGATTTGATGTTACATGGCCCCATCCATCGTCCCTTTGATGCAGTGAAGTTTTCCTGTCCCCTTAGCAGAAAAACACCCCCAAAGCATAATGTTTCCACCTCCATGTTTGACAGTGGAGATGGTGTTCTTAGGGTCTTAGGCAGCATTCTTCCTCCTCCAAACACAGTGAGTTGAGTTGGTGCCAAATAGCTCAGTTTTGGTCTTGTCTCACAACACTTTCACCCAGTTCTCTTCTGAATCATTCAGATGTTCATTGGCAAACTTCAGAGGGGACTGTACACGTGCTTTCTTGACCAGGGGGACCTTGTGGGCGCTGCCGGATTTCAGTCCTTCATGGCGTAGTGTGTTACCAATTGTTTTCTTGGTGACTATGGTCCCAGCTGCCTTGAGATCATCGACAAGATCCTCCTGTGTAGTTCTGGGCTGATTTCTCGCCATTCTCATGGTCATTGACATTCCACGTGGCGAGAGCACCAGACCGAGGGAGATTGACAGTTATTTTGTGTTTCTTCCCTTTGCTAATAATCACACCAACTGTTGTCACCTTTTCACCAAGCTGCTTGGCGATGGTCTTGTAGCCCATTCCAGCCTTTTGTAGGTCTACAATCGTGTCACGGACATCCATGGACAGCTCAAGTTCTTGGCCATGGTGGAGAGTTTGGAATCTGATTGGTTGATTGCTTCTGTGGACAGGTGTCTATTATACAGGCAACAAGCTGAGATTAGGAGGACTGCCTTTAAGAGTGCTCTTTATCTTAGCTCGTTAGATCAAATGCTTATTTCACATCAATTTATAACCTTTTTGAAACGCGCTATTCGGGATTTTTTTGTTGTTATTCTGTCTCTCGCTGTTCAAATAAACCTTCCATTATTATTTTAGACTGATAATGTCTTTGTCAGTGGGCAAACGCACTAAATCAGCAGGGGATCAAATCCTTTCTTCCTTCACTGTATTTCAGGCCTACTGAGTTTGAGTTTTTGTCAGTTTGCTAAAAATCTGGACCACAACTCTAATGTATTTGGAAAACACTTTTAGATTCTCCACCTGATGGGAGATGAGGGACAAAGAGACAAACATCTACCGATTAAACTCACTTTCATTTGTGTTTCGCCTTTTAGTCATATATTTTGTGCACAAAAAGACTTATGTGTGTGTGAATAAAAAATAAGTAATATTAACATCATGTCTTTCATCATGTGCCAAGTCAGACAGCCTCGTTAACTACAGTGGAGATGTTGTTCAGAATTATAGTATTCTGATCCAAATGAAAACGGCTGAAAGTACTAAAAAGCTGCCAAAATCAACACGGGTCTACAGATCAACATGGCTTGCGTGTCATTATCCCAGTGTAGTGTGGCCGATAATATGTAGTTTGACAACTATATTTCAGAAAATATGCCATTTTACCAGAGGAACATGCTGATGAAAGTCAATCAGATTTTGAGCATAGATCAATTATTGATTTAATGGAATTTCAAGAATTCCTAGATTTTAATGAGGGCTATACTGCTATAATGTTGCTGGGACAAAGTCTTTTGAAAAATATTATTTACAGCGGTATTGTACTTTATGTCTTCTACAATCAAACAAATCGTCAACACAATTAGTCTTAACGTACAATGTGTTTACATTAAATGTTGGCGAATTCATTTGTTTGTGCTTTATGAATGCTTTACCATGTCGGCAGGAAATAAGTGTCACTACAGAAGGTATAAATTACAATAAATATATTTTCACTTTTATTTCTCTTTTATTTAGGTTTTTAATTCACACACAAGTCTTTTTGTGCACGTCCTATCTCAGTGGGACCGTATCAGTTTGTTTTATTTTTTATTCATCATTGATTGCAAATTTTTCGTCTTTTGTTTCACGCTTGGGAGATCCTTTAATGTATGGTACTCTCAGTTGACTAGCTTTTGTCTGAAGGGTCTGAAGGGTGAGCCAAAAAAGGGATAAACAAACTGCATCAACTCTGCAGGGAAAATGAACTCATAAATGCTTGTTTAAAAAAAAAACTTCCAGATTTTCTTAACTTTGTTGTGAGAGAAGTTTTTTATTCTGATCATGACCAATCAAAGGTGAGTAGTGTAGGGCTACAGAGAATTCTGCGGAAGCTCAGTTTGTTCATATCTGTACGCACTATCTCTGTCCTCTCGCCGAATAAAGCCTACTCAACTGATTAAAATGTCACTTAAAAATAAACCACCAGAATTATGAAATCCTTCCAAACGCGCAATTTCAATCAGTCAGCACCTGTTTCTATTTATTCCACCATCATAGTCTTTCTTTTGCTTTCTCCTGTTGCGTTAGCCAGATTTGTGCGAGCCAGCGGTCAGAATATGTACCGGCTATCGGTTGTCTCATGACGAGTGGGAACGTAGGCGCCAGACGTGGATAGATTACGATTGTTTCAGCCCTATTTCAATCCTCTACTGACCCATGACCCATTCTGGCTGTAAATGTATGGCTTATGGCTGGTGTCAATGCTCGTCTAATGGATTTTGGCAACGCAAACTCCAAGCAACAAGCTGGTTGAAAGAAATTGGCGAAAAAAACTAAAGATCTTGATTAAATAATAACCTCTAGTCGACCCGCAAGTTAAAATAATGGTTTTATGTCACCTGTCTGCTGGTTTCTTGGTGCCGGTCGTCCACAGGGAAGTCATTAACCTGAAGCAGGACTTCACAACAGAGCAGTAAAATACTGACGAACATTACTCCATGTTTTACTGCCTGCTGTCACAAGGCCAATTCGAGATGTCTCGGTTAAATCTTAGATCTCACTCGACGACAAAATGGCCACCGTCTGATTGGTTTGTGTCTGTCTGTGTGTGTGTGTGACTGTTTCAGAGTGGACACGACACGTGTGGAATTCACCATCTCGCTCAGGGAGAACTGGTCTTTGCCCTTCTTCGCTCTCCAAGTCGCTGCCATCACCTGTTACCTGAGGCCTCATCTCAACACCATCCAGCAGGTAGGTCCTCTTCTCATACCTTTGGTACGCAATAGGCAGATGAGATGGTTATTGAAGTAGTTCCTCTCTGTTCTTCTGTCTCCAATGGTCTCGTCTGAGCAGAAGGTGGTGGTGTGGCTGATGTTCCTGGCCACGCTCATGTTCTGCCTAACCTGGCAGTTCAATCAGTTCATCCTGCTAATACAGGCGTTGATTGTCTTCACCCTGGACGCCGTGGACCTGATCTCTACAGAGCAGGTTGGACTTTTATTCCCAGCATGCATTCAGAATCCGCTTGTCCTACTCTTTCCTTTCTCAAGCGTCTCAGGTCAAGATACACTGACGTCCAACACAGACTAGTGACACGTACATTTTCAAATGGATAATCACCAGATGCTCCGTGTTGCTTATTTCTTCAATATTTATCGGAGTGAGAAACAGACTAGTGAGCCAGATTCAAACCCACACTCCGGCTGGCAGGCGCAGTGTTGACCAAATGCACAGATGTTCAAAGACCTTATGTTCCATGCGGACGGTGAAGCTATGGTTAAGTGTGAGCCGAGATGTGAAGAGTAAGCTTCAGGTCAGAGGTCAGATCACAGGTGGACGTTGAACAGTGTCCTTCTCCACACTCGTTCCAGGTGACCTGTCTGTACTTGGTTCAGGTCAGCGGCCTGCTCTCCGTGTGGTTCCTGCAGTTCTGTAACTCTATGATCCTGGGCTCACTGGCTCTCAGCTTCATCGTGGCAGCTCTCTTTGTCAAGCACTTCCAGGTGAGACCGAACGTGACCTGGAGCAGCGATGGTTAGGTATAAAGAAATCCTGTCTGAACATGCTAAATCACGCTTTGTGCCACTATTCATACTTATATTTAGGAAATGAGTTTTAGCCTCTTTGGGTTTCGGGTTAAGGGGACAAATAGTGGCTACAACCAACGAACTAATAGCACTCGTATTAAAAATGCTTCTTATGGTCATATTCATCAATGGACCATTCTGTTTAACAGCATTGCATCAATTCAGGGATTTTATGACAACTCGGGTTTGTTTTTCTGCAAATGACGTTTCTGTTTGCATGGTCAAAGCCCTGTCCTGTTTCTCTCTTGTGTCCTGTTCAGAGAGGCCTAAAGAGCGGAGGTCTTGCAAGCCGCCTGGGAAAGCTGCTCCTGCACACCTTCCTCGTGCTCACACTGACTTTCACTATTAATTATTTAGCCAAGGTGAGCCCAGAGACTTGTACTACATCCCCCGACCCAGCTGCCGTCACCCCGAATGAATAAGATATCTGCGGTGTGTGTGTGACGAGAACCTGTGAAGCCCAGAGAACGTCGAATTGGGCTCTGCTGAAACGCTTCTCTGGCTGTTTCAAACCGCCATGTAAATCAAAGCTGTGTGGTAGTCCTGTTTTCTTTTTACAGTGCATTATGTTAGCTTCCATATATTGTTAGTCCTGTTTCTATGTCTGTTATTGGTTGAGGCTTAAGACACTATGTGATCTTAAACTTTTTTTCTGTGTGTGTTTGTGCTTGGGTAGAAAACTCTGCGGCTCCGCTCGGACGAGCACATCTTCAAATTCATAAAGTCCAAGTTTGGCTTCGGACCCACGAGGTACGCGCTCCGAGTTGCCGTGCCACTTTTAAAGTATTCACCAGCTGATACTTGAGAAATATTTCACGCGTCTGCCTGCTTATAGTGTGTAATCCTGTGATGATAAAAAACCCTTGCATTGATCGCATATTAAATGTGATTCATACACCCAAGAGGAAACTGTGCCGTATTATTTCAGATTAAACCTGTTACCAAACTGGGTGATCCGACCGCTACCTTAATACCCAAAGCCACGGCGTATATATAATGTATGTATGGTTGCTTCTTCTTCCACACGCACCCCGGTGCTCCTCTCTCATAGAGATTTTGACGCCAGCCTCTACTTGTGCGAGGAAGCTTTTGGGCTGTTGCCCTTGGATACGTTTGACCGGTTGGCTGGAACTCTGCTGGCCTACCCCTATCTGGTCACAGTGGCTGTTTTCCTGGCCATGCTGATGATGGCGGCACTGGCCAACCTCTGGTGAGTACCATCTGCCCTCCTAATGTGTCTGTGCAGAAATGTCTGGGTCATGTTCTGGACACACTAGTATCCCAGCTCCCATGTCCAGATCAGCCTGGGTCCCACGTGACGAGTTCTGTGTTCACATTTCCGTCGGGTTCTTATCGCACTCCCATCGTCTCGACCATCTGCCTAAAACACGGCTTCCGAAAACACTGAGAAAACACGGAGACATTAAATAACAGATCTTATGAATAATTAGTAAGGAGCTCTTCAGTTTGTGTGCCTTATTTATTAATGACTCACGCCGAGGTAACCCGCTTGCTTATGTTTCTCTCTGAGAACGCTGTGGGGTTTTTTTCAAAGCGAATTGGAATAATCTTTGACATGTGCATGAGAATGATGTGCACGTGTCTCTGGTGCAATGAGGAACGCCTCGGAGACAAACCCGTCGATGACCACTATTGGCGGTTTGTGGACCTCGGGTTTAGCAGCTGACGTGGGTGCATGTAGGACCTCACACAGGAACGGAATCCTAGTTGACACGACCGCTGTTTGAGCACGTACATTAACGAGTTATCGGGTTTTTTCCCGACGCTTTCCCGGTTTGTCCGAATAGTCTTTAACCTCATTGGAGATCCCCCCCCCTCCCCCCAGGGCTTGTGAATATCTGAGTGTGTCGCATATCACTGAGTTGTTTGTTCCCTGTATGATAAGAGAAAGACAAAGGAAGAGAAGGACACATTCAGCGACTCGTTCTGTCATCATTACAGTTATCAGAACCCGGTCTGGGTCCCCGGGCTCTCAACCTTCCAATAAGCTAATCATTACAGGCTTATTTCAGATACTCCAGTTAACCTTTCTGAAGGAGAGCCAGATAATTTGCGTAACGCCACCAGCATTTCTCCTCTATGTGTTATGCATCAGCGTTTGTTTTCCACGGTTCCCAGTGATTCTGCGGCGGGCGGGCGTCCGGTTCTGCAGGGCGGACGCGAGGATGTGCGGCCGATCTGCATGCGGTCAGACGTCGCCTACAATCTGTTACACACCGTCTTTTTTGGGCTCCTGGCGGTCAGCACCATGAGGTGAGCTCCACTGCTTGTTCAAGATGCTATCACAGCAGACCGGTGGAGGAAGTACGCCGAAGAACCCACCTCCATTTCCTTTATCTGCTCCTCTTACCGCTAAATCTACCCATCTCTCCGTCCATCCATTTCTTTCTTTATTTCTCTCGCTCTCTCCAAATGGCTCTTTCCTTATCCGCTGTAATTTTTTGATTAGACTGCATTTCCAATTGCCGATGTTTGTTCTGCTGCCCCGTACAACGAGGAGAGCGACACTGATCGTATCGTAATGGCGCAGGCAATTTTAGTTAACGTTTTTGAAGAAAGTTAAAAGAAGGGGCGGTTCAGAGTTTCTTTTCCCTTTTTCTGCAGAATGAAATACCTTTGGACTGGACACATGTGTGTGTTTGCTTCCTACGGCGTGTGTGGCAAGGAGTTGTGGACCCTCTTCTTAAACATGATACGCTGTAACACTAGAATGAAGGTACACGTGCACAGTGCACAACATGTTTTATTTCACACAATACGTGTTTATACACCTGTAATACAGCAATAAGAGTTAATACACCAATACGTTATACACCAATACGTAATACACACAATACACCAATAAGAGTTAATAGTGTTTAATACATAATACACCTGTAATATTACACCAATACGTGTTTATACACCTGTAATACACACCACCTGTATACAGCAATAAGAGTTATTACTGTTAATACAATACAGCAATAAGAGTTAATACACCAATACACCTGTAATTATACACACCAATGCAATAAGTAGTTAATACACCAATACGTGTTTATACACCACCTGTAATACACCAATAATAGTGTAATACAGCAATAAGAATTATTACACCTGTAATACACTAATAACAGTTATTACACTTGTAATACACCAATAAGAGTTATTACACCTGTAATACACCAATAACAGTTATTACACCTGTAATACACCAATAGGAGTTTATAGTACCGGTATCTCTACTGAGCCAGTAGGAGTGGTAGTATGTTGTACCCTTGCTGTAGAATAACAGCGTTGTCCACTAGGTGGCAATATGGTAACAACCAGCTAACCAAACATGTAGCGATAAACAAAAGTGGCACAACAGATGATGTGATGTTCAGTGATGTTCATCCTGCTTACTGGTTCTGTTCTCTCCTGAAATGGGTTCCTTTCTAATTTTACAGCTGAGGCTAATCAGGTACACGGTTCCACTTGTCATTCTGGGCTATCTTTATTACAAGGTGAGATCATTTGCATATTTCCCTACATGCATAAATGACAGAAGTCAGCAGTCAAAAAATGTAATCTGTTACCATTGTCTGTTACAGTCCATGGCTTGTCTTGACTTGTCACTTGAATAACAGTTTAAAGGACTTGGCAGCAACTCGGGCGTGCGATTTGATGCGTTTCATTTTCGGGTGATGCTTTTAAACTGACTCTGTGCAGTCCTGTTATATAATGTGTTCTTTTTTGTCCTCTGTAGTTCTGGCCCAAACTCATGGCAGAAGTTTCCGAACTGAGAGAATTCTACGACCCTGATACTGTCGGGCTGATGACTTGGATTAGGTAAAATCTTCTGCCTTTTTTCTCTTGCGCACACACAAACACACACACATCCAGAAAAACAGAAATCAGTTTAGCTTGTTTCCACAGATCGCATTCCACTGTCTGTGACTCCCGGTGTTTACGTGAAATGTAGATTTGGCGTTCTGCTCCATGAATAAGGCATGGACAAAAGCACCCAGGAGAGACACAGCTGTTGGCAGCGCTTCTGCCCACGGTGCTGGCCCCTCGTGGAAGGGTTTTATTAAACCAATCGGACCCGGTGCCATCGGAGGTGGAGAAACATTTGGCGCAGACTCCTTCGCTTGGAGAGGAACTAAGCGGGGAGGACAGGTCTTAAGAGAAACTCACCGTGTGAAAATGACACAGGTCCTCTGCCTATGGAGAAAATCCTATTTGCTTGGTGGATTAGCGTACAGTTACCTTCACCGGTGCTAGCGAAGTTAAGCCTCTTGCTACGCGCTAATTACATTTAAGATGAAAGAGTTAAGCCGGGATCGTGTTTCATGAGACATACCAAAGCTCCTCTTGTTTCATGTAGATTATGACAGATTCAAATCCGAGAGAGAGAGAGGGAGGATGTGGAACATGTATTTCTGTCTCATTCAAGGTATTCATACGGAGTACTCATTGGTTTGTTATGGTAATCATTTCGGTGAACGTCAGAACATAACCACGTACCTGTAGGCAGTTTTATATTGAGGTACTTTGGTACGAATCAGAAGGGATAGATTTAATCAGCGCACCAGAGACTATCGTGGGGCAAAGAAGAAATACAGTTTCCTGCTCCAAAATAATGACGTTCCGTTGCAGAACTGTCGGCACATTCATTGCTGATCTTCTGCCAGCCCGGACTTTCTCCACGAAGTCGGTTTGCTGACTCTTACTTTCCCCCTAGTTCAAGCTGAGTCTGTAACTGTCAGTCCCTCCAGCGTCCTCCTTCGAAACGCACGTTCAGAAGCCAGTGAGACGCACCGTCGTGAATGGAATTGATCATTTCTCCACACTGCCTTACACAAGTCTGCCGGTGCCCTTTTAAGTCGGGTTGCGGTCTTGTCGTCGCTGGTTCTGACAGCATTGTGATCGCGAAGCACCGTCGTCAGCAGACATCTTTATTATTTAGAGCATTGGCTGCCGTGCAATTAATTTCCCCCTCTTTTGTCCGTCGGTTAATATTCGCAGAGCCATTGTTTGATTCAGAAGAGACTTGTTTTTGATTAATGACGACAAATGAATCTTTTGTTTTCCCAGGGAAAGTTCTATAGCTGTGATAGCAGCTGTACTTTCTGTTCACCACTAGATTCTCACGTTGGAAACGGAGGCTTTTTTTCGTGTTTTTGACAGTCATGTTCGGTACTTTCCCTACCTCTAATTGTCATTCTGTCAGCTTGCCTGTTACTTATCATTTTTCCAAATGATCCGCGGTTCCCCCCATTATTACACATTGCCTTCTCTGGATCTCAGTAGCAGTGTCTGTTTTCTCTTGATTAAACCGTGTATTCTAGTATCTGCACTGATCCGTCTTCTCCAGCTGGCTGCGAGCGGAGCTGGGGGATAAGTGAAGATGGATGTGACAGTCCCATCTCCATCGCTTTCGTTCCCGGGCCTTTGGCTACAAATCACCGCCGACAGCAACTCCTAGCGGTTGGCATTCCCCTTCGCCGCCACCGCCTGCCATTACTCTTAGCGCCGTAAACAGTTAGCGGGCAGTCATCTTCCCACCCCGTTCGGATTTGCGAAGGCTAAAAACATCTCTGTCGGCGTTTTTTATCCCGGCCGACGGCGCTGCCGGTTTCAACAGGGCATGCATCAACAGGTGCACGCCGGCGTTCATTTGCTGCCTCGCGTAGTCCTACCGATGTGTGTAGCATAACTAACGCCCAGACACAGGCATGCATACCAATTTCACGCTTAGTCACCGTCCGCGTCCCTCTTCCGCCAACTATTAACGGCATTAATCAATTTTTATAATGTCACCGGGGCGGCAGGCCGGCATTAACATACCGGCATATAAATGTGAAATTAAACGGAGATCAGCGGAGCTCTGAGGAATCCCTCTCGAACATGCGGTAATTACCGACGAAACTCCCTCTGAGAGAGGCGGTGACCCGGAAGTGCATGTCAAAGGTCAGTCCCATCATATCCGGCGCAGTAGTGGCTGGCGATTAGCCCCGCAAGAGGCTTATGCTTCCGGAGGGTGCAGTTACGCTTTTCAACCCTTCGGATTTGAATGGCAAATCAACGTGGGGTTTGGAAGAGGCAGTAATAATAGTTGCAGTAAAAGGCACTTGCTATGATTTGTTATTGACTTACCTGGGTATTAGATTTGAGTTTATTTTCTAATCTAGGCACCGCAATTGCTCCTTAAGCTGTAGTCAATTGAGCAATATAACACAGGATTAAATTACTTAATTTGCAGCGTGCGTGATCGTGTGAAATTACAATAATCACACATTTTATTCGTACAGAAGGGCAATTATCTGTTCGACTGTTGCAGCCTTTACGTGTTTTCCGCAGAGAGAGAGAGAGCACAAGCTACCTTTCACTTACGCTCTTTTGTGCTGTTCTCGACTTTCTAATTGATTTGCGGAACTTCACGGGTGGTTCTTTGTTTCTGCTTGAAATGACATGATTCCCAAGCTGTTACCAAGAATTACCACTAACCATTTAAAATGAATGTGCTGGAGTTAAGTCTCTTTCTGCCTCCTGCTCATTCCCTCACCTCCCCCTCCCATTTGTCTCCATCCGTTTATCTTTTTACACACATACGTATCCATGAAAGCACACCTATCCAGAATATATACCCAGTGTATACAAACCGTGCTATAAAACCAAACGGTTGTTTCAGTTGTCATCTCGTGCAGAATACGTCATTGTGGCCATGACTACGAGAGGGAAGGCCCAAGGTCAGGCGTCTGTAATAAAACGTCTCTTCCTGGAGTTTTGCTGGGCGGACAATGGCGAGAGCTCTCATCCTGTAATACCTTGAGAAAGACGCCTTTGCGAACAACAAAGATGAACATGTTTTATTTGTCTCAGGACTATATGTTTCCAGCCGTGTTAGAAGGCTCAGAACTTTCACAAGCCTGTCCTTGAAGTTGTTTGTCTTTTTGGAACTTTAAATGTCAAATTATTCTTGTAGAAAAATAGTAATCTGCCACAGTAGCTTTGGTGGAGGGGCTCAGGTGAATTCTTATCACAATGGTTTTCAAACTGTGCTACGTGTACCCCTGGTGCTTCGTCAGATGGTGTCTAGTACGGTGTACTTTAGTTTGATCAGAGGTGGTACTAACCCTTTGTGTAGTCCGGGTTGATCAGTCGTGGTATTTTTTGGCCTGAAAGTGGTAGCACATAAAGTTAATGTCATTAAAACTCATTTTTCAACCACTTCACAGGTTTCATGTTAACAGTTTTGGCAACTTGGTTTGGACATGTACTTTGTGCAGTAGTCTTTACACTGTAACACAATTGCACACATGAAGCTACCATGTTCATCTGTACAAACAATAGTACGCAAGTATTAACCCCATGAGGAAGGAGATGCGTTCTGTCTTCTAGAACTGAACTTGACTCTGGTAGCCTCTTTCGCCCAGCCCAGCCAACGTTAGGTGTAACTGAAACTATAGCAGGGCGCCTTTTAGTGAGTCAACTCTCTCGTAAACTACATCCTCATCATCCGATGAGAGGGAGTCGGACCCCCAATCGCCCTGCCAGGTGTAACGCCGCTCCCACTGCTCTGTGGGAGAAACTCCCCGGAGCTATCTGTGCAAATCCTGAGGAGAACTCCCACCGTCACGCTCCGCTTGCTTTCCATTTTCAGTTCGGATATTCTGTCACAAAACAGTAAGTGTAGTTCACGAATGAGACACGGCCGCAGAGCGTGGATATAAACTTTTGTAGGTTTTAATTTCAACCAAACACTGAAGAAAAACCACATACAGTATACTTGTAAGTAAAATTGCACTATCAAGCGACTTACTAAACATTACAAATACCGTGACATGGACCACAAACACTTACCTCTAACAATACTCAGTGACTTAAATATCAAACCTAATCACAAAATCCAAACCTGGTGTGCCCAATTTAGTCACCAAAGCTGATCCCTGGTGTGTGTAATGAAAACAAACTAGCCACCCAACCGCCAACTAGCCGGCTGCACCCCACTATCAGACCCAGAGTAAGAACGAAGGTTCAGTTTGAAGTGTTTTTGGTTAGCTAAAGCAGATTTTGTGGCTAAGGACGTACAGTGTTAATTCATAAATGTGAACGGTGCTATTAATGCAATGGTGAATACATGTCTCATTGTTAATTACCTAATGGGCATTCAAGAACAACAACAAATATGAATCTAGGTGGAACCGGTATTTAAGTGAGCATTGTGATAAAAAGTGACTTAAACTCTCTTATCGGCTGTTAAGACAAACGAGTGGGTCTTACCTGTAATGTTAAAGGTGTGCTCCAACCAAACTTATGATGATGTAAGGGGCTTCCGTTGCCCTATCTAGTTTTCAAATCAACGAGTTGGCACTGTTAAGGGTAATTAAATATGTCATTGTCTGCCATTGTTTCGTGTGTTCACTGTTTCTTTTGTGCAGTTTCGCTTGTATTCTTTTTCTTCTGTTCTTGTTGTTCTGTATAAAAGAAACAATCCGTTCTGTGTATTACGTTTGACATTTTCTCGACACAATAAAGCAGCGCTTTAAAACACAAAGACATGGCTCTACAGCGCGCATACATCTTCTGCTAGGTTCGGGAGGCGGCTTTTAGATACCACTGGGCACGCTGACAGCAAGACCGTGCCATGGCTTTTGCTCACATAATTCATGTCGTTGTTCTGGCATTCAGCAGTGTCAACAGAGGACAAACCCCAAAATCCTTCTTTCCTGGCTTTCCAGCTCAAAGACCCCGAAGAAGGCTGTGTTTGCTGGGAGCATGCAGCTGCTTGCCGGGATCAGGCTATGCACAGGCAGAGTGCTGACCAATCACCCGCACTATGAGGACCGAGCCCTTCGAGAGAGAACCAGACAGGTAAAACAAAGCCTTTTTCCTGATACCTCTTCAGCACACCTGACATGACCTGAGAGAATGTCTAAACGATGCCTTACCGAATGCTCCGGTTGATTTTGTTAGGCACTGCGGCAAAGTGCAAAAGGCGCCAGGAACTTTTTCAATTCCAGGATGTTTCACAGATCTGGCGCGACCAGGAATTCTAGTAGGTGGCACACTATTGGCGTGGCGTCTTCTGGGTTATGGGAGGATAGGGAATACGTACTCTCACCATGCTCCAGTGTCATGTTGAGGTCGACAGTGAAACAAGTGTTTCATCTGACACTGTGGTTTGGCTAGATGTCCGGTCAGATGTCAGCTGAGCCTGTTGGGAATTGCCACAATAAGACGAGGTTGTAACATCAAATCGGATAGCGTTTCATTGGGTGAAATAATTTATCAAATTTAACATGAATGAATAAATCGGTTAGCGGATTATCGTATGCAACTCTCTCACATCCAGTTTCCCTGCATACTAAGCTAGCTCAGTCTTTTTGGATACCTCCTAATTGGAATGGGACTGTACTTAGACCTGTATGGAGGAACTTATTTAATGAGCTGTTTAATGAGCAGGTATTTCTATATGATTTACATCTGAGTGATATTGAATGTGTGATATCTATAGTTGATCCTGAACGGGCCCTGTATAAGTTCTGTAGCATCTCCAATGCCATTGTGGATAAGTATGCTCCCATAAAAACCATTTGAACCAGAGTTCAAAGTAAATCTTGCTGAAGTTATAAATAAAATAGGGACGTCGCCTTGGCCAAAGCTCGATTTACAGATTCTAGCCCGGATTGGCAGTCGTTCAAGATG
Organism: Dallia pectoralis; assembly: GCA_029465975.1. NCBI lineage: Eukaryota > Metazoa > Chordata > Actinopteri > Esociformes > Umbridae > Dallia > Dallia pectoralis. The sequence goes on along the minus strand of CM055762.1, from coordinate 3,904,161 downwards.
CGAAGGAATCGTCGTGTGACTTGCTAGAAAAATATAATCCCATTATCCCATTGTTCAGGAGACCTAGCAACGTTCTGGAAAACCTTTTAATCTCTTAAGGGTTGTAACTCTTTTTCACTCTCGCATCATTAATTAATTCAGTCTCAGGTGCCATCACTGATTAAAATTAGATAATTGATGCTTTTAATCACCATTTTATTTCTTCTAGCTATATATTTGATTCAGTAGCTAGGTCATTACAATTTATTTATAACAGGATTTTGTTTGAAAAAATATATTGGCTTATACTGAGACTGTGGGTTCTGTTTTTTTTCCAGACATTTCTCCAGCAAGGAAGTCCTTGTTCCATTATTAGCATTGAACCCTAAGAAATCTATAGGGGCAGACAAACTGGAACCTGGTCTAATAAAATGGAGCCTCAGTTGTTGCTGGCACAGTAGCGCATATTTTTAATTTGTCGTTATCTTTAGGACTTATTCCTATATTTTGGAAATCTGTGTTACCTCTCCATGAGGGGGGCGATAGTGGTGATCTCAACAATTATCTATAACTATTTTACCTGACCAAACGCAATCTATTGTGCTGGATGGAGTTAGGTCTGATAGTCTGGACGTACACAGAGGTGTACCTCAGGGATCCATCCTAGGACCGGTTCTTTTCACTATATACATTAATGATATTTGTCAGTCTGTCAATAGTTCCACATTGTACCTTTATGTTGATGTTACCATTCTATATGCTTGTGCTCCAATAATCAATGGTGCTCTGGCCAGTTTACAGTCTGACTTTAATAATATACAAATGGAACTTACTTAACACTAGCAAAACCAAATACATGCCTTTTTTAAATCCAGAATTTTACCAGACTTACTTTTGGATTGACCCTTTCATTCTAGAGAAATGAACTTGTTAAAAAGATTGTAAAGTGGGTTTCTTTTACAGAAACAAATTGTTCTTTTCAGTTGAGTGACTTTCTTGCCTGTGCTGGACTAGACTGGTCACACAATATACCAAAGTGCATCTGCGCTTCAAGTTGCTTGACTCTGTTCATCATAGTGCCCTGTGTTTTATTACTTTGGACAGTTATAATACTCACCACTGCATTTTTTGGCTCTTTAAAAGTGCGTAGATCCCTCCATTACTTTATTTTTGTTTACAAAGCCCTACTCCACAGGTTTCTGGTACGCATAACATCACTATTGACACTGGTACTATAACATATCAAAGAACTTTAGTAAGTCCAATTTGGATGTAGGATTGTCTCTCTCAATTAACTACTGGTCTAAAAATATCCCTGCTATTACATTTTGGCTTGACGACGACCTGGCAATGTCCAGCTGGCTTAGCGAAAGAGTGATGATTACCACCACTACTCTATTGGCTCAGTGATCGCGTCCCTTCACCTGCCTTGAGAAGTCTCTTTATAGTCATAATCCCATCATACACGGGCGCAGTCCCTATTTGGAATGGAATTAATAGGGATTTTGACATTAGACCATTGGCAGCACTTCATGCTAACATAGCTTGTGCTTTTGAACGCTGCAGGGAGGAGGGAATGAACACCAAAGAGATTCTATATTTAGAGTGGACTTCTGAATCCTCTGATCAACAGAGAGATAGCCACGACCTCCCTTCAAAATAACTTCTGGAGATATCTGCAGATCAGAAGGCCCTTGTATGGCCCAGAGGTCACATCTTCGCTGTGTGATTTGAATCCTGCTTACGAGTAGCCCAGCGATTTCATGGAAGGAGGTACGTTTGGCACCGTCCAGGTTTCAGTGGGTTGATAATCGTAATCCGGCCTAATGTGTTATCTATTATTGTGGCCTTGATGGGCATCTGCAACCTCAGTTGAGGGCCAGTGAGTGAGTTCCTTTTGGCGCATAAGGATTCTGGTATAGACTGCCTGGTTGAGTGTGCAGTGTGACAAGAACAAGGACGCCATTGAATGTGCTTTGGAAGACAAATCTTCATATGGACTGTCCAGAGTCTGATTGAAGCAGGGCCTCGATCACTAAATTTGGGAAGGAAAACATGTAAAAAAAAAAAATATATATATATATATATATATATGGTATGCTGTAATCGGCAGATGTATCATTGAACATGTTAACATTTCAGTCGTTTGGCCGACACTTTGATCCAGAACGACTGACAGAGGCATAGTGCTAATGCACACTTGACAACAATGTTGCAAATTATTCATTCATTACATATTTCTAATACGTCTCATTCGAAAGAAACATTTGACATGTTGTAAAGAAATGGGTTTATTCATGCCGACTATAATACTCAATATCAGCATTCGAGATGAATAGCGTTTCTAGCTCGGAGCTGTTTTTTTTTTTGGTTGCCGTGGCAACGTGGAATACAGTTATGCATTGGTGGAGACGGTGAGTGAGTGAGAGAGACGCGCAAATGCTTTGCTTCATGGTAGCTGAAGCTGAAAGCTCACTGTGTATTCTGGGAAAATGTCAACCAAAAACATGTTTTGTCACAGCGCTATAGACGGGATGTATCCCCACACCATCCACTAGCAGAGTTGGAGATGTGGACTGTGGGTAATCGATTTAAACAGCTTATGTACTGTGATATTATGTTATTGTCCATCTCCAGTATCAAGAACGTATAGATATGCTGTGTTACTACACAATTTTCAGATTTTACGACGGGCCACTTAGACGTTCATGGTGAAAACATATACATTTAGTCTTTCCGGAGCTAGATTATACCTTAAAGATAGATTAGACCACAACACAACCCCTGTAATAGTAAGTACAGTCACGTTGCTATCTTCACGGTCTGTGAGTACGCGCGGAAACCTCCGCCCACATTCAATCGCTAGGCCCTCTGATGTTATTGCCGCTTTAGAATGTGCCCAAAATCTGTTCCCAGAATCAGAGTTGCATTCCGACGAAGGTTGTCTTCAGAGACAAATGGGAGTAAGACTTGGGCTCTGAAACACGTAGACGTACATGGATAGGATAGCTTGTAATGCATAATGTACACAGTGAATAAACGCTAGTCTCATAAAATGATAATTCATTTGACCCCCCGTCCCTTTAGTTGTACGTCTCACATCTGGGGGCGGTCGGAGAGCTGTTGGGGAGCTGTTGGGGTGTTTGTGCGAATTATCTTTTAATTTTGTAATTGTATATTAGTCCTAGAGCTTTTATTTATTTTTTGATACAAGGACTAGCACGTACCTCTCAGACAGAGCTACGTCTGGGCTTTGGAGTCATTCCCATTTCGGTCGAAACCGACGGATCAACTGTAGAAAGGGAATTGACCACCTTCAGGTCATGCAGAGTTAACAAAGTAGTAATGACTTGGACCCCGGTGCTTTATCGACCAGAAGACCTCACTTCACCACGGCCGCATTAGCATGGAGGGGAGGTCAACTACGACAGTGAAAGGAATCGGATAAGCCTCGGCATCAGAGGGAGCGCCATCACTCACTTTTATGTTCCCCGTCTGGCTTTCCCCTCAATTCTACCGGAGCGCGTGACTTTATCAACCAGACGACGCCAGGATCTCATCTCACCCGGGGACGGCCGGTAGCGTTTGTCAGATTCGCAGGATTAATTGTGGTGTTGTGAGGTATCGCTGAAGCTCATTAGGCAGTGAGGAGCGCGGGGCAGATTGAGCGGATGGGAGCTTAGAGCTAACCAACCAGGGAGACGGGCAGACGGGTGTGAGATGTTGGCTGGTGGATGGTTGTGTGCAGTGCGCTCTGCTTACTCTGTGGCCGGCTCGGGGGTGGGGGGGGAGAAGGTATAACTACAGAGCACACTGACTAATGAAGCTCCGCCGGCTCGTAGTGGAGCGCCGGGGTTCGGGATACCCTGGCCACCAATCAGCCCCGGGGGTCCTTCTCTGCCTTGGGTCGTGTGCCAGAAACCCTCAGCGCGGGTTGGCGCTCGCCGAGTGGATCTCTCAACTCTCTTGAATCCACTAAAGATTCTTCCTGCCTGTTCATTGCCCGTGTAATCGCTGCGGTGTCCCCGTGGTGTACAGCTGGTCGGCTCGTTCTTCACGCGTGTCTGTCTGCCCATACATGTGCGTTCCTTCAGCTTTAATCCACGCTTAATCTCTTTGCTATTTCAGGTGTATCAAATCTACGCCCGGAGGTCGCCGGACGAGGTGCACGCGATCCTTCGTGAGGCCGGCGCCGATTACGTGGTGATGGAGGACAGCATCTGCTATGAGCGGAGGCACCAACGCGGCTGCAGACTCCGAGACCTGCTGGATTTGGCCAACGGACACGTGGGTGTTCTCTTTGTTCCTCGAACACTGGGGCTCGGGATTTTGCAGCGTGACACGCACGCAAGTGTGTCGCGGGTCGAATCGTGGGCGGGTGTACTGAGGTTTCACGTACGCACATGGGTGGGGCCTCTCAGAGAATGTAGTCGTGGCCAGGGATCTGCACTTTAACACAGGAACACACCCAGTGGGTTAATTGCCTTGCTCAAGGGCAGTTTTTATTTTGAAAGTTCATCCTTGTTGCTCAGGCATTCTTATCTGCAACCTTTCTGGAGCTGGCTCAAAGCTTCAACTTCCTAAGTGCTGACTTAGTCTGTTCACTGTCTTATGTGTATCTGTTTTCTCTGCAGAAGGCAGGTTGTTTGGTTAGAACACTCTATGGTTTTTTTTAGTTGAGACGGGCAATATAATGTTACTGCCTCGTCATGAGAGGTTAAAGGATGGGTTTTTGGGGTGTGTGTGCACGCATGTTTTGCACCTTCAGTAATGATCACTTTGTCTGTCAGCCTCAGTCACTCAATAGACACTTCAAAGTGTGATTGCTTTGAAGGGGCTGAATTACAGCCTGCATTGGGTCCAGAGTCTTCTCTGATCCGCACATCACCCCTGGTTGAAACATGTATTTTCTATTCTCCCGCTTTTGATGCCGGGGAATAAATCAGGGGTTATTTGGTTATGTCTGGAGGCATGCTTGCCCTGCAAACACGTACAAACACGGCTGTCCGTAATACCGGCAAAGTCTCGCCGCAAGTCAATTCCCAATCCACATTATATCGAAGCTTTATTGACAGATTGACATCGTCAAAATTGCACTGTTAAACGTTCTTTTCTGGCTTTTTCCGGCTTGAAATGTTCCTCATACCTGGGACTCTATCTGAAAGGCGCCTTCCATAAAGCGTCTGTGCAGTCAGTTGACCCAGAGCTTGTATCCAATGTGTGTTTGGTTTCAGATCATGGACGGCCCTGGAGAAAATGCCCCCGACCTGGTCCAGGCGTCACACCCACGCTTCTGCGAGTCCATCAAAACAGACGACCCGGCGTGCACGTCCCTCTTCACACGCGTTTTCCAAAACAAGACCTTCCACGTCTACAAGCTGAAGAAGAGCAAGAAACGGCCCAAGGCTGCAGAGGAAAAGACCCAATAACCCTCCGACACATCGAGCTGCCCGACCTCTGACTCCACACGCTCTCGGGTCCAAACCCCATCTGGAAACCGCGGCTGCACCTGCCCGCCCGCTCGCCCCGGCTTCGTCCCGCCCCACCTCGCCCCGGTGCCCTGCTAGCCGGAGGCGGCTAATCACAGTCAGACTGACACGTCGCTGATTTGAGCAGCGTCTGATTGTGGCGGTCGAGCACCCGCGTCCGAAACTGGCGCTTCGTGTCGGGAGGCTCGCGTTTGAAACGCCGAGGGGATGAACGCTTGCGCCCAAACAAGAGGGCGGCGATGGAGTAGAACGAGGGAAGGTTTTGTTCAGAGGGGGGTTGATTGAAAGAAAGAACAGCGGTGTGGGTAACTATTACCCAGGGAACTGGTATCTGAGGGTGGCTGGCACGGGTTTCCTGGCGATGACTCCTCTTTTAATACTCTCGACTCGAACGAAACGTTTTCCGTGAATGGTCGGGGCATGTTGACTGGGGGAGGGGGGGGGTGCTATGAGTATCTGTTCAAATAGGATGTGTAATTTAGAAGACGGCAGAATCGCAGAAGTAATTCCACTATAGTTGCCTAATAACTGTATACTAATGTGATGTTTATTTTAGCATCGGCATCCATATGTGTTAATAATTGACTGGAGATGAGTTGGTCGTTAAAAAAGGAGACGTCGTTATTTATAATAGAAATGGAATGAAGAAATGTTAGAGCAAGCAGTTCATTAACTGTGTGTGTGTGTGTGTGTGTGTGTGCGCGTATCCCGACACCACATCATCATATTATGAGGGTGCACTGTCCTTAAACCAACAACAAGGGTCCATGTTGAAATTGAGGAAAAGTGAAAATTGCGTTAATTCCAGTTGAGCGCCTTACAATTTCCACCCAATGCCCTGATGCCTCTAATTCCATAAAGTTACGTTTGTAAGAGTTTCAGTATTGGTAGGTTTTACGTCAGCTTGTGTAATCCAGAATTTGTTCTCAATCGGCCTACCTGGTTAAATAAAAAAAGGAGTTACAATTAAACCCTTATGTCAAATTTGACAGTATTTTACATATTCTTTTCCCACTAGAAAAAGCTAAATAATACCTTAGAAATATAGAAAATATTATACTCTTGGTCAATATCAAATGCCTGATGGATACATGAAAATATATTTTGTCTATCTAGTATACTGTATTTCATATCTTCTAATGTTTAAAAAAAACTCACAATTGTTGAACAAGTGTTACAATAAAAGTCAAAGAAGCAGGTGATGTTTTTCCCCAGCTCTCCTACTGGCTTGTTGCGATTTTGTGTCGTATATTTTATACTGTTAGTGAGAATGATGTCACAGTATTATTTTATTAATTTCAGAGTATGAAAGTGCCTTTTATTGTCTGTTTCATCTCTGTTTTTTTAATGTCAAAAGGGCCATGTCTTTGTTGAACCTGTCGTTTACTTGTCAGATGCTTCGCTCTCAGTGCTGTAAGAAAAGGACACTCTAAATGAACACTTGTCCTTACATGGCGTTTTCCGGAGTTGCATTTGTCCGCAGGTGGAAACTGTTGAGTTTAAATATCAATATTACATGAAGAATTTGAATACTCTGTTGAACGAACATGATTCAGTGCCATCTGGATATCTGTCAGAGTCCGTTTATCAAGTGCCATGTTGACAGTTTTCTGCAATGGTTTGTGTTTATTACATCAAACTGTCTTTAATCTAGATGCCACTCCCTTATCCACTGTTGTTGTCATCTCTTCCTATTGTTTGAACTGTGTCTGTCTGTTTACCAAGTAAACAGTTTGTGACTATTTGACGTGCCAGCAGAAGAATTGCACTAGTTAGTGTGGCATATCATGATTTATGTGTTTTCATATTCCAGTGAACGCTGTTTTACCACGGATCAGTGTTTTGTGAAAATGGCAAAAGGGACTTTGTTTTCTCCGTTGCTTTGTTTTTACGTATTATTGCTGTTCTGCTGTCATTTGTTGGTTAATTATTTTCGAAGATCCCACGGAAAATGTATTTCCATATGACTAATAAATGCAAAAATGTTGATTTATGTTGTTAAACAGCTCGTGACTTCACATAATATCAGGTTATATGTAAACAATTGCGACATTCAAATAAATGAATCTTTATTAAGAAAAGATTGATGCAAATACAAAACACCAAGATAACTATATTCAAAGCTTGTCATGATAATGATAAAAAAGATAAATTTACTTTTTTTTAAAGAAGCCGTACATAATTCATAGTTCATCCATTGACACATTAAAAAAGCGATGATTTCATTGATCTTTGTATTTACAAATAAGGTCAAAACTTAAAATTCCACAATGCCTTTATCCAACACACAATGTTTGCCATTGATGATTCAAATGAATATAGAATCGCTTTTCACCAACCAGGAGAGAATTCCCGTGAAACCCAAACACGCAACTTTCACATTTCGATCATGATTATTTTTCACAAGCTGTACCATAACATTGGTTCCTGCGCCGCCGTGTTCGATGGTTGAGTCAGGACTCTCACCCCTCGGGAGGGTTTCTCATGTCTGTAAAAAATCATTTCAACACGTCAGACTTCCGTGCCTCACCTACGCGTCCTATTTGTCGTTGCTGCTTTCGGAAAATTGGCACGTTTGAAATCCATAATCAGAACGTTGACTTCTCAGTCTGAACTCCCGTGATCCTTTTGTTTTCCCGGGCCTGACGGTAGCGCCATCGGCTCGCATTAGGATTAGGTTTTAACACGCTCCTAGCTTTCCCTGTTGGCGCTGTCAGGCTCAACATGCAGCGTCTGAGTTAAAAAACCCAAATGGCATATGAAAACAAAATAACGAGAAGGTTGGCTAATGCTACCTCAGAACACACTGAATTCTGTACAAGCTTGGCGTTTAGTCGCAGAGGGAGGTAACACAACTTTTTATTTATTCCATTTGCTGAGCAACAAAGCATTTCCAAAATGCATTTCCCGTCCCCCTCTCTACTCCCCATTGAGCTTCACAGCTCCTCACACAAGCCCATTTAACTCACTCCCAGGGGTACTTTCAATGAGTCCAGAGCCTCACTTTCCACTTCCCATCCTCTCCTCTAATTTCACCTCCACTCTGCATGCATCTCTCTCCCATCAGCGGTAAAAACACGAATACATTGATTGCTGGCTTTTGATGTTTATTTTCTGTCTTTGTTTCCTACTTTTGGCAGATTGGCCCTGGTATTTATGATTAGAGGGGACCAGTTTTAGACAGAGTATCATCCGCAGCTTTGGGGGAAGATAAATGGTGAACCCCCTGGGTTCCCTACCTTGTGAAAACCCTGCTTTCCCATTTGGTCGTTCAAACCGCTGGACGCAAGCTGTTTCCTGTACAAAGTGTCCGGCAACCTTTCCAAGACAATCTGGTAGGATGTTCCTATGTTCTTTCCACGTGTAAGAGAAAAGAGTCAACTGCTCGGACGTTCCTCGGTTCCCTCCACGAGTCAGTGAACAGATTCAACCGCGGTCACAGCCGACCTGTCTTTATACCGCAGCGTCATTCTTCGCTCTACAGGCGGATCTGACCCCTCTACATCGTCGTTGACTGTGTTCAGCCATCCACGATGCATTAGTCATGTGTAATACCATAGAATGTTCTTTAGAGTGGTGCAGTTCAGATCGTTTGGTATTCTTTAGAAAGAAGGTTAAAGCTGAAAAACACAAAAAAGGCCTTTTCCTCTGCACTCCACTCCCTTTCTTACTCACCTTTTTAATATTTAAGCTCTCTGCTTCCCGGTGAATAGAAATGCAAAGGTGTAGGAGAATGTGGCGAATAGAAATCCAAATCACGTTAGAAGTGTTAATATATGCCTCACGACCACACCTGTTCACTGCACAACTGGCAAAGATGCCACCGGAAGGCCACAGAAAAGTCTCCATGCGTGAAACGTAAGCGCTTAAATCACAGACGCGCCACAGACAGAGAGAGCGGACTACGTTTTAGTGAGGTCCAAGAGCCCCCGGGCAATTTTATTCCACTCAGAAACGTACTCAGAACACTTTCACCCGGATTATTGTTGGCCGCAAGTCACCACCGAAGGCCTGCTCGCTAATTGCTGTACGCATCCGCCTGTGCCGGTGGCAGCTGCCATTGTCCCGCGAACAGCAGTCCTCAACCAGGTTAACGTCCGTCCTCGCCTCAGCCTCGCGTTCCCGGTCGCAGCTCTAAAACCCAGTGGAGAATGAAACGACGTCAGAGAGGAGAGAGCACACGATCGCCACCGGTCTCTCTCTCCTTCCTGTGCTTTTCTTTCTCCTTCCGGGTTAGTTCGCAGCAGGTGTGCCCTTTGCTGCCGCGCGATTGTCTCTCGGTCTGTTTGGTTGGTCTCGATTCTCAGTGGTCACTGGCCTCCGCCTTCTCATAGAGGGCTTTGAGCTTTTCGAATCGCGGTCCCCAATCCTTCAGGGATTCCTGGCCGCCGGCCGTGTCCTCGTCCAGTCCGGCCGAGCTGAACGAGCTGAGGGACCCGGCCGGCGAGCCTCCCCCCTCCGTGGAGAACACCTGCAGGGAGTCGAAGGGGCCCGTCTCTGGGGCCTGGTCCGCGTCCCGGATTATCTCGCACAGGTAACGAGCGAGGTCCTGGCTTGAAAAGGACAGGCTCTTTCTGGCCAGCAGTAGAGGCCTAGTCTGGCCCTGGGCGGAGGTCTTGACCGGGGGCACGTCCCTCCGCAGGGTGGTCACGGTGGTGGTTGAGGAGGAGGAGGACGAGGTGCCAGCTCCTAGCCTGCTGAAGGTGTCCTGGCTCTGGGAATGATGGCGCTGCGTATGTGGGTGGTGGTGCTGGTGGATGGCTCTGCTACGGCTGTACTGGACCGACTGGGCTGGACTGGGCTGGAGTGACTTCTGGAGCTCTGCCATGTCATAGGCGTTCTGAATACACACACACAGACACACACACACACACACATAGGGAGAGAAGATAAATGGAACAAAAAGAAAGGGATCGTGAGAGTGAGGGTGGAAAAACCAACAAGCACAGCTTTTCATCCTAATAATCATTAACCCTTTCCCCTGTCCTGCCTGTCTGAGTTTGCACTCCGTCTCCATTCTCTGCCCAAGTGAACAGAATCAAGATTAATTCTCTGCTCGCAGGTACAAGACAGACGACCGAACGCGTTACCCCAACACACTAAGTAATCCGACGGAACGTGAGGCGAGGGAGGCGAGGGGAGGCGAGTGTCACTTGAGCGACGCAAACGGGGGGAAATATTGTACATTCATTTTTATATAACACATAATCACTTTGGCATTAATCCGATTCAGGCGAGACCGATTCCCCCTCGTTACCGCGGCAGCGCTGCACGCCGGCGCGACGGAAAAGCCGAGGCCCCGGAGGAAAGGAGGACGCGAGCGGCGGGAGAGTGGAGGAGTGAACGACGCGGGCGTGGGCGTGCTCGGTAATTGATTACCTGTTTAAAAAGTGTGCGAGGCCGCGTGTGCTGCTGACTGCATCTCTCGGTAAACATCCACAAGAGGATCGTTTAAGTACGGCAGCGCTGCCAAGCAGCTGATACTCACATTATGTGTCGTCGTGGAAAGAAATCATGAATACGCATACGCGCGCCCCGCTAGTTTCTCCGTGTTGCGCTAGGAGGGCGAGCCTTTGTTGAGTAGGTGTTACGGTGACATATTCAGGAACGGGAATGAGATTTAACTCGAGTTGGCCTCGTTCGGCTAGCCCGGAATTGAAACTGAGTACCTCCATTGTTTCACTTCACCGATTCGTGATTTTAAAGAAACAACACTTTGTTCGAGATTGTCCGTGAGTGGGGACGAGAATATCCCATTGTGTTCAAGTGTGTCAGAGTGAAGACATATTGCCTGGCTAGCTAAACGCATTGCCTCAGCCAGGAGCCACACCCACAAATGTTTCTTTCCCTTGAAATGTCGGACTCCTTGCGGACAGCTCTTTGGGAAATAGGTTAGTATACGTGAACATTTGGCTACCACACCATCAGTATACCCCAAACCGTGTACAGTGCATAATCTCCGCTCATAATAGAAATTCACTGACGTTGAAATTGTTTTCAAGTTAACTTTTTTCTAAATAGGACATTCGAAATGAATTCGAAATGAATAATTTGGATCGAAACATCTGTACAGAAGGCCTATATCTTATTTATAATATATATATCTTTTTTTCAAGAATGGTGCCATGTTTTTGAAGTTTGGGAAAAGCTGAGTTCGAGTAGAGACTGGCCACTAGGGGCAGTGGTGAACAGATGTATAATTAAATAGACTGGCTGTTTAGAGGGCGCTGTTTAGAAGGTGAGGTTTCGCAACGACACTTAGGATTTATCGACCGTACACATGAAGTACGGATGCCTAGACTGAGGCGTATAGGAAACAATAGAGTGTCGTATCATCTCCGTTTGAGTTCTTAGGTAAGGAGACGGGTGAGCTTGGGCTTACCTGGTCCTCCTCGCCTCCTCCCTCCTCGTCGTAGTTGAGCACGTTCTCTCGGATGTCCTCCCAGCCGTCGTGGTGTGCCGACACGTGATACACCCCCTCCTTCAGGCCCTTGTAGCTGCGCCAGCGGGTGTACAGGAAGATGCCTAACAGCAGCGCTAGGGGGCACCGGCGAGCGCAGAGGCGGGAAAGACAAACGGAAAGTTCTCCGTTCAGTTTGATTAGTAACGACAGCGTGAACGGTTTTCGCTCCAGTCATTTGACATTGGATTATCAGCTGATTGACCGCTGGCTCTCTGCTGGGACAGCTACTCAGTAAGAGCTTTCTCTGCAGAATGGCGTTCCGCGAATCAATCCATCCCCACGGACAGCAGAGACCTTTCGAGTATTCAAGCCATAACATACTTCTCCATCAATCTATATCATAAATTACTTAGCGAGGGGACCCGGCGGACAGCCTGACACAATGAATTAAATTTTCACAATTATCAGGGCAAGCTCTGACTGAACTCGGACACTTGAAAAATGAAAGTGGTGTACACACGGCCAGGAGTGCGTCTCGACGTCAACAACTAAAATCTATATTCATTTACAGACGGAACACTATGCCGGCTACCCTAGATCAAGTGCTACACACAAATCAAGTTGCTTTCAGAGAGCCTCGCGCTAGTCAGTCTGTACACAGCACGGGAGTATCCAATCTCATGGTTGTCTGTTACTCCATTGTTCCCTTTGAAAACGTCGAACGCTCGTGTTTTTCCTAGTTGAAAACTGTCCCACACTCTGAAGTTGTGACGTGACTCAGAATGTCATTTTGTTGATGTCATGTATCAAGTTGTGTGTCATCTCAAGGCCACTTGAGTCTCCATCTCAGACCGACGTCACGCGGGATGGGAATACGTTGTGTGCTTAAGATAAGTTTAGGTCAGCTCTCATAGAGACTTCACTATTGGATTTAGGTCTTCAAAGACTCTCTTTGATGGAGAGATGTGCGTCTGTTTTCTCTGGGAGCCTGAACTGTTGCTCTGATCACCTGGCTGTGTTCTGTGAATGACTCCCTAGCTCTGGACTAGCTCCTCATCTCCTCGTGTTTCCTCCCCCGCTTGTTTCAGAAACCCAGGCAGTATTGATTGCATAACCTGAATAAAGGCTTCACACGAGCTCCTCCACAACCCCAAGATACACAACACGCAACACGCGCGCACGACATGTATCCAAATGTCTAAGCCAAAACAGACTATACACCGATGAGCCAAAACGTCATGACACAGGTGAAGCGAATGACGTTAATCATCTCCTAACAAGGACACAATGTCAAGGTGCGGGTAGATTACAAGGTTAACAAACAATCAGTTCTCAAAGTGTTGAATGCAGGAAAAATGGGCCGGAAGTAAAAACCTGAGCAACTATGACACGGGACAAATTGCTATGACTAGACGACTGGGTCAGAGCATCAGCACTGGTGAGTACCTACTGGTGAGTACCTACTGGTGAGTACCTACTGGTGAGTACCTACTGGTGAGTACCTACTGGTGAGTACCTACTGGTGAGTACCTACTGGTGAGTACCTACTGGTGAGTACCTACTGGTGAGTACCTACTGGTGAGTACCTACTGATGAGTACCTACTGGTGAGTACCTACTGGTGAGTACCTACTGGTGAGTACCTACCAAGGCCCATCAAGGGCACTAAGCTCCTACAATTGAATGCGCATAAAATGGGCACGTGAGCACATTGAAACTGGACCTTGGAGCAGTGGAAGAATGTCGTCTAGTCCCGTTTTCTTTGACACCTTTTTCAGCAGGATAATGAGCCCGTACCACATAGCACACATTGTACGGGAATGGTTTGTGGAACATGATCAAGATATGTCGCCCTGTCCTCCAAATTTCCTAGATCTCAATTCGATTCAGAATCGGCGGGATGCGATGAACCAAAAGGGCCGATCCGAAGGAACTCCACCTCACAACTTACAGGACATGTAGGATCTGCAGCTAATGTCTTAAAGCCAGATACCTCAGGACATCTTCAGGGATCTTGCAGAGTTCATGCTTCTGGGGTGTTTTGGTTGCATGCGAAGAACCAACAGCATATTAGGAATAATGTACTGGCCCATCAGCGTATGTCAGGTTATGGAAGATATCTGAGATGATTTATACCATATCTGGTCTGTTCGTGCATTCTGATGAGTCCCGAGATTGGATTCATTTTGTGGAGAAACACGAAATAAAGAATAAAGTCGCTAAAGAGTCATTTCATTTATTTTGTTGCATCACTTGAGGTTTTGAGAGTATTCTGAGTGGAAAAGGCGAGTTTACTGAACTTGAAATACTTAATTAGACGACTGGATTTGCAGCTGGCGTCAGATCAGTCTTAGCTTAGGGTAATCAATCAGGAGTTGTTCAATCAGCTGCTGTTCTGCATTCTGTAAAATACTGAAACTCTTATTGAATTCAGTAATACATATTCTTTAATGCATACAGTGCCTTTGGAATGTATTTAGAGCCCAAAACCTGTTTTGCAGTGTTGTGAGAGGGACTGAATTTATACATTTTCTTAAAATGCCATTAATTTGCGCATATCAACCCCGATAATGAAAAAGCAAAAAAAAGTTTATACATTTGTTAAAATTTATTGAGAAAAAAATGTATCTAAGTATTCAGACCTTTTATTCAGTACTAATATATATATATATATATATATATATATATATATATACAGTGTTGGGAAAGTTCACTTTCTACATGAACTAGTTCAAAGTTCAGTTCACACATTTTAAAATGAACTAGTTGAGTTCATAGTTCATAGTTCAAATTTTGAACTAGTTCATTTATAGTTCTTTTTTCCATATTATTGCCAGAGCCCATATAGAACCACAGACATGAAGAACAAGAAATGTTAACATCATGATTATCATGGCAAAAATGATCACAGTAATATCTGTTAAAGCAATTGTGAGCTGAGGCAATCACTGAAATAATTGGACATGTTTATATTGAAAACCAGAACTATAATAATATCACCAATAACTATTGATTGAGACTGGGTATTTACTGTAATTATTATATTGTAACATTATCACTGTTTATTCCTACCTGAATATTAGACCACCGATGCTGAGTAGCCTCTCTACTGGAGCACTTGAGGGCAGGGCAGTGTTGTGTTTTATGGGGTTAACAGTGTTGGGTTTTATGGGGTTAACAGTGTTGTGGGTTTAACAGTGTTGTGTTTTATGGGGTTAACAGTGTTGTGGGTTTAACAGTGTTGTGTTTTATGGGGTTAACAGTGTTGTGGGTTTAACAGTGTTGTGTTTTATGGGGTTTAACAGTGTTGTGTTTTATGGGGTTAACAGTGTTGTGGGTTTAACAGTGTTGTGTTTTATGGGGTTAACAGTGTTGTGGGTTTAACAGTGTTGTGTTTTATGGGGTTAACAGTGTTGTGGGTTTAACAGTGTTGTGTTTTATGGGGTTAACAGTGTTGTGGGTTTAACAGTGTTGTGTTTTATGGGGTTAACAGTGTTGTGTTTTATGGGTTTAACAGTGTTGTGTTTTATGGGGTTAACAGTGTTGTGGGTTTAACAGTGTTGTGTTTTATGGGGTTAACAGTGTTGTGGGTTTAACAGTGTTGTGTTTTATGGGGTTAACAGTGTTGTGGGTTTAACAGTGTTGTGTTTTATGGGTTTAACAGTGTTGTGGGTTTAACAGTGTTGTGTTTTATGGGGTTAACAGTGTTGTGGGTTTAACAGTGTTGTGTTTTATGGGGTTAACAGTGTTGTGGGTTTAACAGTGTTGTGTTTTATGGGGTTAACAGTGTTGTGGGTTTAACAGTGTTGTGTTTTATGGGTTTAACAGTGTTGTGGGTTTAACAGTGTTGTGTTTTATGGGGTTAACAGTGTTGTGGGTTTAACAGTGTTGTGTTTTATGGGGTTAACAGTGTTGTGGGTTTAACAGTGTTGTGTTTTATGGGGTTAACAGTGTTGTGGGTTTAACAGTGTTGTGTTTTATGGGGTTAACAGTGTTGTGGGTTTAACAGTGTTGTGTTTTATGGGGTTAACAGTGTTGTGTTTTATGGGGTTAACAGTGTTGTGGGTTTAACAGTGTTGTGTTTTATGGGGTTAACAGTGTTGTGTTTTATGGGGTTAACAGTGTTGTGGGTTTAACAGTGTTGTGTTTTATGGGGTTAACAGTGTTGTGGGTTTAACAGTGTCTGTACCTTCTTTCTTGATGGCACGTTTTTGGATGGCTGCAACCCCTTAATTAAGTTAACGGAAGCTGGGCTTTCCACTTTACTCAAAGGCTGCAGGTCTCCGACAATATACTGCACCACCAGGTTGTCCAGCTGCGGCTGGGAGATGACAACGGAGCCGCTACTGTAGGCAGTTATCGGGATCTGGGTTGATTGGGTCGAGGATCTGTTTTTGTTTTTTGTCGTTGATTGTACTTTAATTCAATATGCCGTTTCAGGTTTGCTTTGGATGATATTGATGTGCGGATTTTATTTTTAAAACCCGGCTGGCAAAGTTTGCACAAAAACGTCTGATTTTGCCCGTCCTCACCGACCTTGTCATAAAACTCATTAAAAGTACAATTCGACGCCTCCTTGCTCCTTTGTCGCTCATAGATACTTTTGGTTTTTATTTTAATGATGATGCGGCGGTGCGACACTAGTGGCTGATGTTGCCAGATTGAGTGTTTTTTCCGATTTTTTTATCTCTGTTGTTGCCGGGTTTGCACAAAGAAGGCACTATAGAAATCTGGCATCATATTAAACGAGGGTAAACTGAGAACGTGCCGTTCAAAGACACCAGAATGAACGAGTTCACAGGAACGTTCATCAGCCAGTAAAGCAGTACGTTCAGTTCTCGTTCGCCCAAAATATGAACGCGTTCATGAACTATCGTTCAATGAACGCGTTCAGGCACAACACTGTATATATATATATATATATGTCACAGTCTTCCTGGGTATGCCTGCAACCGCTTCACAACTACCTGGGTTGAGGTATAGTTACTCTACATCTTCCTTGTAGATCTTTAAAGTTCTGTAAGACTGAATGGGAAGCATCACGTAGCACTCCCACAAACATGTGATTCGTGTCTCGCTTTGACTACGCAGCTCAAGGATGGACGTTTCCCGAAGCCACTTCAGCTCAGTATTGGCTGTGTGTTCATTGTTGTGGTGAAAGATGAATCCTCCCCTCAGTCTAAGGTCTTGTGTGCCCTAGATCAGGTTTTGCCGAACGGCCTCTGTACTTTCTCAGTTTCATCTTCCTTCCATCCTTCCAGTCTCTGTGACTGAGAAGCATCCCCTTGGCATGATGCTTCCATCACCATGCTTTACTGTAGGGATGGTATTAGCCAGATGTGGAGTGGTTTTGCCAGCGCTCGGCATTCAGGCATCGTGGTTCGATTTTGTTGTCATCAGACCGGATAATATTTTCCTCAGACTTTGAAGTCCTTCAGATGGAACGTCATATACCTTTCACTGAGGATTGGCTTCCGTCTGACCACTCTACCGCAAAGGCCTGTTTGATGGCGTGTTGCAGAAATGTGGCGTTTTATCCTATCCACGCAAAAAATATCAGAATCTTGTGGCTGTTGGGTTCTTGGTCACTTCTTTGTCTAAAGCCTGTCTCCCCTAGTTTAGTTTGGCCAGAAATCAAGCTCTGCCCTTTTCAAATGTTCCACATTTCACAACGATAATGTCCACTGTGCTCCTTGAAGCTTGCAATGCTTTAGCCAGTTTTTATAGTTTTCCTCAGATCTTGGGTTCAACTGAACTTTATATCAGAAGTCTATAGGTTTCCTTGAACGTGGTTTGGGTTTTGCTCTGAAATGCCTTGTCACGTGTGAAACCTCATGCAGATAGGCATTTGCAAGCCTAAATCAAGTAAATTTGCCGAGGTGGACTCTAATCAAGCTTTAGAGACATCTTAAAGGCGATCAATTTATCTGAGATATTTCAATAAAAACATGTTTTCACTTTGCTGTTACGGGCTGTTGTGTGTAGATTGCAAATATCGATTCAACAAATTACATATTAAGCCTATAACACAACGAAACGTGCAGAAAGTGAAGGGGTCTGAATAATGTAGATTAAAACTCCACGCGGGAGACACTTTTATTAGAAGTGATTTACGACGATTCGGTATGTTAAATCTACATCAGGGTCAGAATCGACCCCGCCACATCCCTGGCGTTGCAAGTACCGCGGCAACGCAAGCTTAGCCATAAAGAGGACCGGTAATACAGACGAATGCCTGCGGACACTACAGTAGACGTCTCTAACTATTCACCGGGTCTCCTTTGACGGCACAGCGAGAGCAGGGAGACAGGAGAGAGTAGAGCGTCTCTACATGAATCAATCCAGGCCAGTAATGAGCCCAAGCGTCTCAGGGCCATCAAAGCGTAATGCTGTTTACTGCAGCCAGCCTAGCAGAGAGCAGACTACCCCCCCTCCCCTCCCCTCCCCACCACATCTCTCCCTCTATTACTCACAGTGTCTCTTTCCATTTTTCTCAACCTTTCTCCCGCACCCTCCCTCGTTTGGAGGAGCGCGGTCCGCTGTCTCCCCGTGTCTGTGCCCCTCTTCCTCACCGCCACTTCCCCTTTCCCCGGTGTCTCTCTCCCTCTCTCATTGCCCCCCTTCCTCTCCCATCTCTTGCTTTTGTTTGTCCCAGGTTATCATTCCCTGGCTTGGGCGTTCTGCAAATAACCGTCATCCATCCGTATCTGGGGCCATCTGAGGCACAGACAACACGGTGGACTGTGTGCTGACCGGTTGCCATGTGAAGCGGCACAGGTCCAGGGACACCTTTAACCGGGCTCTGGCCAAACTCGCTGTCTGGCTGCAGGCTCATTTACGTCAGTCACCGTGGAGCCTAATCTGAACACTGTCAGAACAACAAGACACGGGATTTCTTATAGTTGTAGCCGTCGCCGTGACTGCTTCTTCAACCCCGGCTCACGTCAGATTCAGAATCGAGCATGAAAAGGAAAATTAATCCGGAAGCTTGTGAAGAACCGAAAGGAATCAGACCAAGCCTTCACTTTTTTCTTCCCTGTGCGTGTGTGTCAACGCGCACGTGTGTGTGTGATTGATGTCAGTAACTCAGTTGTATCAGTCAACACCTTCCAAACGAACCAAGCTGTTCCTTTCACCATGTCTTTAGAGTCTGGCCACGTCTGCCAGTTTTATATTTTGCTTATATTTGTCCTGTCCTACAAACGCACTACGCTAAGTCCAAATTGAAATCTGTTTTTCTTTTTGCATATTCCGCCTCCCCCAAGACAGACTCAGAAAACGGTTTAGCAGTCGGGATTATCTGTTCGCTGTCTGCAGATGTAATTCAGTACTTCGCTCCAAATATGATTGAGAGGTCAACTGGTCCTGTCTGAGATTCGAACCAGCAACCCTTTTACTTATTGGCCCACTGTTTAAACCCTAGGCTATCTGCCGTCCCCCTAGTAACAGCATAGCAACCACATCATATGTAGTTATCTACAGTAACTTCAAATGAAAATGTTCCTTTTTAAAGGACAACTTTACTCTGGGGGTGCATCATGTCTGAGACATTTCTAGAGCGGTGAGATTTGTTTCGCAAATTAGCTAGAAAGAGAGAGAAATGTCAATTTAATGTGTAGTCGCGGTGGACCTCGATTGATAGAGAGATCAGATGCCTTTCTGTGATGTTCCCACTGGCAGATGTATTGGTAAATATGTACACGATGTCAACACTTTCCTCTTTCTGAAAGGCTACAACAATGACTAGTTGGGTGTCGTGATAACGGCGAATGATTTGAGGCTTGCTTATTGAAAATCCATGTCTGCAGAATACATTATTGAGATCTGTCGCTGGCAACATACTTCAGAACGACTAGCATTTTTAAAAGGTCTAGAATGTATACTTGTCAATGGAAACAGCGATTTCTACAGGTGAATGTGGGTTGATGCGGTTGTTCGTGGGTCTAGAAGGGCGATAAACACGAATGTGGTGTTTACCAGAGAAATGGGTTGTAGTTGCGTACTGCTTTGCTGGCGTCACAAAGCTAAATGCTAAACATAACTATTATGCTTTTGCTAGTTCCTGCCACAGGCAGCCACAGAACACCACAAGCACACGATCCACTCACGGTTTTTCAAAATGAACTATCGTTTAGTAAAAAAGTTTAAAAAACTACTAGTTTAAGTTCCGTATGCCATCAATTCTTGAGCGTGATTTTTCAAATCGGACCGATACAGAGGAAAATCCCAATGAATTTATTCTAGATTGTGTCGAGAAGACATATGTTTTATTGTTAACATTTTTAGTTTGTGATTTTTGCTTTACTTTATTGTTGGATGAAGGGAGGACATGTCTTGTAAAAGATCAATCCCAGGTTGATTCTGAATTATTGGACAGAAAATGTGGGTTATTATATATCTATAAGCAGTTAAGAAACAAAACAGGAAGGACACATGGAATGACTGAACGAATGAAGTCAAAGTAACCATTAGAAACAACACAGGATCAGATAGATGAAACCAGACAGAAAAATGATAAAATAAAAATGAAGAACACAAAGGGGTTTCAAAATCGGGTTTTATTATATCATATTAACTCCATTAATCCGATCCAAATGCCTTTAAGGCAGAGATCTACAGAATTAATTTCAATACTTCCTGGAAGTACGTCCCTCCGGTTTGAATGTCATTCAACGTTTGCTTGAATGTCTACTTCTATGGACCACACGCCGGCACGAAGCGGAGAATTATGGTGCCATTTGAAGAGACGGGCTGAGCCTGCCATTTAGGATAGGACTTCGGTCGTAGTATCATCAGAAACACTTGTTCGTGACATAATTTCAGCGCTGGCCTGCTTCTGGCCTACCTTTGCACTCTGATTGAATGAAATTGCTACAATAATACTCGATGTGCCCTCGTGTCTAGTGATCACCGCAGTGATTCCTGCGATCTATGTCCGCCTACGTTCAGCCGCCAGACGAGTCCTAGTCTAGACCACTGGCCCTGACGTGAGAAGGAGGGGATTCTGGGAGTGCCAGGCCAGACGCTGCTCGTCAATCCGTATCCACGTCAGCGACCTCCAGTTGTCATGGATGCGAACCCACCTGACGGTACCCCGACACCCCGTGTCCCAGTCCGCTCTCGTTGAGGTCCAGGCACATGTTAACGGATGGAAAGTACGGCATGACTACAGCACTGTAAACCAATCAGCTTCCACCTACATCTGTAGATTGGACTGCAAATCCCTGTCCGGATCACGTCTTTGTACATCGTTGACCGTCTGAGCCTTTGAATTCACGTATGAATAAAAACTAGTTTATACACCAAGCTTGAAACACATCCAGACTAACAGACTATTCTCGTTCTGTGAATTAGGTATTAACATGAGGCCCATGACGAGCCCTCTGGCGTAGTTGAGTAAAGCCAGAACCTAAGCTCCCGCAGTCATAACTCAGAGCCGGTCAGATGGCAGACGGGTTCCAAAGCATAGCTGGAGGGAAGGTCTGAGGAAGAGATGAAAAAACAAGCACAACTATCCAGAGGTGTTCGCAGAGTGGTCCTTGTTGTTCTGTCAGCGTAAGGCACGTTGCCAGAACCTACCCACTGCCAGACACCTGATATAATCTCTGTGGTTGGACGACCCCGGGGCGGTCCGTGAGTCTACCGCGACCATCTCTTCCGCACGATCGAAGTCGGCGTCCGCGGGACTCTCTCCCTGACAACGGAGAAACCAGAACCAGCTCACAGCAGTCAGAAAGCTTATCGCCCCACACAACCGTTCCTGCGTTGAGTCGGTGGCAGCCAAACTGAACATTGGCCGATTTTTTCACAGGTACTCTCCCCCCCCCCCTCAATAAGATTCTAGCAAAGCATTACTTAGATCTCCTGACAAGGGTACCAGGCCTCCTGCTTTTTCAGGGTTAGACGAAAGTGTACGATGGAGAAGAGTTTTCCGTATCCAGCGAACGAGTGTAGGTGGGTGAAAGGCAGAATCGGAGTGGGTGAGTAGATGTGGGCGTACATTTACATCAAGCCATAAACCTATTAACCGCTGGAGAAAAGGAAGCTTTGGTGTAATATCGAGAGAGCCAGAGCTCTTTACACCAAGTTATTCAGTAGCTTGGATTTACTCCAAACAAACTAGGTTGAATTAGGCCTGGAAGAAAACCTCTCTCGGTACTTAGGTTTCTACGCGTGGAATGTTTGGCCCAATTGAAATTCCCCACAAAACCCCCCTGTGCATTGATCTCTATTTCTCCGTGCTTCGGTAAACAGCACATTGTGTGCTTGCAAATCAAGTAATTAACACTTAAAAAAAAAACTATTCCGCGGCTGTGGACGATCAAGGTCATGTTGCCTTTTAAAATGAAGCGTGCTGAATGAGAGGAAGGAAATGATCATTTGAGTTGACCAACCTTTGTCAGTCGGTAGAGAGTGCTAAGGCTACGTGTCAACGGGAGTAAGACCGCACGGTGACAGCTGAGCGGGATACAACTCCAGGCCCGGTGAGAGATTATGACTGGCTAACGCTGGTCTGGCCTGAAGCCAATCATCAATGAGCATTACTGAGTCATTAGACAGAGGGCCTAATTGTCACTGCCTGTTATAACGGTATAAGCTTCAAGGCTATCACCTTTACGTGTACCAGCATCATTAGGAGACATTTATTTTGTCTTTGCACGTCCCAAAGTTAGACACCTTCGGCAACGGTTGCGCAAACAGGATAACGTGCCTCGCTCAAAAGGAACACGTACACATTTTCCCGACTATCCATCTCGGCGAATCGAACTGACGTCCTTGTGTTTGCTGGCCCAATGCTCCAACAGGCGAAGCTACAAAACCACCTTGTGAGTCCCCTGTCTGATATCAGATGACAAATGAGCTGACAGGAGGCGGGTGTTTACGAAAAGCGGTCCAATGGGAGGACGAGAACCGAACAACGACGGCTCTCCACTACATCGGGCGTTGCCCATGGAGACAGACACAGACAGATGGAAGAGCGGACAAACAGACAGGCGGGTGTGCGGTCGTTCACCAGAGCCAGAGCAGGCAGTAGTTGGTAATAGCTACCTAGCAGAGCCATGAAGCAGACGCAAATGGCGAACAGGGAGCTGAAGCTCAGGCCCACGTCGTCCTGGTAGATGGCCAGGGCCACTTCGCAGTGGCGTCCCCGGTAGCCCTCAGGGCAGTGGCACGAGAACTTAGACGGGGACTGGGCCACACAGGTGCCCCGGTGGCACGGGTGACTGGCGCAGAGCGTGTAGAGGCAGAACTTCCCGGTGCTGTTCGCCTTCACCATGTGCCCGGCGGGACATCTGAAACAAAGACACGCACGCGGGGAGAAGTTAGTCATCTGCGTTAATGTGATGGGAGAAAAAATCATCACCGTCCCTTTAATTGACGAGTTAATCAGGACTCGTCGAGCGCTAACACAATTATCTCGTTGCCATTCCTGTGTAACTGATATGACGTGATGGCGGCGCGATTCCGATACATACAGGCACAAAGAGAGACGCCGGTCTGCGCACGTATGATTAGGGAAACCAGTCGGATGCCGGTGAAACTCGCACGGATCATTTCCCCAGCTGATGAGTGTTGGTGAGGATAAACAGCCTGCAGAGCTGTCTCCCCCCCTCCACCCCTCTCCCCCCTGTGTCCTCCTACAGCCTCTTAATTAAATCACCAGCATTACCAGCAGAATTACAGAGAGATAGAGGAAGTGGTAAAGGGGGCCTGGTTTGACGAGCTGCCCATACACTGCCTGTCAGCGTTTGACTCAGGCATGTCTGCGGACAAGCCGAGCGGTCTGAGGTACGGTCGATCAAATGGTCCAGTTTAACCGGGGCTCTCTTACCTCTGTCTCTTTGACTAGAGAATGATGTGTGTCTAAGAATAAAGGGATAGTCAGACAGATCTTGGAGTTGTCTTTCTTTTTAGATTGCCATTTTCACGTCTCTTCGGTGCAGTTAGGCGGAAGTTACAGGGGATTGCACGAGAATTCCCCCCGCTTTGGAGTTCGCGGAAATGTATCTCCCGTTGCCAATTGGGATTTTAAATGTGCTTTTTGCGATTGATCTGCACAAAGTCAACTAGAACGTCCAAGAAAGACAATCAAATCATCTTTATGAATCAATACAAAATAACCAGAATATAGTTTTACATGTAGTCAATACCTTAGTTAAAGCAAACTTAAATTACTCCAAGGGTGAGGCGTGACAGGGTCCCTAAGTCACATATTAAACTACAAAGACACGGGAGCTTTTTTGAAAGTCTCAAAGGACATTGACTTGATTTGATGTGCAACTATATGAAATCAGACGTGCCTTTAAGCGCGCTGAGGTATAATGTGAGTGATGTTTTAAACCACCCAGACACATCAAAGACTCGGTCGTCCTTCTGAACGTCGCGACCCCGGGTGGAAGTGCTCATGGGTGGTCTTCATGACGCCGTTAAAAGACTTGGCAACAGAGTTCAATTGTTTACAGAAATGAAAGTATTCCGTGAACACGTGTCCAATTTGAAAAAAAGGTGAAATAAAACGTAGAAACAACACATTTAGTATGTTGAAGTGAAATCAAACTAAAGATTTCTATTTTCCACCAGGTTGGAGGCTGCATTATGATATCGATACGGTTGACAGTAGCAAAGAAGGGAGATTTTCAGATGAACAGAAACGGGACGCATGTACACCCTGGACGAGGCTTTAGACCAGACACTAGGAGAAGAATAGACACTAGGAGAAGAATGCCTTACAGCAAGGCAATACCTCATAACACAAGACCAAATCCACACTGTTTGGTTGTTTGGAGTTGTTTACTGACAATACGGTGTTTTCTCCGTGATAAAGTTTTGACACATATCTATTTTTCAAGCCCTTGGCTGTTGCTCTATAGGCACAATGCCCAACACCTTGAGAGAGCCCGGAGACATTTGAATTAACAATGGGAATGATATTGCACAGTTAAAGTGTGCAGCGCTTTTAAAAACCGACCCACGACATACGGACGGCTGCCAAATGTTTGACACGGGGCTTGTATGTCGATCTAATTAAAGTGTATCGGTGTTTTCCGGTTCCGTTCATATTTATATTTAATGAAATAAATAGAAAACATTCCAAATATGTTCTGATTACCTCAATATCAATCACACATTGTAACAAAACAGGAAAAATCCCAAGCGAGGCTGACAATTGTGTGAATTCGTCAGTCAATGCTAATTAGCGTTTAGCCCGATGAGAAACTGCTAAACCTAAACGTCGCAGACCGCGACTGAGAAGAAATACGATCAAATTACCAAGCGGCGCGGCCTCCTTTAAACTACTGCGAACCGACGACGCGTTCGTGAACGAGATATGGCGGGCACCTGCACTCGTGGACTCTCCACAGGTCGACGCACGTGAAGGGCGGGCTACACTTGTTCCTCTTGCAGGAGTCTGAGGAACATCCGGGGGACAGTCCCTGGGAGCTGACCACGGAGACCGAGTCTCTCGGCTGGCCGTCCAGAGGCACGTATCGACCGTTCAACCTCAGGTCCCGCATACAGCCTGAAGAAGGAGAAGACCCAGTGAAAATCCAGCACCAGATAAGTTCCAAACACACACACGCACGCTTCCGCGTCTTTCTACTTTCCTCGCCTTGATCTGATGCACTCACATTCTGGAGGAAAAGGCTTTTTAACTCCATTTAATAAACACAGAGCATATCTGTTGTGCCTGGGGCAAAGCTGTCTAAACTCTGTTGTATTTCCACTGGGAAGAATGTATTATTCTACTATCACTCCTCCTCTACCCCCCACCCCCAACTCTCTCCCCCGTCTCACTCTCTCTCTGTCCCCGTGTCACATGCCATTTTCCCCGGCGCTACAGAGCGATGTTCTCTTTCAGCCTCAAACTTCTTCCGTCCTATGTCAACCTCCCCTGGGGAAAGCCATTATTCCCCAACACTAAAGATGCATTTGGGGTAATATATACAGGCGTTCGCCAGATCGTATTAATCACTCAGAATCTTAGTAATCTCAACAGAAAGGGGATTATGAATCGATGGAGCTCCTAATTCTGGCAGCACTTTATTAGAACGCCCTGGTTTCTGCGCGTAGCAAACCCCTTCCCCGCGTCTCCTGCTCGGCCTCCCCCGTACTCTCCTCCTCGCTCCTTACCCTGGAAGCTCTTGTTCGAGCCCGGTGAGAAAGCGTTCCCCAGCATCACCACCATGGGGTCGATGACGATCTCTCGGCTCCGCCCCAGCGCCGCGCTCGCCTCCCGCCTGCCGCCGCCCCCATCCAGACGCAGGGTCAGCTCGTTGTCGTGGCGGTCCAGGTGGAGCTCGTGCCAATCGCCGTTGTCCAGGCGATAGGAGGGCAACGTCAAGTTGTAGTCGCCGTCGCCTAGGTTGTAGAAGACGGCCAGTAGGCCTTGGTAAATCTGAAAAATAGAAGAGGGGCGTCGACACGGGTCTCTGACTTCCGCCGACGTAGAATCGCAAGAAAATCGATTGATTTTCAAAACTGACTGATTCTATGGATCTAGACGAAGATGCAGTATGCGTGCGGTGCACAAAGAGATAACGAGGAAGAAAAGTCCAACCTCCCACTCAATAAACCAACGCAGCGCGTCTGAGAGAGCGGACCGGGACTTTCATGTGTGCACGTACAAACAGAGGACGGCGAATGTACAACGGCAGCAGGACGGGGCTTCTGGGCCCGGTGGCTCGGGGCGAAGCCGGGCCAACGAGCCGCTAAATCACAGCAGGAGTGAATCGGACAAGACCCTGCCACAAACTAACAGAATTAAACATCCCGCCCTCCCTCCCTGTAATTGGAAACACCAGGGAATTGAACACGCCTCCATTTCTTCTGGAAGTCTCTCTTTCGCTCTCCTCCAGCGGGCTGGATCGTCTTGGCTCCATCACAAACAGTCCCTGTCTGGGCCGCTCAAATGTTCAGCTTACTTTCTAGAGGATGTTTGTCGCTCTTGGGTTTCGTCGCGTCATGATCGACCTCTGTTATTTTGTTCTCCCCCCCCCCCAACCTGGGTCATTTAGACTGTGGACTGTCGCTCTCTTCATGTCGTACGAGAAACAAAACAGCAAGAGAGTCTATCGAACTCTTAACCTCACAGCTGAAACCTGGCTCAACCCGACCTCCACAAACGACACGAGAACGACTTCGTCTCGTCACTTTCATCGCCAGGGATCCACTAGTCCTGCCAGTTTTCATTACAAAGTAAGATACATCAGTGAAGTAAAATAGACTTTCCCTTTTATTTATGCAACAAGCTCTCCTCAGATCTTGAAAAGAAAAACGATTCCATTTGAGCCTTGCTCGAATGTTAATCACTTGACTTCCAGCGAGCAATATTCATTCCAGAAAAAAAGTCCTCATTTGCAGCCAGGCAGGCAGGCACAGAGTGCGTCGGAGTGAGTCTATTGGCCATTGCAACGGTGAGAAGCATTCATTTCATTGCCTTCATTTCAATTTCAAAAACCTTCTGTGAGGGTCCCATTGAGCATAATTTGCAACACTCAATTTTTCTCCGGCGGTATAGACTGCGTAAACAGCGGCGAGTGCCAAGCCGAAAGAGAGAAAAGAGACGGCGGTGTGTTCTCATGTTCACCTTAACCCGGGCCGCGCACTGAGATATCTGAAATATCCATGAAATGGGAGGTGAACTGCTCACCTCCTGTTTCACCTCCCGATCATCTGATACGAGATGCAGAGAGAAAAGCAGTGTCCTGTTTTCCTCTATAGGTAGCTTATTGAAAAATACTTTTATTGACCTATTAATTAGCTTTTGACATAAGTGAGTCTGCGTTTTTATCGGACCAAATGAGCGCTGTCGACGTAGGCTACCTAATAGCGGTTTGCCTTGAACTGTAAAGTCCCACATACGACTCAGGGCTGAGAACAGTGCATTTTGACAGTAAACGCGCTCCAATTAAACACATTGGCGATAGCATTGATCCCTGCGTTCTGCCTGACAGTGAACACACTGTGAGAAGGCCGAGAGGGACTAACATCTTTCAGGGAAGCGTAAACATTACTGATCTGGATTTAACGTGGGATGGAATGCATGTTTCTTAATCCATAGCTCCGGGGCGCAGGGAGATACGAGTCGGCATGGGAAAGGTGCAATACGTTCCATGAAATCTCTAACCTGCCACTCCGGAGAGCGAGCGGCACATCTCAGAGCTCTCCTCACGCCAGGCTGATAGCACACAGAGAATAAATCAGCAGACATTTCCCGGGAAGAGCCGAGAGGAAAAAACGCAAAAACCGCAATCAGCAATCCAAACACGCCACTGCGAGAAAAGTGCAAAAGAAAGAGAGAATAAAGTCAATCGACAAAAAGGAGCTTTTCTTACTGAAACAATTCGGTCCACGGCGCATGGGGCTCGTCTCGTGCTCCGTATGAACGCCTCAGCACACCGCGTCTACATTTGGCAAAGTGAAACGCATGCTAATGCGGTTCTGATTAAAAGCTAACACACCGCTGCAATTCTGTACCTCTTTCGCGGCAAACGCCGGAAAGGTGTTTTCCCGAAAAACAAACCGGGGCCGGGTTGCGCATCGAAAAGCAAATAGGTGCACTTCACATAGCCCGCACAAGTTAGAAAAAAAGGCCCGACATTTATGTCCCCAAGATAAATCCACACGTCCGGGTGAGCTACCGTAGAAGTGATCGGAGGATGATGGGAGGGAGATGGATGAGTCCAGGGGACGAGAGGAAATGCTGCAGAAACACAACAGTGTACACTCATCGCCGTAACGGATGACAATAATGGGATGAGTGATGTCAGTCGCACGGTCGGGGGGGCGGGCGGGGGGATTCGGTGCCAGGAACACCGTTATGGACCCTTAAAAGCGAATTATGAGCCGCCGCGGTGATGCGAGGGAAAAAACAGATGTAAAGACAAACGGGTGAGTCAAGAAGAGAGATAAAAATAGTGAGGACTGGGAAGGAGAAAATGAGAGACAAGCGCGCCGCGGGTAGCTGGTGGGGTGAGGACAGCTCACGAAATTGGCTGGAATGGAGTAATTGGAACGCGATCAAACACATGGAAACCATGTTTGAGATGTGTTTGATAGCATTTCCATTCATTTCGTTCCAGCCATTACTATGAACCTATCCACCTCAGTGAAGGTGTCTCCAGCCTCCATTGACATACACACACACACAGACACACAAAACGTTAGCTTTACCTCAAGGCGTAGGTATTCACTCTGTTCCTTGGATAGTAGGCTGAGGATGGCGCTGCCGTGTTTACGGGTCCGGACCAGGACCTGTACCAATGTCCACCTGGCTGGCAGAGGAGACGCCAACTGGTAGTGAATATGACTCCGCCCATCAAAGGAATACTCTGGAACATCTGTCGGTGAAACGCGGTGGACGAAGACGACGGCTTAGCTTGAATAAGTAAAGGCGCCGCCATTAATACAATGTAGAAGTTGAGAAAAACGATTCCTTAAGTCATTCAGAGTGAATTCGAGAGATAAACTCATTCATTCTGACACTATTTCTTTCTTCTCTCATTTGACTTTCGTGAATCCCTTTCCCTCAACATTAACAGACACATTACTTTAATTACTAGTTTATATCTTATGTGATTTTGTCTTGTTCTGTCATTCCCAAATTTGCTCCCACTGAATAAAACAAATCCAATCTAATTATAGGCTGAATTAGCCGCGTATTCGGACATGTACGTTCCTCCGTACACGTGTACGCCGAGGACTGTCCGAGATACCTACCCTGTTCACACTGATGCCCCGTGTACCCAGGCAAGCACTGGCAGCTGAAAGAGCCCCACTCTCCATGGCAACGGCCCCGCGGGCCACAGGACGGGAAGCCCATGTTGACACAGCTCCCGTCTGTGGTCAGACAACCTGGGGCGCTGCCCATCGAGTCAGCTGGAGATCCCAAGTCAAAGAGCTGCGTTTGAGGAGAGATGGCGAGATGTTTAGCATTTGGATCGTCGTCATCCATCGGACGAACATCCCTTCGGTTGACAGATAACGCTGTTCGCAAAGCACCGTGAAGAACGGTTGAAGACACGCTACTCAGTATTGGCAGGTTAGAAAGTACACATGCATATTCAGGGAACTCTTATGCACGCTTTTTCTGTCATTTTATGATTGTGTCTTGTTATCAACAGATACTCTTGGAGATGAAGCAGCAACTTAGAATTGGGTTTTTATTTCGAGATCAACACACATCCTCTGTTTCATTGATAAGCAGAACACCACATGCGCTCGTGTTTATTTCCAAAAAGCGAATGGTATTTCTATCATTTTTCATCGCGCGCTGCTGCAGTAACATGCTAGAGAATTGAAAAAGCGTTTGAAACGGGCCTGATATAACTGACCATTAGTAGTTGTGTCTGGCTGATTCTCTGCCGATGAAAGACCCACAACTTATTCTTTATTAGTTGCTTATTTAACCATGGTGTTATTCGTTTTTCATTTCGGCCTGAACTAGAAGGGTTCGGCTACTACGCTATAAAACGAATGACAGTGAAACTGGCCCTGGGGGATGTAGCTTAAAGTTCACTTTGACCTTATTACAAACAAACATTTTACATAAAAAAATATTAATAAAGTAGAAGATTAACCAAAGCTACCGTGTAATATATAGCTGTTGGAGACGCATTGAGGCTATACAATTATTTTTTAACTGGATTCCAGAAAACAGATGACATTTTTGAGAGTTTGAGAGTTATTTGGCATGAATAGTTTAGAATGCAGAGCTTCAGTTGGGTCGGGCGTATACATGTCTGTTGGATTTGGACAAAGTGAAGCACTGTTTGTTTTTGGTTTGGCACCCGTCGTCCCCGAATAAGGCACTTTATTCTAGTATTGTCTCAAAATAACGGGACAAAAGATGCAGCACCCAAAGACAATGTTTCGCCTCACGCTTCCGGGCTTTTGTCGTAAACAGCGGAGAATGGAGAGAATAAGAGGCGAAGTGAAAAGTTCAAAAAGTGAGATTGCCCTTTGACACCTTTCTGGTTCCACCGTTCAAGCATTTTCTTGGAATGTAAATGTCTGGGCTTTCATAGGATCAAACCAATCTGTGGACACACAATGGAGCAGACAGAGAGCGCTGTGAAAAGGTGGGAAAACCTTGAGATCTTAAGTCCTGGTCACAATTGCGAAACATGAAGGATATTAATATGGCCAATATCCCTGTTTATGTCGTCCCAACGCTTAGCCAGGCTGGTTTCTCGTAAACCACAGCAGAGAGCTACAGATTGAGTCTGACCTAACCCAATCTGCTGAACACTAAACCTGATAAAGCTCTGGATGGATGTTCACACTTTTAAACAAAGGAACTTCACACATGTCAAGATTTCTGCAAGTATGGGTGCAGGTGTTCAGCCATGAGCCTGTCCACCTCGGGAATATAGAATGGGATAAAGAGGAATATCAGATATATATCAAGTTAGTTCTGATGTATCAGATATATACCAAGTTAGTTCTGATGTATCAGATATATACCAAGTTAGTTCTGATATATCAGATATATACCAAGTTAGTTCTGATGTATCAGATATATACCAAGTTAGTTCTGATATATCAGATATATACCAAGTTAGTTCTGATATATCAGATATATACCAAGTTAGTTCTGATGTATCAGATATATACCAAGTTAGTTCTGATGTATCAGATATATACCAAGTTAGTTCTGATGTATCAGATATATACCAAGTTAGTTCTGATGTATCAGATATATACCAAGTTAGTTCTGATGTTTCAGATATATACCAAGTTAGTTCTGATGTTTCAGATATATACCAAGTTAGTTCTGATGTTTCAGATATATACCAAGTTAGTTCTGATGTATCAGATATATACCAAGTTAGTTCTGATGTATCAGATATATACCAAGTTAGTTCTGATGTATCAGATATATACCAAGTTAGTTCTGATATATCAGATATATACCAAGTTAGTTCTGATGTTTCAGATATATACCAAGTTAGTTCTGATGTTTCAGATATATACCAAGTTAGTTCTGATGTATCAGATATATATCAAGTTAGTTCTGATGTATCAGATATATACCAAGTTAGTTCTGATGTATCAGATATATACCAAGTTGGTTCTGATGTATCAGATATATACCAAGTTGGTTCTGATGTATCAGATATATACCAAGTTGGTTCTGATATATCAGATATATACCAAGTTGGTTCTGATATATCAGATATATACCAAGTTGGTTCTGATATATCAGATATATACCAAGTTGGTTCTGATATATCAGATATATACCAAGTTAGTTCTGATATATCAGATATATATCAAGTTAGTTCTGATGTATCAGATATATATCAAGTTAGTTCTGATGTATCAGATATATACCAAGTTGGTTCTGATATATCAGATATATACCAAGTTGGTTCTGATATATCAGATATATACCAAGTTGGTTCTGATATATCAGATATATACCAAGTTGGTTCTGATATATCAGATATATACCAAGTTAGTTCTGATATATCAGATATATATCAAGTTAGTTCTGATGTATCAGATATATACCAAGTTAGTTCTGATGTATCAGATATATACCAAGTTAGTTCTGATATATCAGATATATACCAAGTTAGTTCTGATGTTTCAGATATATACCAAGTTAGTTCTGATGTATCAGATATATACCAAGTTAGTTCTGATGTATCAGATATATACCAAGTTAGTTCTGATGTTTCAGATATATACCAAGTTAGTTCTGATATATCAGATATATACCAAGTTAGTTCTGATGTTTCAGATATATACCAAGTTAGTTCTGATGTATCAGATATATACCAAGTTAGTTCTGATGTATCAGATATATACCAAGTTAGTTCTGATGTATCAGATATATACCAAGTTGGTTCTGATATATCAGATATATACCAAGTTGGTTCTGATATATCAGATATATACCAAGTTGGTTCTGATATATCAGATATATACCAAGATTATACCAAGTTAGTTCTGATATATCAGATATATATCAAGTTAGTTCTGATGTTTCAGATATATACCAAGTTAGTTCTGATGTTTCAGATATATACCAAGTTAGTTCTGATGTATCAGATATATACCAAGTTAGTTCTGATGTATCAGATATATACCAAGTTAGTTCTGATGTTTCAGATATATACCAAGTTAGTTCTGATATATCAGATATATACCAAGTTAGTTCTGATGTTTCAGATATATACCAAGTTAGTTCTGATATATCAGATATATACCAAGTTAGTTCTGATGTATCAGATATATACCAAGTTAGTTCTGATGTATCAGATATATACCAAGTTGGTTCTGATATATCAGATATATCAGATATATACCAAGTTAGTTCTGATGTATCAGATTATACCAAGTTCTGATATATCAGATATATACAGATATATACCAAGTTGGTTCTGATATATCAGATATATACCAAGTTGGTTCTGATATATCAGATATATACCAAGTTGGTTCTGATATATCAGATATATACCAAGTTAGTTCTGATATATCAGATATATATCAAGTTAGTTCTGATGTATCAGATATATATCAAGTTAGTTCTGATGTATCAGATATATACCAAGTTGGTTCTGATATATCAGATATATACCAAGTTGGTTCTGATATATCAGATATATACCAAGTTGGTTCTGATATATCAGATATATACCAAGTTGGTTCTGATATATCAGATATATACCAAGTTAGTTCTGATATATCAGATATATATCAAGTTAGTTCTGATGTATCAGATATATACCAAGTTAGTTCTGATATATCAGATATATACCAAGTTAGTTCTGATGTATCAGATATATATCAAGTTAGTTCTGATGTATCAGATATATACCAAGTTAGTTCTGATGATTCAGATATATACCAAGTTAGTTCTGATGTATCAGATATATATCAAGTTAGTTCTGATGTTTCAGATATATACCAAGTTGGTTCTGATGTATCAGATATATACCAAGTTGGTTCTGATATATCAGATATATACCAAGTTGGTTCTGATATATCAGATATATACCAAGTTGGTTCTGATATATCAGATATATACCAAGTTGGTTCTGATATATCAGATATATACCAAGTTGGTTCTGATATATCAGATATATACCAAGTTAGTTCTGATATATCAGATATATATCAAGTTGGTTCTGATGTTTCAGATATATACCAAGTTAGTTCTGATGTATCAGATATATACCAAGTTAGTTCTGATGTATCAGATATATACCAAGTTAGTTCTGATGTATCAGATATATATCAAGTTAGTTCTGATGTATCAGATATATACCAAGTTAGTTCTGATGTATCAGATATATACCAAGTTAGTTCTGATATATCAGATATATATCAAGTTAGTTCTGATGTATCAGATATATACCAAGTTAGTTCTGATGTATCAGATATATACCAAGTTAGTTCTGATATATCAGATATATACCAAGTTAGTTCTGATGTTTCAGATATATACCAAGTTAGTTCTGATGTATCAGATATATATCAAGTTAGTTCTGATGTTTCAGATATATACCAAGTTGGTTCTGATGTATCAGATATATACCAAGTTGGTTCTGATGTATCAGATATATACCAAGTTGGTTCTGATATATCAGATATATACCAAGTTGGTTCTGATATATCAGATATATACCAAGTTGGTTCTGATATATCAGATATATACCAAGTTAGTTCTGATATATCAGATATATATCAAGTTAGTTCTGATGTTTCAGATATATACCAAGTTAGTTCTGATGTATCAGATATATACCAAGTTAGTTCTGATGTATCAGATATATACCAAGTTAGTTCTGATGTATCAGATATATACCAAGTTAGTTCTGATGTATCAGATATATACCAAGTTAGTTCTGATGTATCAGATATATACCAAGTTAGTTCTGATATATCAGATATATACCAAGTTAGTTCTGATGTATCAGATATATACCAAGTTAGTTCTGATGTATCAGATATATATCAAGTTAGTTCTGATGTATCAGATATATACCAAGTTGGTTCTGATGTATCAGATATATACCAAGTTGGTTCTGATATATCAGATATATACCAAGTTGGTTCTGATATATCAGATATATACCAAGTTGGTTCTGATATATCAGATATATACCAAGTTGGTTCTGATATATCAGATTAATACCAAGTTAGTTCTGATGTATCAGATATATATCAAGTTAGTTCTGATGTATCAGATATATATCAAGTTAGTTCTGATGTATCAGATATATACCAAGTTGGTTCTGATATATCAGATATATACCAAGTTGGTTCTGATATATCAGATATATACCAAGTTGGTTCTGATATATCAGATATATACCAAGTTGGTTCTGATATATCAGATATATACCAAGTTAGTTCTGATGTATCAGATATATACCAAGTTAGTTCTGATGTATCAGATATATACCAAGTTAGTTCTGATATATCAGATATATACCAAGTTAGTTCTGATGTTTCAGATATATACCAAGTTAGTTCTGATGTATCAGATATATACCAAGTTAGTTCTGATGTTTCAGATATATACCAAGTTAGTTCTGATGTATCAGATATATACCAAGTTAGTTCTGATGTTTCAGATATATACCAAGTTAGTTCTGATGTATCAGATATATACCAAGTTGGTTCTGATATATCAGATATATACCAAGTTGGTTCTGATATATCAGATATATACCAAGTTGGTTCTGATATATCAGATATATACCAAGTTGGTTCTGATATATCAGATATATACCAAGTTGGTTCTGATATATCAGATATATACCAAGTTGGTTCTGATATATCAGATATATACCAAGTTGGTTCTGATATATCAGATATATACCAAGTTGGTTCTGATATATCAGATATATACCAAGTTGGTTCTGATATATCAGATATATACCAAGTTGGTTCTGATATATCAGATATATACCAAGTTAGTTCTGATATATCAGATATATATCAAGTTAGTTCTGATGTTTCAGATATATACCAAGTTAGTTCTGATGTATCAGATATATATCAAGTTAGTTCTGATGTATCAGATATATACCAAGTTAGTTCTGATGTATCAGATATATACCAAGTTAGTTCTGATGTTTCAGATATATACCAAGTTAGTTCTGATGTATCAGATATATACCAAGTTAGTTCTGATGTATCAGATATATATCAAGTTAGTTCTGATGTTTCAGATATATACCAAGTTGGTTCTGATATATCAGATATATACCAAGTTGGTTCTGATATATCAGATATATACCAAGTTGGTTCTGATATATCAGATATATACCAAGTTAGTTCTGATATATCAGATATATATCAAGTTAGTTCTGATGTTTCAGATATATACCAAGTTAGTTCTGATGTATCAGATATATACCAAGTTAGTTCTGATGTATCAGATATATACCAAGTTAGTTCTGATGTATCAGATATATATCAAGTTAGTTCTGATGTATCAGATATATACCAAGTTAGTTCTGATGTATCAGATATATACCAAGTTAGTTCTGATGTTTCAGATATATACCAAGTTAGTTCTGATGTATCAGATATATACCAAGTTAGTTCTGATATATCAGATATATATCAAGTTATTTCTGATATATCAGATATATATCAAGTTAGTTCTGATGTATCAGATATATACCAAGTTAGTTCTGATGTTTCAGATATATATCAAGTTAGTTCTGATGTATCAGATATATACCAAGTTAGTTCTGATGTTTCAGATATATACCAAGTTAGTTCTGATATATCAGATATATACCAAGTTAGTTCTGATATATCAGATATATACCAAGTTAGTTCTGATGTTTCAGATATATACCAAGTTAGTTCTGATGTACAGAACAAACATCGCATTTCCTCTTGAGCCTGAACGCCATCTCGCATCAAAGTAACATTGTCCCGGAAAACAAAACAGTGAGAGACAGAAAGCGAGGAGTGTCAGGTGGGGTTAACCTACAGCGACAGGGAAAGTGGGAAGACCTACATTCAGAATAGAACAGTAAAAATATCAGCCCCTTCCATCTCCTACACAAACCTTTGCCCCTGGCACGCTCGCACGCACGCACACACACACACACACACACACACTTTACTCCCCCGTGTTTCCACTTTACAATATGAAGCTTATGAATACGGCATTGTACCTCAGCCCGCCGTTTTGCAGCCAGCAGGAGTGTGTTTTAGTGTCAAATACCTTTCGTTCCCCATTTCTCCAAATACAAGGGAGTCACATGCGGAGGACTGCTGTTTCAGAGAGCTGTTGCTATAACCCTAACCAAAGTCTCAATGTTTTTAAATGCATTTCTGCGAGATGATGGACGTTTACAATACAATGCTGCCTCAGCAACAGGTCTAAGAGACATTTTACTGCTCTTTGCAATGGAGACATTTTGTATTTGAGGTGTGATTATCAAGAAGTCCATTGTAGCCAGATGCATAAATCGTTGCTTGTTTGCCTCTGAAACTTTAATACGGGGCACTATTACAGATAGTGACAGATCGAATGCCAGGGCAGTGACGGGGACATTGCCTGCGACTAAAATGCAGCGGGTTACCTTGCTGTCCACCACCAGGTTGCGGATGCAGCCTGTGAAGTGTTTCTGTTGTAGGTGGGGGTAGGTATAAGGCAGGTTCTCATTCACTCCACCCAACTGTAACACATGGGTTCCATTCAGGTGTCTGGGGGAGAACAGAACCACAGCGTCAGAACATCAGCGAGCACACCTGTTTCTACAAGCCATTTGAACATCATGGTGCCAAAGATGCTAAAGATACTAATGATGTGTACTCTGATTAAAACAAAGGGAGAGAGGGAGAACGGGAGAATGATATAATGGAATAAATAAAGGGGGAAGAGAGAGAGAGGAAGAAAGAGAGGGAGAAAGAGAATGGTAGAGAAAGAGAGGGAGAAAGAGAGGGAGATGGGAGAGAGAGAGAAAGAGAGGGAGAATGGGAGAGTGATATAATGGAATAAATAAAGGGGGAAAGAGAGGGAGAAAGAGAGAGAGAGGAAGAAAGAGAGGGAAAAAGAGAGGGAGATGGGAGAGAAAGAGAGGGAGAATGAGAGAGAGAGAATGGGAGAGAAAGAGAGAGAGAATGGGAGAGAAAGAGAGGGAGCTTGGAGTGTCAGCTACCTGTCCGGCGGGGGGGTGAACCCAGTGGTCTCACAGGACGTCTGGTCCCATGTGGTCAGCCAGCTACCTACTCCCTCCATCTCCAACACCGTAGCTCCTGCACAGCGGTCCAGGGTGAAGCGCACATCCTATGGGAGCAAAGATCAGGACCAGATTAGGAATGTGAGAGTGTCTGGACTACAAGGAACCGGTCGGGTATTGTGACATAATGATTATCGGAGGCAACCGCGATTTTAAGACATCGATAACTGTTCTTGTAGTTTGGAGTGGCTCCAGGAACTACTTTCAACCTATTTTAGAAAACTGTGTTCAACTGACTTAACGTATTTACGCGCTCAATTGCAACAAAATAAAAGATGCAATTTACCTATCAGCTATAAAACATGTGAGGATCTTGTTTTCATACTCGTTCTACTTAATATTTTCAATAGAAGGACACCGTACGCAACGAGCATATTAAACCAGTTCTTTCATACCAAACAGGTGGCAATCATTTTGAGTTTGCAGAAAGCACACAGATACAATTGTACTAGACTTTTTATGCCAATGCATATAACAAATTAAAGATTTTCTGAATGACCCCGAGGCTGTTTTGCAGGCCCGGGAGATTAACAAAGCCGCCGTTAGCGCTTGTCATAAAGCTGCAGTGGCCACGCGCAGAAATGCATTCAGTCAGGTACACGCCCCGTGTGTCCTGAATAACAAACACCTTGAAATGTCTCCGTCTCCACGAGTGACTAGCCTGGCAGATCGAAACCACCTGTTCGCGCTCTCAGTCGGATTTGATTGCTCGGGTTTGTGTGCGACTCGACGGGTGAAGGATGTGGTGTTCGCGGGGACGCCGAGCCGCCCGCGTTTCCGCGCGGAGACATTGTCATTCTCGACGCGACTCGAGTGCACCTTTGTATTGGCCTCGATAGGTGTTTGTGTGTGTGTGTGTGTGTGTGTGTGTGTGTGTGTGTGTGTGTGTGGGGGGTGGGAGGCGGGGAGGGACGGGGGGGAGCTGAGGTCCACAGGGTCGGTAGATGCTTGGCACCTGCTCGTCCTGAAGACACCCACACACCTTACTGTTGCTCCTCACGTCCAGCCGGTGCCACCTTCTGTCTGCCACGTTCACGTTGCCTGGCAACTGAAGAACCAGTGTGCCCGATCCGTGGTTTATATTGAGGGTAGGAGTGCCATCGATCAGCTCTGAGGAGAGACGTGGGAGAGAGAGAGAGACGAGAGAGTGAGTGAGGAGGGTTGGGCAGACACTGACAGAACATGCGGAACACACTGCTGGTCACATCTCCACGTGCTGGTCACATCTCCACGTGCTGGTCACATCTCCACGTGCTGGTCACATCTCTCTCATCACAGGCTCTCTCGATAACATCCGACACCTCGTTCCGTATGACCCCCTGCACGGATGTCTGGAACCAACCCCGCCCTTAACTTCTCGCCTCGCACCGAGAGCGACGGGTGTGGAACGGCACGCCGCCGGTAGCATTTCAATCTCGCCTTAAAGACCTTGAAGCTGTCGCAAACGTCTCTGGCTCGTGTGGCGCCGCGGTCAGTGTGTCCGGTGGGTCAGCGGTTCAAGCCCTGGGTGCGGTGGTCGAAGCGAAACTGATACGCGAAGATGACCGGCGAAGCATTCAGCCAATCGGTGTTGAACGTGTAGAGAATACGACAATGAGTGGCCGCTATTATTACTTCTGAGGTGTTTGTGAGAGATTATCTGCTTACAATAAAATGCTTGCTAACAACCTGAGCTAGTCTTAGAAAATGAACAACAACAGTATTAAAAGGTGCGGAGCTAATCCTGAACCAGTTAAACACAACCAACACTCAGACATCATCAGCCTCGATCCACGATGAAGGATCCCAGCGGAGAGACTGCCACCGTGCAATTAGATTTGCCCCCTAACATGAGACAATAAACATATATGGGAAAGTTGTGCTTTTTTCTGATTTAGTCAAATGGGAAATTAAAAATTAATGAACCAGCAAAGACTGCGTGCGCTTTTTACTGTTTGAAAAGGATTGCGAGAGAACAACATGCCAACCCACCACCTTTTGTCCATAAATCAACATGATGTCCACAGTTAAGAGTTCAGAAACGGGGCTGTGAAGATAACCTGACCATTTCCCCGGCTCACAAAGTTTCAGTTGTCAACAGTGAGGGCTGTTTCCCCCTTCAGATATCTGTAATTCGAAGCTTTCCCCTTCTCTCACC
The DNA here is from genome assembly GCA_029465975.1 of Dallia pectoralis. NCBI lineage: Eukaryota > Metazoa > Chordata > Actinopteri > Esociformes > Umbridae > Dallia > Dallia pectoralis. The sequence continues at coordinate 3,863,926 of CM055762.1, read as the reverse complement.
ATAACACTCGCTTTAGCTTGCTCTTTCGTTCTTTCCCCCACCCTCACTCTCTCTCCCCTCTTATCTCTCTATCTTTATTTCTCTCTCTCTCAATTTCTGTCCATTTCTCTCTATCAAATTTGTCTGTCCATTTCTTTCTGTCTTCCTCCCTCTCTCTCTCTGTCTCTGTCTCTGTGTTGCTCTTCCGTGGATTGATTCCCAGTGGGTGACCGGTGTCGAGGCACAGATAACTTACCAGTGAGTCCCGAAGCCGGCGGAGCCCAGCCTAAGTCTGACTGAAAAGCCCTTTTCATTTAAAAGGCCCGTAGAGAGCGACACCGTCCCGCGGTCTATCTCGGCCCGACGTGGGTCTTCGACCTTCCATGTTGGGGTTGACGTGACATTTCCCATGAAAAGGGGACGGACAGCGGGGTTGACAGGAGTGACTGGTGGAGGCTAGGTCCGGATTAAAAGAGCAGCGGATAGATGGGAGGCGGAATGCCGCAGAGCGCATGCGGGTCGGGATCTGACAGACGTGGACCGGCAGGACCGGACCAGTCGGGCAGAGAGTCCGGGCAGCCACGCCAAATTGGCTTCACGTGTGCCATTTCAAATGTTCTCGAACCGGGTCTGAACGCGCGGACGCGCTCACGTTACTACACGCTTTTGCTTTTAAACTCCAGTCGAGAGACTCGGCGCGGTTACGGCTAATCTCCCATCCTCATCCCTAATTCATTGCGTCCTCCTCCCCGGCATTACGGCAGATTAATCCTCCGTGCCGTGTGCGGTGGTGAGGAGGACACTGGGGGGGATGGGGGTGGGGGGGCTTCTGCTTAAATATGAAAAATGGCCTATTTTCCAAAATGCCTGAGGGGAATATGAGTGGAGCAGGTAGCATATGGACTGTATAAACAGCATTACAAATCACTCAGTATATATCCAAATCAGCAGCCCAGTCTGTGACTTTGGTGCCTGTAATATAAACCAACTGTCGGGAAAACAACCCCGAGGAAACTAGAGCCAAATTCGGGCAATTTAAAGGGATATTTGAAACAGGCACATCTCTAAAAGGCTGGGAGGTTCGACTGATGAGACGGGCTCCTGCAAATGGACTGTAATGTGCAGGTCACACTTGCGGTGTATAGGGTAGGCCTAACTCTCACACTTTCATGTGCCAGATGCTGCGTCTGCGTGCGTGCGCGATCCTATTTCTCCGTCTTATTCGAAGACCACAGACGCTGGCACCGGTTGAAGAAATTGTGTAAAACACAAAGAAAACAGGTGTTTAAATTCAGCAAGGTAATGTAATTGTGTTTTATATTGGCAAAAAATGCAATAACCTTCCCACGTAATAAATCGATACGTGACTACGGAATATTTCTACACCATTACTCAAAACAGTTTTAAGCGAATTAGCACCTAAGCTTTTGGGTTGTATTTATTAAGAAAATGTAATTTACAAATATAAAGGCCCGATAAATAGGCTGCCCCCGGGTCAGAATAAGACAGTGAGTGATTCCGTTTTTTTCTCTTCAATCCTTGAAGCTGGAGGCAGCTCTTGGCAATGAGGTGTATACCAGATCCCCAGCCGAGCCCGGAGAGCCTGTTTTCCATTCTGCAAGAGTCTGTAATCACCAAATTTAATTTGTCCGGTTAATTTGTCTATTGATTGGACAAGCTTGGCCCCCTGGCTCGTACCCTTGAGAAGGGAGCGCAATGATGAGACTCGTTTAACTGTAATCTCACTGGAGATGATCGTGTTACGGCAAATCAGTCAGATTAATAGACGCAGAGGTTAAAGGTCAAAGGCAGGAGACAACACCAAAAAAAACAGAATACCCTTGTGGATCGGCGTCCGATTACATTTCACAGGTCAGGACGGATCAACAGGCACCGTTTGAGGGTAACGAACGCCCCCGGAATCCGACACCAGCCGTTAACCGTGTACAGCGTTTTCACATTGAAGCGTATCTACATGTGGCTGTAGTCGGCAGAGTATCGGCACATCGTATCAGACCGGGGCCAAAGGCTACGAGTCACGGAAAAGCTAACAAGCGGAACAAAACACATCATTTTGCTTGAGTAACATCCGGCTCCCTGTCCTGCCCGGTACAAATCACCTCAGACCTGCAGTCTCACATATCACAGAGGCCTGGGTCGGTTGGTAACAGATATGCCATCTGAATCCCTAATGGTATAACCCATTCTGACGTTTTGCGGTCTAACTCAATTACATCGGCCACAGGAGGATTTTGGACAGAACGGATGATCAGGGAGACAGAACTTTTTTATTGTCTTTGTATTCCAACACGTTTTATTTGAAAGGATGTAGGGAAAATGGTGTTGCCGTGCCGACGTGAGGGTTTCAAAAAGTACAGTGGAGGACGATTGATTTCACAGCATTTTGTAATTAGACAGATGCGTTTGCTTTCAGAGCTATCGATGTCTAGTCTAAATGTAAGGCTTTGCGTTTGCATTTGGAGCGTGTTGCTGGAGTCTGACCAAATGAGGACCAAGTGTATTTAGTTCCAGGTCAATCTGGCCATCATGAGGCATTTAATCAGAATTAACTCAGACATAACCCAAACAGTAGGAGTTCTAAAGTCACCGTTTATGTATATTAAGGATAAATATTGTAAGCACTTGTCTAGCAGGGGAAAAATGACATAGTAAACCAATTAAAACCCCCACTGCAAATAACCAAATTATCAAAAAATGGCGGTGGTAGGTGAACAAATAAATAGAGGAGCTTGCATACCAGATCACCTGTAAAATCTGGTTGAAGCTGTGTCATTTTTCAGGCATGTATTGTGGGTGTTGAAACTGGCTCACCTGTCTTCATTGATGATGTTACTGCTCACAGCTCACTAATGACTGAAACATTGTGTCTTGTCAGATACCAAACACTGCCATAGCTACAGGTTTTGTAGGGCCAAATAGTGGAATATCCAAAGCAGACCGAATGAATCCCCTAATCTGAATCCAATTTAACATTCATTTCACCTGCTAATGAAAGAAAAAAACGCAAAAACGCAGCTGGTGATCTTTGAGTCGCACAATTTATAAGTGTAATGACACGTGACCAAGTACTGAACAAGACTACTGTAGATCTTTTCATCTGTGCAAACACTCTTGGCCCCATCAACAAGGGCATTATAGAAAACAACTTCAGTCATTTCTAAAGTGATCATCCTGAATAATGAAATACCAATAAATCAAAAGGATATATCGGCACCGTAACCCTCTCGTTATCGAATCATTATTAATGTTTTAATCCAAACGTATCAGTCCCCTTTAAAAAATCACATGCAGCCCCGTTTCAGATTGAATGGTCCCTGGTCGAAAAGTGCTATAAAGAGAGCAGGTTCCCTCTAAAAGCCAGCTACTTACCATACCAGCTCTGTTTTCTACCACTTAATCCCAGGGTCCCTGGGGTGAAATGGTGATGTTTGTTCCGAGGTGAGCCCGCGCTTCGTCACATCAGTGGTGGTGCATCCCGGGTACAGATGGGCCCATGGGGGGAGTAAACCTCACAGTCGTGGGCCGGGTCGAACGAGGCACCATTTTTAATAACGAGAGCCGGCCCGTGAAGCGGTGCCGGTAAACAGGTTGAATAGGTTACACCGCCGAATGACAAGATATAATAAGGTTTAGCACACCCGTCCTCTGGCTTTGTTTGTTCGAGTAAAAAACGAAGACATTGGCCGGCACTGCTGTCTGGCTGTTTCTCAGAGATCTCTGTTCTTTCGTCTGCTTTTCTGTAATCCCACACGCTTGCAAAGCATATTTATTTATTTATTCCATCTTTAGTCGTCCCAGTGACGAACAAATATCTCACCCGTCCACTCCGAATCTCTTACTGTGGATTTCTTTCCCGTACTCAAACTTTTCTGTCTCGGCTCGATACCATCTCCTCCAGTCTGTCTCTTCCTCGGCGCGTATGCTTGGCTTGTCTGTCCCCTATCTGTCGATCGGCTCTCTTCCGCCTTCACTATCGCCCGTGCACTTCGGCAGAGAGCTGGAACGAGGAAAGCGAGCGCACGTGGCTCTCACTTTCTCACGTTGTTTTGCTTTTCCCTGGGATATGTCCGATCCACCGTCCAAAGAGACGTCATCTCTTCCACTTGGAGGTCTGGAGGACAACGCTGACATTAACTCATCTCCTCAAATCAGTAGAACCAACTAGCAAGCTACAACTATGTTGGAAGTTGGACACAACTATTCAATGATATCTGCTTTGTCGTCGATTAAAACACACACACACACACACGCTATTGATTTTCTTTTCAAGTTCGCTAGCTTCAAAATGAACCGTAACCACGATTTCCTAACCTACGTCTAAACCGAACGTCACCTCGACATCTAACGCAAACAAACTTCCTCTCCTTGTATTTATTTCATACTCACACATAAATCTAACGTATTTTGGTATTGAATCCAGTGTGAACAATCAAACGCACACACAAGGCTGATATTAAACGTCAAATACGTGTACACTGAAACATAAAGTGACATTTACCTCAGAACTTACTTACATGAGTTTCATGCGGCGCACGTCCATATAGCTCATTAAAGCTGTAAATATGTACACCCCGGTGTAATTACATTCTGGAATGAATGACAAATAAGCCTTTACTTTCATAATGAGGCCCCTCATTAACCCCTAAAGACCCGATTCTGTTACACGTACACATACACTGCTTATCTATGCGCACACATACACACACACACGCACACACGCACCAGAGATCAGACTTCACCACTGAGCATACAGTCATTACGGGCCTCAGAGTTTTCTGTATGCTGACCCGACTCCGAACAAACCCCTACACCCCCAAACTAATTTGTGTTGGCGCGGCAAATTGTACCACAAACAACTCCGAAGTCTATAAACTTTTATAATTAACCCGGAAATCCAGACAGAGTTATGAAAACATGTGTTATTAATAATAATAAAACCTATAGAAATATGTCACCATGCGCAAACCTCTAAAACCCCCCAGATCGCACGTCACACTGGGCCGGCCTCGCCCACGTCACACGAACCCTGTCTGTCTCACCTGTCTCTTTCGGTGACTCGCCAGACACTCTAACTGCCAGGTTATCCGCCCTCCACGAAACAAGAGTGGACAGCAGTTCTCTCGCTTCCTACCTACCCGACTCCAGCAGCTCAGACAACGCGAGCAGCGTTCCCCAGAAACAACATCACGCAATAAGCGTAAAAACGACCGAATACTCAAACGGCCCCGCTGAGCCTTCTGGCTTTAATTAATAGGTTGGTTCGTGTTCGCAACGGAACGTCAAACTCCGCACCTATAGCCATGAAGTCATCAGGTTCCCAGGGTTGGAGCTGCGCCAGAGGCCCGCTGTAGAGCAGCAGACCATCTGCAACCTCCGTGATGAACTCCAGGGAAACGTGGCTCTCGAAGCAGGGCCTTATGGGAGGAAACCAGGCGTAGCCGTTGCCGTGGAAACTGTGCTTGGTCTGTTGGCACTCCGGCCCCTCGAACTGCGTAGAGCACTGGCATCTGGGGAGACCGAGGGAGAGGAAAATCACCAACAAATAGTGTATAGCAAATGCCATTCGAGACCTCTCTCACACACACACACACACACACATATATTTGTCTTCCTATCCTCGTGGGGAACTCTAACTGTAACTGTAAACCTAACCTCAATTATATAACAGTTATGAACGAACTTAACGCCTAAACCTAACCTACGATGCCTAAACTTACTAGTAAGTGTAATTCTAACAGTGTCCATACTATTGTGCCCAATAACCTAACCCAAAAATTAAATGTTCCCTAATGGTTACCAAAAGCATTGTGGGGACCTATTCCACAGGCTTTACTTTCCATGTACAAGTAGAAGTGTATCTCACAAACACGCACTTTGTCTCTAGTTTCGTTCAGTCACATTATAATAAACTTGACTCTTTCATCACATCTTCCTTCAAGCTGCCATCTGGCCTATGCACAAGAGTCCCAAATCTAGCGTTTATTTTTATTTAACCTTTATTTAACCGGGCACGCCGATTGAGAACAAGTTCTCGTTTGCAACGGCGACCTGGCCACGATAAGGCGAAAAAATGTGCAGGACAACATAGGGTTAAACAATAAATACACAGAACACAGGAGTGCAAATAGCAGTGGGACACAACAAGGCAATATAGGATCATGTGGAGAGTCAATATACAGATAATAGAGGATGAGGTATAAGTAGGTCAGTGAGCAGCATTCATATGGCAACAACAACTATATAAAAATACAAAGGAGAGTCTATATACAGAATGTACAAAGAATAAAGTGTGTCTAGCAGGCAGGTCATTTGTGTGCACAGAACACATGACCGTGTTTTAGGAAGAAAGAGCATTTGAGCACATATGTCCGGCTCTGTACCACCGTTTCGTTTCCCATTCATGCTGCTTATTCGTATTTCTGTTTCTTATATCATTTATGCACTGCTGTGTGTTCACCTGGGCTCACACGTTCAGAAGAACAATTAGCAATTCACACAATCAACCGATTCTCCCGATTAAATTAGAGCCGCGAATAAATCAGAAACGTTGTTGCGTCGTATCCCGAGGCTTGAGCGGCCTACACTGCGGCCTGTATCCGCCCCCTGGTGACTCCTCGCAGTGGGGAGCACGCTCGCTCCTCCCGTCTGTGTTCCTACGCCGCTGTTGTTTTACCCTCTAGCCGTGTCCCTGCGCGTTGTTCAATGCAGATGTTCTCATTACCCGCCGCGCCCCGGGGAGAATCCGCCACTATTAACCACGTTCTTACCCCCGTCGGAGGAATCAACGATGTCTCGCTGCATTCCTCCCTAATCTCCTCTCTCTCTCTCTCTCTCTATCTCTCTCCTTTTATTCTTCCTGTCGCGCTCTACCTCACTGTCATCATTCGCAGAGACAGCGAATACAGCCGGAACACACACACGCGCGCGCACGAGCAGACAATCCCGCGGCATCAATCGAGAGAGTGTGTCTTTCTCCAGCTAGTTTAGTCAGAAGAACAGCTATTTTCTCAGCCGTCTCCTCCGTTGCCCCGGTTCACAGACGTCTAATAATAGTCTTCCGGGGCGGCGCGGTGCTCCGTTCGTTTCACGTGCTCTCTTGTTCGCGCGCTGCCGAGGTAGAAACGAGGGCTGTTGGCTGCGACACACTGACGCAAATTGCGTCTCTCCCATTACCCGGGTCTGCGAAGGCAGACGCCTCGTGACAGACCTTCCTGGCAGCAGAATTGCATGCAAGTGCGCGTGGAGTGGAACAGGACGGTGAGGCGGACTAACACAATAACATGCCCTATCTAATAACCACGCGCAGTAATCAATGCTGCACACTCCGGGCATGAGGAGGACAGGGAAAACAGGGACAAGGTGGAGAGACACGGAAATACTAGATTAAGGTGTATTGGACGAAATTTCCATTAACATGTCAGCCGGACCAACAGGTAAATTACAGGATGTTTGGAGGCTCTGATGATGATGAAGGCTCTTTAGGGATTTGGTTTCCTAATTATTGGGCCATTTGACTGCCGAGGATCGTGGACCTGAGACCAGTGATGTCTGGATCGGATTGGTCAAGTGCGAGTCTCCTAACCAGCCACGCATCGGACAGGAGGATGTGTAGGTAAAAATGTGTGCAAACATTTTGTTGACTCATGTTCGATAACTAATTTCCGATGTTTGACTTTCCACTTTCTGGTAAAAAAATAAAATAAAAATGCCCTGACAAGATTATATAAAATACTGGATGAATTGGGTAGGAGGCAGTGACTCTCGTTTTCTCTTTGTTATCACTTACCAAACCTGTGCTAAACTGCAGGGGCTTACGGATTAGAAACAGACATTTAGCCAGTTTAAAAAAGAAAAACAGAACATCCTGCTGCATTGTACTCTAAAAGTGGGCCAATATAGCACAGCCTAACCAATAGCAATGAGGTAGAACACAGCTTGGCCAATCGCAGTGCAGTAGAACACAGCTTGGCCAATGGCAGTGCAGAACACCACAGCTTGGCCAATAGCAGTGCAGGAGAACACAGCTTGGCCAATAGCAGTGCAGTAGAACACAGCCTAGCCAATAGCTGTGCAGTAGAACACAGCTTGGCCAATAGCAGTGCAGTAGAACACAGCCTAGCCAATAGCAGTGCAGTAGAACACAGCCTGGCCAATAGCAGTGCAGTAGAACACAGCGTGGCCAATAGCAGTGCAGTAGAACACAGCGTGGCCAATAGCAGTGCAGTAGAACACAGCGTGGCCAATAGCAGTGCAGTAGAACACAGCTTGGCCAAACCTGAGTTTGAAAAAAATAAATCTCACTATCAGACCATGAAAGATGTGTAAACGCCTCACAGAGTGACAGACAGTCACGTCAATGAGAGATCCCTTTCATCAAAAGCGGGAGACTGATAGGGTGTCAGACAACGAGAAGGATATTTAAAAGATGCAGAGATTAATGGAACAATAGACTAAAGTAGTAACCTCTTTATCCATTCGGGAACAACTCATTCAGGCTAAGCGAATAATCAGTCTAATAAATCGCATCTGAGAAATATCATTCTAGCCACAGGGCGTGAACTTAATACTCTTACCGCAGTTGTGCTCATTCAGTGGGTTTGGGCTCATATCCTGTTTCTGTGTCGGTCGCGTGTGAATGTATTTGTTAGCGCTTGAGAGGTGACGAGCAATCTCTCAGTTTTCGCAATTATACGAGTGTCACGATTATCTGCATGTTGTTGTCGTTAATCTTTACGACAATCTCTCTCTCTCTCCTGGGTTGCAGCATCTAGCTTTTCGTCTCAGTGCCATTGTGGTCAAACCCAGGCGATAAACTAGGCCAGGATCTTGTCTCCGCTCAGCTACCTCTGTATCTCATCCATTCACAGGTTGTAAAAACATTATTGAGTTGTAACTTTGAAAAACAAAAACGTAATATCAGCATTTCCTCGAAAGGTGTTATTGTATTGTGTCGCTCGGCTCGCACAGACTCGACTTCACGTCCTCTATTCTCAGGCGATTTATTTTTGATAAAAGCTGAAGAACATGAGTTCTACAACGACAACTCGTAGTTTACACCGGACGGTTATTTCTTTCTGACACATCAACAACTTTATCCTGTGTTTGGGCCAAGCTGCCAATGTTAGCTCAACTGTAAAAAGCCAATATGTGACTGCAACAGACAGAAACCTAGGATTAGCTCTGGGTTGGCTGCATAAAGCATTCTGGGTACGGACCAGTGGCGAGGCACATTACACGCTTTGTACATCCAACTAGACACAAATCCCGGGTTTACTTTCTTCTTTTAATTAAACAGCCGAGAACAAAATCAACTTTCTCTTTCCTTTCGTCTTTCGAAAGGAGAACGCGGGGAGCGAAATTCCGGGAAGAGTGTTTGGACATATGTTCAAATGCTGGGCAAGATGTCCGGCCATTTCTCTCTTCAGGAACATCCATATGCGGTCATTATAAAAATGAACACCAAAACAGCAGCAGCGGCAGATTGCCTGTAAATTCAGATTCGTCCCATCTGCGGAGTTCAAACGAGGGACTTTCGACGCGCGTGTCTGCACGATGTTCGTGTGCGTCGTCGCCTGTATCAATCCCAATCGGGAGACTGACTATATGGTTCCGTCGGTCCCTACGCAAGTATCATCTGTGCTCGCCTTGGCGTCTGCTGGAGCATATGTCTGCCTTCAGGAAACCCACGAGAGAATCGGCCTCGCCACAGAAGGGCTGGATGAACTACGTGGTCAGACTTAACGACACACGCGTTCGCTCCTTTGCCGTCTGCGTTTGACGCATAACTGTGCAGCAGATCGTTTCGTTCTGCAGGAATTTGCGAGGGTTACATAAAAGCGCTATGTACGTCTCGGTCTCCGGGCTAAATCGCCGGTGTGCCTGTTTAAGTGCGCCGTTGAAAATATCCAGAACGGAAATATACACAGACGCGTCATGAATTATGCACGATTAAAAAGTGCATCATTCCATTTTAAATACCTCCACTGGTGTGGCAGCCAGGTTGTTATTTTTGATCATTTCTTTGCATTTTTAATCCCAAAGATCACTTGATGAGGAAGAACCCACCCCACCCCTCCACCCCATCACCGGTGGCATTTAGCCTTCCTCCTCGTAGAAGGTCCCGGAAGCATTTAGCTTCGCGTTCGAGCTCGCTCAGGTGTTCAGAGCGGAGCTACGAACTCATTCAGGAGGCAACCAATAACAGAAAGTTGCCCGGGGAGAGAAGTGGAGAAGGTGAGAGGAGACCAGACATGTGGAGAAGGTGAGAGGAGACCAGACATGTGGAGAAGGTGAGAGGAGACCAGACATGTGGAGAAGGTGAGAGGAGACCAGACATGTGGAGAAGGTGAGAGGAGACCAGACATGTGGAGAAGGTGAGAGGAGACCAGACATATGGAGAAGGTGAGAGGAGACCAGACATGTGGAGAAGGTGAGAGGAGACCAGACATGTGGAGAAGGTGAGAGGAGACCAGACATGTGGAGAAGGTGAGAGGAGACCAGACATGTGGAGAAGGTGAGAGGAGACCAGACATGTGGAGAAGCTGAGAGGAGACCAGACATGTGGAGGGTGAGAGGAGACCAGACATGTGGAGAAGGTGAGAGGAGACCAGACATGTGGAGAAGGTGAGAGGAGACCAGCCATGTGGAGAAGGTGAGAGAAGACCAGACAGGTAGCGGTGCAACAAGGCATGTCGTGTAGCTCGCTATGTAGTGGCTGACGCTAAAGCTCCTCCAAACATACGCTGCTGGGACTGCAGCGGTGAGATGAGCCCAGGACCAGGAGACATCAAAGGCCGTCAGGGCCAGGGCTTGTGTATGTTTGGGGGGAGCGAGGTGAGAGACCAGGGAACGTGGTCAAGTCGATCCAATTAAAGATGAAGCAGCATAATCAGGCATGGCCCAGGCTAATGAGGTTATTTAAACGGCTCCTGCCAAGCTCTCTGGAAGTCTGACCCTAGGGTCTCACCTTCTCAACCCCGACTAAATTACCCCACTGGGGGGTTTCTATGACACAAGCCCAGCTCTTCATCAAATTACTCTGTACGGCCCTTGTAAAGAAGAGTGTTAGTCCTCTTTTCTCTGGTATGGTATTGTTATTCTGTGAAGAAAAATCAATAGAGTTGGGTCTGGATAATTGGAAAAAAAGGGAGAAAACTGTGCACCTCATATTTGTGAAAAGTATTCAAGGTGAAGTGATTAGAGCAACAAAGCGAGGCTTGGATTCATCTGAAAACTTCACTTGATCTATCAGTCAGCGCCAGCACGACAGGGCTTTCTTTTTCTCTTCCACCCTCCTAAGCTGGCGAGTGAAATGGCCCTGCTCTCGCCTGATTCCGGGCAAACATTTTCAAAGTGTTTCATCACTTCAGCCAGATTTGAAGCATTAGTTTACTTATCGATTCCTCGTCGACATGCAGCATTCTCGTTTTGAACGCGTTCTCGGGCATTCCCGTCCAGCTATCTGGTGCAGAAGCCTATCGACTTCAGGCAACAACGGCTGCTCTCTGAAGATCTGAGCCTTCCACCCCCACACCCCTCGTGGCTCAACCCGGTGACTGCTAAGAGTTCAGGCAGCCAGTGGCTATCAGTTGCTAATTCACACCGTAGCTTGCCCATACACATCCGCCGAACACAGCTAAAGTCCCTGTCCCGTAGTCGCTACTTTCTCACCTGAAGCCGTTCTGAGTGTCTACGCAGACTCCCCCGTTGAAGCAAGGGTTCCTGGGATACGAGGAGCAGCTTTGGTGGACGTGCTCCCTGCCGGAGCAGCTGCAGACTGCGGTGGACTCCACAGTCACCGACACCAGCGCCATGCTCCCGGAATCCACCACGGTGGGCGTGTCGCTGACGCTCAACACATTAGAACAGCCGCCGCTGTTGGCGCAGTTGGCGTCGGCGCATTCGTCCACGTGCACCTGACTGAGGTTCACCTGCAGGAACGACTGGAGCTGTGGGGGGTGAGAGAGAGAGAGAGAGATAGAGAGAAAGAGAGAAAGAGAGAGAGAGCGAGAGAGAGCGAGCGAGAGAGAGAGAGAGAGGGAGAAAGAGAGAAAGAGAGAGAGCGAGAGAGAGAGAGAGCGAGCGAGCGAGAGAGAGAGAGAGTGCGAGAGAGAGAAAGCGGCAGAGAAAGAGAGAAAATGAGAGAGCAAGAGAGGAAGATAGGGGAAAATTGAGAGAGCGAGAGCAAGAGGGAGTGAGTGAGAGAGAGAGATATGGAAGGAAAGACGGAGTACAGATCAAAATTAAATCAAGAGGATTTAGATTAAGCTAAAGGTGGAACAACACATTATTAAAGGGTGATGAAGGTGTTGCCACGGCAACAGTCAGAAAGCAATGGCCTTCATATCCATTCTCCTCAGAATGCAGACGTGTGTTGGTGTAGTCGTTGTCGTTTTTTTGGGCTGTTGGCCTGTCGCGATCCCCTACGAGTAAATCCCTTATCAGCAACACAGAAGGAGCGTCGCCAGGGCTGGAATGGAGCCGGTCGAGAGCTTCAGGTGTGTCGGCGTACAAGTTGCTGTGGAACTGACCCCGTCTACACACAGGGCGATAGACAGTCCTTCAGGCTCGGTCGGTTCTCCGTGCGCCCCGGTGATCAGTAACCTAGCGTAGGCTACACGGTGAGGCTCTTTAGAGGAGCACGTGAACATCCAAACGACCACAGAGGCGGAGCTCCCTGCTATCTTAGACTGTTGTCAGTCGGAAGCACTAAAAACAGTCACAAGTTTCAGCCACTCGTGTCTCTACACTAACGTATTAGCATGCCAGGTGAGTAGCGCAGCAGAGCATCAAATCCCAAATCAGCAGAAGTGTTAAACATGACTTGCTCAATGGCGCAAACGCTTCAGTATGATTTAACAACGCTGGACCATCCACGCACATAAACACGCACACGAGCGCTACTTCACAAACAAAGTATGTGAATTGAACCGCTCACACACACACGCTTTTACACACCACATACTACACTGCCAGCAAATACCTCCCCGTTGCATCGTCATCCCGGCCATTGTGTACATAAACCGCCACTACCTCCACCTTCAATATACTGGAACTCCATGTATAAAGACAAGTTATGGACCATAATTATTATTGTCTATTCATGTCTGGTTTGACTCTGTACGGTTGAAACAAATGCTTTCGGATTTAAACTAGCTCCTGCAGTCATTCCATTAGCATAGAAAGTGCATACATACTGAACCTCGTGGGCATTGAACCCGCAACTTTGGCATTGCTAGCCCCATGCTTTCACCCAGTAAGATCTCTGCGACCAGAAGTAGCTCATCTCCCAAACAACACTCCATAAATATCCCCCACCCCCGCAGACACACAGATATACCCATGAAACCCAATAAGCGAAAGACATCATAATGACTGCCCAAGCGTCTGATTCCCCAAGTGTGCAAATATGGCCCACAGAACATAAAGCCCATAACGATCGGCGCGCCGCATCACCTTTCCGCACCATGTATTAAAATGGTGAACCGCAGTGCAATGAGGCAGATTCCATTCGAAATAGACTTTCGACCGCATTGCCCCGACGCTGAACTTTGACGCAGAATCGGAGACAGCGGCAGAACTGACAAGGTCCTAATCTCCCCAGATGTAAAAATAGAGTTAAATAGTTCCCTCGTTCTCAGTCTGTCTTTCTCTACCAGGGGACACAGAGTGGATAGTGAGGTAACAGTGGTGAGAAAGAATCGAAGACCGGTCTGGTTGAGGACCAGGGAGTGGTGGGTGAGGACCAAGACATGTACTGGTGATAATTAATTGCACTCTCCAGAAAACCCTTAGCCGGCTGGAGATGATCTTTGGCTTTCAGCGGTGCAGTACGCCGAGAATGTATTTGTCTAATGAACATTAATTTGAGCACTTTGATTGGTCTTACAGAGTTCCCATTATTCAGTTTATCCAACGTACTATGGTTCCCTGGTCAAGGCATTTCCCTACTCTGCACCCAGGCACGTTGTAATGAATTGGATGTGGGCTGAGCCAAGCTCCTAGTCTCCATCTATGTGTGGAAGACCCGGGCTTGGGCCTTGGGCCAGAAACTACTAGATGTCTCTCTTTTGGGGGAGTGTCCTAAAAGCAGCATGGGTAACTCCTGCTCTTTGTATTGCAAAGGTGAACAGGAATATATCCTTACTGGGAGAGCTGAGTTAGCGTAACCACCTAAAGGCGTATGCCCCAGCTGTTGTGCAAAAGCTTTTAGGACGTAGTCTGGGCACCCATCCTTCTATAATTACCCATGCCTCTTGGATCCATGTCTGCTTGGAACATTGCATTTCCTTGGTTACAACTTGGTGGTGATTATTCCTTCTATTTACTTTCAGCAAGGACTGGTGGCGTCATCTGTTCTGTTCGGAAGGTATGTAAGTCGAACCATGGCAATGTAACATTACAACAACTGTTAACACCAATTACTTGTACTCTGTGTTTGTCATGATTCTAGTTCCCGTATACACAGGTGGACACTGACACTGTCATAATTTTACCTCTGTAATCGACAGCAGTCTTTAGGTATTAGGAAGGTCTTAGGAATATAGGAATATACCAATATTGTCAGTTTTACAACCTAATGCCTTTAACTGAAATGTGTCCTCTGCATTTCACCCAACCCTGAGGTGCAGGGGGCAGCCCTAATGAGTTATCTGATTTGACTTCCACGTCAACGGCGCCCAGGGAGAATTTTAGGGTAAACTGTCTTGCTCAAGGACAGAACGACTAAGGTTTTTTCACCTTGATGGTGTGGGGGATTAGAACCAGGGACTTTCCAGAACCAAGCACTAGTCCCTAACCAGTAGGCCACCTTGCATCACCAAACGCTGGGTAAAAAGAAGTGCTGTCCAATGAACTCTGCTGAATTTGGCTGAACTTGAGCAGATAATATGTCTTTATAGACGTCAGAATTTACCCGGCTGCTGCTGTCTTCCGTCACATCATCAATAAACACTAGTGACCCAGTGCCATTGGAAACACTACATGCCCATGCCATCACACTGCCTCCACCATACATGCCCATGACATCACACTGCCTCCACCATACATCACCATGCCATCTCACTGCCTCCACCATACATGTCCATCACACTGCCTCCACCATACATCACATGTATGTTCAGTATATACAATCCACAGTTGGTCTTAGAGTTTCCTTGGGCGGAAACCTAATGCTTGATGTCCTTAAACTGAAAATGGAAAAGCACTTGGTATACCGTCATTATATCCTTCTTCAAACTGCTGTCTGGAATGCGTTCGGAAAGTAAAAGCGGCAGACATCCTTGAGCATAATATACGACGGTAAGTGCTCGCGAGAGAGAGTGTCACAATGTGTACATGTTTATCCGAACCAACAGCACACAATGAGGGCACTTAGAGATGGCAACCGTGAGAAACTCAGAGTATACATCATGTATACGCCCCCCTGACTGCCTCGCTCATAAACGCGCCAGTATTCTCAACCGTCTACTAAAGCTCTAGGACGTTCTGGATATGACTCAGTGTATGTAACTGGCCACCCATTACCTAGTGTTTACCCGTGCGCGGGTCTGGGTCCGGGGTTAAGTGTACGTGGGAACGAGGGGTTTCTGCTGTTGGTGTGTGAAGTGTCATTTATATGGCATGCATTTCCTCACCAAAATATCAACATGGTGTGCTCAAATAGCTGTAGCCACAACGGGGTTCACTAAAACACCAATAATTGTCAACATCCTGTGAGTATATCAGGGCATGGTATCCTCAGCCACACAGGTGAAGTGATTTCATTGATCCAGATGCTGATGCATAGGGGGCATTTTGGAGGATATAGTAACTTATTCCCTAATTTGTGGAGCCTTGTGTTTTACCAATACCCCCGGCACAAGGACATTCTTTCTATACTTTATCATAAATATTGATGCAATAAATATTAATGGAGTGTAACCATGTGATACATAGTGACTTCATTACTTGATTGGACTTGAACAACTTTGAAATATGGATTTATAAGACACGAATTACCAAGACATTCCTCGATCATTGCGCCAACAGAGTGAAGTACACCAGCAGAGTGAAGTACAACAGCAAAGTGAAGTACACCAGCAGAGTGAAGTACACCAGCAGAGTGAAGTACACCAGCAGAGTGAAGTACGCCAGCAGAGCGAAGGACACCGGCAGAGTGAAGTGAAGTACACCAGCAGAGTGAAGTACGCCGGCAGAGTGAAGTACAAAAGCAGAGTGAAGTTTGCCAGCAGAGTGAAGTGAAGTACACCAGCAGAGTGAAGTACGCCGGCAGAGTGAATTACACCAGCAGAGTGAAGTACACCAGCAGAGTGAAGTACGCCAGCAGAGTGAAGTACGCCAGCAGAGCGAAGTACACCAGCAGAGTGATGTATACCAGCAGAGTGAAGTATACCAGCAGAGTGAAGTACACCAGCAGAGTGAAGTACAACAGCAGAGTGAAGTACACCAGCAGAGTGAAGTGAAGTACACCAGCAGAGTGAAGTACGCCGGCAGAGTGAAGTACGCCGGCAGAGTGAAGTACATCGGCAGAGTGAAGTACGCCGGCAGAGTGAAGTACACCAGCAGAGTGAAGTACACCAGCAGAGTGAAGTACACCAGCAGAGTGAAGTACGCCGGCAGAGTGAAGTACGCCGGCAGAGTGAAGTACACCGGCAGAGTGAAGTACGCCGGCAGAGTGAAGTACACCAGCAGAGTGAAGTACGCCGACAGAGTGAAGTACGCCAGCAGAGTGAAGTACACCAGCAGAGTGAAGTACACCAGCAGAGTGAAGTACACCAGCAGAGTGAAGTACGCCAGCAGAGTAATTGGAAACACATTTCAAACCTCTTGTTCTCAGACCTACAGATAATTACACACACATTATTGCGTATGTTGAACCCAACAGATATATGATATCCCTCTCTTCTGATTGCTAGACAATACTCGTAATTCAGTAATTGAATGATTCCCGGATCTGCCTTTTAGAACGTCATTCATAACTGGAAGCCCTGACATCTCGTTCATCACATTGTGCCCATCTTGACGCCAAGAGTCGCAATCTGTGGCAGATTTTATTTGTTACTAACTTAAGAACTTTACGTCACTCCGTGTTTTATTTTGGTTGTCCCACATCCCACGTCTGGCCTCCTCCGTCGTCTGACCGGTGTAGGCTTCGTTCTACACCTTGTCACCAAGCATGACGTATTAGACGAGTTATGATGACAACATATTGACAAAAATTATGCCGTCAATTATCATTAGGGCATAATCACAATGATCTATTCTCCTGCATTAATTTCCACTGAGTTGTACATGGGCCACATCCCAGCATCCATTAACTACAGTGTTAAGTGTTTGCCTTATCCATTGCTGCCTCAGGTTTATTTTAATGTATCTTGTTTGGACTTCCCTCACGATATCGATGGAATTGACCGACTTTGGATTTGTAATTAACCTTTTTTAAACCTTGTGCTTATTACTCTAGCTCTGGCAGCTTACTCAGCTGAACTCATTTACTATTGGACGGGCCAGAGGGAGTCAATATCTTTAGAATATTTTACAGTAATGGGCTGCTGATTTTTTGTTTGTTCTGTGGGTACCAGTGTTTTGCTAAGCTCACTAGCCGGGTGGACAGCGTTGCCATGCTATCTGGTTAAAACAATGAGATGCTAATTACCTGTCTGCAACCGGTAATTAGCGTACATCAGACTAAATATACAACTGCTCTTCTTTTCTTTGACTGCATGGGTGACTTTTATCCAAACCTACTTTGAGGACCCCATGGGGCTTTGACTACAATACCCATAACCTCCCTGGAGCAGAGTTGGTGAATATAGCACAATGCTGATTTCAGGCACCTGAGGAACTTCTAGACATACAAAAAATGTATTTTCTTAGAAGGCAGGTGAGAGAGATTCTTTGGGTTGGACCTATGGCTAATTTGTCTGTTCAACCAACGAGCGTTCAGAAAACCATATTGGATTTGCCTTCCAAATGAAAAAAAGAGAGGGAATGTGAGAAACAGAAAACGCACGACTATAACATAACATTGCTCCCGTGGAACACGATGATTCACATGCCTTCTCCTGCAAATATTAACCCCGTCATACACCACAGTTTAGTAGAACGCTACTGCAGCTACCGCCCTGCCTCAGAACAGGGTCAGGAAAGTCGAAGCAAAAAGCTTCCCATCAAAATGTACCTCACCTAACCTCCAGCTTCTTTTCATGCCGCTCATCCAACTAGGAAGTTCGCTTGATCAAGGCTTCAGACAAAATAAACCGCCGTCCCACAGAGTCTCTGACTACGGTCCAACTGTGTACCGGAACGACATTGAGTCTCGATCAAGCGTTCGTCGCAAAGTCCTCTCTTTAAGTCCGAACCTAAGAACTAAGAACTAAGAAGAAATACCAAAAAACAAAAATACAACCGCCTCTTCCCCCTCGTGTTGTTTAGGAGTTATTTATTCCTGTCTGTTTGCGTCCTTTGCCTGTGCCACATCACAGGGTATCCGTTTGTACGGGGTTATAGGGGAGTCGACGGGGGGGGTGGAAGGGGATCAGGGAGATATGAGAAGAAAAACAGAGGGTAAGCGGGGAGATGAGACGGAAACCCTTGGGACAGGAGCATGCATTGATTTTCACTTCCTCAATCCCAGCAGGCTACGAGGGGGAGGAGATGCTGCGTGTTCAAAGCCAGAGAGAGAGAGGGGAGAGAGAGAGAGAGAGAGAGAGAGAGAGAGAGAGAGAGAGAGAGAGAGAGAGAGAGAGAGAGAGAGAGAGAGGAGAGAGAGAGGAGAGAGAAAGAGAGGAGCGAGAGAGGAGAGAGAGAGGAGAGAGAGGAGAGAGGAGAGAAAGAGAGAGAGAGAGAGAGAGAGAGAGAGAGAGAAAGAGAGGGAGAGAGGAGAGAGATAGAGAGAGAGGAGAGAGAGGGAGAGAGAGAGGAGAGAGAAAAGAGAGAGAGAGAGAGAGAGAGAGAGAGAGAGCAGAAGGAGGGGAGGGCCCACACAAGGGGAGTGAGGGTAATGGCTGGTTGCCAGAGCAGGGACAGAAAATATAGAACTTTAAAAGTTGCAGTGTCTCCTGTGTCTCCTGCGTCTCCCGCGCCTCCCGCGCCTCCTGTATCGGCCCCAACACTACTCTCAATACTCGACCGTTACAAATTCTCTGCAAACATCACACTGCCCGCTGAACAACCACAGACAGCCGGGCATACACCGACAGAACGGCAATAGGTCACCAGAAGCAATATATATTACGTTAGCGAAAGAAAAGCACATGACAATATCGTTGAATGTTGACCGAGAAGGGCAATGTTGGAATATTGCAATCTAACTTGCTTTTAATGATTTGGCCTTGTGACCTTTGCAATTCATTGACATGACAGAAGTGTAACAACAAGCTGTCTGGCAGGCAGCAGTGATCTACAGCACTAGAGGGTTCCTCCATTCATTCTCCCACGGTCGTCACAAGCGGTCCTTTTCTCGGGCACGCTATATTGACTATAAAGCAGGATCACAAAACTGTGTATCAATATCAGTGAATTATACCAGAGAAAACCAATATGTTATTTCCAACTCTTAGGGGTGCAATAAGAATCGAACTAGTCCGCTGGTAAGGGGAATCTGACATCCTCACGATAGCAGGCGAAACGAGAATGAGAAAAGAACATTTTGACTGTCATATTTCCGATCATTAGAGCTGAATTGCGAACATTAACGTCTCCAGTTTCACCTCATCTCCACACGCTCGTCCTCTCAGCACACTCATCCCTTCCCGAATCACTCGTCCTCTCCACACACTCGTCCTCTCAGCACACTCATCCCTTCCCGAATCACTCGTCCTCTCCACACACTCGTCCTCTCCACACACTCGTCCTCTCCACACACTAGTCCTCTCCACACACTAGTCCTCTCCACACACTCGTCCTCTCCACACACTCGTCCTCTCCACACACTCGTCCTCTCCACACACTCGTCCTCTCCACACACTCGTCCACTCCACACACTCGTCCACTCCACACACTCGTCCTCTCCACACACTCGTCCTCTCCACACACTCGTCCTCTCCACACACTCGTCCTCTCCACACACTCGTCCACTCCCGACTCACTTCACATCTCATTGTGATCAATGCATTTCCAGATGGGCGCCCGGAATCTAGATGAAACGGCAGAGACCACCACAAATCAAATTTGGATCTCTCTCTCCCCCACTTTCCCCCTCCTCTCCACCACCCTCCCCTGTCCCCTCTTCTGCTTAGCGTTGGCCTCTCATCCTCTCGCTTGCTTGCGTTCTCTCTTCTAGCTCCGGTAAAAGGGAAGAGAATGTGGAGATGTCAGTAAGATTGGAAGCAGGCTCTAGGTGTTGTGAAGAGGGGAATGACTGGATGCTCTGGTCAATTTTAAGATCCTTGCCGTGTAACGACTTCAGCTCCAGGCGCCAATACCCACAATCCCAATCTGCAGCCGGTCTGGTGAACACCGCACAGTTAAGCACCAAGGCAAGGGTGTGTGTGTGTGTGATATATGGCCAATATAGGATGGCCGGAAAACGACAAATCTGCATTGTATACTAACGTAATACTGGGGAAAATATTGACATTGACGCGGTGCTGTCATGATGTAATATCACCCACTCAGAACATCCACACAAACCAGGGGAAACAGAACGCAGAGGAGAGTTCCATTTGCACTGTGGTTTTTTTCTTGCAAATAACCCTCTTTTTGGAAATTGTCCGGCTATATGCCCCGACTGATTGTGTTCGCCATAATTGGACCCTCCATGCACAGGCCTCCTCGTCCAATAATCACGTCTGTTTACTCTCAGCAGGTCCGGCCTGCATCTTGTCACTCAGAACGTGAATGGGGGAACATTTCACTGGCTTTTCAATCACGGGAAAAATGACATGGTGTATTGAAGATGGAGGAGGTCGGTACCTTCTGTTTATGAGCGGCGATGTAACCGTGTAGCTTCTCGGCTTTGAGAAAGGGGTTGCCGTGCACGGCGAAGCGCACGTCCAGGGCCCTCACGCGGACGTCCATCAGACTGAAGACGTTGATGTCACTGACGCCCGTCCCCAACATCTCGGACAGGAAGTCGACAAGCATCTCGTAACGGCTCTTCGAGCCGCCGCGCCGCTCGATGAACTCCTTCGCCGTAATGTCTGCAACACACACGCGCGCGCGAGCGCACACAACGTTATCCAGGATCAAAATAGAAACCACCATGTCTTTTTTTACTGATACATTCCCAATTCTAAGAAACAAACAGTAGTAACAGGCAGGCAATAACCAGTCAAAAAAGGACCCCCCCCATTGGCCTCTAACTACAGACAAACATTCACTATGGAGATCATCCTTCCTTGTGAAAAATGCATGACGTCAAACGTTCGCACCGCGCCGTCTCTGAATGCATTTAAAGAAAACGAAAACGGCGTGACGACCGCGTCCCCATTCCTGACCAGACAAACACTCTAAATTCCCTCTCCGCTGGACTGTCTCCGGCCCGGACCCGTGGACAGTCCTGCTTGACCGTGTCCCAGTTACAGCTAGCGTCCGCACAGACTGGTCGCTCTATGTCAAACATTTTGAGCACAGGGGGCGAGGTGCTACAGACGGAGTGGCGAGGCGAGGGTCATTTAGAGCACGGCAGGGCTGTCTGGGAGAGGTGAGGGTGCTCCTAAACCCAGGTTGTCTCTCCGGTCGGGGACACCTCTAATTGGGCCACTAGCTCATAGGCGAAGGGTGGGAAAGTTAAGGCAACGGAGTTCTGGACTTCAGCCCGGCGCATCCCCACCCGTAGTTCCCTGGGCAGGGTTCCATACAAACCGGCACGCCGACTGCTCTGATCAATACCGTCTGGCCGAACTAACGTTTCATTAAGATTTGTTCGTGTGTGCCTCTACGCGTGTGTGTGTGTACCTGCAGGCGTGGGTGCGTGTGTGTGTGTGTGTGTGTGTGTGTGCCTGTGTGTGTGTGTGTGTGTGTGTGCCTGGGCCCTCTCATGTCTCCGTCTCCTAATCCCCTGGCTGAAGGAAGGCTTTACACATCGCGTTTGGGACACACCTGAGCTGCGTCAATCCGGAGACATTAGGACCTGACGAGTGTCAGTGTCGTTCAGTGTGATTACGAGGGCCAGGAGGCAGAGGATCCTAGATTGGCATTAAGAGAATAAAAGCGGGGCTCGGTGAGAGGACGCCGTCGCTGCCTGTCAGATCTCATTCGCCGTGGGAAAGCGACGGGGAACTCTCTCTAACGCGGAGGGACAGCTTTACACCTGGCTTTCATCCAACGCAAAGATCACATCCAGTCTCCTTCCCACGGGCATTAGAGGGTCTCGCCCCACACACCCACACACACACACACACACACACGCGTGTGATCTCGCGGACGTACCCACACACACAAACACCAAACAGCCGTGCGCAGTATGCTACATTCACACATTTTTCTTTATTTATTGATCCTTAAAACCTGATTGATCCAAAAAGATGCAAAACGGCAACGTGGATCCCAGGGTTCAACCGGAGGGACTGACGGATTAATGTTTGTTTAATGTTTTAAACTAAGCTCATAGCCAGTGAGCAGACACATATGAACTACTGAAGTTTTTAGTCGAAAACACAAGACAATCCTCGTGGGGGGGGGGTAATGTGTTCTTAGCCAAGGTGTTTTGGGTAAAGGGATAACTGGAATGGGCGTCTAAAGGACTCCCCCACACCGTATTTCACCATTCAATCAATTTCTCCTTTCGGTTTTCCACCAAAAAGCCTTAATCTCTCAGAAGCCGACTCTACTGAAGCTTTATACTGCACTTAGGTCCTTATTGCCTTCCACATTTGTTCTAGAAATGGGATTTAAAATGTCAAGGAGGCTGAGCGTAATATCATAAGAGGCATTTTTCATAATCCGCAAAACTCAGAATCAACGAGAATATTTACGGAGTGCTTTATTTTGTGAAATAACCTGGAAATGTTTTTTTCCAATTCCAATTTTGTCTTCGGATAATTTCTGTGTGTTAATGTTTTCAGATTGAAAGCAGCCTTAGAGTTTTAAAGTCTTGACGTATTCTGGATAGAGTGTGGCATGTTTATGTGGATTGCTAAATGTGTGGTGGTTGGTTAAGGTTGACTAAGCAGCACACACGGTAAATCCGATAAAACTCATGTTCAACAGATCATTGACGTCAATGAACCCGTTTAATTTATTCAAACCCTTTAGCCCTCAGAGGACACGGTTGTCATTGGTTTCCAATTTCTTGTCCTTTTTTGTTAGCCAATAAAGCAAGGCACTAGCATTTGGAACGCATGGCATAGAAGTAGGCTACTAATTATTAATAGCAACTCACTGAAGTTACCCACATTTGATTACATTAACTTTTATGATAATGTACAGGAAATCTCTCTAATTAGAGATAATCTTTTAAAGAGAGAGATTAGAATAATTGAAATCAACTCGCAAGCAAACTCTTGAAAACTTTAAAAGAATACCAAGCAAATGACAAAAAATGCAAATGAACAAAATGGAGATGTGAAATCCAGATATCTCCTCACTCAGCTTCTGAATCTAATGGCAAAAAAACGGATGTCCTTGTTGCTTTAATGATCATTTTGGTCAATTAAGATAACAACCAATTGATCAGAAATACAGTGTAGACTGTATTTAGTTAATGTTGTAAATGACTATTGTAGCTGGAAACCGCCCCTCCTGTGTTCAAATAGCATGTTTCGTTTGCTAATCCAGGTTTAGCATCTGAAAAGCCAATTGGTCATTAGAAACCCTTTTTGCAATGTAACATGTTTACATAGCATGTTTGCACCTGTTTCGCATGCTTGTCTACAAAATGAATTTCTGTGTGACTGCTGTTTTATTTTTTGAAAAATAATGAAGACGCTATATGTCCCAAATCAAATGTGACAGCACCAACGGCCATGAAATGGATTTAAACAGAACTCGCAGCGTGACGCACAAGATCATTTGCAATAAGCAAAATGTGTTGCTTCTCTGCGTTGGTTCGGGTGGAAGGTTACCCAACCGTTAAGGAAAGTGTGGTTTACTATTTTATCTGTTAAATATGACCAAACTTCTCGTTTTTCCGGATTCTTTAAAATTAATAATGTAATATATGCTAATTTTCAGCTTTAATGTTCAGTCTTTAAGTTGGCGTGCACACATTTGATTGTTGCTGTTTCTGAAATGTGAAGCAAATCCCAGGACTCTTTTCTCCCCATCTCTCCATGCTTTCATTTTAATATCGCAGAAAAACATAAAAACCTCTCAGACGTAGACATTATTTTTCTTCTAAACCCCATTTAATTTTCACACAGACAAGGGGTTTATCAATCTATGATGGATGTTAACGCTTCACACCAAGAACTAGAAATGCTGAGGCGGCAAAACATTTGAGTATTATTGAAGTTCCCTGCGCTGCTTCCTGTTTCCTTGGATGGACAACATTACACTGCGACAAACCCATTTATATTCACGTGACACAAATACAATATACACACAATCAACCATCTATACCACAATATGTATGCAACCACTGACATCTGGTCATAGCTCAGGTCATGTCTACCTGCCAGGCGGATGGATCCAGAGCTGTAGATGGCCTCGTCGCGCAGCTCCCTGACATGCACCGTTACCCTAGAGACGACGTCTGGCCACACCCCGTCCGACACGCGCACCTGAAATTCGTAGCTGCCAGGGGGGGCGTTCTCCTTAATGATCAGGAAGCCCGTCCGCTTGTTCAAGAGGAAGTAGCTGAGGAGACAGATATGAACCACAACGACATGAACACATTTTCTTCAAAGTTTGCCTGAGGAGTCAGCGGCCTGCTGTGAATCTGCGGTCACGTTTGCTGATAGACCACTGAGAATGAATTCCACGTTAACATTACAGTGAAACAACGGATCAAAGATTCTGGGAGATGGCAACAAAGATGGAAAACAGCTAAAGGAGATTGATGAAAGAAGCCAGACAGAGGGGGGATTGAAACGGGGAGAGAGAGGAAAAGATGTGGGAGGAGAGAAGAGGAGAAGATGAGGAGAAAGAGAGGGGGGTGAGAGAGAGTAAAGGGAGTGAGGGAGGAAGTGAGGGTGAGGAGGAGAAAGTAGGAAAAAGTGAGAGGGAGAGAGCTGTACAATGAAGGAGAGAGGTAGATAAAGAGGTGGAGACAGGAGACAACGAAGGGAGAGGGGAGATCGAGAGAGGGAGAGAAGGGAGAGAGAGAGAGAGGGAGAGGGAAGGAGCAACAACAGACAAGCAAGATGAGTCATCTCCTTGTGGTCCACAACTTCATGTCTTCTTCGTGATTGAGCTAATTTGATTTTGCTCTGAATCAAGGCAACATCGCGGGGACATCAACTAGCGAAGCCAAGTGTGTTTCATGTAAAGTGTGCTAATTTGTAAACGGGACCTTCTCTCTACAGAGAAAAGCAGAAGCTTCTCTCAAGTGGCAAATATCAGAGACACTGGATTATAAATTCACTCTATGTAGACAACATATATATATGTGGTTGCTGGGTGAGTGGTGAGACACATCCATTTTGCTGGAAGCATATTAACAATAATTAAATATACAATTTCATAAATTCTTCATCATACGACACGCGACTCTCCCCAATTTATGGAATTATTCCGTATGTCAAGGACATTCAAAGAGCCAGTGCGCTCACAAGTATCGAAATGTTACACAGAGTAACGACCCGAGCGGATTATTTTGGACCAAATTAAAAAAACGCCCACACGAATTCGATTCAACCCTTTGAGAAAACCAATCATTCAGTAGAACAAACATTAAGGAGGCCTTTCTGACCCTAGGTCGTTGGGATTGTGATATGAAACGACATCACTGTATCAGAGGGAAGTTTCCAAAGACCCCACAGGCCAATAGATAGATAGTTATTCTTTGCCAATATGCTAATAACGTGACCTTTCAGTCACGGCGGCACTTTGGTACAATATCTTGGTTTATCCAGTACAATTCCTAAAACATGTATAATGTTGTTTTATTTAAAAATTGCATATTTCATGTGAAAGATGACATTAAAGGCTGTATGTCAAGGTTACGAATTTCCCTAAGAGGCCAAGCAATTGCCTGTTGAATTATTTAAAACTGTTTTTTTTTTTCAGATGACCTAGCTCCTCCAAAAGCATGCGTTTCTCAAAAAGTCTCACGAAACGTGAGGTAATTTGTAGACAAGAGGAGTTCACATTTTTTAAAGCACCTAGATCTTTCGGGGAGAAGGATGATGTGTTTCGATTGGCTACAATCCAATTACATTTTTGTTGTCTTCTATACCAATTATTGTGTTTGAAGAGTAAGATCTTTCAGGTGGAAGGAGTTTTAAGATGGAGGATCAGGTGACGATTTTTCTTTATTTATTCCGACTCAGTCTTTTCACATTTTACAAGGACATCCTAAAATGCATGGGCAATGAAATAGGCACCTACGAGTGGAAGTTCGAAATAATTAGATTTCAAGCAGATGAGTTGTAGGTGCCCGGAATATGAAATAATTCGTTAATTAGGGAAAAGGACTCTCTTCTTTTCTGACACAACGAGTACAGCAACGAGTACAGCAATGAGCATAGCAAAAAAGAAAACCAGAGAACAGTTTGAGGTCAGACTAAAGATTTAGAGGTCAGACTTCAGGTTAATTTTAACTTATATTTAGAGAGATTTGTGAGTTATTTTAAAATACATCTGTAGATGTGGGGAAAAGTTTGGTGCGAGGACTGGTAGACTGGTAACAGAATTACAGAGTATATTAAATGTGTTGGCAAGGTGAATGAACAGTTATGTGAATTTGCACACAAACATAGACAAATACCTTCTATCCGACACTGATAGACAATGCTGAATTTGCTCTGTACTTCCTATGTAATATATTTAAAATTATACATTGACATTTGGGTTAACGTACAAAGCTGTTAGCGTTCATTTCATAATATTTCCATTAATACAATGAATGAACCATTTAGAACGTACACCTTGTTTTGTACTTAGACACACCAAAAACAAATTTGAAAATTGGTTTTAAAGCATTCTTCTATTAGGCAGTTGCTGGAGTCAGTTTTTGGTGTCTGAAAACACAAGGACCAAAAAAACTGCCAATGCAAGTGAAATGATCAGGTACACTCTCTAGAAACTAGACATGGCTTAGTCTGCAACTTGCATACCCAGAAGACTTTACCAGTCGAATATCAAAGGTTGATAAAACAAGTGAGCCAGGAAAAAAATGTATGGTGTAAAAATACCAAAAATAACCAGCAGTGCAAAAAGCAATGCAGGGAGGAGACATACAGTAGATATAAAAAGTCAACACACCCCTGTTTTTGTGATGTGAAAATTTGAGACAAAGGTAAATCATGGCGGAACGTTTCCAACATATAATGTGACCTATTACGTGAACAAGTCAATAGAAAAAGAAATTAATCTTTGAGGGGGAAAAATAAAAAATGTAAACCTTACATTAATCTGGTTGCATAAGTGCACACACCCTCTTATAACTGGGGATGTGGCTGTGTTCAGAATTAACCAATCACATTCAAACTCATGTTAAATAGAAATCAATACACACCATCATTTAAAGTGACTCTGATTAATCAAATAAACAATGTAAAGGTCAGCTGTTCCAGTAGGATTTTCCTGACATTTTCTTTGTTGCATCTCAGAGCAAAAGCCATGGTCCACAGAGAGCTTCCAAAGCATCAGAGGGATCTCATTGTTGAAGGATATCAGTCAGGAGGTACAAAAGAATTTCCAAAGGATTAGATATGTTGGAACACAGTCATCATGAAGTGGAAAAAATATGGCACAACAGAGACATTACCAAGATCTGGACGTCCCTCCAAAATCGATGAATAGATGAGTAGAAAACTTGTCAGGGAGGCACCCAAGAAGCATACAGCAACATTAAAGGAACTTCAGGAATTTCTGCCAAGTGCTGGGTGAGTGCTACATGTGACAACAATTTCCCGTATTTTCCATACGTATGGGGTAGGGCGGCAATATGGAAGCCTTTTCTTACAACAAAGATGTTTGTTTTTGCTGAAGTTTGCAAAAAACAAACATCAAGTTTCCCAAAAGACTGTGGACAAATGTGTTATGGTCTGATGAAACCAAGCTTGATCTTATTGGCCAACTCAAAAAGGTATGTTTGGCGCAAAAACAACACTGCACATGACCCAAAGAACAACATACCCACAATGAAGCATTGTGGTGGCAGCATCATGCTTTGGGGCTGTTTTTCTTCCAAATACCAGGCAATTTTGGCACAAAACCTTCAGGCTTCTGTTAGAAAGCTGAAGATGAAAAGGAAGTTCACCTTTCAGCACTACAACCCAAAGCACACATGGAAATCCACAAAAGCAAGGCTTCACCAGAAGAAGAATAACGTTTTAAAATGGCCCAGCCAGATGCCAGACCTGAATTCAATTGAACATCTGCGGGGTGATCTGTAAAGGGATGTGCACAGGAGATCTCCTCGCAATCTGACAGATCCTCTTACCCAAAAATACTATATGCTGTAATAAAATGAAAAGGTGCTTCAACAAAGTGTTAGTTTAAGGGTGTGCACACTTATGCAACCAGGTTGTTGTATGGTTTTTATTTGTTTCCGCCTCAAAGGGTTCCGTTAGTTTGTAGGTTGTTTACATTAAAGGTCACAAAAAAGATGCAAACAATTTTGACATGATTTATCTTTGTCAAGTTTTTTCACATCACAAAATGCTGGGGTGTGTAGACATTTTTATCCACGGTATATTAGAGTGATGGCAAGAATAGTGTGTGAGGATGCCAGTGACTTACGTTTCATATTGCATAAACTATTCTGTTGGAGCAATAGTTTCAACAGCTTTACGGGAAAAAAAATCTAGTTCTATTTTACTTTTTCCAGATGGACTTTACTGTCTGGCATACGGTTTTGTGTTGCAAACGTCCCCCCCGTATTCTCATCAAAATGAATGTTTCACAGTGCAATTTGTGTTGAGGTCAAACTATGAATACATAATTATAAAACCTCAATGCTAACAATAGTAGATAATCGAATATTTAGAAAACCCATTACTGTTCCACCAAATGACATTTTCCACAGGAGAAATCCCGGCATTCATAATTAAGACACATTCATTACCGTATTGGTAAATAGCAAATGTTTAAATGTAAACAGCAATTTAATAAAGCAATAAGGATCCATTATTCCTTGCTCTAACTAATTTGAACGGCTTCCTACTTAGAAACACTTACATAGGTTACAGGCCCAGTTACACATGTTGACAGAAACAGTCGACTGAAAACGTAGTCGATCTGACTTTGTGCTGGCAGTTATCACGTTGTCATTTGCCCTGCCAACGAGCTGTCCCGTCGTGACACAGGGTTAAGTCGAAAAACCATAATGGCTGTGGTGCTTTGCACAGAGGTTTTCAGGTAACCGTCTCAAAAGACACTGTCGCCCAGAGACACTTCATCTTAGAACGTGAAGCAACACATCGGTGGGATGAAGAGAGAGTCGGCAGAGGGAGGGAGTTCCTGTCCAGCAGGATGTAGCATTGAGGGAGGGGCGATGGCGAAAGACAAATTCAAATATATACGCTAGTGAGATAAAGATATGTCTTACTTGGGCGCATGTCCCTCAAAAGCATAAGTCTTGTTGTCCCAGTCGTCTGGATCTGGTGCGTAGACCTTCCCCAAGACTGTCGTTGGCATCCTCCCTGTCAGCAAGAAACATTGATTTTCTCAAGTCTGTGTGTGTGTGTGTGTTTGCGTGTGTGTGTGTGTGTGTGTGTATGCGAATGTCATGCAGGGGTAGTCAAAACAGTTCTCAGAACACCATGCTACATAGAAATGCTTTTTAAGATGAAGGCCATCATAATAACTTCAAGGGAACAAGGGAAATGTCTGAAAGGGACTGTCCACACATTATCTCAGCAATCTTTGCAGCATTTCAACAGGGCGAACATGCAGTATTTTTCTTATTTGGTCAAAAGAGGAGCACTAACCCTAGAACAGATAACAAACACTGATGAGGAGAAAGGAGTCTCGGTTATAACTCAATGCTTCACTTCTAGTAGCTCCACCAAAAGGCGGCAGAATAACAAAACAGATGTCGTTTCTTTTCATAAACCCAGGACCGGAAGCCAAAACGTTTGAGGTGAGCTGAGATTTAACTGATTTGCTCTCCATTCATACAGCTATAGTGGTTTGTGTCGTTTTACTTTCAACGCAGTGTTATCGGGTATGTGCTATGGTGTATTGACCATTGCGAGTGATCTCACCTCTGTGACTGTTGATGAACATCTCCTTCTCTCCCGGTTGATGGGCGTGGTCATTCTCGTCTCCAATGGTGACGCTCAGGGTGTTGGTGACAGTCTTGGGTGGACGGCCGCTGTCACTCATGATGATCGGCAAATGGAACTCTTTCTGCCTCTCCCGGTCAAACGCCCTCAGGGCTGTGACGGTGGCGGTACCGTTTCCATTGTCCAGAAGGTAGAAGTCGTTGCTGTGGCGCAGCTCCAGCGGCAGACTAAAGTGAAACGGCCCTCTGTTCTCCGGCGAGTCTTTGTCGATGGCTCTCATCAGCATGGATGTCTGGTTGAGTTGGACCAGCTGGGGGCCGGCAACATTCTCCCACACGACCGGGGCATACGCTGCCTCAAACTCAGGCCCATTGTCGTTGACGTCCAGAAGTGCAAGCTGAATGGTGGTGCTGCCCGTCAAAGCCGGAGAGCCATGGTCTGTTGCCAGGACGACCAGATGATGCTGTGCTGCTGTCTCTCTGTCCAAAGGGCTGGCCACACTGACCTGGCCGGACTGGTCGATGGAGAATTGCCCATGAGGGTCTGACTCCTGGAGGATGCTATAGGTAATCTCCTTGTTTTGGCCTGAGTCCGAGTCGCTGGCCGACAGCCTGGCAACACTGGTGCCCACGGGCACGTCTTCGGGAAGGGGTGCCGGCGACTGGACGTGCGTGATGAAGACAGGCGCATGATCGTTGTAGTCCTCTACCTCCACCATACAGTGGATGAGGCTAGAGTAGTCCAGGTCCTCCACCTTCAGGGTGAGGTTAAAGCGCTGCTCGCTGGGCCTCTCGTAGTCCAGCCTCTTCCTCAGCCTCAGGGTGCCTCGCTGCTCTTGCCTGTGGCTCACCACGTAAAACTTCTGCTCCGGGTCTCCAGCCACAACGCTGAATGTGAGCTGGGCATTTTCTCCAGTGTCTCTGTCTTCAGCCGACAGATCTAGGACAACGGCGTTGGGCTCGCTGCTCTCAAGAACCCTGGCTACACAGGTGCCGTCGGTGAACCGCGGTGCGTGGTCGTTCACATCGGTAACCCTGATGGTGGCCGTGCCAGTACCTGTCATACCACCCCCGTCCCTGGCCTCCACCACCAGGAGGAAGGTCTCCGCTTGCTCCCGGTCAAGACCGCTCATCGCCACCGTGATGGTGCCCGAGGACGGGTTGATGTTGAAAATGTCCTCACCGCCGCTACCGGAACCTGTATTGCCCACAATCCTGTAGGAGAGCACGGCGTTCTGGCCCACGGCTGAATCGTCCAGGTCGGCGGCTGTCATCTCCATGACGGAGGTGCCGGGGGTGGAGTTCTCCGGCACGTCTCCGTGGCAATCGGGCGCACAGACGAAGATGGGGGCGTTGTCGTTGATGTCCCACACGTTGATGATGACGTCGCTGAATCCGGTCAGGCCTTCGCCGCCTTCATCTGTGGCCAAGACCACAAATCTCCACACAGCCCGCTCTTCCCGGTTCAGTGTCCTCTGAGCATAGATCTTGCCAGTCACCTCATCAATTATGAACTCGCTCTCAGCTCCCTGGCCGTGGAGGGAGTACCTCAATGCCTCCTGGTCGGCATCCTTATCTGGGTCGGTAGCGGTTACCTACAGCATCAAAGGGAATGCGTTTTTTTCCTCTCCAAACCCGAAACAGCACTTGGGTGCGCTACTTTTTCTGCACGGTTTAATTATTGAAGCGTGCTGACTTGAGTCCTCCGTCGGGTTAGGCGAAGAGCTAGCTTCACGCCTACCTGCCCTGGACAACGGGGAACTCTAAATAACTGACTACGTGGACAACTTTAACTCTTCTCACCTCAGCACCAGACCTATCCCCGGGCAACTTGTTCCAGTGTACCATGAGATTTGAGAACAGAGGGCAGGTACTGTGAACCAATTAGTTATTAGTAGTGAGAGGGAAAACTGTTCTGGCTCGCCAACTAGTACCAGACGTCCTGTCAGGAGAAAATATTTTTGGTCGGGGAAAAACAGAACAATGTCGTCTAACGCAATTCAATCGTAAGACGTAACGGATAGCGGATCGTTTGTAACCAATGACAAACTGATAGAAAGTGACTCCTGTTCAGACCGACAGAGTTATGGAGGGAAAAGCATTTAAATGCTATCTGAAGGAATAAATGTCAGATACACCTTCACGTATATTTACGTTGACAGGGGCAGTTGGTAGAAGGCTTGGTTTGATGACCAAATGAGATCTCATGAGATTTCCGACTGCTGAACGATAAATGATATGATACGTCGAGTCCTATATATTAGATCTT
The DNA here is from genome assembly GCA_029465975.1 of Dallia pectoralis. NCBI lineage: Eukaryota > Metazoa > Chordata > Actinopteri > Esociformes > Umbridae > Dallia > Dallia pectoralis. Next base: position 3,831,380 of record CM055762.1, on the reverse strand, counting down.
CTACACAGTAAATATCTCATCCATCCTAATTATCCATGAGTACACAACCACTGCTTGACGTTTTTTCCAGGCCTTGCTTACGCGCCTGCAATTTTAGTTTACATCATGTAAGTAAATGCATTTCTGTACAGCACTAGGCGTCTCAAAAGCAACCAATATGTAAGCTCTGATTTGAACAACTAACAAAATACATTTAAAAGAGCACATTTTAATTCCCAAATGGTCTGTACTTCATAAGCTCTTTCTGTAAATATGCTAGCAATTGAAAAAGTGGCTACTTCGTAAAAGGTCGTCATAGCTCATTTGCATCTGCCGCCAAAGTAATGCGATATTTCTGCTGTATTTCCAGTGTCCTACCTGGAGCACGAACACGGGCGACCCGTCCAGCTCTTCCGTTACAGAGCCGTAATACTCGTTCACCGTGAACACCGGCGCCTCGTCGTTCTTGTTGACCACGTTCACCGTCACGTCCGTGTAGTCTTCCCACTTCCCGTCGGACGCCAGCACCAGCAGCTTATACCTCTTATTCTGCTCGTAGTCCAGAGGCTGGGCGATGAAGATTGTGCCCACCTCCGGTTCCACGTCAAACACCCCGCCGGTGTTGCCAGATGTGATCTGGTAGCGGAGTTTAGCATTGGCACCTAAACCGAACAATGAGGTTACTGAGATACATGCGTAGCAGGCAGATGGAGAAACCAAGAGCAGGGAACACGCCGAAATATGAATAACGTTTGCCCCAAAAATTACCTCCAGGTGACTCATCTGCTGCACATTTCAGCGAGTTTGTTTGTTTGTTGCTTCAAAGCGCAAATGTACTGAAATATATCATCTAATAGGCAATTATATCCGTAAATCTCATCATGAAGAGGACAATTTGTAATCCCAATCAAAAACGACAAATTGCAAGTTAAGAGAAAGTCAAGCGAAATCTCCAAAGACAAAACATATTCATATCTTATTTGCGAAATAAAAGCGAGGGCCCCAGAGCAGAAACTCCTAATTCCGAGTATGTTGTTGTGCTGGCAGTGCTAATGAAACATTAGAATACAATGTAAAGAGATGGCTTTTCATCCGAGCTTCCTCTATCCCCCTTTCAAACTGAGTTCAAATCCCAGAGGGGCCAAGCAAGTGCGCGCAACGAGCAAAGACATGCAAATAAACAAAACGAATAAACAAACACAACAGAAAGCCTATTCCCGTGTGTACGTTTTGGAAAAAGGCTCCCCACTTTCTTTGGCTATGAGCAGTTCTGCTGACATCGGAAAGAAATGATCCTCTTCTTCTTTCAGGAACTGTTATCAGTGAGGACAAAGACCTCAGTCTCTCTATTTCCCGCTACTTTCTTCAAGTTCCTGGATCCCCGACTCCCCGGGTGGTGATAATCTGTTCGGGGGTGTCGGGTTGTCAGCGTCGCCGTCTCCTCACGGGTCCTTTACTACCCAAAGTGGTCCGGAGAGTGTCCCCTCACGCGTAGCGCTGTGTTCAGAGATGGCAGAGATGGAGTCGGCTGCGCGGCCGGGCCCATCCGTCACACGGAGGTGTTTGGTGCTCCACAGGCCTACGCGTTCCCACATGATAAATGTCTGATAATACGAAGCGAACTCCCCCCCCGCGGCACCCCCGAACCACCACCACCCTCCTTCCATGAGGACTGATAAAGAAACCTCGCCACGCTAGCTAGCTGCCGCGAAAACCATAGGAGGTCATCTGCTTCGAAGTGGATTAATTGCAGCGGCGGGCGGTGTGAGCAAGAGTTGTGGCAAAACGAGGGTGAGTCACACGCATAAACGTTAGTGGTTTAGTCCAGGGTGAGACGGATAGGGGAGCGGGTTTGGGCGGAGCCCATTTGGTGACAGTCCGTATTAAGCTAGCTGTATGAGAGTGAGGCCTAGCGAGCCGTGGACATGCAGAGAGAAAAACACACGGAGGAAGAAGAGAGAAATGAGAGGGGAAATGAGGTGTGGGGTAGGGGTTCTCCGTGGCCTCTTCAGCATTATTTCGGCAACGGGGATGTTAAAACTGTCTGTGCTAAGCCGTTAGAAAGTCACATGGGGACAAAGGCAATTAATCTTAAAAATATATATTTGTATTCTGTGATATAAATATTCCGTACCAAAAAATATTTATATGCTTAGACTGTATCTTCAGGAGCGTCGTGACTCGCCCAGAATCATAACATAAAATCAACGTGAAAAATACTTTATAAAAAAAGGTAATTTTCAACCAGTCTGTGGTAGCTTTGAGGTCACAGCAGACGAGGGAGCTACGAGCCCCCGTGCTCTCTGAAGCACTCGCGGGACACGGACGACGCGAGAGTGATCGGGAAGTGGCTTCTTCTCTCCCACTCCACCACCACGTACCTTCATCTTCGTCATTAGCACTGACAGTGAGAACGGCGAAGCCCACGTCAGCGTCCTCATCCACGTCGACTTCATACGCCGTCTGCGCGAAGACAGGCTTGTTATCGTTCACGTCGCTGATGAAAACCCTCACGTACGCCGTGTCTGAAAGAGGGAGTGAGACGGGGAGCACAGTGAGAGATAAAACGCCGAGCCCCTGCTCTTATTCTGTCAACCTGAACATATCCTCTCCGCTATCTCCCTCGCTCACTCTTCTTCATCTTTCCATTTCTCTTTCCGTACTCCCAACTTCACCCTCATTTACTCCTTACATCTCTCCAACTTGTCTCTCCCTCAGACTAAGACTTCTTTCCCTCTGAAGCAATCCGTAGCCGGAATGTGAAAATAACCCCACGGGAAAAGTTTGGTTGTGGGTGTGTGTGGGTGTATGTTGGTGTGTGTGTGTGTGTGTGTGTGTGGGGGGGGTCCCAATATAATATGCTGCCTTTGATATAAATATCAAAAGGAACATAATTTGCAATACACTCGTCAAGATAAGATCAATTATTTAAGCTGGTTGCAGACGTAGTTTACAGTTTAACTCTGGCATAATGCGACTCGGCAGAGAAACAAGCCCAACTAATCCTGTCTTTAGGAGTTTGAGGGATGAGACGAGACGAATTGACACGCAGGTGCCGTGTCTCGACCCCGCCCCCTCCGGCCGCTGCCGTGTCTCGACCCCACCCCCTCCGGCCGCTGCCGTGTCTCGACCCCGCCCCCTCCGGCCGCTGCCGTGTCTCGACCCCGCCCCCTCCGGCCGCTGCCGTGTCTCGACCCCGCCCCCATCCGGCCGCTGGGGTGTCTCTACCTCGCCCCCTCCGGCTGTTGCCGCACAACGCCACTATCGTGCCAGATCTCACTTGAGTAGTGAATGGTGACGTCGCGTCAAGGTCTTGTTTCCAATCCGACCTCAATAGGGTGCTATTCTTGTACTGTCATTGGTGTACTTGGCGGCGACACCTCACTCCCGGGCTCCGATTCCAGTCAGTATACTCCTTTAATGAGCAAGGAAGCCGTAAGAAACAAGAAGCTTGAGAGCTAGGGTGGGTACACATGTGCGAATGTGTTTCTTCACAAATGAAAATAAATATTAGTATGAGGTGTCGGAAAGGCTAGGAGGTGGTGGTGGTTGGGGGGGTGGGGGTCAGTGTGGAAGGTCTATGAAGACTCATTGTGCAGGCAACAAAGCGCTGTTCAGGGATTCGTGACTGCCTAAAGCTCTCCAGTCGTCTCCATATCTCATGTTACATTTATGCCACTGCGAAATCAGGTTCTTTTCTCCTTGACCTCTTCAATATTTGAGCGGTGTTTACGCTGTCAGACGAGTCATTATCAGCTAATCCGACTGAGAGACCCTTTTAATAATCCACGATGAAAACAGCATTCTCAACAACTACCTGTAGGGTTGTTTATCGATGGCGGCGCCAGGCTTCACTGTGGAGAGATAAGCATATCAGATAGCAGAAGGGGGGAATCTCCCCCCCACCCACCCACCCGGACGAAGTGAGGACCTGTCGTGAATGACGTTATAAGACAGCCATTCAAACCTCTCCTACTGAATCACTGAGACCCGTCTGAAAAAACTGTGCATTTCAAATGTTTTCAGACGCACCGCAACCATGAACACCTGGGTATTAAGTTCCAAGTTTGGAAAGCCAAAAAGACACCATCTGACGAAAAGTGTTTTTTATTGTAATAACCGCAATTTAGCCCTCGTCCGCTGTATCAGCGCTGCGCCAAGCCCCCGAAGGAAAGAAGGCTGGTTGGTTATAAAACCTCCCTTGAGTAGCCAGCGGGGCCTGTCATGACGCTCCCCAGCTGTAAACAATTCAGACCTCGTCGGGGAAGACTGAGAGAGCATCCTAGAGAGCAATCTGGGCCAATAGCGAGAATAGAACTCAGGCCCAAAGATGCTTCGGACAAGTAAACTGAGCTGGAGAGGAGGAAACAGCAAAATCAGGGGGCCGTTCTCAAGCTGAGTCTCACAGTCATTTGGCCCCTGCAATAGAGAGCCCGGAGGAGGAGAGGCCAAGAAAAGAAGGGTCTGAAACGTTGAGCGCTAGAGCCGATTCCTTAGAAACGCCACCAGTAGGGCGCCACAGAGACAATGCCACCTCCTTGTGGGATGTGTTTTCTGTTGATTTCTACCTCAGGCTGCTCTGACTGAAGAGATTAAATCTATATTTCAAGTGCAGCCCACCACTTTGGAATCAAGCCTTCAATACCTACTTAGAGTCTGAGTTCCAAACATTGCCGAAACCACTCTTAAATTGTAAATGAGCATCATTGACGACTCTTAAGTTGTATATTAGTGCCTAATGCAACATAAATAAACATCAATGCCCTGGACAGATTGCAATTAAATTAGTACCTTCGTTATGTCATTTGAAACACAAACTATTAATTTAGTAGAGAAACAAAAACCAAAAAAATATTGGATTCCTAACATGAAAAAAATAGTTTATGCCTGCTTTAAATATGGGGATATAATCTACAGGCAAGCAGCCGCTTTTACACTTAAACCATTAGACGCTGTCTTTCGCTGTGCCCTTCAATGAGCTCAGTCTTTGCATCCATAAAATAATATCATTTGGACGCATTGCCTGAGGAGAAATGTGCCTGTGATGTGTTTGTTTTTAAATGTTGCGATTTTTTTTTATTTCTTCTTATAACTTCTGACATTCACTCAACATTGTCCTAACATTAAACTTCGACATGTTTTTTCATCAAGAGTAATATGCACACGCTGTAGTAGCGAGGGGGGAACTGTAATAACTTTCTGTTTTAAATAAGCGAAGGAAAATCAAGCGTTGGTCATCTTTTTCATTCCTCAGGTTGGTTGAGTTGACTTAAGCTGGCCTTGCCTGAGTTAGGCTGCCCGTGTTTCCCTGGCCTGGCAGATTCCCAGCTGTCCACGGACTTCACCTCCAGCAGGTAGGATCCCTTGGATTCACGATCAAACACTGCCTCAGTGTAGATGGAGCCCAGCTCAGGGTCAATGCGGAAGTACTGGTAGTCCCCGCTGCGGTCGTTCAGCAGAGAGTAGGAGATCTGACATCGACACAGAGAGGCAGAGAAAAGGAGAGGGTGAAAGGAGAAAGAACGGGAGAGATGGGGAGAGGAGAGAGAGCGGAGGAGAGAGAAGGAGAGAGACGGAGAAAGAAACAAAGTAGGAGCAAGGCGAAAAGTGAGTAACATTCGTAAGAGATAAACAAGAGATAAGATGGATGTGAGAGAAGGAAGACAGAGACGAACAGTAAGAATATACCCACGACAGGGGACGAGAAATCTCACATCGTATTTAATCAGCAGACTCGGGACTAAACAGCGTATGATTAATTTGTCTCGAATGGTGTGGATGAGTGCACACACCTACTTATTTAACCAAACTTTAATTAACTACTTGAGCCGAAAGACCTCGTTCTGGAACCTCTGCGACAATTTAGTTATATATCAATGAAACAAAGCAATGTCGATATAACTTCATTTAAAGCAGGAGCAAAAAGCCCAATCTCCTACGAATAATTAACCTTATTTCAATATTCAAACAGCTCTGAAAGCTCGGTCCGACCTGCTATGAATGGCCATCAAAAGCTTCAGGTAGCAGTTATTCAGCAAAATTCACTGAGCAAGAGGATTGAAATGGCGTGGAGAATTAATCAAAACCGCCAGGGACGGCGCAAAATAAAACGGCTGAATAAAATGGAATGCCGTTGTAAAAGAGCTTAACAAGTTCAATTTACGGGCGAAAAAAAACAAAAAAAATGTCAAACAAGCGTGAAAAATAATTAGATTCAATATTCACGCCCACAAATGACAGCCATTATCTAAATGTGGAACGGAACTGCATGGTACCTGTGTGATTCAGCCCGCAGAGGCGAGTGCAAGCAATTAAGCAGACAAGGACGATGTGTCTGCAAAGAGCTGAGTGCATTTATGGGACCCACTTTGTGCCAAAAACCGCATACTAGCAGTCCATTTTTGAGTTGACGACTTGAACGGTATGCATGCGTGTGAGAATTCGTTTTTTGTATGTGATATATGTACATATATATAAATATATACATTACCAGTGAAAGATTTGGACAACTTCTCGCTCAATTAAAGTAATATTATCCACATTGTCGAATAATGGTCAAAACGATTAAATGATACATCTGGAATCATGTTGCAAGCAAAACCAGTGTTAAACAGATCAACATATAGTTCATACTGAAGATAAAAAACAGATTGTAATACTTATAATTTATTTACTTAATGATTTCACTCATGTAAGGACATGGGTAAGGACCGGAGCTTCGTTGACACGAGCGAACAGTCCGAACTGACAGAAGGTCTACTGTGGCAAGTAAAACAAAACTGGGAAAGTAAACTTTGGGACGTGCTGGACCAACAAGTCCGATCCACAGCGTCTCCACCTCACAACTTCAAGAGGAGCTCAATCTGCTGTTAATGGTGATGTCTTGGTGCCAGATACCAGAGAACACCTTCCGGGGTCATGTAGAGTTCATGCCTTAATGGGCCGGCGTTGTTATGACAACACACAGAGGACCCACAGTATTTAGGGCAGATCGTCATAACGTCTCGACTCATTGGTGCATAGGCATACAGAGCCGAAGATAGATATGCAGAAAGAAGCAGGAGCTAACCAGCATTAAGTATGAGTGTGTGTGTGCACGTCTCGGCACACGCACGGAGAGACTTCAAACCCCTGTGACCTTGAGGGAACTTCATTCTAAAGTACACTATTGAGCAATTTTTCAGCAGTGCGTTGCTCTAAGCTCAGAGAACCCAACAGAAGTTTTCGCTCTACTGTGGAACACATATATGGTGAAATGAAAAATATATTTCTCCTATGGGTTCTTTCTTGTGGTGACAACTTGTAGATTGAGGCTCCTGTAGCCACCGAGTGATTCTGAGTTGGTGCGCTGACATGGGGCGGGTGTTTGTAGTGGTCTGCCATGCTAAAGCGTCGCCTCACCTTCCCATTAAGTCCCAGGTCCAGGTCGTTGGACGACACCAGCGTGACGAACGTCCCGACCTTCGCGCCCTCCGTGACCGACGCCTCGTAGATGGACGAGGTGAAGAAGGGGACGTTGTCGTTTACGTCTGGCGGAGGAAAAACACGGGCATTATCCATTGTTGTTTGGCCTTAGAACATTCTCATTTAAGGATCCTATTTGGGGCAGCGTGATTCAAGGATCTTACCATGAAATATGGTGGACAGGTTCTCTGCTTCTATTCCTGTTAGTCTCTTTAGCTAAACATTTGTTGAAAGAGGCAAATTGAGACCTTCAAAATGCTGAAGGCTGGACAGACGAATTCAAATACCTCGTGTGACTCTAGAGAACTCACGCTCTCTCTTCTGTTTAGCAATGCAACTTATTTATCTGCTTCGACAGAGAATTAACACACTTTGTATTAATGAGCATGTGCATTAAAGGCAATAAAACATATTGTGTAAATAACAGGATTTTAATTGCGACAAACCGTGAATCAATTAGATTTTTTCTTGATGTACACTTTGAGTTAATGCTGTTTAATCAAAGTGAACTTGCTTAATCAAAGTACATTAATAAGTAAGAGCTAATTGGTTTGCTGATGTGTAACGGTGAGCATATTACCTTCACAGCAACACTGTTAGCATCGAAAGCACTGAATAACTAAAAACAATTCTTGGAAAACTATCTGCCACACGAACGTTACCAAGAACTTTCCTCAGAAGAGGACATTTCAGAACAGCAAGACCTGAAAAAGCGTAATGGCTAAAACGCATTCGGAATTCATTCTCGAGCCGAACCGCGTTGCACCGTTTTTTTTCTCTCTCGTTTCAAACAGCAAATGTCTTAATGTATGAATTAAACATGGGTCCTAAATCCATTACATTCCCGCCCCCCCGTTCTTCTGTCCTCCCCACCACAACCCACACACACACACACCCCAGTTCATCCTCTAGAGACGACTGAAGGCCGGCTCACTTATTAAGGCTGATAAGGGAGTGGAGCAGGAGGCGGGTTCCGACATATTAATGCTTTCTCTCCGGTTTAAGACCAACTCTCATGAATGATAGAAGGGAAGATGGGTCGGATGTGGTGGGTGTGATAACGGGGGAACGATAAGGGGGGGCTTACGGTCGCTGGAGAAGCTATTTTCGAGTGTGGGTGCGGGGGAGGTGGGGGGGGGTCTGATCTGCACTTGGCACAGGTCAGTAGGTTGAAAGTCTGAAGCTCACTAAATTGCTTATGATTTTCAGAGGCGAACAATAATGAGGAACCAAATTACAGTTACGTTTTGGAGGAGAGAGACAAAAAGACAAAGAGAGAAAGAGGGACGGAGAATGAGTTGAAGAGAGGTGGAGGCGGGAATGGGAGGAGAATGTGACAGAAGGGAGATTCTGGTAATACGCCGCCGGTTTTCGCTCAAAATGGCCGGGACGGGATAAGACGCGGTCTCAGTTTGGTTCTAAAATAGGTCATTAAAGGAGAACATGGACTTTGTCTGTCCTACCTGTTATATTAAGATAGACAGTTGTGAAGGCTGCCAGGGGAACTGCTGCCACATTCTGGGCCCGAACTCTGAGTATGAAGTTCTTGGTGGTTTCATAGTCCAGGGGCTCAGCCACCAGGATGGAAGCAGAGCCGTCCTCACGGTTAGGGGTCAGGTAGAAGCGGACAGGCATGTTGGTTTCCGGCACCATCCCATCTTCCAGGTTATAGGTCACTCTGGGGTCCCCCAGGGGAGAGGTGGCCTTGATAGTCTGGTGATCAAAGAAACAGAGGGGACACTGAGAAGCCTTTGATTCTGGGAATCAAAGAACGGGGGGGGGGCACTGAGAACCCCAGATCCTGGGAATCAAGGAAACAGAGGGGACACTGAGAACCCCAGATCCTGGGAATCAAAGAAACATGGAGGACACCGAGAACCCCAGATCCTGGGAATCAAAGAAACATGGAGGGACACTGAGAACCCCATACCCTGGGAATCAAAGAAACAGAGAGGACACTGGGAACCTGGCATCCATCCTGGAAGCATTTTGCTACTTTTAAAGGAGACGTTCGCCTGAACAACTTAATTGTAAATTGTCTTTAAAAGTGCATTGCTCCTAACCCGCTTTTATTTAATCCTGACCTAACAGTCCATCCTAGCACATCACCGCATGTACTTTCTATCTCGCTAGCAGCGAGGCTTCCTACAAAACAAACAGTTCTACAGATCAATTACAAACTACCGGGGCATATAACATCTTCACATAACAGTAAAATAAACATTTATCTTGAAGATCACTTAGAACTCCAAAGGAAACCTTCACACACTATTTCTCACCCACCGTTAATTCCCCCCTCCCTCGCTCTGCCCCGTTCTCTCAGCCGAGTATTTATCTGCATATTTTAATAGCTTATAAAAGATCCTGAGGAAATTCGGCAAATTAATTTTCTATGCGTTAGTATGGGGAAAAAATTGAAAAGTTAATGTCCATGAATAATCCAGAACTCGTGATTGGCCAGAGATGGGTGTGAAGATCTATTGATGAATCCGGACAGTGTTAAGGACGTGGGTTACATGGGCTGGCTGGAAGAAGTAGGGCTTTCCCAGGTCCAAGAAAGCCCCAAAGAGGGAGGGTGGGAAAGCTGGAAAGGAAACTCAACCCTGATGGATATATCTTCATTATGGTTTCCACAGACCGTAATAACGGAGTGTCCATACGCCAGTACAGTTTGTCATAATACACATTACTGCGCGTTGGTTTTAATGACGTTCTAAATCCACCTAGTGTCATCTGCTGTTCTGGCGTGTTGACAATGCAGCATCGTAGGAGCAGAGAACCTCTTTAAGCCTCATATTACAGACATCATCCAGCCAAGAAGATACAGTTTCACTCCTACAATTGTATTCTGCACCTTTTAAATGTTGTTAATGATAATCTTCCGGGAGCTTTTGAGGCATAAGACCCAAGCAAAGTCATAGTGCAGTGTCATTAGCAACGCTGCACATATTGTGATGGTAGCCATAGTGACAATATTGTCAAAAATTATTCATATTTTGTGTATGATGAAAATCTTTTGGTGAAGCCCAAGCAAGTTTTAGTTAATTAATTTGGGGACCCCCCTGCTTGAAGGAGAGATTAATGATATGCGAGATTCACGGTGGAATATGATCCGCTGCGTATCTTACCAACATGGCGTGCATTTAGTTCAGACCAGATGATTCAGAATAGTTTAACCTCTTACTCACCAGCTTTTTCTAAACTTCGATGAAGTGAATTAGCCAGCACTCCCTGCTGTGAGTAATAGTTCTTCACTATTCAGTCCAAGGTGATCAGACAGCTTCTCGACAAGCTCCTGAGCCACCAATGTATTTTTTTTTAAAGCTGTCTGGCACCTCAGTCCTGTCAGACACAAGCTTACAATCTATGCTTTTTGGGAGAATCTAAGGTTTTGGGAGAATGTTCCTACGCAAGACCTTTTCAACCATTCTGCCCAACTCATTTGGTATTTTCTTGGAAATACTGAAAGCTGTGTATTTTCTGTACTTTCAAAAAACCTAAAAGATATAGTTTATTTTCAAGATAACTTCCGTAATGGATATACTTCGGTATTCATTTAACAAAAACATTATCAGCACCCTTGATGAAATTGAACAAAATAGAATGCAACAAATTAACAAAATAACATATTATATGTTGGGCTCAAATATAAAGGGAAGCTGTATTCTTTCCTCTTAAACGATTCCTCAAAACAAAATGTGTAGATCGATTTTTTTCACCCCAAAACATGTTTTAGAAATATCTGGCATTCCTACAATCAATATTTTGTGAAGCATTCCCTGGAGTGGGTAACAGCACACAGCCTTTCCCTGTAAAAATAAACACGATTGGCCCAGACTTTGACGGATAATGGAAAACTTCTTCAATGCAGCATATTCAGGAATTTTGTTTCGTCTTCATTTTGGGCTTGTGGACTGCCATGTCCGACTACAGGTTTAATCATTGGATTCTAATTTGTGGACTGAGACGGGAATTGTAAATCATTGATTCTGTGTACCATTTCTGTGTTGATTTTGATGTATGTTTGTCTCCTGGCAGAGGGAACCAGGTTCGGGAATCAATTATTCTGGTACTTAGTGAAATTCATTAAGCCATCGACCTTTAACACGATACCCTGGAACACTAGCGGCTAAATAGTCTCAAGGATCAACCACAATATTTTACTGTGGGTCTCAGGGGCCTCTAAGTCTTCTTTAGTCGGCAAACATGACAATTCTTTGATTGGCCAAAACCTTGTCTCATCTGAACATAACAGACAACTTGTACTGTAGCTCCAATATTGCTTGGCAAAGTTCAGGCAGTTGCAATTTGTGGATTGGGCCCAGTAAGGGCATCTTTCGTGCAGCCCTTCTACAGCAATTGTTGACATGGAAGGGGCATCTAACGGTTGATTTTGAGACTTGATAACGCCAGGATTCCACCAGACGATACAGTTCTAGAACGGTTCTGCTCCCTCACCATATTCCTCACCATATATGAACACGCGTCCTCGACCTGTCAACAGTTTATGTTTTTTCATATCCATTACCTGACAACCATCTGTCTTATTTCCGCTGACAGCTCTTTGGTGTTACCCAATGGTGATAAATCAATCAATCAAATGTGTTTTATAATGGCCTTCAGCTGTTGTCACAAAGTGCTTTTAAAGATCCGGCCTGTGTGAAAAATACCGGAAACGCAGCGCCCCGCCGGTTTACCCCCCGGGGGATCGGGTCTGGCTCTCTCGATATGGGCCTAAACTGGATCAAAAGCAACATCTTGCTCATATATTTTTGTAATGATCCTGAAGAAAATCAATGTTTAGCACCTACTATACATTGCTTTCTAACAGATTATTTTTTTCCAACTGTTCTGCACTCCTTGGGATCTCACATTCAGGCGGCTTATGTACAATGCAAGAGGCTAGAAAAAATTCAACAAAACTTCAGAAAAATATAACCAATAGGTCTAGTTAGCACACGAAACACATAGCAGCAAACAGACCAGCGCTCATGTGTCCATCAAGTAATGCTGAACAGATATTTAGCAAATTGCATTCACGTTAATATAGCCGGAGGAAAAACTTTTTTTTATCAACTGATCAGAATTCACTTATTAGGTAGAGAGAAGGGGATGAGAGTTGGCAAAAGTAGGCTAGTCCACACAAACTGTGTAAGGTCCGTTTTCTCCAGAACCATCTATGGATCGGATATTATTTGGAACCTGCCAATTATGACATTGACAGCATTAATTAAGGGAGGCAGCTTTATATATTACTTGCCATAAAATACAGTGAATTACCTTGAATTCAATGATATATCACAATGCGTTTGGATGGGAAAATTATAGGGGAGTATCTGAGTCAGTTTTATCTCCGGTAAATTATTAGAACGCCAGTGGTTTCAACTCCATTGTTTGTATTCACCGCAGAGTTCTCGCGATTTGCTGTCTATCCAAAAGGTGTCTTCATCTTACATTTTAGCCCCTTTAATGTTTGTGCAAACCAGTCTACATCATTAGGCTTTCATTCACTCTGACGCCCTGGGAAAACACTGTGTGGGTCTTCTTACTAGTTCACAGCTCCAAATACCTATTTCAAGTTAACGATGCCAGCTCTGTCGAACGGACGCACCTGTTCTGATGCTGTCATTACGTCCTAATCCCATCGTTAGAAAAGCTCATGGCGTACATGCTCTTCCTGAAAGTTAAATTTCATTTACTCAGAGCAGCTAACATTAGTAAACGCATGTGCTTTTTATAAGGTCTGTCGGCAAACTAAACGGGACAGAATTTGGTGCACTGCTTTCGTCCAGAGCTCTTTAGTGTGCTGCACAGGGGTTAGGGCACCATTTGGGATTTGGCCTTCGCGTCGCATCCTACCACTATGGGCGTGTCCCGGACGGTGTTCTCCGGGATAACCACTTCGTAGGTGTCCTTCTCCCACTGCGGCGGCTGGTTCTTCACGTTGGTGATGGTGACGGACAGCTCCACGGAACTGCTCCGGTTCCCGCCGTCCGTCGCGACGATCTCCCGGGTGATGTAGGACCTCTGCGGCGGGAGGATACACAACGACAACAACGGTTCACAGAAAGGACTGACGCTGGGACACTGGGTGGTGTGGGGGGGGGGGGTGGATGAGAGACTGACATAATGAAAGACAATCCCTCCCAGGGACCGCCTTGATGAGACTGAGACTGTGACAGGGAGCACAGCTAGTTCCGGGGACACAGGCTGCCCGTCTGCGGCTCGCGCTAGTGGACGCCGGGAGAACATTGGAGGTAATGAGCGCATGTAAATGTCTCATCACCGGCAGCTGGCAACATCGCTAGCGACGGCGTCCTGCCGAAAGAGGACCTCTGTAGCCATAGCAACATGTTTCCTGGGAGCACTTATCATTTCCCGCTAACGCACCTCCTCTCTACGCCGCACTTCCCGTTTTCTACTGCGAGGGCCGTTTTTCAGACCAGCCGGCGAAGGAGGACACAGAAGGGGATAATCGTAGCTCTCCAAAATTCACGGTCTGAGATTGACACTGGCTTCTGAATGCTGTTGACATGTCTAACAGAGTCCCTCTGCTCTCACTGAAGAGCGAATCTTGAGTCTAATTTGAGTCCCACTTGACATGCAGCTAAAATGTAACTTACCTCTTTGTCTTTTGCCCTCTGTAGTAATTATAAAGCAACTACAAATTCGGGAGTCGTTTGGGGGTCAATGAAGCTGAAAAAAGGGCTTATGAGATGTTGAATAGGGTGGTTGTGTGAACCTACTTGGGTCTGTGTTACGGCCATGTTTCTGACTGGTTAAATAGGGTGGTTGTATAAACCTACTGGTTTAAATGTTTCTGGGGTTAGGGTCTGTGTTACGGCCATGTTTCTGACTGGTTAAATAGGGTGGTTGTATAAACCTACTGGTTTAAATGTTTCTGGGGTTAGGGTCTGTGTTACTGCCATGTTTCTGACTGGTTAAATAGGGTGGTTGTATAAACCTACTGGTTTAAATGTTTCTGGGGTTAGGGTCTGTGTTACTGCCATGTTTCTGACCTGTGAAATAGGTTGATTGACGTAGACCCAGCCCGTGAGGGTGTTGACCCGAAGGTACTCGGGCTGTTCTTTGGACATGGAGTAGGAGATGGCCGCGTTGGTGCTGTGGTCATCGTCGTGGGCCGCCACCCGCAGGAAACTGGTGCCGATCATGGTGTCCTCCCGGAGGAAGTCTGCGGGCCGAACGTAGCACAAGATAACGACGAGCGTAAGTCCTGCGCGACGCTGATTAAAGCGTGCCTCTGCACGATAAACAGACGCATGGTCTCGTCGATAACACATTAAAAAGACAGACATGGTGCAAATTCTGGAGGATCGATGAGACTAGACTAGATTAAGTGTGCAGGGCATACTGGCATTCTGGTTTTATATAAAGGCTTAAACCATATCTTTATAGAATGCAAAATAATACAGTATTTTGCCGAATAGAAACGGAATTACTTTGCTGTCAGTCTGGAGCTAGTTGGGTTATCAGAATCTCAATAAAAAACGTTATTGAAAACAATATAGCACTTTTATGATTCAGAGAGCGTCATCCCTTCACATATTGACGTACGTTAGAACAAATCTTTAGGGCAAATGCCTACGTGTGTGTTCTCGATTGCATGTTGATGCATGCTGGTGAAAAAAGCGTGCCATTGTCAAACTTGAGTAAAAATGCCTTGTTTACTCAAGTAAAACACCATTTCCGGGAAAATGTTAAATAATAGTTTTTAACACAGACGGACAATAAAATACAAAATATATTAATTTAAATTATTCATAAGCAAACCAGATGGCATTTTTGCCAATTTTTCTTATTTGAACGGTGTAGTGATAGGGGCGTACTCATCAATTACATTAAAGCATGTGTTTAGAGAGTCCGTCAAAATCAGATGCAGTGGGAACTGGGTTCTCTTTGTAAATGCGAGTTGGACAATTTTCCTGTCTTGCTAAGCGTTCAAAATTGACTTTTGGGTACCTGGGGCTGACATGGAAAAACGTATGACGTGAATGATGTGAAAAATGTATTTTCTGTATTAACGTAGTGGACATCACAAATATTACAGATGCCTGTACTTGGGCACGACTCACATTCGTAGCGCAGGTTCTCAAACTTCGGGCTGTTATCGTTCTCGTCCAATATGAGGATGTTTAGCTGACAGATTCCTATGAGCGGATCCGTCGCTTGATCTGTAGCGGTCACAGTCACAGCGTACTCCCTCTGTCGTTCCCTGTCAAACTTCCTGGATGTCAATATCACACCTGAGCCAAAATGAGATTAGATTAGATTCAACTTTATCATCATTGAATAGTAGTCTCTCCTGTAGTAGTTTGCGTCCAATCGGTTAGACCGAGATTACCATGGCGATTGTTGCAGACGGCCAGACACAACATGTTCTCATAAACACCAATAATGTTTGATGGTGGTAGCATCCTGTTTACACATTTGGCTTGTCAGACACTTAAAAATACCCTGGAACAATCTTCTGGCACATTGAATGTATATAAAATGTCACAAATGGGCTTCAGAATACATTATTGTATTAACATGACTCAGTCAGACTATGGTCCAGTTGTTCATGAAAACGGGGTCGCTGTGGTTCTGCGTGTTCCATACGTAAACAAATGTTTAAGAACAAATGGGTCCTCCAGGTAAGTTGATAAGGTATTTGGGTTTACGTGAACCACCTCAACAGCGCATAACTACGGTCAGGGTTGAACATGATAGAAATACATAGTAGAGCCGTGTTATCAGAAGTAATGCTGGGTAATTACACATCTCCAAACTAAAGAAGGACAACTGATGATGCCATTAACATTTCTGATAAAAGACTGGGAAAGTCACTTTTTTGGGTTTCTCGCCTACAGTAGCTCTGCAAGGCCAATTCTTTCCTTTTACTGTCTTCTCTCCGTTAAAGGTTAATGATTGATGTCCATTGAACAGTTACAGTTCCTGAAGTGATGCGTTTTAAAGAGAGGGCATGTGAACGTTTCTAAATGTCGCCTTTTCTTCCCGTTTGATGGCTGGCTCGTTTTGAAAGGGTGTGATTAAAGGGAATTAGACTGAACTTTGAAATTCACGGAAAACATCAAGGCAGTTCCGAAGTGAGCCAGAGAGAGAACGAGAGATAAGTATATATTAGATAAGGAGAGACCGGCAGAGAAAGATGAATTTGTATAATGTTTACTCACTGTTTAAGGACTGTTTTTTTCAGTTCTAATGTCATTTTCTCTTGTTATTGTTCCCACTTGCCTTGGCATTGTAAACACAATGTGCCAGTGCCAGTTAACCTTTTTACATTTAAATTGAATAAGATATATACATATATATATATATATATGTATATATATATATATATATATATATATATATACATATATACACACACACACACAGTATATAGAGATATATTCTGTTACCAGTAAATAAAGCCTGAGCCTTAATGATCAGAAAGTGAAACTCGTGTACCTGTCTCTGCGTTGATACTGAAGGCAGGCACTGTGCTGTCTTTGTGCATAAATCCATAGGTCACCATGCCATTAGAACCCTCATCGGCATCAACGGCGTGGACCTGGAGGACAAATGTCCCCGCGGGTTGATTCTCCAGAACCGTGGACCGCTCCCGATACTGCTGGCACTGAGAGGGCAGAGAGATAGACGGGGAGATGGGAAGAAATGCAATGGAAGGGAGAGGCACGGGACAGGGAGAATGAGGAGCATGGGTGAGGGGTGGGGTGAGGAGTGGGGGTGAGGAGCGAGGGTGAGGAGTGGGGGTGAGGAGCGAGGGTGAGGAGTGGGGGTGAGGAGCGAGGGTGAGGAGTGGGGGTGAGGAGCGAGGGTGAGGGGTGGGGTGAGGAGTGGGGGTGAGGAGCGAGGGTGAGGAGTGTGGGTGAGGAGTGGGGGTGAGGAGCGAGGGTGAGGAGTGGGGGTGAGGAGCGAGGGTGAGGACAGGAAGTCATCCAAAAGGAGATAAAGAACATGAGGAGAAAAGAGGAAAAAGTTTATTAAATGTGAAGAAGATGGTGGAACAGAGGAGTAGAGATGGAGAGAAGGAAAGAGAAGGAGGGGAAATGGGAATAACTGTGTCTCTTTAATCGCTTAATGTTTTTCATCTGTGTTTTATAATTAAAGCTGCCTTGAATCAATTCCATCTAAGCAGATCCACAGAGATACGGAGTAAAGCCTTGATAACTCGGACGCACTCCGACGCCCACACACCTTCAATCCTTCCTCATCGCCATCTAAGCGCAAGCATGCTGTGTGTGTGTGTGTGATACGGTGTGTGTGTGTGTGATACGGTGTGTGTGTGATGGGAAAACGACACACCTTTCGAAATCCCGTCTCTCGCCCATCACCAGACGACTCGTTTTGGCGCGCCTCAGACAGATAAAAAAACTGATCCCAGATCAATTCAACCGCTCTTCTTTGATGCTTACTTCTGACACCTAATTAATGACAAGGGGGCTCATCTCCGCCTCCCCTCCTCCCCAACTCCACCCCACACCACCCCAACTCCACCCCACACCACCCTGCCATTAGCTGTCAGAGTCGTTCCAAGCTCAAAGCTCCAAGCTCAAACCCGACTTGTGTCTTCTGAGGTCCAGTGTTTGTTTCCGCTAAACGGCCCCTATGAGCGAGTCCCAGCCAGGTATAAAAGGGACTCGGAACTCCAACTTAAACCATTCCAAACCCCCCACCCCTCACACACACACACGCACGTTTAGGAAACTCCAGGACCTGGCCCGCTCACAAACAACTCGAGTGCCCAGGAGAGACTCTCCTCTTAGGAGACCCTGAGTTACTGATGCTCACTAATGCAAGGGAATGAGCTGACCTCAGCCAGACGAGCGGGACACAGAGGAGGCGAGGGCTCCAGAACAGCGTAACGGCTGTCTCCTCTCTTCTCCCTGCCCGCTGTTTGCTGCCTTTCAAAAGAGGGAGAAAACCATACGGATAGGCGAGGTGTTCACGCTGTGCACCCCCTCCTTGCCTTCCCGCACGTGGTAAACTCTGAGCCTCGGTTTGAACACGCTGGCACCGGATAACAAAGTCGAGTAAAAAATCAAAAAACGGCACGCGAGGAAGCCTAAAGGGAGCTGCGTGGGACCACGTGGAAAGGTGGAAGCTCATCTTGGCGCCTCGCCGGATAGAAACACACTTTCAAACACACCACTTCACGGCCTACAGACCGGGGTAGCGGGCTTTACCGTACAAAGCACAATTAGCTCGAAACATCTGAAAGACTCATGTTTTTCTAAATTGAGGCATTGGCAGAAAACAGGTAGGGCTGTAACGATTCAACGTGCCCCGGACTTAATTAAACTCTTGGATGGTCCAAAAATAGAGTGGCTAATCACATCTCTGGAGGACGGAGATTGAGAGGTAATAAAAGGATAGATAGTAGCGAGATAAAAAAGCGAGAGGTGCAATAAGCAGATAGGTGAGACTGATATGGGTTGGAATTTAGGGTGGACAAAGGTCCAGAAGACACCGTTGGGGGGCACTTATGCTCATCTCGAAGCTTTTCTATTTCCTGGATCTTACTGACCTGTGAGGAGACCAATCGCCGGCCTCGGAGCCAAGACGGGCATCGAAGCTGTAAAAGAAACGTACCTTCTCAAAGACGGGTTTGTTGTTGTTGACGTCGTCCACGCCGACGATGACCAGGGCGGTGGACGAGAGAGCCTGGGGGCCGCCGGACGCGTTGTCATCTGTCGCCGTGATGTTCAGGATGTACTCCACCCCCTGGAGTCTGGGAGGGGGGCTTGAGCGCAGCCGGATCAGGCCTGCGAAAAAGACAAATCGGCGGTGAGCCATCAGTTCACTGTGAAGGACTCAAATCCAACACTCATAGCTGACTAAGCAGAAGAAACAACCTGTGCAACCTGAGGCACTGGAACACTTTTCATCGTTTCATCACATTTAGAAACACTTTGTGCCCACTGGTTCATCCTTTTCGCCTCACGTGAAACAGCATGGAACCGAACTCGTCCCCGGAGGATCTGCTTGCGCTCGTAAAGTCAGTGACTGACACATCTGGCGCGGAAATAAAACGCCGGCGTTCTTTTCTCCGCTTGTATTTAGGCACTTGGGCGGCGTGTGGCCTCGTCCAACTCAAGGCTCTTCTTGGTCCCACCTTTCGCGGTGTCGTAAACAAAGCAGAAACGCACAAAGGCCGGTGCACAGCAGATCGTTTTGAGTGACTGGAATGTTCTCACCTCCCTGGAGAACATGCCAGGTACCCTCTGTGTTTAGCTGACGTTCTCACGCTTTGCTGTAACCATTGTGTGGGAGGCACATTTCCATGGCCCTCTCTCTCTCTCTCTCTTTTTAGAGTGAATGTCTCTTCTTTTCTACATCGCATTCAACGGGGCTTTTGGTGTGTGCAAAGCATTCATGTGGGCTGCAGACTACATCCAACCTTATCTACTAGGGTAAGATGCAAGCATTGGCCGCTATATACATTTCCGTGGCTTTTAGAGGGTCTGCGACGGATGAAATCATATCATACCCTGACAGTATTGCTCTTCAAAGACCGGTTCGGTCCGCCTATCTCTGACTAACAGGGTGACATGAATGAGCGTCAGGGAGAAGCGGGGCAGATGCCGAGAGCAATTTACCAAGCAGGGAACCAGAATTAAAAAAATGGCATATCTCCTCTATATCTCCACGAAATGTAATCAATTCTAATGTGATGTGAGCGCTGCACTGTTTGGATGGTGGGTTTGGGGCATTGGCTGTCATGGAGGAAGCTGTCCGGGTAGGCATTGGAAACTGACTGGTTCTATCCTGTTGGATAACCCAGAGCAGCTGCATCACAGGCCAAGGAGCTGGTCCAATAGGAGATAGACTTACTGCACCACAGGCCAAAGAGCTGGTCCAATCATAGATAGACTTACTGCACCACAGGCAAAAGAGCTGGTCCAATCAGAGATAGACTTACTGCATCACAGGCCAAAGAGCTGGTCCATAGATAGATTTACAGTACCACAGGCTGCTGGACACAGTGAATTCACACACACAGTGAATCCACACACAGTGAATCCACACACAGTGAATCCACACACAGTGAATCCACACACAGTGAATCCACACACACAGTGAATCCACACACAGTGAATCCACACACAGTGAATCCACACACACAGTGAATCCACACACACAGTGAATCCACACACACAGTGAATCCACACACAGTGAATCCACACACAGTGAATCCACACACAGTGAATCCACACACAGTGAATCCACACACAGTGAATCCACACACACAGTGAATCCACACACACAGTGAATCCACACACACAGTGAATCCACACACAGTGAATCCACACACACAGTGAATCCACACACACGATGAATCCACACAGTGAATCCACACACACAGTGACTCCACACACACAGTGACTCCACACACACAGTGACTCCACACACACGATGAATCCACACACACGATGAATCCACACACACAGTGAATCCACACACGATGAATCCACACACAGTGAATCCACAGAGGAGGATGGACACGCAGGCACATCCAAACCACAACACTGTAGAAGAATGGGGCAGATTGAGGAAAAGGCTTCCTCATGGGACACATTTCATTACAGCTTTATTTTACCAGGTAGACATTACTGAGATAGACGGTCGAATATCCCAGGTGACTCTAAAAGACTCAATCCATAGACGTACAAAAAGGTATCTATTACAATTATTACGAATACACAAGCAAAATGCGAAACGAAGCTAACACACAATTCACATATTATTTCGTGACAACGTCACTGAACAGCCATTTTCAAGGAAAAGGCACATTTAAACTTTAACACGGACGTCATTCATGGACGTCACTCCAAAGGCAAAGGGGACGACACGTGGAATGCAGACCTGGCCAACAAGGTTCATACAGTCTGTATGAAAGACTTCCGACCATCCAGATGCTCCGGTTACTTTAATAGGAGACACTACCCAAAACGACAAGCGTCCATATTGAGAAGATCGTTGGAAATTGCCAAACACATTTCGAAATGTTTTATGAAGCGCATGCATTTCATTCTAGAGTGAAATATTAGTTCCAAATCAACATGTAGCCAATGGCATGTTATCTGCATACAATGAAACGGACAGGACTCAGAAACAGACACACCCATTATCTTCGGAAATTTCTCGACACAACCTCAAAGAGTGTCAAAAAACAGTCGGTAAGAACCGAGAGATGGAATGAAAACTGGTTAACGGAGCAGAGGACAGTAAACGCCGGTAATTGAGGAGTGTGTGCATGCGAGAGAACAGGAACGTCTGTGTATCCATATGTCTGCCCGTGCCAGTGTGTGTGTGTGTGTGTGTGTGTGTGTATGTGTATGTGTGTGTGTGTGTGGGTGCGTGTGTGTCTGTGTGTATGTGTGTGTGTGTGTGTCTGTGTGTGTATATGTGTGTGTTTGTGTGTGTGTATGTGTGTGTGTATGTGTGTGTGTGTGTGTGTGTGTGTGTGTGTGTGTGTGTGGGGTGCGTGTGTGTATGTGTGTGTGTTTGTGTGTGTTTATGTGTGTGTGTATGTGTGTGTGTGTGTGTGTGTGTATGTATGTGTGCACGTGCGGGCATGTGCACAAACATCCGTCCCGGTCACCCCTCTGAACCATCTTGATGAGCTGGGGCCAGCACATGTTGCACGTCGAAAATTGACAAGATGTTACTCCGGGGGTGGAGGGGGGGTGACGGGGATGGGGGTCAGTGAACACATGTGTCATCGTAAGACGGAGGGCAGGGCGGTCGCCGGGGAGGGGGCGCCAATGGCCTTCTCTCAACGCCACCTAGTATCAGCGTCTGCCTCGATAACCGTGGGATGCCATGAAAGGCGCACGAGCGCATTTGCCCCAAGAGAGAACGGGAACTCGGTGTGGGGCGAGGCGACGGGCGACGCTATGTAAACTTCACATCACGAGCACAAGAAACTCTGACTAAACTAGTAACAGTGACCAAAGAGGCAGGCAGGCACGACGAAGTGCTCAAATGTCAATGACAGTCCTTTATTCCTGTGCGCCACGATCGGCAAGAATTACGCCGCGTGTTCAATGCGACTCTTCAAAACTGGTGCGAATAAAACAAACAACGAGCAAATGCCGCAATCCGACGAAGAAAGAGAAAGATAGTGGTCGTTCACGTTGGCCGTAGAAATGATCTACGTTTTATCCGGATAAATATTTCCGTCCGGCGTCTCGGTAAATACTTCCATCGCGGCGAGAACGCAGAGGCTTTGTATTTATGTCTTCAATACAAAGACGGGGATCATCTTATTGACTTTGCTCCTTGAATTCTTAAAACGGCATTAAATCCCCGGAAAACATATTATACGTCGAATTACAGTCGAATTATCATAGCGCTCGCAGACCCCCATCTGTCCAGGAGACGGGAAAAAAATCCATGAATGATTCGGGATTGCAGAGGAGATTTGACGGTCCGTGGAGAATAAGGAATAAAACACTTTGATCGTTGAAAGGAAGCGAGATGAAACGGGGGAAGGGGGGCGTGGCATGGAATATCCGTCACCCCGAAACTTAATGAATGAGAGCCACGTGGATAAGTGGGAACCAAATGACAATCTATAGGGAATAAGTTGAGACAGGAAACTTAGTGCAAACCAGTTGTTTAATGGCGCTTGTGATGCATGGGTTAACTGGCTCTGGTGAGCCCTGACAGAGTCCTGGACGAGAGAGAGAGAGAGAGAGAGAGAGAGAGGAGGGAGGGAGAGGGAGAGAGAGGGATGGAGAGAGAGAGAGAGAGAGAGAGAGAGAGAGTTCAAGAGAGTGCAAGAGAGAGAGAGAGTTCAAGAGAGTGCAAGAGAGAGAGAGAGAGAGAGAGTGCAAGAGAGAGTGCGAGAGAGAGAGAGAGGGCGAGAGAGAGCAAGAGAGAGTGTGCAAGAGAGAGAGAGCGAGGGAGCGAGAGAGAGAGATAGAGTGCAAGAGAGAGAGAGAGAGAATGGTCCAATAACAGTATGTAAACTCATCAAGCGGCTACAGTGGGATGTGTACATTAACGCTCTGTCTGACAGCGACGTGTCTGTGAGCAGTAACGGCCTGTCACATCCTCCGCAAACACGCGTGACATCCTGTTTAAATGAACAGCGATACGCACATGTACGGAACCCAGACGTTTTGGGGAAACGCTTCCACGGGAGTGATCTAGACGAGGAGATTTTTTTCTGTGTGTACCAATCAGTTTCTATTTCGACACGGCCATGAAATACCCCCCTCGTTCTGCTGACAGCTACTATCAGAAAAAAATGAACAGAGTAAATTGCAACTCAAAGTTCCGGGAATAATTGAATTGGCAAAAAATGACATCTCATTCCCCTTTAATGTGAACTATGCAGATATGATGGCGCAATTTTCCCAAGGTGGGAGGGCTTGGAAATGTGTATTTTCCTTTAACCCGTTTTCCATTTCAAATTGCTTCCTCGGCGGCGGGCGAATGGCTTGCTCAACTTGATACATCGGCGTAAACGTCTGATGACGTTAGTAATGACAAAAATCGGCCTCAATTAATATGACAGAGGAAATATTTACGACTCTTTATTTTCAGCCGTCTAGTAGCGTACCGTTTACAAAAAGCGGTCGGGGGGTGGGTGAATAATTCACAGGGGAGAAGAAGGGTGCGGCGTGAACAATGTCTCACCTTTCTGGCTGTCAATAACGAAGTTGCCCTCGCCGTTGCCCATCGTGATTTTGTAGGAGATCCCGTCGCCGTCCGGGTCCTTGGCGAGAACCGTGGCGACGAGCGTGTTGGGCCCCGCGTCCTCCGAGACGAAGGTTCGGTATCTGTTGACAGAGAGGGACATCGCAAAAGTCACAGCCTCCCGTCGCGTCTCTGCGGGGACGAGCGAACGTGCGACGATGAAAATGAGCAAATAACAGCATGCTTCAGACATGTCAGATTTTAATCACTTTTCGAAAATATTTGCCAGGGGAAAAAAACAGGGTGGTGTTTGTGAAGGATATGATTGGTTCCGGTCAGAGATGTCAAACAAATTTTGCTTCGGCCGGTTGCATGTGCTCTTCGGGAAAGGTCCGGGAGGGCCCGGCTGAAGATGACTGATCGTCTGTCGTTTTCTTTGTTCTCAATGCTGTCTAAGCTTTTGCTTTGGTAAATCTGAGCTGGACTGTGTGAAGTAAAATACATTTTCCCCAGTATATTTACAGTACCAGTTGACGGTTTGACACAGCAGTTCCAGGTAACTTGTTCACAAAAGAGCAATGCACACATTCTAGTGTTTCAACGGATACCAATGTCCCCAACTGATTGGTCTAATTGGACTCCATTAGGGCTCTATGTCATTATCTTGACATGAATTGTCTTTCATCTGTTTGCAGGCATACCGATATTGAACAACAATCCTGATAAGAATTACTGAAGAAGACAGGTGTTCTAACAGGAAAAGCAACCAAAGCAATATGATAAAAATATTAACGATCGACAGATATTCAGAGAACAACAGATATTCAGAGAACAACAGAGATTCAGAGGGTTATGGAGATTCAGAAAGCAACAAGTATTCAAAAGGTGATGGTGAAACAGAAAGTAATGGAGATTCAAAGAACAGAGATTAAGAGAACTATAGTGAGTGACAGAAATTCAGAAAGGGACAGAGATGCATAGAGGGACAGAGATTAAGAGAGGGACAGAGATCAGTTGATGAGTGAGTCAGAAAAAAAAAGATATTGAATGTGAGACAGAGATTGAATGTAAAACAGAGATTGACCGCGAGACAGAGATCGAATTTGAGACAGAGATTGAACGTGAGACAGAGATGAAATGTGAGAAATAGATTGAACGTGAGACAGAGATCGAATTTGAGACAGAGATTGAACGTGAGACAGAGATCAAATTTGAGATAGAGATCGAACGTGAGACAGAGATCGAATGTGAGACAGAGATTAGGAGAGCAACTTGGATTTAGGAAGCGACATGGATGCAGAGGTGAAGAGAGGGAAGTGGTTGTACCCGGCGTCATGTCTTTTTCCCAGACAGCTGATTGATGGGTAACAGAGGCGAGCTGACAGGCGTTTCATGTCTCTGATTTATGAACTTGCTCTGTAGACACCCTATAACCCCCCGTCTGCTTCAACACCCAGCGCCACGGTAAAGCTGACACCTGCGACCTGTAATCTGTCAGCAGCCTCAAAAGGCGTCCGCTTCCCGAGAAGAGATAACACTATCGTACGAACACAAGGGCACGCACACACACACAGACACAAACACACACACACACACAAACACACACACATTTCGAAGGTCTCGATTTTTTTACGGGCTCCGTTCGCTCTAAAGACGAGAAACAAGATCCACCTGCGAGCTCCTGCCTACGCCGTCCGAAGGGTGCAAGTCAGCGACGGGGCGCTCTCTGGCGCTCGCCTGTGTCCATGGAAATGGCCCAGGGGAGTCGGGGTCAACGCGGGACCGACAGCTCCAAGTCCCGGTGGACCTATTTCACAGAAGGGGCTGGTGAGTGAGCGGAACGACGGCTAATGCACGTCAGGAGCCTGGCCGGGCAGACAGACGGACACTGGTTGAATATTCCCCTCACAGGTACCCGAACTCTCTCCCATTATCCACCCCATCCATCTCATTCAAACTCAAACTCCGACTACTGCTACATTAGAGGTCTGCCTCCCTCCGACAGCCAGCCACTCCGACCTCCGCTGAGCTGACGCTCTGTCACCCTTAACCCCTCGCTTCCCCGCCACACTGTAATGTGACATAAGCCGCGAAATAATTAGCCAATTCGTCTGGCGCGTCTATTACACGTTAACGACTGTCAAAACGAAGCGTGCTGCTTGCGAGGCCGAGGCTGGCTCGTTGTTTGCGCTCATTAGCATCTATCAGTCTCCCGTAATGTCAACAGATTGCCAGTGCTCTCCGCGAATGCATTTCCCAATATCTCTCAGCCCGTCCAACTCGCCCATCACTCAGGGTACATTCTGCCAGAAAAACTCCCCGGTGCGAATCCGCCAAGAGTGTGCTGGGCAGAGTGACACGAATGATTGCGTCTGTTCCGCTGGCGTCACGTCGGCGACGAAGGACGTCGCGGTAACTCTGACTGCGTTTATCGCACGCGGCGACTCCCCTGAATGGTATCAGAGCGTCTCAGGACTCCCGGAGAGAATAATGACGTTTTCTTGTCCATTTATTAATGGGACAATATGGTCGTTTTCAGACAGGCTTCTGCGCGGGGAGATGAGAGGTTTTTATTCAACAGTTATTGGGCAGAAAGGGGGACCAAAAAAACGAGCGAGGGAATTAAACTCGCTGATTCAACAGAGAACGTCGGAACCGATGGGCTAAAGGCAATCAAAAAGTTACTCAATTACCGGTAGACACTGCACTCCCTGGCGCGACCGAGTACAAGAATGTCTCTTTGCTTTCCGCGCTGTGTAGACGTCTGCGGCAAAGGGAAGGTGTGTTTGTGGGGGTGCGGGGGCATGGTGAATCTCCTGACAGGAAATCCATTTCTACTACGAAACCGCTAGCAGACACAAACAGCAGCCGCTCCGTCGTAACAGCGCACTCCCGTTCGCGGCCCCCCTTCACCCGTAACCCCGTTACCCTGCCCTCACCGCAGCGTTAATTTGAACCTCGACGAGCTAAACCCTGTTCAATTGGCCGGCCACACCCTTCCCACACACACACCCTTCCCACACACACACACACACACACACACACACACACACCTCCCTCTGCACTTTAAGTGATCCATACAGTCTCTCCATCTCTCCATCACTCTATCTCTCTTCTCTGTGACTCACTCAATCGCTCTCCATCTCTTCCAAAAAAATGATATTTCCTTCTTTGTAAAAAAAAACATGTAAGCTCTTTCACTCTATAAAAACAACTTGTGCATACATCAGCACAGGCACACGCGCCCAGACACACACACCACACACACACTTGCACACACTTGCACACACACACTTCCACGATGCTGGTGTTGTTCTGTCCACAACTAAAGACATGGCTGATTGAACCTGCCTCACCAATTTGCAGAACTAGCTGCCAGAAAATCGTCCAATTTAAAGAGCCACAGGCCGGAGCGACACCACGGGAAAGAAACAACGGCTAAACGCATCACAACAGATTGGCCCAGAACCACACTGTAATGCGGCATTATACAAAACAATGTGTGGATGAGCTAATATCTGGGCAGAAACATGCCCGAGAGCAGCAGGAGAGATAGAGACGGCGAAATCGCATTTGCTGTTTCTTAAAGCTCACACTAGTTCGTTTGCGTTTGTAGCAGCTACAAAAACCGCAGCCACATGGGATTGTGGGAAACCAGACGCAATGGATTGTGGGAGTATCGGTTGAGACGGGAGAAGAGTGATGGCCTCTAACTCTAATCCTCGGGAGATTGATTGCATTTAGACCTTCCCGCGGTCCTGCAGCTAACACAACTGTGTAAACCAAGAGCGCTCCAAACCGAAGACAACAATTACTAGATTCTTTGAGTCAGATGTGTTAGCGATAGCCGTTGCTAACTATCCGGGGCACGGGCACTGGGGGTGTCCATCCAGACCCCGACTGACAACAGGTCGGGGGTAACTACAAGACTGGGTGGGCGGTGAGAAGGCCAACAAAAACGGCGGCTGAAATAAAGGTTTGATAGGAAGTAAAGAAAGGCAGAACTTACACGTGCTGGGAGAAGTTGGGAGCCTCGTCGTTGACGTTGACCATGCGGACGCGTACCGTGGCCGTGCCGGTGCGAGGGAACTCCCCTTTGTCCACGGCCATCACCACGAACTCATACAAGTGGTCGGGCCTCTCGTAGTCCAGCTGGCCCGCCGGAAAGATGGTCCCATGGGGGGAGATGCTGAAGTCTGGGCTCAGGGTGTAGTAGGTCAGCTCAGCGTTCAAGTCCGAATCACAGTCACTGGCAGAAACTGGTGGGAGGGACGAGATGAAAAAGCACGCATGGTAAATAAAAAGTCGTATAACAGTTTAGACAGTTGTATAACTGTCTAAACTTGTGATTAAAAAAGGCTTACGAACAAGCTCCGTTGGCTGTCGCAGTCAACCCCTTTCCATCAGAGACCTAGGCATAGTGTTTCTCTGTTCGCCCTTACAGTTTCTGTTTTGTTTTCCGCTGAAACCCTTTTCGGTTCCAGATTCCATACACATCCATATGTGACGGTTCTGCCAGGATACAAACCATTCTATAGTAGGAACAAAAAACCAGTATACGGCTCCTCATGGGACGGCAGATTAAGCTTTTTTTGTCCGATTTCTTATTAGAGTGGTCTTGCAGCGCGGCCAGTAAATCAGGCATGTGTTCACTTATCTTGGTATTGCATCAAATTGCATGACTGGCAAAAGCAAGCCTTTCCTCACTTTTGTTACGCGTTATTATGGTGCAGTATCGGGAATACAGTCTGAGTGATTGCCTTGCTAAAACCGAGTCCTCCGTCTGGGACTGGAATAAGCAGATTTTTCCGCTAACTAGTCCGTTTCGACATGAACTTGAGCGTCCGGCCATTTTCCTCGCTCGCATTGCATCCAGTATATCCTGTAGCTCACGGTATCCCGTGGAACGGCATTATCCGAAAGTTAGTTTAGCCGATTAAAACATTGCCAATAATGCTGTCAGATTGGCCCACCGTCCCAGTTGACACATGCCCATATACCGAGCAGGACTTCATTCATTAAAAGTCGATATTCATTTCCTAAGTATGCCCTCGCCGACTGAGCAATGATAGTCATTTGAATACCCATCGATACTGAGCCGGCGAGGCCTGAACACATTATTGGGCTGGCTGCCACGACAAGACAACATCCCACTCTTGGCCTGAGCCCCAGAACTTTGGTAGTGATGTCCTTGGCGAAATGATTTGGAGAATCTAATGAAACCATCTCCCATCTGGTATCTTAGCCTTCACCAGAGCACAAAGCGGCAGTAAACATAGATTAATAAATGATGTTGTGTGTCGCCGTTCACTATGTCACTGCTTCTACTTCGAAACCACTCTAAACGACTAAATCCGTGTACATCTAATCCCTCAGATCCACCCCAGAGGCTGTTGTTCTGGTCCTTCCGGACTCATACATTTCCTACCAACTCTCTCCGTGCCATGATCACAACCTGCTTTGCGGACATCGATAATCCACGAGACAAGTGCCTAATCTCGACCTCTTTAACCCAACGCATGAAGCAAAACGAACACGCCACGCTCTTTCCCCAACAGCTCCTGGACATCCCCTTAGACGTGACTCACGGGTGGTGTTCGCACGGTCACGCGAAAGCCCCCGTACGCCCCGCCGTCCCTGGCTCTCGATAAGAGCCGAGCCCCGCTGCAAAGTCCTGTCATGTTTTAGATTTACAGGGATAATTGCGGTGTAACCCGTGTCCGCCGGTGAAAAGGTGCCAGAGCACCTGTTGAGCACATCACACCGACGCGTACCACACACACCTGGCTCAGCGTGGCCTCACAGCATTTAAATCTTTGAGATTAAAGTCTGCCAGGAATAGTGACAGCTCATCAACACCAGGGGGGGAGGGGGGAGGGGCTCATCATGTGCAAATCGGCTACAGGGAGAGACTCCCGGTAAACCGAAAGAAAGCTGCCGTTAGTCGTTTTTTTAAGACACATCCGCATCCGTTTTCGATCAATCGATCGCATTTATTTCATAAGGAGACTGGTTACAACGCCGTTGTCACGACTTGCTTTTGCAAACACCCAGCCCGTTTTGTGGGTTTCAATGTGTAGCCTGTCCTCACCTCGTTTGCAAAAAGCGGTATTCGGTAGCCCAGTAGACGACCGACCTTTCAACAAAATAGGTACCTGTGTATTGCTTTGATCGTCTACATTATGATTCATGGATTCATCGTGTCATGATACCGCCTTTGTAAGAACTGTAAGATCTGTAAATTGACTAGAAACCTGAATGTTAAATGTCTATCCAAAATCGGATGTATAAAATGCAGTTTGTTCGGCTAGGAGGAAAATTGCTTTAGACTGGTCACTGAAACCAAGGATAAGAAAGGACCATGGTCTGCAGGCCTTGTTCCTAGACATGATTGCGGCCACGACAGAACTGTGCCCAACCACAAACAATTCCATCCATGGCACAGCTATGGATAACTCCAAGGTGAAGTTGGTTTTCTCTTTATTCGTCCTTCTCTCCGATGCGGAACACTAGCAAGTGGTAGCTCAGATCAGGAGGTCTGTTAACATTAATCAAGAACTATGGTTGCCAAAACCGTATAGCATTGTATCCTATTATCATATTTGTGTCACTACTTGTTTTATATCTCATGCGGACAACATCATATTTCGGGAACTGACAAATGTGTTTTCACAAAAATCTAGCAGCGGTCTAGAAATTAAAATACAGGGATGATTTATTTGTGCATGGCTCATTTTGGAATGTCATCAATAGGCAGTAGATAGGTTTGTAATGGGCTACAGTCCTAGATAAGAGCAAGGGAGATTTTTGTAACCCCTGGTAGTCATTTGTAGCCCGGGTAAGTAGTCGGATGGGAGATCGCTGTAACCCCCGTTGTGGGGAAAATCTTTCCTCTAGAGTGCTACGGAATAGTATTGACTTTATGTGACTATTCTGCCATGAATAAGTGGAGCCCTATTTGTCCCAGGGACAGCCCATTGTCCGTGGACGTGAGGGGGGCATTAAAGCGGGGAGTGTTGGAGGGAGGTGGGCGGGCGGAGGTGTGCGGGGTTGTGTGAGGCCTCTCTGTCGGAGAGATTGCACGGGGATGGATCCACTCACCCTGTAGCAGAGACGTTGCCGTGGTTACCGTCTCCGGAACACCGTCTTTGCTGTAAATTGACTGCAGAAACTCGGGAACACAGTCGTTCTCGTCGGTGATAATCACACGCACCTGTTTTCATCCGGGAAAGAGAGAGGGAGCACAAGGGAGAACCCGGAAAAAAAGCAAAGAGACGTGAGCATGGGAGCGAAATGTAAAAAAAAGCTAATTTGATCGTTATCCCCGGGCACATGATGGATTCATCGTTAAACCTAATTACGTGTTATACAATGAATTGATTTGGCAACATTGTTGACCCTTCAGTCGCTCAGCTAATGAAGTCCGCTTCGTCTAAGAAAGTGAGCGACGACCAGAAAAGCTGTGGGAAGTGGCCCCTGGGAGAGGTACGGTTGAAGGTATCTGGTAACCCAATTAAGGCCACGGGGGTTGAGGTTGCGGCGTGGTCGCGGAAGGAAAGCCATTCATAGCCGGGCTTCTGAAAGAGTCTGATTGTGGCCCATCTGGGGAGGTGGCGCAGGAGAATGCAGGGGTTTTCCCACCAGTAATCGCCGCTAGTGTTTTATTACAGGAGAGGAAAAGCTGCTTTCTCCAGATTGCCCTTTCGCTGTTAGTTCAGAGCCAAACTCTCTCGCACCCGAAGCCTCTCCCGGGAGGGTTGATAGGGTCAGGAAAAAACAAGACGCTTGTTACTTTTCCTCTCCCGCTCTGCTCCTCCGCTGAATTTGCGCTCTCGTATTTAGACGAAGGTCGAGGCAACAGGGGATTACAACGTCCTCTCTGTAATTCACACTGACGCGGAAACCGCACGTATTTTGTTTTTTTAGCAATAAACCACAAAACATAATCCCCTAAATCCACACCTTTTCCTCCCTCATTACGCCGCGTAGCGAGCGCTTAGCGGTTTCGCTCAAAGATGCGCGTTCAAAAGCGCCTGTTCTTCGTTATCAGCCTCAAGCAGCGGTTAAATCCCCGTCCGGGCTCAGGGAGACGCCACAGCGTTCACACGGTGGATTGGACTGCATACCCGGTCCCGTTTACAGCCTGCCCGGTCGCCAGACGGCAACTGACACCCGGGGACCTGTAGCGAGGCCACTTTCAATCCACTGAGAGGGTCACAAAATCGATATCGGGCGGCAGACACAATAGAAACATGCAGTCAGCGTCGCCTCAGCTACCCCCATGTGACCGCTAAGAGAAAACCCTGTACATAAAATAGGCAGTAGCTCCGGGCTAATATGGCATCGGAAGGCCCGGAGCACCGCTCTGTTCATTACCTCAGTTGCCCCGGCAACATTAACAGCAGTTCCCCTCGAGTCCCCGAACTGCGACGAGGCCGACTTAACCAATCGATTAATCAGCGTAATTCTGTGACTCGGTTTGACTCGAGAAGGACAAGAAATTGAGCTCACGTGGAGCTCCCTAAACAAGCTTTGCTCGCGGTGAGCTGAATGCATAAACGCCCGGGAACACAGCGGAACTACTAATTCACTATGTTTGCCTACACTCTGAAACCGCGGTAACAAGACCCTGGAAGTACAAGGCCTCTGCGCGGGGAGTACTCGAGAAGATAAGATCGTAGA
The DNA here is from genome assembly GCA_029465975.1 of Dallia pectoralis. Lineage (NCBI taxonomy): Eukaryota > Metazoa > Chordata > Actinopteri > Esociformes > Umbridae > Dallia > Dallia pectoralis. The sequence continues at coordinate 3,798,581 of CM055762.1, read as the reverse complement.
CTCCGTGGTAAAAACGCGCCCGAGCGGGTGAGTCGGGTGCAGTCAGTTCATGTCAGAATTGAGCGGCACTGACACTTAAAAAAGCTTATGAACCGTGGCTGTAAAGAGACAAGATGAGTGTGTATTATCCGCAAACAACCGGACGGATCGGCAGAAGGAACAAGGCCAAAGAGCGGGTCATTCTATCTATTTGATGGGAAAGTAACTTCACAGTAAAGTTGTGCTATTAGGTCACCAACTTTTCCAAACAAGTCAGACGTTATAACAGGATCAAATACTCCATTGCTCAGACTTGTAACGCTGCCAACATGCCATGAGGACTTGTACTGGGTGCCTCCCTTCCTCCCTCTCTCCCCGCGGGCTGTTGGGTTGCCCTTCGTCTTCATCGCTCCCTGTGTTTATGCTTAGCATAGTGCTTAGTAACCGTCCCTGCTTATTGTACTTTAAACCATATTCCTTGTATATTGTAAACCATTAATAATGTGAAGTACATGTATCTGTCTGTATAATAAAAACCCCAGAACAATTCTGGCCATCAAACTATTGATTTAGAATGCCCTCTGAACGGAGAGTATTAAGACACCGAAGAATATTTTCTTTAAAGAATTAGGACATTTAAATATAGATTCTAAGCATCTATTTCAGAGCAGTAATGTTCATATTAGTTTTAACATTTAGTAATGTTTACACTTTTCATACAAACAGACATGTAGTAATACTTTAACGAGTGGTGAGTAATGTTTCCACGCGGGGCTGTTAGTGGGGTGCACGCCTTTAGTAATACGTATAATCATGATTGTACAACAAAACCTATTTCAGTCATGTGTTTGGTTCTGAAGATTGCTGTACTTTAAATTATGTTTTAAATCATTGTCATTAAGATAACTAAAAGTTATGGTGTTACAAACACACAGAACAAATGAAAAACAAGTGTTAAGCCAATTGTCTCGATACTTCTGAAAACCATTAAGGTTGGGTACTATGTATAAAAAGCATTGTCATTTATATACCGCCTATGTACACAAACACAACAAAGTACACCGGTAACAGTACACACCAACAAGTGCAGCTTGGGAAATTACAATATTGTTCTTTAAGTAAATTTTTTCATTAACTCAATTAAATATATGACACCTTAATACATTGTGGATTCATTACACAAAGTTACATATTTCCAGCCTTTTTTGTTTTAATCTTGATGAATACATTTTACGGCTCATGGAAATCTAAACTCCAGTATCTCAAAATATTAGAGTGATAAAAAATATATAATACAGACTTACTTTACTTTGCAATGGTTTCCTGAACCTTTAATCTCTCAGTCTGTTTCAGCACATAAACACACTCATGGGGAAGACAGCTGACATGACAGTTGTCCAGAAGACAGTAAATGAACTAATCACTGATTATAAACTTCAGATGATTATGTGTAAAACCTGGCTGTAGTCTGATGAATTTACAGCATTAAATGAGGCCTCTCCTCCAAGTTATACTAGTGATCAAATTCTCGTGCATCCTGTAAAACCGGGGGGTGGTTGCTAATATTTATGCTGCACAATAAACATTTTCACGAGCAAACCTGGATAATAAATCGTTTTTGATAGCTACGAGTCTATTCACATTTTTGGTGAGTTCATCTTCCATGCCTTTGTTACCTCAAGATTAGATTACTGCAATGCTCTATTCTCCGGTAATCCTGATTAATCAATTAATAAACTCAAAATAGTGCACACATGTCTGGTTGAATTATAACTACAACCAAAACAATTGACCACATTTACGGTGTTAGCGGCTTTACATTGGCTGCCTGGTGAGGCTAGGACAGACTTTAAAGTATTAATGTTAACGTATAAAACATTACATGAACTTGTTCCTACCTACCTCGCTGAATTGGACCAGCATTACATAATAATAATTCATATAGCGCTTTTTTCCTGGGAACTCAAAGCGCTTTACATGGAAGGGGGAATCTCCTCAACCACCACCAATGTGCAGCATCCACCTGGATGACGCGACAGCAGCCATATTGCGCCAGAACGCACCCCAGCTTACTGGTGGAGAGGAGACGGTGATGATTAAGCCAATTAATATACATATATGGGGATGATTAGGTGGCCATTATTAGGACAGAGGACATACTTAAGTGTAACCTATGATCAAAAGATGCTGGCCTTCAAATTACCAATACCAAGAATGTCTAAACACAAAGCCAAAGGTTGAGCGTTCTCCTACAGAGTTCCTATATTATGGAATGAGCTGCAAATCAGGGTTAGAAATGCAGCTCAGTACACACTTGTAAGTCTCTTTTAAAAATGCATCTATTCGGACACGGTCTAGTTAAGTGTGGTCTGGCCCAGAGTACAAAAGCGATCGGAAGGCTCAGACTTTACATTCAGCCCTGCTGTCTGTGCCGCGTGGGCTCTTATCTTCCCTGGGATGTCCTCTCACCAATTGTTTCTCGGGGGTTGGAGTACCTGGCTCGCAGTTGTTCTCCATTGCCTCCCACGTCAATTTCAATAACTCTGTGAGTAAAACTAAACCTTCCCAGAGTGGTTGGCTGTTTTCCAGCTCGCTGGGCCTTGTCCGGGGCTCATCCGTTCAGGGCCACAGTTTCACTGGACACCCATGTCTCAGTCTAAGGATTTTTGCTAGGGACATAGGGACTATGGGACGTAGGGAACTATGGGACGTAGGGAACTATGGGACGTAGGGAACTATGGGACGTAGGGACGTAGGGAACTATGGGGCGTAGGGAACTATGGGACGTAGGAACTATGGGACGTAGGAACTATGGGGCGTAGGGACTATGGGACGTAGGGAGCATTATTCTGTGACTTGGGTAAACTTCAGATGGACTTGTTTACATCATTGGGTCACTAGGGGCCACATTTCTAAAGATTGTATAGACTCAAAAAAGACCTTTCCCACTTTCTAGGCGAACTTTGGGATTGTACAGAACAGACACAGGCGAAATGAGAAACAACGACTCCGATGGCAGAGTGTAAAACATGTAGAAAGCTTTGAATTATTTGATTACATTGCGATGCACAATGGCGCACAGTGACTGTTTGAAGATTTGGCCAACAGAAGAATTAGGAGAGGGGACATTTTCAGAGGCCAGCAATATTTAATGACCCAATGATGATGAGGGGCTTTAGAGCCGGTTCTGATTAACAAGAGACGTTCCTTGATTCTCTGTGCTGTTATGGGTCCAGCTTGACAGGAACCAAGCCGTGTCTGTCCCATTTCAAGTCCTGACAACCCTACGATTTCTGGAAACAGGGAATTCACTGACAGGTCAGGGATATCTCACCCAATCATTATCCACTTAATGCCAGACATTTTAGGAGACATAACTGGATTAACGCACCTCAACATAAAGTTTACAGTGTGTTAACAGGCAAATAAAAAAGTGACATTCGCAGCAATGTCTGGTTCCCTAAATGAAATCGGTGCTATTGACTGCAATCATGTTGCTACCAGGGCAACGAGTGAGAATGAATTAGCTTTCATTAATCATAAAAGCATTATTATTCCATTAATGTCCAGCTTATATGTGATGCGGACATGGTACTGACTAATGCGGTGACTCGGCCTGTTGGGTCAACCCCTGAATCACACGTACGGAGAAACAACAGTGTTGGCTCCAGACCTGAGGCTGGAACTGTGTGTCATGAACGGCTTCGAGGTACGGATGAGTAATGTGGAGATTCGAAATCAATGGCAATTTCTCTCCACCGCGGTGCCCAGCCCATTCACTAACCTTGCAGATGACAGTGGAAACCTCCTCGAGGGATGGCTGCTCACTCCATAAGCCAACCCGCGGAGCGCAGAGAGGAAGCACAATGTGCCTGGCACGCGCTGTTCTGGAGCGCACCATTGGGCTTCTGAAGGGCAGATGGCGCTGCCTCGATTCCTTAGGCGGAAACCTTTTAGACAAGCCTCAAAAGGTCCGGGGCCGTTGTGAGGGTGTGTAGCTGTGCTACATAATGTGGCCCGGCTAGAGAATGTGTCTTTATCCGCTGACGCTAACGGTTGTGTTGGCCCCGACCCCAATCCCCGGGCGTTTGAACCATAAGCAGCTGCCGTGCGCCAGCGCGTGGATGTGAAGCATCGCTTTTCAGAACACATGGTGAAGTAACAAACAACACTATTTACTGGGAAATTCTTCCAATGCACTGCCCATGTCACACGGAACATTCCTCTGCAATCTTATTCATGGCGTCGATGGTGTCTCTTCGCGATTGCCAGACTGCGCCTTCGAGGACCCGGACGATCGTAAGGCACCAGGTGAAGTGGAGACGCCGAGGACTGACCCACCACAGACCCTGGACACTAGAACGGTGTCTAAAAACAATAGAAAATGACTAAATTGTTCGTGCACATAAATGGTCAATCAATGCATCAGCTTTACTCTTTTCAAACGAGGGACTAAGCGAGGGATCAAATACCAGGATCATCCGTTGCGTCTTGCTTGTGCGTGTGTCCCCATCCACCTCTTCCACTGCTGAGGAGGGATTCCCTCATAATATCGGCTCGGTCTCGGTTGAGCTCCGGAGTACCCGTTCCCTCGCCCGCGCCACAAATGCTTTGACCTCCACTTTTATGTCGGATCGTTTCTTTTCGATTCCTAAGTTGGTCTGACCTTCTGAGTCACATGCGGCCACTAGAACACCTTTTTGGCATTTGTGATGCTTACACCCTGTCCACCAAATGAAATGTGTTTGTTGTTTCAACCTCCCCTGCACGAACTTTCCTTTCACTCTGGGCGAATTGTCTTCACCTAGCCTTACTTTCAGGATTTGGATTCGTTGTCGGTATGTAGTCGGTATAGATGAATATCCATTAGGGGAGTTTTACTGACTATTGCCAAGCAATTATGGGTTGTAACAGGGTGGGACAAGAAGCTCGGTCACGTGTGCCAACAATCGAGTTGATTGTAATTTATATCGAGAACTTGGCATGTGCTGTGTGCTTTGCCCGAATGCCACTTTTTTACATGACTCCTCCGCACAGAAACCAGGCCACAGTTCTGTAAATCTACGATTACACGTCACCTTAATGCCAGTCGTCAATTCAAAATGGCTGCCAGAAAAATAACTTTAAGAGTAACCAACAATTGGAATTCGCAACGGAGGATTTAAAAAGAACAAGACTGACAGAATAATTGGCAAAACACATTCATGATATTTAACAACACACATTTTCTTAAACAAATCCAATCTAGTAGTGTTTTGCACCTGCTACTGAGACGGCCGTTCCAGTTTCTAAATATTCGGTAGTGTTAATAATCAATTCTCTCATGCCCAATGGTGACTCTCAATTCAGCCTGCAATGGAAGGTGTGCTTCGAGTTCTCGGATAGCCTCACGCTGGCCGGACTCCGATAGGATTTGCACATCCTCTGCGTGGCCCCATTGAATGTTGCTCAATGCACTTTTGTGAGCCGACCAGCTGTGAGAGGACTTCCCGCTTGCTCAGCAAAAAATGTCAAGAAGGTCGGTTCCGCGTACAGTTATAAGGTGACCTGCTGCGGACTGTGTGTTTCCTTAACTTTTGTTACACAAACTCCAAAATAGAAAACGAGGAAAACTCGCCGTCCACAGCGGGTCATCTTATAATTGTACGTTGAACCAACCTCAATCCCATTTTTTGCTGAGCAAGCTGGAAATCCTGCCTTGAAAAATGCCTCGTGCTTCCGGGGGCTAAGAGACAGACTGGCAGTGTCCATTTTTACATGAGAGCCAGAGTGCTCTGCACTCTAAAGAGCCCACAGATCAGAACTGGAAGGAAGATCCGCTAACACCTCCCAACACCACACCACACCCGTAACACATACCACAACTGCTGTACCGTCAGAACATCCCAAAGCACACAACACTTCCGTAAAAAAGCCCAGTAATTAGAGCTCTTCACTTCAAGCTCCCTAAGGAGGTGTGAGCCAGCAAGAGAGGAGAGAGAGGAGAGAGGAGAGAGAGAGAGGTGGTGCTGTGCCTGGCAGTGCAGTGATGAAACAGAGGGCTGAATCGGACGCGAGAGCCAGTCAGCTCTGATAAGACTCAGAACCCTGCAGCTGGGAGTGGAGTGGAGGAGCTGGGAGTGAAGGAGCTGGGAGTGGAAGAGCTGGGCGGGCAGGTCGCTGCCTGGTTAGGTAACTAATGGTGCTACAAAGTCTTCGCTCCAGTTGAAAAAGTGGGTGGACATTGCCTTCAAATGAACAAAGCTGAAAATGCAAAAGCCTTTCAGGTTTCAGACGCTTTCCTGTGGAATTGTTGACAACTGACTAATTAGGGTTATATGTTTGATGCGGTGAAACGATAAAGCTGCACACTGCAGAGTAGAGAGGAGGGCATCGGGGTCAAGCAGGGCAGGATTGCAGGATGGGCCCCGTGGACACTGGGAGCCCTCGGTCTTGCTCACAAAACCTTGAGACACACACACTCAGAGTTTGTTCTGCATTTTGTTTGGCTGTGTGCTCCAGTTACGTGCCCGAGGACAGGGAAGGCCGGCAGATAGCTGATGATGTCTGTCTTTCTGCTGACGGTAACTAAGGGTGATGCTCGAGTGGAGGCGGAGCCCCACGAGTCACTGGGGGCCAATCTCTTCTCCCCTACACAGGTCTTCTATCCATATCGAATTAGCAGTGGAGGCTGTCTCCAAAACTGAAACATCGAATTAGTCCAGCCAACATTATAGCCCACGTCCCCATTCATGAAATTAATTTTATAATAAATAATTAAACATTATGACTTCTTAAAAACATGGTCACTCATTGTTATTTTTTTGTAACAACTGAATGCAAACTGCCAAACAAATTACTAGTTTTGAGCTTAGACGAGAGAATTGGCAACTTTTATGTATTGATCGAGTGTAACAGGAGTGCAGTTAAATGTTTTTTTATTTTTATTTAAATGGTTATGACCAGCCCAAATCAGTACTGTTAGACTCTCAAAATAAGTAGTCGCAAAAAATGGTTGTGTAACATCATGAAATGAAGATTGATTTCATTACAACTTTATGCCCATGGTCAAACAAAATGTGAAAAATATTGTGCAAATATTTGTACATTAATTAGAAATATTAAAAAGGAAATAATTATTTGCATAATTAATTCACCACTTTTGCTTTATCGCACCTGAATGAGCTGTGGTGCAGCCAATTGTGTAAAATAATTAGTTCAGTGGAGCCCACCTCACAGTGTTTCACATTAATTCAGGTTAAATACACCTGACTGGGAAATCCAGAGCTGCTTGGTATAACTCAACTAACTAGGAAGATGTAAAGCAAATGAAAAAACTAATAATAAAAATTAATATACCATGATGATGAGGAAATGGAAGTAATATGACACAACAGTAAATCTGCCTAGAAAAAAGTCATCATCAAAAACGATGTATGCAGACAATGAGGAAACTAGTCAGCTCTATGGCAACTCTAATAGGGTTACGGTCTTCCACGTCTGAGCATACTGGAACAATAGCCCAGAACAATACTAGAACAATACTGGAACAATAGCCCAGAACAATACTGGAACAATAGCCCAGAACAATGCTGGAACAATAGGCCAGAACAATACTGGAACAATAGGCCAGAACAATACTGGAACAATAGCCCAGAACAATACTGGAACAATAGCCCAGAACAATACTGGAACAATAGCCCAGAACAATACTGGAACAATAGCCCAGAACAATACTGGAACAATAGCCCAGAACAATACTGGAACAATAGCCCAGAACAATACTGGAACAATAGCCCAGAACAATACTGGAACAATAGCCCAGAACAATACTGGAACAATAGCCCAGAACAATACTGGAACAATAGCCCAGAACAATACTGGAACAATAGCCCAGAACAATACTGGAACAATAGCCTAGAACAATACTGGAACAATAGCCCAGAACAATACTAGAACAATAGCCCAGAACAATACTGGAACAATAGCCCAGAATAATACTGGAACAATAGCCCAGAACAATACTAGAACAATGGCCCAGAACAATACTGGAACAATAGCCCAGAACCGCAGTGAAAAAGAAAACAACTCACATCACCACTCAGCTATCGTTTACTAGAAGGCATGTAGGAGACTGAGACCATATCATCTCAGAAAACTAAAACACGGCCGACATCATCTTGAGAACAACATATTCATCATGAAGAAGAATGATGGAACCATCATGCTGAGGGGATGCTTCTCTACATCAGGACCTAGGTACCATGTGAAGATTATAGTTTGGTTCCTCACTAGGGTTCTTCCTCGGTTTCGACCCTACTCTGAACAAGCACTTTAACTGCTGATGTAAAAGTACATTATAAAATGCATTTTACGGATTGATTGATTAAAGATAGAAGGCAACATGGATTTAGCAAAGTAAAGAGAATCTATCTTGCTATATGTCGATTAACCATATTTATTTAATTCTCACTGTGGTGTGTTGCAACGGCACCTCATCTAAAATATACTGTATGTCCCGTTTTTCCATATTGATATGAAATACAACAACTGATGTACTGTCTTATTTCTGGGAGGCATAGATTCAACAAGGTGCTGCAAACTTGTTTTCTGGAAAAATGCTGATCCATATTGACATTACAGCCTCTTGCAGTTGCTGCAGGTTTGTTGGCTGCACATCTATGATGCAAATCTCTTGTTCCACCACAGATTGAGATCTGGTGACCGTGGAGGCCAGAGTACAGAGACCTGTCATTGTCACGTTCAGGAAACCAGTCTGAGATGTTGTGTGCTTATGGGCGTGGTGGGTTATCCTGCTCCAAGTAGCCGTTTGATGACGGGTACACATAAAGGCGTAGAAATGGTCGACAGCGATACTCAGGTCGGAGGTGGCGTTTAAACAATGCTCAATTGGTACTCAAGGGCCGAAAGTGTGCCAAGAAAACATCCCTCGGATCATTACACCACCAGAGCCAGGCTGAACTGTCAGGACCAGACCATATGTTGTTTATGTAAAATTACGGACCTACCATCTGAATGTCGCAGCAGAAATCAGAAATCCTCAGCTCACCAGAACGGCACTTGGTATGGTATTCTGCTGCTGTAGGCCACATGCTTTAAAGTTTGACGTGCTGTGTGTTCAGAGATGCTCTTGGGTGTTACAAGCGCTGGTTTGACTTTCTGTTGCCTTTCTATCAACTCGAACCAGTCTGGACATTCTCCTTAGGCATTTTAGCCTAGAGACCTGCCGCTCACTGGATATTTTCCCTCTTTTAGAATCATTCTATTTTAAACCCTACTATTCTCTGACTATTTCTCTGTAAAGGTGTACCTAATGAGGTAACACACATTTATTTTCTGAGGGGGGATTTTCTTGTTTTCTTTATTTGACGGTGGGGGAGGGAAGCAGGGAAATGTTTCGCTGGAAGAGCAATGGGCCAAATTCGAACCCATACTGCAGCAGTACATGGGCACACATCCAAATTTCCACGACAATGGCTTCAACCGCTCACCCAGCCATCAGAACCACATAAATAACACACTTTTAGAATGCAACACAATTGTGTACAACCTCTACCTAACGTTGAATAGAACGAACCATGTCTACACTTAATAATAAACGTTACACTGAATTAAGGTCAAGGTTGAAAGGAATAGACAAAGAGAAAGGATTCAAAGGCCAACCGGTGCCATTGGGTCCTACCTCGGCCGCGCTGCTCAAACGCTCCTGGTCCTCGCTGGCTCTAACCATGAGCAGGAAGCTATGCTGGTCAGTCTCAAAGTCTATGGTCCTGGTCAGACTGATCTCCCCCGTGTCTCTCTGAATGCTGAACAGACTGCTGGGATTGATGAGCAGACTGTAGACGACTAGCCGCTTCTGGAAGGACACGGCTGGAGTTGTCAGGAAGCTGCGGGAGCGAGGGAAGGGGATGGGAATTACAGATTTATTTATCGGGACACCAATTAGCGGCCTCCCATCCAACAGAACATACACGGTGTCATGATTCGGGAACATGAATAGACCCGACTGCTAGACAGACAGTGTTATTCAGTGACAATTCGCTGACAACACCTAGGGGCTTGTGTATGTTTAACTAGATAACTACCAAGCTAGGGAGAAAGACAGAGAGGGAATGAGAAAGGAGGAGGGAGAGAAATAGGGTAAGAGGGAGGGAGAAACGTGTACACAGAGAGAAAAAGAGAGTGAATTATTAAAACGTTTAACAAGGCAAATGGAAAGAAAAGGTAAAATAAATAACGAAACAAATGTTTACTTTTTTGTTGTCGTATCAACCCCAGCAGTGTTAATAATTTCTACGCTTTTACACACGTCTCCTTGTTAAGAGCTTGGCAAGAATGATCTCTACAGAAGTTACTCATACAATTGATGGCTGGGTGGAGATGGTTCCTATTAATATCAACAGAAAAGCGTCCGGCGCTAATGGATGACCCAGACAGTCACGGTCACATCACTGACACACTTCACAGACCACGGCAGTACCGGAGCCCCAAGGCATCGTGGGAAACGGGAGTGAACTGTAGTGTTTGTGGCAGTGTGAAGGGTACCAACGCTGGTGGTACGCGTGTAACACACGTTTAACATAATCAGAAGCCGATACAAATATTCTAATGAGCCGTATATATGTATCGTTCATCTGAGCCTAGAAAACAGGGGCGATGACCGGGAGGGAAGACAGCCACACGTAAACCCGCGTGTGTGTGTGTTGTGTGTGTCCGCCTTTATGTGTATTTGTCGCTAACAATCGCAGGTCAAATTTTAAATAATGATCCATGCGTGATTCGTGCGAGCTTGCGGCTCGATGCATAATGTTTCACGGATGAAAAAGTGTGCGCTACAGCGCCGGGCCAATCTGACGATGTGTGCAAATCGCTGGCAATCAGTGTCATGTTTATGTATTAGGAATATCTGCTGGTGCCAGTGAATGATTTTCCGCATGTGTAAATGTTAATGCTATGTATTCCGACTTCTTTGTTCTTTGGAAACGCATCGCCCCCCTACCCCCCCAAGCAGTCGGGTATGTCGGGGTGGGTTTCTGTGTACCGGGAGTGTTTCTGTTTTACTATCGTAGTTAAGACCTCGGGGAAAACAGAAACGGTTTGTCAGGACATCATTTTAACGAAGCCTTCACTGACTTGTGGTGAGTTGAGAGTTAGAATTAGTCTTAAAATGAGTGCTAGGTTTAAGTTAGAGCTTTAAGGGTTAGTTTAGGAATTAGGGCTAGGTCAAGGTTAGGCATACGAGTTAGATGATTGAGTTAAAGTTCAGGTTAAATTGTTACTTCCACCAGAACTGAATGAACGTTACTCATCACGGTAGTATAACCTGTCATGCTCTGGTGTGTGCTAGCGGTACTGACGGCTGTGTTACTCATCACGGTAGTACAACCTGTCAGGCTCTGGTGTGTGCTAGCGGTACTGACGGCTGTGTTACTCATCACGGTAGTACAACCTGTCAGGCTCTGGTGTGTGCTAGCGGTACTGACGGCTGTGTTACTCATCACGGTAGTACAACCTGTCAGGCTCTGGTTTGTGCTAGTGGTACTCACGGCTGTCCCTCCGGAATGTTCTCCGGCACCGAGATGGTGAAGGACGCGTTGGAGAACTGAGGTGCTCTGGCTCCCGCTACCACGGACACGGCTGCCGGGTTACTCCGACTCCCCAGGCGGTCAGCGGCCAGCACGGTCAGCAGGTACTCCCGTTCCCGCTGCAGGGGCAGGCCTGTGGTCCGCACGTGACCGCTCTTCCTGTCCACCTCGAAACGGCCGTCACCCCCTGCGGTCAGGATACACCAGAGGAGCTGAGTTACTTATGCATTTGTTAAAACAAACTCCTGTATGTATTCTGAAGGTATTTTCTGAGATATGGAGGATAACGCAGGGTGAGAAGATAGAGGCTGTGTCAAAGGACTGCTAGTTGGATTTGTATCCATGCCAACAGCAGATAGTGTTGCCGACGGCTACTTCGTTACCCTTAAACCGGGACAAGACTCTATTTCTCATTCGCGGAAAAGATTTGTAATGTCCCACACTTAAGGTTATTTCTTTTAAGAGGTTAATTTTTTATATGTTTTTGCTCTCACTGCATTCATTAAGGACAGGCTAAACGATGAGAACCTTTTAAAATACATGTGAAAGTGCAGACGGAATCTAATATATTAGTGTAATTGACACATATCGATTCACCTTTGCAATTCCACCCACGCGCAATTTGTTTCCGCCAAACGCGTGTAACCGTCTGCAACAATTGACTTACGATAAGACAAACGCCTATTTATGTGATGACCAACCGGAATAACACAGAATAAAACCCATATATTATCCAGCAGTTTCACTGCGAACACTTAACAGAATTGTGCCCAAATCCCAGACAGGAAACACCTACCGTCAGACAGGAAGTACTCCACTTCCCCGTTGTTGCCGTCGTCCTCGTCCCAAGCTTGGAGTTTGTAGACGAGTGACCCGGCCGGGGCGTCGGGTGACACCACGGCCAAGTACGGGGAGGGCGTCATGGTCCACTCCGGAACGTTGTCGTTCACATCGGTCACGGTCAGTTCTAACCGCACCAGGTACCAGTCAGGGCCTGAACAGGAGAGTCAGAGAGCAGGGTGGTCCTTTTAATCAACCAGGACTGTCCGTACATGATAAGTCTCCACGCGTACGTTATCGTAAACAGACTTGTCAGCCTAATAAACTAAGTTGTCAACATATTCTTAGTCTAAATTATTATCTAAAGTATTTCTTTAAAAACGTCGTTATTTTTGCTTTGTAATTTCAGATAAAATTTAATTAACTAACCACGAGGCCCGTGAATGTCACGACCGCTGTAAGGTGTAGTGTAGGAAGCCATGTGCAGAGTCGTAGATGATCCGTTTAAAGACAAGGTTTATTTCTTCAAACATAAAACAAACCGAAAACGGCGACAAAAGGCTAAATGGCTAAACTGAAATGAAAGTGCGCATATGTAGCGTCTTATAAATATACAGTTCCCAAAACCAATACAACCTATTTACAAACAAACACTCACCTCTATCATACTGTGACATGTAACAATGAAGAGCAAAGAGTGACATCTAGCAATCCCCTTTATAGCCCAGTGATTGCAAAACCCCAACAGCTGTAACCAACATAAACCAGGAAGTGGGCACCCGAAACCAGACAGTGCAGTACCCTAACTCACCACTCGTGACAGTACCCCCCCCTTAAGGCTAGCTCCCAGATAGCCAACAACAACCAACATCAACAACATACAAAAAAAAAACAAGGGAGCAACAGGCAAGGACCCACTGTCATACCCAAAGGGTTAGTCCAAGACAGCAGGTCCAGCCCTTAAAGGGCCTTGGTGGCCCGATCGCCGTCTTGTGCGGCAAGGCTTCCCGCCATCTTGTGGGACGTGGCGGCGGCCATCGACGTGGGCGTGGCGGCGGCCATCGACGTGGGCGTGGCGCGGCCATCGACGTGGCGTGGCGGCGGCCATCGACGTGGGCGTGGCGGCGGCCATCGGCGTGGGCGTGGCGGCGGCCATCGACGTGGGCGTGGCGCGGCCATCGACGTGGGCGTGGCGGCGGCCATCGACGTGGCGTGGCGGCGGCCATCGGCGTGGGCGGTGACGCTCTGGGAGCTCTGGCGGGCGGTGACGCTCTGGGAGCTCTGGCGGGCGGTGACGCTCTGGGAGCTCTGGCGGGCGGTGACGCTCTGGGAGCTCTGGCGGGCGGTGACGCTCTGGGAGCTCTGTCGGGCGGTGACGCTCTGGGAGCTCTGTCGGGCGGTGACGCTCTGGGAGCTCTGTCGGGCGGTGACGCTCTGGGAGCTCTGTCGGGCGGTGACGCTCTGGGAGCTCTGTCGGGCGGTGACGCTCTGGGAGCTCTGTCGGGCGGTGACGCTCTGGGAGCTCTGGCAGGCAAGGACGTTCTGGGAGCTCTGGCAGGCAAGGACGCTCTGGGAGCTCTGGCAGGCAAGGACGCTCTGGGAGCTCTGGCAGGCAAGGACGCTCTGGGAGCTCTGGCAGGCAAGGACGCTCTGGGAGCTCTGGCAGGCAAGGACGCTCTGGGAGCTCTGGCAGGCAAGGACGCTCTGGGAGCTCTGGCAGGCAAGGACGCTCCGGGAGCTCTGGCAGAGGAAGCAGATGACACTCCGGAAGCTCTGGCAGGCAGGGACGCTCTGGGAGCTCTGGCGGAGGAAGGAGATGACACTCCGGGAGCTCTGGCAGGCAGGGACGCTCTGGGAGCTCTGGCGGAGGAAGCAGATGACACTCCGGGAGCTCTGGCAGGCGGGGACGCTCTGGGAGCTCTGGCGGAGGAAGGAGATGACACTCCGGGAGCTCTGGCAGGCAGGGACGCTCTGGGAGCTCTGGCGGAGGAAGCAGATGACACTCCGGGAGCTCTGGCAGGCAGGGACGCTCTGGGAGCTCTGGCGGAGGAAGGAGATGACACTCCGGGAGCTCTGGCAGGCAGGGACGCTCTGGGAGCTCTGGCGGAGGAAGGAGGAGCCCCTCAGGGCACTCACACTGGAGTGGGAGGAGCTGGTCCGGGCACTCACGTAGAGGGGGTAGGAGCCGCTCAGGACACTCACGCTTCAGTGGGAGGGGCTGGTCCGGGCACTCACGTAGAGGGGGGAGGAGCCGCTCAGTACACTCAAGCAAAGGTGGGAGGGGCTCATCTAGACACTCACGCAGAGGAGGGAGGAGCCGCTCAGTACACTCAAGCAAGGTGGGAGGGGCTCATCTTGGAACTCCTGCTGTGGTGGAAGGGACCGCTCAGGGCACTCTTGCTGGAGTGGGAGAGGCTGGTCCTGTAGGGTGAACCACACCCCCACCATCTCCTAATCACCTCGGACGGCTGGCTCTCCAGGCCCTTAGGTGGTCTCTGGGCCCTGGAGGTTGGTGGCCGGAAAGGGTCATAGCCCTGTTGGAGCTGGGGTTTTGGCTTCAGCTCCAGAGCTCTTGCTGGCTCTGGCTGCAGCCCCGGAGCAGTGGGTGGTTGCTGTGGCAGCACCAGGGTCGTGGGTGTTCTCTCCGCGGACCTCCTTGAACACCCCGTTAGCTCCCCCAAAAATCACTTTGGGCGCCTCCGGGATGTCCTCTTGCCTTCATAGAAGGCCCGCGGACCCATTTTCACAGACCCTGAATGCTGCATTGATGGTTCGTACTCAGCATACGGCCGGAGACGTAGCCACCGCTCCTGTGGTGTCTCCGGCCGATTCCATTCCCACCGCTCCGTGGGGCGACGGTGAGTTTCATCCGACGGGGCGCTGTTGCTTGCCCCCGTGGAATCCACTCACCGTCTGGCTCCGCTGGCTTAGGTGGCTCTTCATTCTGTCACGACCGCTGTAAGGTGTAGTGTAGGAAGCCATGTGCAGAGTCGTAGATGATCCGTTTAAAGACAAGGTTTATTTCTTCAAACATAAAACAAACCGAAAACGGCGACAAAAGGCTAAATGGCTAAACTGAAATGAAAGTGCGCATATGTAGCGTCTTATAAATATACAGTTCCCAAAACCAATACAACCTATTTACAAACAAACACTCACCTCTATCATACTGTGACATGTAACAATGAAGAGCAAAGAGTGACATCTAGCAATCCCCTTTATAGCCCAGTGATTGCAAAACCCCAACAGCTGTAACCAACATAAACCAGGAAGTGGGCACCCGAAACCAGACAGTGCAGTACCCTAACTCACCACTCGTGACAGTGAACCAATCGCTTGCCTCCAAAAGCCATTAGGGTGCATTAGGTGACGATACAATCAGCTGTCATTAGTCCAATTCCACTTAAATCTATGCTAAAGGACCTTAATAGGCTGCCCTCATCCAGATTGCACTTGTCACATTTAGACAGCAACAACGCCTCACAGCGATTCACTCACAATTATCAAATGAAGACTTGAGTGCATTTCTAAATGTATTAACGGAACGCCGCCATCAATTGAGATTGCGTGCACGTGCGCTTACACACACACACACACAGTCACACACACAAACACACACACACACGCACACACAATGATGCACAATGCAGAGGCTCCTCTGTTACAGAGACTTGCAGGTGGGACACTGCAGGCAGGTTTTTCCACAAACAGCCCAGTTATTACGGCTCCTGTCTACACTAATGTGTCCCTCCTCTAATCTGAGATTCTCTTTACCTTCAACTCCCCCGGTAGCCCAATGATTCTCAATGATCCTCCCTCTCTCTCTCTCTCTCTCTCTCGTTCCCCCTCGCCCTCCCGTACTCTCTAGGCCCCCAATATCTCGCTCTCTCATTCTCCCTCTTCCTTTTCTCTTTTTCCCTTCTGCAGCTGTCAGGTATAGAAGACAGCAGGTGTTCTGTCAGTGGCTATGAAAGGACCAATCACCAGGAGAATCAAAGAGCCCAAGATGCTGTCACTCGGTTCCTTCACTGACAGCCTGCCTGCTATTTATACCAGTCAAATAGGGACAAACCAAAATCCAAGTTGAAGCGGGGGGAGTGGACGAAGAGGTAAAAAAGTGAGCACGATGGGAGAGAGAACGAGTAAAGCAGGGGGAGACAGAACGGGAGAGATCCTGACTGAGAGAATCAGACAGGTAGAGGTGAGAGAGAGTGAGAGAGAGAGAGAGAGAGTGAGTGAGAGAGGATGATGGACAGGACTAAACATTGGCAGGGTGCGAGAAAAAATACGAGAATCCATGGTATTTTTACCTACTAAGTAGGCTGTGCCCACGACGGAAAAAGAATCTCATTTGCACAACTAACGCAAGACGGCAAGGTCAGTTACGACCAACTGCTCCTAAAACGGTGGCAATTTATTCTCGGGCTTTTGTCATGTCATTACTATTTGAGAGCCGCGTAACACAAGCGGAAGGCGAAATGAGGGTAGGCCAAATGACTGGTCCCTTTCGGAGACGAACGGCACAAATGAATTGACGGCGATACAGACGGCAGCGTGAGTCTGAGCGCCCGACCGCAGTAGCCGCAACTGTTCTCCGAGTTAAATAACGCCACGAGCTGGACTCAATAATGTCACCCGGACGCCATTCTCATTGTGGGCGCCGTCGTTTTTTTATGTCCTCTAATTTGTTATAGATTGGAAAATTGCTTTTCCGCGATGATTGAAAACGTTCACGAAGCAACAGAAAGAAAATGCATTATGGCAAACAAGGCAATATGCGCGGGGAGTGGTTTGGCCTGGTGGAATATGCAGAAGGCCGCGGAACAAGTGCGCGGATGTAGCTAGCAGCTAGGGTGTAATTTAGAACACGAGAGGGGGAAAGTAATATGAAAAATAAGCACAGAGCACCAAGCGGGATCGGGATTAAACCCATAAGCCAGAGAAATAGCCCCTGGGTTGTTATGGAAACAGCCAAATAACACGATCTGCATCAGGACATAAAAAAATACAATAAAAAGCAGCAATTGCATAAATCATTGAAATGAAACAGACAGACGGGGGGGGGGAGTCAAAAATAACCACATCCGCACACGAGAAAGATCGAGGTGAAAAATGAATACGGCCGTTTTCAGACAAACAACAATAATACCGCGGTTGGAGTGTCCTCGCCTTGAGAGTTATTCCGCTCCTCCAACATATCCAGAATTAATTGTCAAAAACGCACAAGGGGAACAGAGATAATATAAAGAGCAGGGCGCAGAGAAAGCATTACCGGGATAATAAATCAGAAAACCTAATGGCCGACATCCAATATGTACAGGCAGAAACACTCTCACACATGAATAATGGCCACCTCTATGGTTGGGATATCCTAATGAGAAAATACTCATAGATGTCAATAGTTTGTCTTCATTAATTATAGAGCTTTAACTGTAAAAAAAGAAGAACCTTAAAATGCCCTGAGAAAACCTTACTTTTAAAAGTTACTTTTATAACTCGCATCTCCAACAAAAAAAAATGACAGAAAGAGCTGTTGAGCTCTTCAATCAGAAGGTTTTGAGAGAGATTTACTGGCCAATCAGGTGTCAAGAGAAGGATGAGCTGGCCAATCAGAAGCTCACTTAGATGAATATTTGTGACAACACAGTACAATCCAAACAATTTAGGAGCAAAACAAAATAATCAATATGTTAAATTATTATGGATCTGTATACAGTTAGTTGTTACTTTAAAATGCTGGTCCAATCACAGACACACATGTGAATATGGTTAGATGTACGGCTGCAGTAGCGAGTCTGTCAGCTAGCAACACTGATTATAATAAACTCAAAATAATATGCACTCCAAAAAAAGAACAAATGGCAGAATAAAATATAAGTCTTAGTTATCCTTTATATAACTTGAGTCTAGTGGGAGATAGAAAGATACTAAACAACAGAAGCCTGAGGCAGTAATATTGAGAACAGTGACATAATCCCCTAAGCTGACCCGGGATCAGCCGAGGGACGACCACACGTGACATTAATTGGCTTACGTGGAATGTTCCGGAAATCACACGTACGAGGTCAGATGCGGGGCTCTTGGGCAAACCTTTGACATGAGTCACGATAAGACAGGACCGCGATTTCTAACTGGTTATGAATAAATTACTGGGAGCTCTCCGCTTGTCATCTCGCTGTTACTTGCCATATTCTGGACGTTGTTAGCGATGGGCGCTTGGCATGCTGGGCACCAAGACACCACCTGACTGTCCCCCACCCTACCTCACCTGCTTCTGCTGAAGGAAGCAACACAGGCATGATTTCTGTCTCCGCTAGGGTCTTTCCAACTACTTCCATCCCTGCAAGCTAACTTCAGGAGAACCCTGTGTCTGGAGACATAGTGAAGGACAGTGTGTGAGAGTGACTGTGTGTGAGAGTAACTGTGTGTGAGAGTGACTGTGTGTGAGAGTGACTGTGTGTGAGAGTGACTGTGTGTGAGAGTGACTGTGTGTGAGAGTGACTGTGTGTGTGTGTGACTGTGTGTGTGTGTGTGTGTGTGTGTGGTAGTATCTAGTGGCAACTGTGCAAAATGTGAAAAGGTCATTATAAGATACATTTGATAGATTTCATCGATTAAGGCAGTATGGAAAATATTGAGCGTGGGAGCACGAGAGAGGAGGAGGCGGATACTACGGAGTAGAAAAGGTGTAGGCCAAATAAATAGTCTCTCAGAGGATTACAAAGGCCCATTTGGCACTCTGGGAATTGAGACTTTTATCCAAAAGGAAGGTACAGAGTTTTTATTATTTTTTATTTCACACGAGTACCAATTAACCAAAAAAAGAAAATGCGGACCGGTTGGATTACGGGTAGGGTCAGGTGACCCGCGCTAAGTCTTACAGAAATGGCAAATGATACAAATCCTCAATGTCTTTACATCATTTCAAATACAAGACAACGTTCCAATACACACGCACCCACACACACACGCACACACACACACACACACCGTTACTCCTTCAATTGTACGATTTTCCGCAGCAGCCACACAAGGATTAGTTTTATATACATAATATTACATTGGGAGTTTTATCAGGGTATTCCCTGTGCCTGGTTGCTATGGCGAGGCCGAAGAAAACAATCTACGTTGACGGACAAGAGGAGTAGAAAAGTATTATCCAGACGCACGCGGACTACAGCCCATGTTACTACTTTTCACAGTGAACGCTGCTTTCTTCAACTGACACCAGTGAGGCCATTTGGATTTTTGAAGAGCTATTCTGTAACTGCTTAGAGACGTATCCTCTTTAATTGTTATCCGGTCGCAGCTCTTTGTGCTGTGCCAACTCATGTTTTGTCTGGGTGGCGAACAGTGTGATCTCGATCAGTGTGATCTCGGCTTTTATTAAAGGAAATAATGACTGAGATTGCATTTCGCCATAAAGCTGTGTACGTCCGCTCAATTGGAATTGCTATTAAAAGCTGCAATGCCTATGTGTCGCTTATGGATTCAATCCAGGCCGTGGTCGATATCAATGAAACAGACTGTGGAAACCGTTCCTAAAAAAAAAAAAAAAAAAAACCCTACTCAGTGCATTGCATTTCATTGCAAACAATATTTGACGTGCCGTATTGATACAATGGCACTGAAAGGCCAGGCATTTTAGACAGCTAAACAGTTTGACAATAGCTACATTTCACTGGATTTCCTTTGAGTCAAAATGTATTTAGCTTCACGATTAACCCTGTAATACAAATACAAGTTCGTGCCTGCTGTGGCTGGTGGGATTTCTCCTTTGTCAAGTCCATATTATTCTCCGATCTTATCTAATTCAAATCACACCGTTTCCCAACTTCACCACAACTTTGATGTTAAGCCCAGGGCCGGAAATGCCCAATTAGGCCCCGAAGCTGTTGGCTTGGAGAACATGGTCATTTGACAAATATCTCATTCTACACTCACTTCAATGGCCAGCAGTAGCCTTTGTAAAGTGAAACTCAGAGCACACGCGCTTTAAAGGCAAGTCGCCTTGTATAGAAACACTGGATATATGGTGGTAACGATAAAGGATTGGGAAATTAATTCCCAGGACTAATGAGAGAATAACCGGAAGAACGCTCGGAACTGCTCCTATCAAAAACCCTTTGAAACATAGCTTGATACTATTTGAGGTTTTCCCCCCGGTCTCAAAGAAGCAGGAAAATAGAATATGGATGATGTTATTTTTGTTCTCTCTCCGGTTGTCCTGCCAAGCGTTTGAAATAGATTAGAGAAAAGGTGAGCTAATAGTTTAATCTCTAATCTACTTAAGTTGTCAGATGGAAATGAGCGCGCTGATGACGAATGAAGCCGTCATGTAGACGAACCCATTTCACAAGAGCAACAACAACCAGTCCTTCCCCGGTTCTTCACGTATACAAATTCTAGTCAGGAAGCTCGAGGCGCTGCGCGTGTCTGCGTGCGCAAACGGGAGACAGGGAGAGACGGACAAAATAAAATTGAGAGTGTGACTTCATGTGTCTCATACTTCAGATCGTGAACCCCAGGCGTTCTGCCGAAGTTTTTATTGTAAAATAAGCCTGCAACTTTCCCAGGCTAAATACTTTGTGAGTCGGCAGTGCACATCGATTCTCTTCCCCCAGCCAGACTAAACCGGGTGTTTCCTGAGCGTAATACACGCTTCACAAAGCCCGTTTTGAGACGCGTTTCTGATCAGCCACGAGAGATAAAGTAAACAGGCTCTATGTCGTGCGGTCGAGGGCGAATGTCGTGCGGTCCAGGGCCTACCCCCCCACCCACACGTAGATACATACATCCATCCGTTTGTCCGCCCGTCATCCCTCTAACCATCCATCAGCGTTCCATTCATTGGCCTTCCTTTAGAAACATCCATCTGACCCTCCGTCCGCCCAACCACCAGCCCCATTAATCGGCTGAGTGGAGCCCAGCATTGGCACTTGGTATCTGGGGCACACTTCTCACCCTGTCCCCTCCAGCGGTCTTCAGTGCTCGTCGAATTAAAGGCGGTTTCCCCTCATGGAAGGCAGAATCGCTTCCGCTCCACTTGTGACCGCGCATATGCAGATTTGGTCCTGACCTTGACCCAGTGTCATGGCCGTACTCACACAGTCGTGATTCTTCTAAACTTCTCTGGGCTTGGGTCTGCAAATCGGAACCTCTGTTCAGATCACTAGCGTGAATCCTGTTGTGTACTTTGTCAACAGATAGTGTCGTGCATAATGTTTGCTGAACAAAGCAGCTCTATACACTTTAGTTCATTAGGTTTAATATGGAGACTGAGATGTTTTATGTGGGCTGCACAAACAAAACTATAACCAACACGCTTACGCCAGGAGTCACTTGGCTTGCAAAGAGATGTTCAAGTGGGTTCAAAAAGCCACACAACCTATATAACAATACAACACATTATCAGCTAGAGGTTAATGAAACGAACCCGCTTCTCAAATTGCGCATCATCGTAGACCAAAATAGAAGCTTTGGGGCGTAGCTGAAAAGTCAGAGGTGTTAGCAATGAATTTCCCGTGTTTTCAGAGGTGTCGAGCGGACTCAAGATCTGATAGTCACTTGTGTTTCATTTGTGGCGCTAAAACTAAAGGCTGAATTGGAAGTGTTGTGAATGCTACTACCTCAAAGCCCCCGGATTCCACGTGTCA
Source organism: Dallia pectoralis (assembly GCA_029465975.1). NCBI lineage: Eukaryota > Metazoa > Chordata > Actinopteri > Esociformes > Umbridae > Dallia > Dallia pectoralis. The sequence goes on along the minus strand of CM055762.1, from coordinate 3,776,581 downwards.
CTCTTCTGCTCCATAACAATGCCAATAAACAGGAATGCGTGAAAGCTGCTAAAAGGATTATTAAGGGGATTAATAACAGGGTCTGAAACGAGAAGAGAGGATTACTGGTGTCGCTTTGAAGTCAATTTGAGAGGAAAAATTTCCTCGGAACGTTCCAGAAGTCCTCGCAAAAGCACAAAAAAATATTGCCGAAAGACTCGAGATGAGAGAAGTAAATATAAACTTAAATCGTTATTTTCTTTTTAGATAGTGCGGCGCACGCGGCACAGAAGCAATTTCAGAAAAAGAATCAAAAAGTGATTAATTTAGTCGCTGACTAAAAGAGAACATTCTTTTCCCAATGTTTCGTGACATACAAGCACTTTTAGTTTTGAGTACGTTTGGCGCTTGGACCGTCGATCCTGAACAAATAAAAAATTCTCACTTTTTCCGTACTGTCATATTATATATAGTAACAATTCGGTGTGGGTCGGTTTATGAGAAAATCTAAACGGTCCTTAATGCCTGTATTTCTCCAGGCAGCATTGCGGTTTGGCTAATTAGGCTGGTTAATTAGTTGTTGTTGTTTGTTTTAACAAGGAGTGCTCTCACTAAAACGACGCTGCCTCCAATCAATGTGTCCGTGGCGACATGGGGCAGGATAATAACGTCAGCCGAAGACCGCTCGTTACAGCCCCATATAAAACTCACCCGTCTGATAATCAGCCCACCTGCTCTATGAACCCACAGCAGAGCACTAAGCGGGCCACCAAAGTCCCCTCTTGATTTAATTATTTCCCATAGCCTAGCGTGCTAGCATTCGCAGTTAAATATCACATTGTTCAGTGCTTCATTTGTATTTGCTACAAAGTCGGGGGTGTTTTTTGTGTGTGTGTGTGTTTTTTCCCGCGTGTGTTTTCTAGGTCATTTTGCTCGTTGGCGTTCTGATGTGCTCCGATCGTCTACGATGTTAGCGGTAAGCGGACTGCCGGGTCCCAGTTTTCCACTTGCTGAACTGCGAGTCGCGTTTTTGTTTGCATTACTTCGGAAGCGGGGCGGGGTGTGTGTGGGCGGGGGTTGGGGGGCATCCACGTGTCACTGCACACACACAACCGTGTCAGACGCTGAGCCGCGACGCCAGCACAGCTGCACCCCAATATGCAATACACACGCACGCATACACATACACACACACACACACACGCACACACATACACACACACACACGCACACACACACACAGACACGCGCACACACAGACACGCACACAGACACGCGCACACAGACACGCGGACACAGACACACGCACACACAGACACACACAGACACGCGCACACACAGACACGCGCACACACAGACACACACACAGACACACACATACGCACACACAGACACACACATACGCACACACACACACAGACCTAGAAAACACAATGTGCAGGGGGAGTCTTCAGTCCTAAGGCTGCGCATCCTGACAGTATATTGGCATTATATGGACACTGCACAATTCTGTGCTTAGTAAGCACTATTCTCCTGGAGTAAATCACCTAGTGCTCATTTTCTAAAAGAGCCTGGATGTTGTAAGTAGCGTTGACGGTATTACCCATTTTTGTCATTACTTTGACTTCCTAAAGCAAGCAAGTCTAAAAACGCATTAGTTAGCATTGTTCAAAGAAATATTTTTTTTTTTTGCGGTCCAAATCAGGCTACATTAGTTCACATACTGTCGTTAAGAAATGTTCCGACTTCACAATATTCCTTGAAATCAAAAAATAATATTGAAAACAATGGCAAAATACTTTGACTGTACCTAGAAAATCTGGTAATCTTTAACAAAACCTATTGATGTTGCCAGTCAGGCTTACTGTTTTGAATTCGGTCATATCTGTGTGGAAAAAAGTGTCATCTAGAGATAATGAAAAGCCATCAGGTAGCAAGCAAGCTCGTTTATTTATATAGCACAATTCATAAATAGAAGCAATTCAAGGTGCTTTACAAAGGAAAAGAAGAAGAAATAATAAAACACATTTATATTCATAGCAACCTGTTTACTGGCATCATGTACATTTCAAACATTACATCTCACTACGTATTTGTGTACATTTCACATTTAGGTTCAAAAGGTCTTTAGAACATTTTCAGGTCTTTAGAACCTGGCCAAGAAGTCTTTAGAACATCAGTTCTTAAGAACGTTATTCCAAAGGTCTCTAGAACCTGGCCAAGAAGTTTTTAGAACTTCCAGGTCTTAAGAAGTTTATTCAAAAGGTATTCAGAACCTTTTCATGTCTTTAGAACCTGGCCAATAAGTTTTTAGAACATCCAGGTATTTTGTGCATAAATTACAGGTTTTAATGTATGCCATGTACAGTATTAGAATAAAAACTAATAAAAACTTAGAATGGGCAATTCAATGAGGAATAGAAAATAAAAAAATAATAAGTTCAGATGAACTGAAAATAGACTTAAAAGTGTGATAAAGTTTAAGCGCTCAGTCATAGGCTTGTGAAAAGAGAAATGTTTTTAACCTGGCTTTAAAAATGTATACGTTAGCGGCACGTCTAAGATCTTCCGGTAGTTTATTCCAGTTGCATGCAGCTTCACCATGTTTAGTTTTGACTCTGGGCTCTACTAGCTGTCCTGAGTTCAAGGATCTAAGAGCCCTGCTCGGTTTATAATCTTCAAACATATCCCAGCCCGTTCAGTGATTTATAGAGTAAAAGCATCACTTCAAAATCTATTCTGTAACTGGAAGCCAGTGCAACGATTTAAGAACTGGAGTGATGTGCTCTGTTCTCTTGGTCTTGGTTAACATTCTAGCAGCAGCATTCTGAATGAGCTACAGCTGTTTTACAGTCTTTTTGGGGAGTCCAGTTAAGAGCCCATTACATAAGTCAACCCTACTGGAGATAAATGCATGAATTAGCATCTCCTGGTATTTTTTGACACCAGGTCCTTGATTCTGGCTATAATTTGGTGACCACTTTCACATGACTGGTGAACCTGAGATCTGAGTCATTAACCCTAGATTACCAACTTGGTCCCTGGTTTTTAAGGCTCAAGAATCTAGTTATTTTCTACTATTAGTTTTTCTATTTTTGTTGCCAAAAAAAGAATCTCTGGTTTATTTTGGTTTAATTGTAGACAGTATTGGTTCATCCAGGCTTGTATGTGCTTTATACAGTGACACAGTGAGTCTATTGAGCTGCAGTCATATGGTTCTAGAGCCATATATATTTGAGTATCATCTGCATAACTATGGTAGATAATGTTGTTTTACTGTAGAATTTGGCCCAGAGGTAGCATATACAGATTAAACAGAAGTGGTCCGAGAACTGATCCCTGAAGAATTCCACATGTCATGGCCACCTTATCAGATTCATGATTGCCAATGGTGACAAAGTAACTCCGCCCATCTAAATAAGACCTGAACCACCTAAGGACTGTCCCAGTGTGACAAGTGAGGACTTTTTCCTTACTCTGGGGTGTTTTAGTTGGTTCACTCCTATCATTAAGTTGGTAGAGTAATCACACACATCAGGTTTCAGTTAGGAGATTAGCAGGTCTATTTAGTTCCCTGTGAGTGACAAACCGAGGAGTCCTATCCAATTTTCCAGCCTGTCCAGAAGTGTTATATGATTTACAGTGTCGAATGCAGTGCACTGAGATCTAATAGAACCAAAACTGTCATTTTATCTGAATCAGTGTTCAGTCTTATATCATTTACGATACTTTAGTCAGAGCCGTTTCAGTACTGTGTTGAGGTCGGAAGCCTTATTGGTAAAAGGTTGATTTGATACAGGTCTCTAGCTGTTCAAAATAGTAACATCCAGTGTTTTATGTTTTAGTAGAGGCTTAATGGGGGTTGTTTTTAGTGATGTTGGGAAAACCCCTGATTGCAAATGTAACTATTTGCTGCAGGTCCATTGTTATGAAGTTAAAAACAGTTTGAAAGTCTGATGATAGCGTGTGTGTCAAGACAACACATGGAACCTTTAAGATCTGCAACTGTTCCTTCTAATCTTTTTTGATCAATTCTATTCAATTGTGACATAACAGACAAGTTATTTATTAGTGATTATAGTGGCGACACAGAGTCATTGTTTGACCGCGTATTTGTGATGGTCTGCAAAATATTTTTTTCACTGAAGAAACAAGCAAATTCATAACATTTCTCAGTGGACAAAAGTTTAGGTGCTATCTGCTGTAGGGGGTTGGTGAGCTTGTCGACCATGGCAAACAGAGTGCGGCTGTTGTTTATGTTCTTGTTGATGATTCCTGATAAACGTTGCTGTCTAGCTCTGCGTACTAAAGGTTCAAGCTACAAAGATTTTGTTTATTGATGTCATAGTGGATGTGAAGCAGAGTTTTTCTCCTGGAAGAGACAACCTGGATGTAAAACTACTGAAACCTCTAGCAGACTTTTTGCCACGGCATTAAACAGAGTATGAAGGAAAGCGACGACTCAGTTTGCGCTCAATTCCTAGTAAATCGATAATGTTTGAACTAATACATTTGACATCATATAGCCAAAGTTCTTATCGACTTACAGTCTCAACGCAACCTGGAACTTATTGGTTGAACATTGAAACAAATGTTTTGGCTATCAATCACCTGACAAGCGGATCACAATGTGGAAGAGTTATATATCCAATAGTATTATAGTGTCGTTCAATGGAAGCTTCTCTTAACAGATGTCCAGTGTCCTTCAAAGCAATGAATTCCCAAATATGCACCACAAAAAAGATACAGTCAGCGTCAGAACGGGTGTTGAATTAACAATAAACTTTAAAAACATGTCGAACTAAAAGCATTGTATTTAGTTTAAATAATAAATGGTCTATTCAAGCTACATGACAGTCCATTCGAAATAGCTTTCTGAAAGGTTCCACTCGGCGAATAAATTATTATACATCTGACTCAAGCGTAATAAAACGGAGAAAGCGATACTGTTAGTATCTGTCGGTTATCTGCAGAGCCACGTCGTTGTGGAGCGCATCGAGGCTAAGGCACAAAGCAAGGTTAGCTTCTAAAAAATGCATTTAAATGAAATTGTTTCATATCGCCTGTCATCCTGCAAAAGCTCCGACTAAACTGCATTTCTAATATGAACATATGAAAGGTATGTAATAATATAATATACACTTTAATGTGGACCCCAGGCAGAAGATCTGCAGCGCGTGTAACAGCTAAACCAAATGACCAATGTTCTGGTGTACCGACGCAGCATGCTACCGCTAATCTATTGCATGGCCGTCCATGTAAGGTTAACTGTGTTTACAGAGCCAGTTGGCTCACTGGAGAATTGATCCTGGAAGACATGGGTTGTTTTCAGGCATTCACACGTGCCTTTCTACCGGCTTGTTGCTCTGTCCGTGGCTTTGCCAGAGCCCCGGTGTTAGCTGGTCACTTCGCCATATAATCCTCTGGCAGGATCGCTAGCCACTATATTCAGCGGGTAAGAGGCTTGTGTCGGGAGGAAATCTCGGAGCTCAACGATTACTGGCCAGAGCGGAGAGAAACTAGAGAGAAAGGGAGAGCAGCAAAATTGAAAGTGGGGGATTTTGTTTGTATAGTGACGTGGTTTCTGTACCCTGCGTCTGCGAGGGAGAAGGCGAGAGAAGGTAGAGGCATCAGGCGTGAAGTGAAATTGTGGCATGCTGGTTGCGAATACCTAGCTAACATGGGCTGGTAACACACAAGCGAGATCATACCAGATCAACATCTATATAACACATCTATCCGAAGGAAAACGAAGAGGCCGCAAAGGTATGCTGGTTTGCCATGGCACAGTTTAAAGATGAACAGCGCAATAAATGGTCACTGGTTGTAAAAGTGCCCCTGTTGTGCAAAAGGGTGCTTAAACAATGTGTGTACAATGCAAAGGATGTGCTAATTTGTGTCTCACGTCATCAAAACCGCTTTCAAACATGTGTTTCGTGGCTAGCTGTGGTTTGATAGATTCTACTTGCGGACTTTGCAAATGCAAACAACATTTTACACATCAAGATGGGAGTTAAACAAATATATGTATTTTGTTCATCTCAAAAGACAAAGAGTTTTGCCTTATAAATGCTGCTCAACGGAACCACATATACCTCATCCTGTATAACTTGATCCTATATTGCCTTATTGTGTCCCACTGCTATTTGCACTCCTGCGTTTTGTGTATTTATTGAGTAACTGTATGTTGTCCTGCATATTTCTTTCGCCTTATCTTGGCAAGGTCGCCGTTGCTAATGAGAATGTTCTAAAAAAATTTAAAAGGTTAAATAAAAAAAAAAATCAATAAATGCAGTACATTTAAGCACTGAAACTACTTTCCATGGAAAACCATACATACATAACTGAAAAGTGTTTGACATAAAAAAATTGTGACCGGAATAGAGTAAAAGCCTTCAAATCTAGAAGCGGCTCTGTTGGTTGAAAATACTATTCCTTGCTCAGCCCATTGTGGGAAAAACAGGTGGGCTGACAAAATACAGAATGGGCCCTTACTAGATCTTCTAACACTTTGACAACTCTAAGATACATGCGTAGATACTGTTTATCACCTCGAGCTCTGAGATCAGCGCCATAATCCCAAAAACCACACGAAAGAGACACTCAAATGAACACACTCAGCTCCATCTGTCACTAGATCAATGGCATCCCGACAAACAGGACGCAGCATATGAAGACGGGCGTGTACACTTCGAAGCGCAGCCAGGACGCCAACTCTCGCCCTTTCCATACTCACTCTAAATTGTACCATCGACAATACATCCGTCAGGCCGCCCGACTCGGCTGATGGCACAACTCTGGCCCGTCACTGCCAGCGAGGCCATTTAACGTGGGGCCTCTCCCTTGAGACCCGGGGATTAGCCGTTAATTCAGCTGAATCATTCTAATTCCAAGGAACAATCACTCTTCCAGTCAACCCTGACCCAGCTTTACACATCAATCCATCCCGAGTCCGTCCTCTCGCATCCTCCATCACTGTCCGGCCGCGGTGGGTCCTTCTGCGGAGGGAAAATGCTGCGCGTTGTGAGGTCCTTAGAAAGATGCCCCGTTTAGGTTAGATTGACGGCACAGGTACCCGAAAGGGCCACGACCCGAACCGTGTCTCTCCCAGCGGCGCGGCTATCGGCTACAGTTTACCTGTCCCATGGAGACTAACGACGCCTCAACATTAAACCCGATCTCTCGTTCATGCTCACCACTGCATGTGGTCTGAGTGCACATCTGGTGAATTCTATCTCTTGTTTTGTCGGTTCTCAGGCACTAGCAGAACCTTTACATAAATTAGGTGAATTGGGGATATGTACACAGCACTTAGCGATTAAGTGGTTTTGACCGGTGTGACGTATGCCCTTGTCTGGCATTAACACACACAGTGAATGGGACTAACAAACACACCAGGCGCGTCAACTATAAACCTGACCCATAAACAGTCCACCCCCAGCGTGTCCGCCCCCACACAATAACAGGTCTTAACTCAGCACGTCATTGGAAATGATTACAATAAACATTTATGGAACTTTTATAGTTCAAAGCACTTCCAGGGCAAAAAAAATAAATTATGCAATGTGGTACGTCATGACAGGTGAAACATCTGACCCTGCCATAAGAGGCTCCGAATACCACATTGATAATCTCTGAATACCACATTGATAGTCTCTGAATACCACATTGATAGTCTCTGAATACCACATTGATAGTCTCTGAATACCACATTGATAGTCTCTGAATACCACATTGATAGTCTCTGAATACCACATTGATAGTCTCTGAATACCACATTGATAGTCTCTGAATACCACATTGATAGTCTCCGAATACCACATTGATAGTCTCCGAATACCACATTGATAGTCTCCGAATACCACATTGATAGTCTCCGAATACCACATTGATAGTCTCCGAATACCACATTGATAGTCTCCGAATACCACATTGATAGTCTCCGAATACCACATTGATAGTCTCCGAATAGCACATTGATATTCTCCGAATACCACATTGATATTGATATTCTCCGAATACCACATTGATATTCTCCGAATACCACATTGATAGTCTCCGAATACCACATTGATAGTCTCCGAATACCACATTGATAGTCTCCGAATACCACATTGATAGTCTCCGAACACCACATTGATAGTCTCCGAATACCACATTGATAGTCTCTGAATACCACATGAATACCGCGTTTCTGAACGCCGCATCCTCCAAAGATGGAGAGGGTCTGAACCGGGCTTTGCGGTCCGGAAACCAAAATGCACTGCGCACACGCACGACTGCCCTGAGTACCGTGGTGAGCCAAAACATTATGACCACTTCAGACAGTGTCACAACCCAGGGTACTAGGCGAATACACATCCCCACACGCACCTGGGTGTGATGCACTCTGGGAGGTGACACATTCCCCCTGTAAACATCGTTTACGCTCTGAGGAAGTTCTCTGGTCATGACAATGTGTCCCTCGTTGAAGGCTCAGGTCTTTACTCTCGCCCATATCTCCTGCATACAAAACATTGAATCCAGGCACTGATTGTTCGCTTCCCATCTAATCCACCCAGACATTGACATGTGCCCTTGTTCGAAAACTACCAATGTTGTTCGCTTCGCCCGTGAGTGGTCAGAAAGATTTGGCTCATCAGCTCACATTGCAGTGCGTCCAATGTAGTTTCTGACCAGGGGAAGGCAATTACTCTGCAAGAAGCGCGACAAAGGCATCCCACGACCATGATCAAAGCAGTCACCAAAGAACCGGCTTCCCATGGCAACGATGCAATACCAACCCAATATACCTGACATGGTTCCCGGGCACCGCCACATGTGAAAACAGCTTCTGTGGAACGCCGCGAAGGAAACCAAACGCATCGGATGAAATTCAAGCACGATACAATTCCACAAGCTGTGCCAGGCCTCCCAGACTTCATACACTTTCACGCTGGTTCAAAGGTTGAAAAAACTAGCAGTTTTCGCGTGCACCAAATCGGCGCGCGTTCGTACGGCGAGCGGACGTGACAGCGCCGTGAGGTCGTCGGAGCAAAATGGAGCGATTCCGTTGCGGCTGGTTGGATCACCGTTTTTCATTGAATCGACATCTCTCCGTTCCATGTGAAAACTAGCAGTGTAAAAGACTGTCTAGTCTGGTATCCCTCGCTAATGGGTATCGGTCACGGTTAAATTTCATAAGTAAGTGGTTGGCTTGATCTAGAACCCTGCGGTATCACAGTGTATTAAACATACAATAAAGAAGGGAAAGAGACAGTGAGGTTTAGGGACCAGTGTGGCGTCCTAATGGATTGCGATAATGCAGCCTCCCTCCAGTATGCATAAAGTAAAGGCTGAGAACAGAAATATATACCATACGCAGTGCTGCTATGTTTTTCGCTGCCATTTCGGTGTGTTCAATCTGTGATGTCATCCCTACTAGAGCAGGAAGTCCTTGGGCTCCAGCCTGCCAGTTTAGAGTTAATTAATGTTGAATTTGGTTGGCACGGAGAAAAGAAACACAGGCTATGTCCTCTTTTCCCCCGTGCTGGCTGGGAAACTGAGATTTGGGCAGCAAGCAAATGTGTGACTGTGTTTAGGCCCAGCCAGCGTTTTTTTTTAAAGGCATTAAGGTTGACTGTGTCATGTGAAGAGGACAGGGAAGTGAAGTTGAGGAGAGTAAAGGAAAGGCAGAGGAAGAGCGTGGTCAGGAGAGCTGGTGAGGGAAACAGAGGAAGAGTGTTGAGGAGAGAAGGGGGACAAAAGCACAGGGAAATAGGAGAGAGGGGAGTGGAGCAGCGAGAAAAGAGGAGAGGAAACAGAAGAGAGTGTAGGGAAGAGATAAAAGCTACAGAGCGGCTTCGGATTGGACCCCACAAAGACGTCAAAGCGGACTGGCCAAACTGTTTGTGCACTCAGTGTGGATGGGTGGCTCCCTTACTCCCAGTCTCCTCCGCGTGTTGGTGTGTCTAAGTGGTTTAACCCAGCAAATGGAGGGGGGGAATGGCTCCGCTGAACTAAAGCAGTGTGGATAGAGAGGAGAGCCGCTGGCTAGTGCTGGCATCAGGTGGAACTCACCAGCGTTATATGGGATTACCGGCTTGCTAAAGACCTCCGCATAGCGGGATACAGACCTGCAGCACAGTATCCTAAGTGTCCCTGCTGTTTTATTTGAATCGGTGGGAAGCACAGCTTTTGCCCACGCCAATGAATATTATAGCTTTATCGTCAATTATTTTGTCTATTATTTCTATATGTATCGTCTATGTATTACCAATGTATAGACCATATGTTAATCAAACAGCGTAATTATATATAAAAAAACATTAATAAGCATAGTTTGTATATACCTCCCCCATTGCTGTTTATGTAAACTATGTTTAGATCATGACAGAGGTGGGACAAAGTCATTGTTATGCAAGTCACAAGTAAGTCTCAAGTCTTTGCCCTCGAGTCCCGAGTCAAGTCGAGTCAAAGATGAGGCAAGTCCCGAGTCGAGTCACAAGTCAAAGCCAACAAGTCTCAAGTCGAGTCCAAAGTCCTACCATTTTAGTTTCGAGTCATTTCAAGTCATCTTACCACAGAAATGGAAATTTATACAAATCATGTATGTCTGTAAGATTTGTATTTAAACCTCTTTTTATACAATGACATTAATCAAATACAGTAAAAAAATGAAAATTTAATTTCACAAAAAATGCTTGTATTTCAACAGCATATTGCACTAGAACAATGCACAGCAGTTTCAGTCCTGTATTGTATTGACCTCATATTGCAAAACAGTTTAACTTTCAAATAGACACGGGTCCTTTTAGCCTGGACTTTTTTTAAACATGTCATCAATAAAATCCTCGCTCCTCAAAATTATCACTTCTGAAAAACTGGACCAACCTGATAACATAATTGGAATCACTCCATAGAGACGTGTGTGTGTGTGTGCGTGTGTGCGTGTGAGCGTGCGTGTGCGGGCAGCTCCCTCTGTAATCTTCGACCCGCATGTTTTGCAAATTGCAACTCATTTTTTGTCGACTACCTCGTAATTTTTATAGCCAAACGAAACTATCTTCGGTATCATTTTGCCAACTGGCGCGTTGTTGCTTGTGCTTCATTATTTGTCTTGCAATGTATGTGCCTGCTTAGATGCTGTCCAATCAAAACAACGTGGGACTACAGTGATTGGATGTCGTGCAGGCAGCGCGCGTGCTCTCTGCATGCATTTTTTTTCACAGATGCAGATAAACTGAGAGCGGCGCGGCCGTGTGAACATTTTCTTCCCCAGTTTTCATGGGAAGTAGCAAGTCTTCTCGAGTCAAAAGGCGCAAGTCCAAGTGAAGTCACGAGTCATTGATGTTCAAGTCCAAGTCGAGTTGCAAGTCTTTGTACATTTTGTCGAGTCGAGTCTGAAGTCATCAAATTCATGACTCGAGTCCAAGTCACATGATCATGATTGTCATCACTGTTATAAATGTGTTCGTTAATTTATGTTTTGGTTAATTCATGTGATTTCCTAACTTTGACCCTTCTTAGGGTCTGGCCTTCAATGTGGGCGTTACATGAACATAGCCCTGATACAACTGATGAGATGGTCTGGACCCCATTTCCTTGCCAAGAACTGTCGCTAGTTTACTATAATCAGCTTCCTGTTGTGACAGTGGGCCAAGAGTTCAATCCCACTTGAACAGGCTGAAATCTCTTGGATTTATTTCCCAACAGCTCTTACACAAAGGGGCATTATTATAATTCCGGAACTACAGAGAGTGCTATCGTGACCTCGCCGTGCGAAAGCATCACCGAGAAAAAAACGGGGATATAAATGTTTCTACTTTGTGGGTCTTTTAACCGCGCAACTGTTTTCATGTACGGTTTTACACAATTGCCGAGAGTTTGAAGTCAAAGCGTATGTACATGAAAGACGGTAATATAGAGTGGTAAGATATTACTTCCATTATTTTAGGCTATGGAAATTCAATTAAATGGAGCCAGCCTTCGACAGGATGATGACAGACTACAGCTGTGAAGTCCCCTCAGACCCGCGTACCAGTTAGACACCCGGCTCCGAAGTGAGAGCCGAGTAAACACAGCGAAGACGCTGCTCTCATCCCTACGTTTCTCCACACAAGAACAACCCCCCCCCGGCCACCCGCCCCTTCCCTTGACACCAGGCCCGTAATGCTTCTCTCTTTCCTTTCGCCCTGGCTTTGATCCGTCTCTCCGTTTCACACCTCCCTCACCGCTCCTGTTCTCGACTCGCCGTGAGGAAGTGAGAGAAAAACAAACAAACAACAACACGGGGGCTAAGAAGCCGGTCCGAGTAAGCGGCGAAGGCTCCCACCCCCCACCCCGGGGGGGTGGTACTGTAGAGAGCAGCACAGAAGTGGACTGAGAAGAAAAACAGGGAATGATTGTGGTTGGGGGTCTGGGACGGGGGGGGGGATTGCATGGATGAGTGCTCACCGGAAACACACATGTTGGTTTAGTATTTTCGGATCTTCAGTTTTCCGCCACTCAAAGTCGGCACCTCCTGAGGGGCGAGAGCGCGCGCTCCGAACGAAATAAAACGCACACAGAGAGCCGGAAAAACACACCGTCTTCACAGTCCAGGCACCCTGTGGCCAACGCCTTTCTCCTCAGCCATCGACCCGGATTAGTCGGAACGAAAGCTATTGTGGTGAGTATGGGGTTGTAATTTCATCATTAGTCCTAATAAGAGGCCGCCAGTGGCCGTGTGGACCTGGGCCTTATTGCAGCTGGTGGCTGTGGAAGTGTAATCAGACACCGAGAGAGTGAGAGAGATGAGAGGGAAGAGAGACGAGGTCATTAGAGAGTGGAGGCCCCCGGCCGGGCTGCCTCTCTCCGGGGACGGACTCGGCAGGAGACGGGCCGACTGATGAGGATTTACACGCCGATGAGGGTGACATATGCCCGCCACCGCCGGCGACTTCCGCTCGGCGCTAAGCGACGCCGCCGGGCTAAAGCTGCGCAGCTCACTCTGCCACGTGACAGAAGTCCGGCGAAATCTCCGGGGATGTTTTATAAATCTGCCAGGACACCGTGCCCTATAAAGCTCTCTCCCATCAGCCGCTGCCGGGCTAAAAGTCTGCCCGCATCTGGGGAAATTCAAACGGATTGTTCTTGCTCTCTGCCTCCCCCACTCCAGCCAGGGGCCCTCCCCACACTCACCTGGACAATTGGATAGATGCACACATACACCCCCCGCCCACCCCCAGGGAACAGCTACTGTCTATTATAGCTTTCCGGAATGCTCTCGTGTAAAAGGCTCTTATTTAATAAAAGGATTGTACAGCAGGAACAATACAGAGAGAGGGAATGAGTGAGTGAAACGAAAGTACGCGGAGAGGGAGAATGAAGATGGCGAGAACGATGACAAAGATAAAGACAAAGAGGTTTTTAGCAACAACATTGGGAGACGACGAAAACATTTAGAATTCAACAGGTGTGACGTCTCATCTTGTCCTGGTCGGAAATCCTCCCATATAACGTCTGAGCGACGCCGGCTCGCTTTTTCGCCGCCGTCTTCCGTCGGGAGACAGGACCACGTCGAAATCTAAGACTCAATCATGTATTATTCATTTTTAATTCCTGCACAAAGCTCTCTGCGTAGCAAACAAACCGTGTCTACAAGTCTCTCTCTCGCTCTCCTCCGCTCGCCAAATACATTCATTGTAAACATGTGCGATCACAAGAGCGATTCCTCCTCCATCCGTCCCGGCCAAATATCCCGCGATAACTTTACAGCCTCTCGCCCGGTAATTGTGACGGAGCGGTTACTCTGTGAACTTTAACCCCGGACGTGTACACATTTACATCGTCCGCTCTGTGTTCGATTAGCCTTCACGCCACGGCGCAGCTACAGAGCTCAGCGTGAACAACAGCTCCCCCTGGGCACGTCAACTCCCATGTCGTTACATCAAACAAACTTATACAAGTGCCTTCCTCCTTGAGCCGATCATTGCGTCGCCGTGAATTAAGACGAACGACGGCGTCAGCGCAGCCGTAAAATGTCTTATCTCCGTGGTAATGGATGACGGCCGGTCGAGACCCACCGTCCACGGTGGTCAGAGAGACGTAGAGAGAATGAGATGATTGAACGAGCTCCGTCTCTAATAGAACAATGTTCTGATTGTGCTCCGTAAACGGCTGCGGAGAAGTACGCCGTGCTGGAGTTGTGATTAATTGCCCGGTGATTAGAGCAGGTGATTAATCCGACAGCTCAATGCTACGGTAAGCGTGATGTATACGACTGGGCACAAAGGCGCATCGCCGCTGGCCACCGGAGAAATAGCCCTCCGCCGCCGGTGAAAGACCAGCCACGGGGCGATGGAATGAATTATAGATCCACAGGCCTTGTGCAGAGTAGTGAAGTGAGGGCAGCCTAAAATAAGTGTTTGTTTGTGCACCAATAACCACGGAATGACGGTCTGCATACCGGGACTTCCAATCAGAGTGACGAATGAAAAGCAACGAAAAGGGCGCCCCAGGATTAGAATAAAACACACGTTACCAGTCCCTCAGCTCCATTAACACACACACACACACACACACACACACAACCAACCAACCATATGCTTATATTACAGGCACACTACTCACACACACATTTCCGTTTCGCGAGAGGAAAGTAGTAGTTCACTAATTGTGATTTTAACCCTAAACCTAAACCCCGACAATCATATTTTGTAGTAGGTACTGACTCACAAAATCATTAAGGAACCGGTTTGTCAAGTACCCAAATGTACACACAGACCTAGACCCCGTCCCCACACAGACCAGGACCACACACACACAACACACACACACACAGGAACAGGAGGTGGATACCAGGATTGCTTCCTGGCGTCATCTCACTTCATCCAAACCCAATTTGCCGGGGCTCAAAATACTCTCCACACATATCGGGGTGTTTAATACGAGTGAACGCTACGATGTCTTCCAAGAATAGCCTGCGTAGACCCGGACGCACGTCGCCCAGCGCCTTCCCCTCAGCACGGTGTGAAGTGAGCGCTTGATGAGCGAGGGGGGCATACTGCCTGATTACCTCAGCTGGTGAAGGAGCATCGAAGAGCCCTCAAACACGTACACACACACGTCTCTGCCCGCCAACGCCCCCCCCACACACACACACAATCGTAAACACACCCACTAAAGAAATGCCCCGGACAAACTGCTTAACGCTCCTACTTTGTTTTGTGTTTACGATGGTAATGAACTCACGCGAAGGAACAGACGATTGGAGAGCCAATATCATTTAAAATAGGCCTAACAATAACTGGTATCACACACAGGTATCACACACACACACACACGAGCCCAACACACACACACACACACACACACACACTGCCCGTCTATCTGATTATGGTAATGGAGAGCAGATTGGAGAGAAAGAAATAGAAACGATCTGAGCAATCACCCTCTTGCGCTCCTCCCGAGTATCAGCTATAACAGTGCGATGCGGGCAGGCTAGTAGTAGAGGTGTAGGTCGTGTTCTGGCCATGTGCCCTGGTGCCTCTGAGGAACTCACGCTCCCTTTGCCTGTTGTTACGTAACATTAACTGGCCTGGAGAGAGTACACTGAGGACAACACCATCTCCCTCTTCACGTTAATGAGACATCCTCATTACACTAAACCCAGCGGAATACAGCTGGAGTGAAACAGCAGAACTGCCTAGCAGGTTGAATTTGGATGATGCCTGACCGAGAGAGCAATGTTGTGGACAAAATGGGAGCACAGCAGGGCTAAAGCCAGGGAGTACTGGGGGGTGTGGGGGGTGGCTAGTTCTGTGGCTAATGTCGATTTCAAAATGCATACAGTGGATCTGGAAAGTATTCACAGTGTTTCACATTTTATTATGTTACAGCCTAATTGCAAAATGGATTCAATTCATTTTCCCCTCAATTCTACACACAATACCCCATAATGTCCAAGTGAAAAAAGCTGGTTTAACATTTATAATAGGTTTGCGAAAAAACAAGAAGTAAAATATGTGCATACAGTAAGTATTCAGAGTCTTTGCTTAGCACTTTGTTGAAGCACCTTTGGCAGCAATTACAGCCTCAGTATGATGCTAGAAGCTTGGCACGCCTATTTTTGGGCAGTTCCTCCAACTCTTCTCTGCAGGACCTCTCCAGAGATGTTCAATCGGGTTCAAATCTGGGCCACTTAATTACATTCACAGTTTGTCATTTGAGTTTGAGGTCCAGAGATATCTGGAGCAAGTTTCTGGGAAGGATGTCTCTGTACATTGCTGCATTCATCTTTCCCTTGATCCTGACGAGTCACCCCGTTCTTGCCGCTGAAAAACATCCCCACAGCATGATGCCGAGACCACCATTCTTGACTGTAAGGATGGTATTGGCTGAGTGATGAGCAAACTCCAGGTGGGCTGTCATGTGCCTTTTACTGAGAAATGGCATCTGTCTGGCCACTCTACCATACAGGCCTGATTGGTGGAGAGCTGCAGAGATGGTTGTCCTTTTAGAAGGTTCTCCCCTCTTCACAGAGCAACGCTAGAGCTCTGTCAGAGTGACGATCGGGTTATTGGACTCTTTCCTGACTAAGGCACTTCTCCCCTGATCGCTCAGTTTGGCCGGGCAGACAACTCTAGAAAGAGTCCTGGTGGTTTCAAACTTCTTCCATTTACGGATGATGGTGGTCACAGTGCTCATTGGGACCTTCAATACTGCAGACATTTTTCTGTACCCTTTCCCATATGTGTGCTTCGAGATAATCCTGTCTCGGAGGTCTACAGAAAATTCTTTGGACTTCAGTGTCATGGCAAAGGCAATGAATACCTATGTACATTTTATTTTTTCGTAAAAATATATTTATTTTTTATTTTTTCACGAATGTCCTAGGAAAAATGTATTTAATCTATTTAGCAATAAGGCTGTAACATAACAAGATGTGGATAAAGTGAGGCGCTGTGAATACTTTTCCATATAGCACTAACATTAATAAAAGACTCTTCCCAGAACATTTCACTATAAGGAAATGCATGTAAACAAAAGAGGAAAAGAAATGTTCAAGTTAGTCCTCATATACCATCATGCCAAAAATCACCTCAAATAGGCCCTTTCATTCCTACTCCTTTTCTAGTTACCCATTAACTAGAAGTAACATATTCACATAAAACATATTCAATTACTAATGTCACTCAGAATGAGAAAAATGCCAGTTAAACAATTAAAAACGCATTATTAAGATGCCAAATGTTGCAGATATTAGAGAAGGATTTGACAAGTATTTTTAATTCGATCATCCCTTTGGAGTCAATCACGACCTGGGAATTGGCCAACACTTAATTTGTGAGTAATTAAAGATATTGCCTTGACTCATAACGATCTAGTGACTCATGACGGTCTAGTGACTCCTTGTGGCAGCTTTGGTAGGTGAGAAACGTGATCAAATGAGGATAAATTGTTGCTTTAAACATACCGCATAATTATGTCTGAATCTAGGGGTTTTCGCGAATCTTTTATATGTAATTCAGTAGATGGAACCGACAATGTTTTATCCCAACACTTACCTAAAAGTGACCATAAGCTGATTGGCTCTCTGGGATTGGGCAGGCTATCGTAAGAGAACGACACATGCCCGTAGAATCGCTTGCACACTTCGAATCACTGGCTTCATAAAATCATCCCAATCACAAAAGCTTCTGTTCAGTTTCCGTACACTGAGACAGCACTAAATTGCCCTAAAACACTTTCAAATGCACGTTGATTCAGACAAATCCTGACTGCGCTACAATGTGCTCATCAGCAGAGCACAGCAACGATGACTAAGAACGTCTGGTCCAGAACAACAGAGGCAGCTGGTTTAGGGTGATCCAAACCCGTCCAAAACAAACCCAGCTCCGGCCTTTGGGTACTCTCTCCACCCCCCCCTGTCTCATCCGCCTCTGCAGTACCAGCTGGGGCTCTGTTCCCTGCCTCCCCTTCCTCCTGCTCCGCTTCCCCCCCCGCCCTCTCTCCTTCTGTCCCGCTCTCCTCCCCATCGATTGCCCCTTATACCGGTCGCTCGTAATAAGTCGGGTCCAATGAGCCTCCCGTGCCCCTGTTCATTCAGGGGGTGGATAAAACCTGGCACACTGTAAATGGAGCCAATCACGGTCTCCAGCAGGATTCTGACAAGGACAGGCCCGGGAACGAGGAGCTCACTAAGCTGCTTGTGAGAGAGACTCTGACTGGCAACTCGGTATCAGTGCATGTGTGTGTCTGTCTGTTTTCACGCTCGCCTGCGTAGTCCCAACGTACTCACGTTCGGCTGATCGATTGTGTGAGTGCATGAGAGAACGTCAATTCGCCGCGCGCGTGTCTTTTTTCTAAGATATGCGGCACGCGGTCGACGTGCGCGAGCACGCTCTCCTCCGGACGCGACGTGCAGAAGTGTCTGTAATCGGGTAAATGTGTTTTTGTGCATAGCGGCAACGGAGGAGAGCTTGGTCTGATGTGGGGGGGGGTGCTGATGGCCACTCACATGCTGTTAGCCTCTTCCCTCACACCCAATTAACAGGGCTCCGCTCAGACACACTGGAACCACAAGTTAGGCATGTGTCAGGGGACAAGTGTCATACTGTGCTGCAAACTGGCTCAACTTCCTCTGTCTCCCTCCCTCTCTATTTGCTTGTCTCTATTTTGCTCTCACTTTCACAGTCTCACTATCTGCCTTTCAATTGGTTTCCATCCCTCTCCCTCTCTGCCCGTCTCTTACTCCCTGTCTTTCGCTCTCGTTTGCACTCCGTCTCCCTGTCTCTCTCTCTGTCGCTCATTTTCTACTAATCAATTGTCGGTGAGCATTTTTCCCTTCTCCCCAGTCGTTATTATTGATCAGCGTGGTCCATAAATAACAAAGTTCATCTTCTGCTATTTTCCTCCACAATTATGAGGATTGGTCCCCGGAGAAAGGAGGCCGGGGAAAAAAGTGACTCGGGTGGGGTGTGGGTGTGGGGGGTGGCAGAGAATTCAACGATCGAGAAGGAACAATAACGACGTTTGGGTACCCGCGTGTGTCACTCATAACCGACGACCGGTCGTCCTTGTGCCAGAATATATTCTTACCGAATTACACCTCCCCATCACCCACCCACACACGCCGGTGCCTCACGCTCACCGCCTCAACGTGCCCTGAGCAGGAAGCCAGCGCCGCGCAGTAATAGCCATCCATAATTCAGCCCCTTCTGCCTGATTAGTGCACATCACACTACATCTTCCCCATGTCCTCTCTGTCTCTCTCTCTCTCGCTCTCTGCCGGGTGTGTGCCGGCTGGAAATTGGCTGTGGTAGTGCGGCGAGAGGTTAGACGGCCTGTGGTTCCTGTGGTTATTTTTCACCGGGTCAGCGGGGGTTTCAGGTGTCTTGCATCTGTTACGAATAGGGATATTTGAATTGTTTCCCGTAATAATAAATTCATGTCTGTACGGTAATCGTTTATACATGAATAATGTATTTTCGCCAACAGCGTGGCTGTTATACACAGACATCGTGTTGGACGGGAAATAGGAGCCGATGCTTTACTACAGTCCATTCGTGGAATGTAGCCGAGCGTTTACGGCTTGTGTCAGCGAGGATTCGATATGACTGCGAGGTAGCGTGTGTAGCTAGCATCCAACGGTAGTTTTACTTGGCAGAACGGCTTGCACAACCTAGAGACACCACAAGTCAAGGCTACCTGGCCCGAATGACTCGTAGCTGTCCCTGTCGATGTCTATTGGTTGTGCTGCCGATCATTTAGCCTCTGCCCACACCCAACCTAGTGGTTCCTGTCCTTGTCTACCAGGTTACGCAGATAACTTGGATTTGGTACAAGGACTCTGAGCACAGCCAACATGCATTTATTGACCTGCATGTCTTGGAGAAAAATGGAATGAACTTTAATAAACGTTATCCGGCAAAGCCAAAAGAGGTCAGGCCACCTCTAAGAGTCTGGTTCCTAACTAGGTTTCTTCTTAAGTCTGGACCATACTGGGGATTTTTTCTAGCTACGGTGCGTTAACAATTGTTGCTTGGCTTTTTGGGGTTTTCTTCATACAGTATGTTATCAGTCACCGGCACATTCCGTTTGGATTTCGTCATTTTGCTGTCACCGGGTGTATATTTGATGCACAAATTCAGTAAGATATGGAACAAATATTTCTTAGAAAAAATGAATTATTCCATTTAAAAAAACACTTTTGTATTATGCATTATGACCAGAGTGATTAAAAAACTAGTTTAATGTACAAGCATGTTCTTACAGTCAAAATGCAGTGCCTCGTGACAAACATCGCCTTAAGCTCGGCTTGTCACCGATCAGCTGGAGATGGCTCACACCTGTATGAGACGTGTGTGCAGTCCTCGATGTCTTGAAATACCAGCTGTGGCTGCCAGCTACACCCTTGTTGTGGCAACAATGAGGCGTGTGAAAGGAAGTGGGATCATCCAAGGCTGATTCAATAAGTGCCGTTTTTCAGGGTATTTCTTCTATTGTGACGAGCAGCTAGCTAGCAAGCTCTGCAGGACTTCATAAACTCAAGGAGAAGTACAATAACTCCAGACTTTACATTGGGGGCGACACAGGGGTGTCGGGATTCAGAGTTTCCTGGATCTTCACTTTGTTTCGGGTGTCAAACTGACCTGTCTTTAGTCTAGGGGATCATTACCCAAATATTTGCCCCTGCCCTAGAAAGAAAAAGGTAATTGGTAAACTAGGGGCCTTTGTAGGCATTTCGAACTGCACGCCGGTGTGATCGCAAATAGTTTTATGGACTGTGCCGGTGGCAGGTGCTTAGAGAAACTTCTCTACCAAACCAGGCCAATTATGATGTTGAGAAAAGACACCCTAGGTGTCAAATATCATTACTTCAACTCAAACAACCAGTTCTAATTACGAGCGACAAAGATTGTATTAACTCAGATATTCGTACCAAAAAAGGGTTTCCAGCACGTATTGCTTCTCCGGGTCAAAAATAAAATATTTAAACACAGATTGCTTGTTTGATCACAAAACATGGCGTGTCATTTATTGAGATCATTACCCAGTAAGATATTTCAGACACTACAACATGACGATTATCTGATCCACACAGTGGACAGTTTCGATGCTGGGATCATTTGTTCGACAGCATGAAGAAAACATCATGACATATTATGCACATACCACTCGTTTACCTGCACATTTACCTACATGTTTTTCCCGTGACAACCATTTGACAGTTTGACAACTGACTGCATGAGAACCCCATGCTTGACGAACTCATTATTTCCGCGAAACGGCGTAGCGTTGTGTCAACCGAACCTTTCGCTGTTAAATAAGTGGCTTTAGGGTAGAGGCTGGCTTTGAACAACCGGGATGTGCTCAAAGATTTACAGCGCTGAATCCTTGTTTTGCAACAAATGGGTGGAAATATTTAGCGCCATTTAAATTGCGCGTGCGTACGAGGAGGCACATGGCATTGCTTTAAAAACATATCGTGAAGTACAGTCTTCAGAAATATCTCTGAAACAGTACTTATATTCTGCCCCACACCGGGTTGTAGAAATTGCCGGAATGACACAACGTAAGGTAGCATACCCCATACTGTCGACTTCAGCTCCACGGCACCATTCACAGCAGGAAACCAAAGTAATAAAGAGTCAGATTTCCGACACGTTCCCAGACCACTTCATTGGATAATGATAACAACATGTTATCACAAATAGAAACACAGGCACGCACCGGGATGCAATTCGCTAAGTAAAGTACGCGCACGTGGTCAAGGTTAAATTGTTCAGCTAAACAGTAGAACAGAAAAGTTGCACGATCCAACTGACAAACCGTGATATGATCGCCGGTGCCAGATGTGATGTTTCCTGCATCTTAGAAACAGCTGATCTCCAGGGACCTTCACTAGTCCGTCTCCAGAGTTTACGGAGAATGTTGCAATTAACACCCGGTGAGCATCGCTTTTTTAATCAGCAAACACATCATGTTAATTGGAGGCGGGCAACAGTGATGTTCAGAAAGGCGTCTCTGAATTCAAAACGTTTCTTTCCCTGTATCGACGACGACTAAAGAAAATAGATCTTGTGCAAACGGACAAATCTCTAATCGACACATCTAGCATTCTGTTACATTTAAATAAATGAAACTAAGTGACTTGTTTTCTGCATTGTACATGCAGTTGCAGACCCTATGTTAACCACATTGAAATTAAGTACTAGACACAACATATAAATTGTTTGGCAGTCATCTGGGCTAAGTGATTTTACTCGTTTTGGAACTTGCACGGTTGCCATTTCCCTGCTGCTGTGAATCCTTTTTGAAAGGCAGACCTCATGAATAAATGGGTGAGTTTTCGCTGAAATTCAACCAGTATTTACCTGCACTGAATGCATTCACTTTTCGCCTGAATAATGACTCACTTACCTACACTTGCCCTCTTGGCTCCTGGTGAGACAACAGCTTCTAGATGAAGCAGCAAACAATTTTACAATTATAGTTCAGAGAAATAATTTGGCATAATTCAGGACGCGTACCGGTTGACATTTCTTTACGTCAGGTCCTAGCCTACGTATGGATGTATGCACAACTTTCCTGCTCAACTCACATTTAGGCTTGTTAATATGCGATCAAGATGCATGACATTGCGTTGTGCATGTTTCCTTCAATTACACAACCGTACATGCAAGAATGTATTGTTATATTACCAAAGTTTCATTTTTGTACCATAGTTTCGCTGTATTGTCGTTAGGTTCAACAAGATTAATGCAAACGTCACGTCACCATTACATGCAGATGCGTCATTTGTCTACAAGCTAGCTATCGTAGCATTATGGGTTAGCGTTTGATTCAGTCTGTAACCATCCCAGATTTAAATAAGCAATAAATGAACATAGTTTACATACCTGCTCATAATGCTTTCTCTCCACGGGAAAATCCTCTTCCTCTTGTATAAGAGGTTGGAGAGGGAATTCGGTACAATTATATTAGGGTTGCAAACTACGGAGACCCTTGGAGGTCAAAAACATTAAAAAGCATAGTTAATGATTTTATTATTTGGTAAACTCGTTTGCCATCTGGGGCTTTACTGTCTCTGATAGCAGTGCTAATTGCAATCATTTTCTTCTACTGCTCCTTGTGACTTCAAGCATGTAAAATAACATGATTAGGCTTTCAGCTGTGGTAGTATAAATAATTACAATAATATTAATAAGACCAAATTACAATGGAAGACACACGTAGTACATACTATACATCAAAGGCATCAAAGAATTGGCAAACATTGGTTAAGTGTCATTAAGCCAAAACAATACATATAAAGTATAGGCTAATACAATGTCTTATAGGCAGCATACTTACCACACCGACAGCCATTTAAATCAAATCACGTAATGTCTTCCCAACTGTAAAAGCCACTGACAACTATAGTGCATCCGGAAAGGATTGAGAGCGCGTCATTTTTTTCCACATTATGTTATAGCCTTTTCGCCAAACGCATTAAACTCATTTATTATCATATTTTAAGAATTCTACACACAATAACCGTTAATAACGTGATAAATGACTCTCAGACCATGGGAAACAACATTTTCTGGTCTGATCAAACAAAGATTGAACTTTGGCCTGAATGCCAAGCGTCATTGCTGGAGGAAACCAGGCACTGCTCATCACCTAGCCAATACCAACCCTACAATGAAACATGTTGGCGGCAGCATCATGCTGTGGGAATCTTTTTCAGTGGCAGAAACTTGGAGTCTAGTCAGGATTCAGGCAAAGATGAATGCAGCAACGTACAGAGACTTCCTCTATGAAAACCTGCTCCGGAGAGCTCTGGCCCTTTGACTGGGCAAAGGTTTATCTTCCAACAGGACAACGACCCTATGCACACAGCAAATATAACAAAGGAGTGGGCATTCCTGGGCATATGCGTTTACATCTTGAATTATATAGTGTTGTTTTGAATGAATACGTCACATTTTCATGAAAGCACAAACTATAGCCTCCACCTGGTGGCATTGTCACAGCCTTTAGATGCGGAGACATCTGCTCAAACACCTCAGCTACGCACCGGCTTGCCCAGCAAACCTATACAAGCGCACACGTTAACGGACTCTTTAGATCTCGGTTCGTGCCAAACAACATAAGTTTTAAATCCATACAGCTTCTATAGCCATGCTTTTTGTTGGGCCGGTGTACGGATGACAGATCTGTGACAGCCTGCTAGCGGGGACCGCAATACATTGGCCCACAACCAGCCTTATGTATTATCACAACGCATTGGCTTGATAACTAGGAAAATGTCCGTGCCTTGAATGAAGCATGTATTTCTAAACAGTTCGGTGTCGACTACTGTATATGGATTCTTACACGTCGCGGATGACTAGTGTGTGTCAATTGGTTGGGTAAAACAGTTCTGATTGTTGACAACCATATCTGGTCAATAGAATGGTTTTCTTTTATAATATATAAATATATGCATGTTACGACTTGGCACTCTTTATTTCAGATGATACGGAGATATAGAGGATATAAATATAGAGGATATACATGTTATAGAGATATAGAGGATATAGATATATAGAGAATAAAGATTTATGGAGGATATAGCGATAGAGGATAAAGGTTATATAGATAGAGGATATCAAGGATATTGAGATATACAGGATAAAGGTTAGAGAGATATAGAGGATATAGATATATATATATAGGATATAAAGGATATAGAGATTGAGGGTATAGATATATATATATATATTAGACGTGCCACAAATGTATCCATTTATAAAGCCAGGCTAAAAACAGTTCTCTTTTCACAAGCGTATGACTGATCGCTTAAACTTTATCACACTGTTAAATCTATTTTTATTTTCCATTCCTCATTGAATTGCCTATTGGATGTTGTATTTGTTTTTATTCTGATGCATGGGCATGTATTTTCTTATTCTCTTGTTATTTTCCTTTGTAAAGCACATTGAATTGCTTCTATGTATGAATTGTGCTACCGGTATACAAATAAACAAGCTTGCTTGCTAGAGGATATAGATATAGAGGATATAGAGATAAAGTATAAAGAGAATATAGAGATATAGAGGATATAGATGTATAGAGATAAAGTATATAGAGGATATAGAGATAAAGTATATAGAGGATATAGAGATAAAATATATAGAGGATATACATATAAAGTATATAGAGGATATATATCTATATAGAGGATATAGAGGTTATAGAGGATTTGTAGGATATAGAAATATAGACAATATCAATAATATAGATATATGATCTAAAGGACATAGATATATAAAGTATATAAAAGATATAGTTCCATCAAAATGAGAGCAGCTGGTGTAAGTTAGTCTCCACTCTAGAAAAAAGATAAAAGGTACCTGGATAAGACTAATGAAGACTAATAATGCTAAACTCGCCGTTCATTTGGGATGAAGGTACGTTTGCGAGGTCCGCTGCAGTGTTAATGAAAACTGAATGTGAAAAAGCTGTTAGCTGAAAAGGTTAGGGGAAAATTATCACAGCGATGACTAATGCCTCAAAGGGTGTGCTTTTGACCTTGTACGTTCCCTCTCTGCCTCTGTTGAATCTTCCGTTTTTTTCCCTCTCACTTCTCCATATTGAGGAACTTAGGGTGGGCTCTTAATAAGAGTGAGGGAAGAAAAAGGAATAAGAGGGCTTGGTTATTGGAAGTAATAATTGGAAGTAGGGCTTAATGTCGTTGTTCTAAAGGAGACAGACTGCATTTGCGCTAATGAGTTAGAGGTACGTTCTGGTACAGCAGCCTAAACTGTAATTGAGGTACTAATTTCAACGCTGGGATGGAAATGTTGTTTCCCACAGACTTATCGACGGTTGACATTGTTATGGGTCAGATTTCTTCGGTCAAAGCAAATGTACAGGGCTTTTTGTTCAATTTCCTGAACACATATGCTAGAAAAAACGAGGGTATAGAATGTATTCGTTGCTATGTATCAGTGTGAGCAAACGGGGTGTTTCGTTTCAGGGCTCTCGCTTCGCTGACTTCAGGATATGGATGCTTCCGGCGCATACTTTTTTAAAGCAAGGACGGTCATTATCTTCACGCCAATAAATAATCTGTCTTCTCTCAAATGTGAACGTGACCCCGGAGAATGTTGAGTTGGGCCCACATGCCGTGGACCTCTACGATTCTGTAATTCTGTTATACGCGGTTGCCAGAAGGATTGTACTAACTGGGCAATGAGAAGAGAGCTGCTTGGGACTGAGGTATTAGTCTGCATCTGTCCTCAGGCTGAGCCAATGTTGTAGATAGTTCACCAAAAGTACTTTGTGGGGTCTATCAGGAGATGTTCTATGAAGTTTTGGGCGAATCCTTTCATCCAGTGTCCTGTCAAAGTGTTGTGATGTTATAGCAAAAGCAAAAAAAAACAAGCAACAGTAGCATTGCTGTGTGCAGAATATGCGTTTATAAAGAAGCGTCACTCAAACAGGTTCAAGAAATATCTGGGTCCGTTGTTATGTAGTATAGCTGACAGTGGATAACTTATTTCTTTGATAAGAGATGTAAAACTAGCTGCTGTGAATAACGGCTTGATTTCCTTAGATCGGGATGAGGTATTTGACCTTGTTGATTACCAGTATCTGTTCAAAACAATTAA
Organism: Dallia pectoralis; assembly: GCA_029465975.1. NCBI lineage: Eukaryota > Metazoa > Chordata > Actinopteri > Esociformes > Umbridae > Dallia > Dallia pectoralis. The sequence continues at coordinate 3,749,996 of CM055762.1, read as the reverse complement.
AGTATTTGGGAAAAGGGATGTTTTGGTCATGGATGAGTTTACTTTATCCCAGGGCCTCACTCATGGTACAGGCCGGGATGTTTTGTGATCTACTCCCGTCTGAAGAGATATTAGGCAGGCCTGCCCGTCGACAGGAGAAGTATATTGTCTGGCCACTGAACCAACGCTTGGTTTCTGAAAAAGGAAGCTTTTCCCTGTGCCAGGGATTTTTAAGTGTCCAGGTCCATTGAGGTCCTCTTGAATGCTATAAACGCCAATACGGCTAGAGTGAACTGAGGGTACAAGGTCATAGCTGAGGTGTGTGAGTCCCTGCCGGTACATTATAGACAATTTGTGACTAATAACGTACACCCTGACCAGCGGTACGATGACGTGGTTCATTGGATAAGGATGGAAAGCTAAAAATAAAGCTTGAAATAAATCAAATAAACTTACTAGAAGTTGGGAAGTTCACGGCAATGGGCAAACTTGTTTTGCACAACGTGTGAAAGCGTCACATATTTCAACCTCTCTGAATGAGGTGGTTCCGTTCTGTCCATGCACTTTGGTCCCGAAAAGGCAGTATACAGTTGGCAGTATACAAACGGACATTTGATAAAAGGACAGTAGACGGTCAATGCTTGGTTATACATGAAGCTATAGCCACAAATAGGCACGTGGCACACTGGATCCTAGTGTTGGGGTTGTTCATTTAATCGGATTGACATCGTGAGAATTTGGAGACCAGGGCAACACCTAGAACCCCAGGGGTTCCCAGGAGAACATTTGCCAGAGCATCACAGTCCTCGTAAAGACTTGTCGTTCTTTTCATAGTGCGTAGCGATGCCTCTCCTCCATCCAACACGTTGAATATGAGAACTGATTGTTCTCTTACCGTCTTATCTAGACCTTGACACGTACCACTATTAGGAGGTGAAGAAGCTAATTCGCTTCACATGCGAGTGGACATAATGTTTTGGCTCATCAGTGTAGTTGTCTTTTGTTTGTCAGGGGCATCTTGCAATTAGCAATTAGTAACTAACAACTTCAAAGACACAGAGGAATAGTTTGGGAACTGGGTGTTGTGGACGAACTGGCAGCTATACAGAGGGGTTCGACCAAATAACGTTTTCTTTTCTCTCTCCCATTTCACCATCCTCATCACTCTTCCTGACATCTACGCTCATTCATCTGCACAGCTTATCTGGCAAATTCCCGACCAGCTACATCCAGAGCTAACATCCGTTCTATATTTCCTCAATACTCCCTGTAGAGTCGCCCGTGCTCCATGTTCACATGGCTTTACATCGAACGGGGGATGTTTCGGTTGCCTGAATACATGCATAACGTGCTGATTCATTCACCCGTGTCCCCGGGCGTTTGGCGTGCGGGCCGACCCTCTTGCGGCTCCCCTGTCCAACATTGAGCGTGTATACGTGTGGTACACACCGGCGCTTCTTTGCTCAACGAATTCACCAAAAGCACTTCATCAATCGTACCCCCCCTTCCCCCCCGTGCCGGGGACACGCACGGCACAAAGACGCGACAGACGGATCCGTCTCGCGCGACGAAGACAGGCGGAGGCACGGCGCAGCTCCTCGCTAGCATCACAGACGAACTCTACGTCTCACGTGCCTAGAGAGAAGCGCGAGAGACTGAGGGGAACGTGGGCGGCGAGGGCACAAAGCGAGAGAGGAGGTAGCCAAAAATACACTGGTTTCAAGATCAGTGGCGGAGTTATTCGTCTCACACTAAGTTACTGTACACAGGCTACCCACTTCAGGCACAGGTTCCCCGCCGCCGTCGTTAATGCATTGCTTTTTATTACCCCGTCAACGCGCTATTAAACACGGAGGGCGTAGGGAAGTGAACGCAGAAGTAACGAGCGAGCGAAGACGCAGATAAAACGGAAAAGAGAGACCGAAGAAGTGATAAGCAACCGAAGGGAAGAGCAATGTAACGAAAGAGGGGAAAAAGGAGGGAGGGAAAAAGAGAGGGGGAACAAGAGGGAAACGGAGGGACGAAGAGAAGGAGAGAGGGAGAGAGGTTAAGCTATGGTGCAGAGCAGATGGACAGACTGCTGACTGAGTGCTGTGACTACAGACCCATAACGAGATCTTATCTAAACGCTAGCACACATGAACGGAGTTTACCGCCGGTCCCCGGGGAAACATCTAGACGGTGCGCGTTTCCTGCGGTACCGCTGCTTTACTGAGGCGTCACCCGCACAACGCGCCGCATGCGGTCCGACTGATTGTGTGCCTGTTTAAATGTCACCGTGGATCAATTGACTCCGGTGACGTCTGCCTGTTAGGCTAAACTGTCCTTGATATGTACCGATTCACCTGAGGATCATTCGTCTGAACGGTTCTAATGAATGGTTCCATTAAAGAGAAATTTCCGGTCTTTAGTGTGGGCTTTCGAGAGCTTTCGTTTGGGTGACTTGTCATTAATACTGACCTTAGGCCAGGCCTAAAGGACACAATGTGACTAATGAGAAACAGTCTGGTTTGTGTATGGCTCGTGTGTGTGTGTGTGTGTGTGTGTGTGTGCGTTTACAGAAGCTCTGCACAGGCTGTTCTGGTAAGATATAACGTTCACACATATTAAACACCCCAAATTGTTTCGGGGGGATTTGAGCCCAGAATAACAGAATTTTATAGGTGGGATGAGACAACCAAACACTCCTGCATATCAGCCATTTCACCAGACAACACACACACACACACACAACACACACACACACAACACACAACACACACACAACAAACAAGTCCTTTCCAAAGTATCCCATCTACCGCAAACCTTTGGGGTTCCTACAGCGTAGTGCTCAGGATGAGAGGTGTGAGGAAGAGGGGAAGTGAAGAGGAGGTGCAGCTGCTTTTATCCCGCAATATCTACATTCAGTGCTTTTAACCCGCACAGGGAGTGTTAAACGCTGCTCGGGACAGAACATGAGCGTGCGGAAACTGATTGGAATCGACAGGGACAACGCATCCTGTAACGACTGTCAACGCGTGTCAGACGTCCCTCGAAAAGATCCCTTCAAGAAAATTTACTAACTAACTGCTTGAACACGACATCTGTTCACTAAATATTTGATGAAACGATTCTATTTCGGGCACAGTTTCTGAGAACATGTGCCCCTGTAGAATTGCTTATTGTCTGATCGTCAATAACCCCTCCTCCCCTGGCAATGGCAGACACGGAGCTTCGACATAACATCACACGATATCGCACCCCGTCGCCCCTTTCTCTTTGACGGGGCCACTGTGGTCTTAAGTGTGAACCAGAACAATTGATGTGTTGTTCAAGGTCTCAAAGGCCTATACAGACGCCTATTCAAGTCCGTAGCTTCGATGTTCAAAGGTCCAAGCAAACCTTCTTCACACAGGGAGAAGGTTAAAATAAATAGCCATCGGCTCAAAAAGCGATCGAGTCGAGGTCTAGAAGGTGATAATCGCCGCGTTCTGGCGTGTGCGGTTCTGGCGTGTTCCGTGTGATAAAGTCCCAGCAGCTATCCCTCACGCCAACAAAGACACAAGGACGCGAAGGGAATAAGGTGGAGTATGTTTTGAAAGAGACCCGCGCCAGACGACAAAACCTCCATAGTCTTCCCTATTCATCTTCAGGGGCATGTAAACAATGATTTAACCTGTCCTTTCGTGCAACCCTTCCTCGGGCTTAACGTGACCCGTTGGCTTGTCGACGAGACACCCGGACGAATACAAAGGAGGTTCTGAGCACGAGGGGGTGATCCAACCATCCGGCCGCTAAACGAGGGGTTGGGGGGGGGGCGTGCATCCGCCCTTCTCTTTCACAGCAGCTGACAGTGAGCCTGGGCAGAACCGCTAATTAGCGGCGCCGGGCTAATGGACCTGCTGGGCCAACACAATGGCTTGTATGACGGCTACACAAATTACATCATTCACATTCTCCAGGGGCAGCGGGACGGATTAATCGAAGGACAGGCGAGGTGGGATTGGGAGGAAGATAGCGAGACAATGGAGACAGAAATTGAGACTGAGAGACAAACAGACAGAGAGAGAGATAGAGAGAGAAAGAGCGAGTGAAAAATAAAGCACACGAGCAGAGGCCAAGTAAGGTGATACTCAGCCAGATGAGCGTGCGTTCGAACACTCGGACACGCAATTAGTTAAGATTATCCAAGCGCAAAAATTGAGATGTCCGTTGTACGGACAATACGCACACAAAACGGACATCGTCACCCACACAGATCAAACGTAACAAACTGGCTTAATTGGAACAACATGCCGAGCGAACAAAGGAGCAATCTGATAACAACGAGTAGCCGAAGAATTAACACATTCATAAAGCAGCCTTTAAATTGCTTCTCGTTTCGCCTCCTAACCGTGACAGTTAAAAAGGCACTAATTATGCAACGCAATGAATAGCCAATCAATGTGACAACCAAAGGCGGTTCAATGCCACCCCGCAGCACAGTTCACAGTTCTGCACCAAATGCATCTCAAGATAATTTAGGTGACACAGTTAAAAGCACACATTTAATTGGATGAACCAGAAATACATCTGAAAAAAAAGGTAGATCACTTCCACAGGGGGGAAATGTTTGCGTACATTTCACATTTTGTAGAACCTGCCCGACTCCAAGTGCAAGCTACCACAAATAAACAACGCTGGAATGGGTTGCTTTTCAGGAAAAAATCTGGCTTCAGGCCTTAGTGTGACTAAACCAAAGTTCAGACCTTTGTTCACACTTCAGGGTTCAGTAGCGTGAGAAAAGAGCACAGATAACAAATTTCTCTCAACAAACCTAATCATGAAAACTCACACAGTATCACACACAACAAACCATGAGAATTATAACTCACAAAGTAACACTCAACCAACCTGAAACTAAACTACTAATATAATGACCCATACAAGGCAATCTCACCGTCACATTGCACAAACTCATCACAGTCTATTACCTAGCCATGGATACAATAGTAAATTATCACTAATTTGAATGCACGAAGAAGAGGTCATTGACCTCATTAGAAAAAAAATCACTAAATGTACTTTTACAGCTGATAATTTATTTTAATTTAATGACTAAGTGATAGAATATTGTTTCCCGCACATAGCTCACACATGAGGTTAATGAACAAATGCAAATAGACAAATACACATTGATGGAACTGTCCTTGTTATTTTTGTTCTAGGCAAGGACGCATTTGAAAAGTGGAAAACTTGGCGATCAAAACATTGATGTCCTCCACATGTCAAACTAATAGCGAAAGTGTCACGAGTGGTGAACCTTTGTTTCCACTCAGGGAGGTTAGTGGGGTGCACTTCCTATTTTCAGGTGGTTTTGTTTAGATAACACACAGCTAGGGTGAATTAGCAATTTAGACAGTAATTCATTTAAAGCAACTATAACTGGTAAACATTTGTCACAACTTTTGGGTGTATATTCTCAATAGAAAAACGATGTTGTATAACTATGATTTCACTGTACCAATCAGCATTTCTCTCCAAAGAAAAGTCCTCACCATCTCACACCAGATAATGTAGTTATGTCCTTATGCGGAGTAAACACAGCACATGTGTATGTAAATTGGCTAGGTGCAACACACTCCTCTTAAAACTAAAATGTCAGACAGAAATGCAGGCGAAAGCCCCGTAGCTTGATTAAAAGCTGAAATGAGAGAAAGCTGGAGGAGCAAAGAGTGTGTTTACGAAGCAGAGAAAGACTAGACAAGAAAAATAGACGATAAAGGGGAAGAACATGGACGAAAAGGAGATAAGACAATTCAGTCAAAAGTTCAATACATTTAATACATTAAACTTAGTCTAGTGTTTTTGCAGCGCTTATCAAACTAATTCGCAGATGCTTAGAGATAGCTGCAGTTATCAGGAGGCATGAGAGATGTTTTTCTGTTAACTCCTGCTTCACTTCTGAAAGCACCACAATGAGTATATACTTGTTCCACTGGCTACAGCAAAGATTTCTACTGAAGAGAGATGGGATAAGAATGGTGGCCCTTGAAGAAATTAGCCCCACACAAAAGTTACATCAATTCTTTTGATTGCACTTCAGATAAAATATCTCAAGTACAAAACAACACATCAGTATGAACAAACTGTTTTGGCGAAGCTACGGAACAACGTCGAGACCAGAAGATAATTTTCAACAAGCAAAATATTGAAGATGTTGAATAAAAATGACTAAAATCAATGCCCCAAAAAAGAATGCATAATGAATTCACAAGCGGTACATTTACATTTAAGTAATTTTGCAGAGGAACTCACAGCAGTAACTGCAGACATTGTAAAACTTTAATACATCCTGACCACCGTGTGAATCTAACATAAAACCATATTTTTTACCATTCAAAATTGATTTTTCCTCCAATTAAACCATATAACACAACACAAATACAGATGCGGTGTTTTTCTCCAAATAATGGACATATTCCTTAACATGGTAATTTGCTGGCTGTCAATGTTAATTCAAACGTGCTCGGCAACAACTACGGCTAACACAGTTTGTAGCCAACATCTTTACATTAAAACAGCTGCTTTTTCTACTGACGTTAAAACACATCAAAACAAGCTACTTGAGTATAATTCGGGGGGTTTGCATACACCTCAACCAAATCCATTTAAATACATTTAAACATAAAGTTTAGCACAATTCCTGATATTTAATTTAAAAAAATAATTCCCTGTATAAGTTCACTTAGGATCACCACTTTTTTAGGAATGTGAATTTGTTTCTTTCATCACATTCCCAGTGAGTCAGAAGTTTACATAGGATTGATTTGAACTTTTTGCACCAAAGGATGTTCACCTCTTAGCGAAAGAATGTGTCTGCTTCCTGAACGAATTGTTTCTATACAATTCTGTCTGTAAATTGACCCACCAAAGCCCATTTTTGCCCACGGGTTATTGGCAACATTAAAACCAGTAGTTTGCACATGCAGACAAAACTTAGACTACATGATTAATGTAAAAAAAGTACTTACAGTAAAGTAAGTAAGAGTACTTCTCAGGGCCTCCAGCTTTCTATTTTACCATTAACTCCTGACATCAGCCGTGTGTATTAACAATACATTGTTGTCTTTCACAATGTGACAAAAAAGTTTTTCATTATAAAATTGATCGGTTTTAATGAATGTGGGATTTGTTTCATATTTTTAAATAGACTTAGAAATTGTCTCAAGTTGATGTTGTCATTGTAAAATCATAGCAAGCTACAGGCTCAAAAGCTGGCTCATTTATTTAAGCATTTGCTCTTGATGCTAGCGGAGTGTGTTAACATTTTCTAGTAAATATAATGGGACAATAAAGAAATGTATTACAGAACCAACTCGTTAGACTGTTATTGGGTTTAATAAATCTAAGAGTTGTCTTTTTTAAATATTATTTAAAGAACAGGGGTAAAGACCTGAGGTGAAATACATTGTACAAGTTGTTTGTATGGTCAGGCTGCTTGGCAAAAAATATTTTTGATTCGTAATTCCTCACTGGTGTGACTAAACCTTAAGCTGCAATCTTTAATCCCTGATGTAACCTGATGACTTTGCTTGGATGTGCAGGCGAACAAAAACCACTGTGCACGCAAAGAAATAGATCTGAATTTTCTAAAGTAACAAGGCAACAATAACACAGAACCACGGCCGGATTAACAATTGTTTATGCCCAGGGCAACAAGACTCAAGGGCCCCCCAACCCCGCCCCAAAGCAAAAATCACAATGTCCCTAAACTTAAGATCACGTTAATGCCCTACTACTATATATTCATAAAGTCCCTATCATCAAGAGCATGTCCCTAAACTTAAGATCACGTTTATGCCCTACTACTATATATTCATAAAGTCCCTATCATCAAGAGCATGTCCCTAAACTTAAGATCACGTTTATGCCCTACTACTATATATTCATAAAGTCCCTATTGTCAAGAGCATGTACCTAAACTTACGATCACGTTAATGCCCTACTACTATATATTCATAAAGACCCTATCATCAAGAGCATGTCCCTAAACTTAAGATCACGTTAATGCCCTACTACTATATATTCATAAAGTCCCTATCATCAAGAGTATGTCCCTAAACTTAAGATCACGTTAATGCCCTACTACTATATATTCATAAAGACCCTATCATCAATAGCATGTCCCTAAACTTACGATCACGTTAATGCCCTACTACTATATATTCATAAAGTCCCTATCATCAAGAGTATGTCCCTAAACTTACGATCACGTTAATGCCCTACTACTATATATTCATAAAGACCCTATCATCAATAGCATGTCCCTAAACTTACGATCACGTTAATGCCCTACTACTATATATTCATAAAGTCCCTATCATCAAGAGTATGTCCCTAAACTTAAGATCACGTTAATGCCCTACTACTATATATTCATAAAGTCCCTATCATCAAGAGCATGTCCCTAAACTTACGATCACGTTAATGCCCTACTACTATATATTCATAAAGACCCTATCATCAATAGCATGTCCCTAAACTTACGATCACGTTAATGCCCTACTACTATATATTCATAAAGTCCCTATCATCAAGAGTATGTCCCTAAACTTAAGATCACGTTAATGCCCTACTACTATATATTCATAAAGTCCCTATCATCAAGAGCATGTCCCTAAACTTACGATCACGTTAATGCCCTACTACTATATATTCATAAAGTCCCTATCATCAAGAGTATGTCCCTAAACTTAAGATCACGTTAATGCCCTACTACTATATATTCATAAAGACCCTATCATCAATAGCATGTCCCTAAACTTACGATCACGTTAATGCCCTACTACTATATATTCATAAAGTCCCTATCATCAAGAGTATGTCCCTAAACTTAAGATCACGTTAATGCCCTACTACTATATATTCATAAAGTCCCTATCATCAAGAATATGTCCCTAAACTTAAGATCACGTTAATGCCCTACTACTATATATTCATAAAGTCCCTATCGTCAAGAGTATGTCCCTAAACTTACGATCACGTTAATGCCCTACTACTATATATTCATAAAGACCCTATCATCAAGAGTATGTCCCTAAACTTAAGATCACGTTAATGCCCTACTACTATATATTTATAAAGTCCCTATCATCAAGAGCATGTCCCTAAACTTACGATCACGTTAATGCCCTACTACTATATATTCATAAAGACCCTATCATCAAGAGTATGTCCCTAAACTTAAGATCACGTTAATGCCCTACTACTATATATTCATAAAGTCCATATCATCAAGAGTATGTCCCTAAACTTAAGATCACGTTAATGCCCTACTACTATATATTCATAAAGACCCTATCATCAAGAGCATGTACCTAAACTTACGATCACGTTAATGCCCTACTACTATATATTCATAAAGTCCCTATCATCAAGAGCATGTCCCTAAACTTAAAGAATATTACAGTACAATTTTGTTTTAACAATTTGGCCTTAGAACTGGCCTCTTTAAAACTGAACTCATAAACACAAAAATATTTTATTATTATACTTTGCTTTAAAGGGTAACAACACAACACTATAGAGGAAAAACTCATAGTCTACACAACATTTCAAATTAGGCTTGTACACGTCTATTAACTTCTATATATTTCCTTTGCTTAACAGGTGACCCTTACACACTGGACTCCTTGACTTAAATTGTGTAAACTCAAAACATTTAATGCTATCAAAGATTCAAGATAGATTTTTACAATTTTAAAATGTTTATTAAACGTCTCTTACAGCATTTCCTTAAAAAAACAAAGCTGTGCAAAATGTGGGTGTCCTCTATAAAACAATCTGAGAGTGGTTTGAATTAATAACGTTGAGACTTGTACTTTAGAGACGGTCCCTAACTATAAGCACACGGAGGTTTCTCTCGGTCGATCACCGCGGTGTAGTGTGGCTGCTTGCGGAAAACCGGACCTGATCTCGGCCTCCGACTATCCGTTGAATATCCAATATCGAACATCCAACCAACTTTACCTCGGTCTGAGATGAAGCAAATATATTTGTGCGGAAATTTCTCGCACTATAAAAACTAACCTTGCGAGAATGGTTTAAATTATGCGCAATCCCCCCAATCCCGCACCGAAATGCAAGCCCTGTTTCACAGAGCCCAGTGCCCCTTAGATGTTATGTGCCCCTGGGCAAGTGCCCAGTTGCCCTAATGGTTAATCCGGCCCTGCACAGCAGTTGAACTTAGATTCTGAATGGCACCTCAGAGAAAATACAGCATCTCTAAAAAGTACTTCTTCCTCTTGGACTTTTCCACATTTTATTGTTATACAACATGATTTATTTAAGACTTTTGCCACCAAACAACACTAAGAAAGTCAATAATGTAAAGGTTAGGTGTCACGCCCGCTAAGTCGCAAAAGACAAATTTTCGGGCCGTTGGCCTCTCGGTGGACTATTTTGAAGAGAACCCTTCTTCCCCGAATATTACATTTTTGAGGACGGCTTGGTGTCCACCTATTCAGAGTTCTGCCATTACGTGGCTATTACATAACATCTTCTAAAACCTTCTTATATACTAGCCCAGACTGGTGTTTTTCCCAAAATGTATTCCAGTTTTCCTTTGCAGGAACAGAAACGTCCATAAGCAGTGTAAACGCAATGCAGAGTGAGCTCATTCAGGTCTGTGTAAGCAAAGGAATTAATTAAATACTACAACAACAAAAAACATTAAAAAACAGACTTTGACTATGGCTGTTTTTCCTCCTGATTTGATCGATGTTGATTTCATGTAGTAACACAAGGACATGTAGAGTAAGTCCACAGGCTATATGTATACACCCTGGCTGTAGCACAACAGGATTGCGTGGGACAAACAGCGTAACATTAAACGGGCTAAATACATATTTATCTACAGTCTGTACTTTATACACGTCTGCATTGTTCAACCAATCCAACAAATCGAGAGAAGCAGTAATGACAGAACCTTGGCTTGTGAACTTCCGAATGCGTAAATGGTGTGACAGACTTTTTATATCCGCAACCCGTGAAAAACGAACAGCGTATACGTTTACCGGGGTCTACGGCTCAGTCGCACGACTCGGTGTCACAGAAACCTCGACATTTATCAAACCCACCGCCATATGTGAGAAAGGACGTCTTGTCCTATATATCACTCATAGAATCTGTGAAAGTAAATAACAGGAATCCATTTGCCCGTAGGCAAGCGTACACAGACGAACCGCAAACACTCGGGGGAATTAACACGACTGACTCGTCATTTCACTGAAGCTAATTAAAGACTAGAGGGCTGTCTTAAATTGTGTGAACCTCCGAGCTATCGGTGCCTTTTTTCTCTGCAGGTGGCGTCTTAAAGCTGTTTTTTGAAGCACAAAGGATATCTTTAACAAAACGCAGATGATTAAAAGCCAGAGATAATCTTTCCTCATTATGAAATCATGTCAGGATTATCACACCCACTTGCACATCTTGAGGTTGACACCAAAGAAATGCTGATGGAGATGGTGTGGTACACAGAAAAATCAGATATTTTTTCTTTTGATAAATATATCAACAATTGCAACAATCAGAAACGCAAAACCTACATCTCTAATAGACATCTCGTATCAGATTTGTAAGTGCAGAATGTCTGCAGAATTTCGTATCAAAACCACCCCGCTACGTACAACTAAGGACAAATTCCCAAAACAGAACATTGAGTTTGCGGGCTGTAGTAGAACCAAGCCAGTCTCATACACGACTGGAGAACAAGCTTCCTGATGTGAGCGCCACATCAAATATTCTGCTAATTAGAACTTTCCCTTCACTGGGTCTTGGGTAAGTGAGCGCTTAGCTCATAGTCTACCGCTGTAGCATCACTTCATGGTTGAGAATGGGCCGCTAAGTGAATACATATTTCTATGAATAAGTCTAAGCCCGACGTGATCAGCTGCATGTCAGATAAATATCCTCAAATCATAGCAGAGACTGTGGCGTATCAATAATTAGCTGGGAAGATGGACTACAGGGGCCTCAAAAGGGCGATGGCACTCAATGTCCTTTCATCTCTTCTGAGTGGATATGTGTCAAAGCGAACAGGTCAGGAGCATGTGTGTGTGTGTGTGTGTCTGATAACGGTTGACATCGAACAGAGGTACTGTAAATAGATGGAGATGAGATTAAAAGGGCTGCACACTGACTGTCCTGTGGGTCAGCAGATGTCATACCTACGGATGATTCCGGGCTCAGAGACGAGCAGAACCAACACCAGTGGGAGGACACAGAACACAACCAGCTGGTTGGATGTAAAATCGGAATGCTTTTTTTCTCCTAAAATCAGAGAGTGGTTTGCTGAGGAACCTCCAAGCAGCTGTTGTTGTCTGTGTTTAAAATAAAAGATATAATCGACGACTGCGTCCGGTCAGCCCGCTTTGACGCAAACCTCCTTGGGTTTAAAACGTTTAAATAACCAACTTTCACTTCAAAAGTTTTACCAAGAACCTGAAAATACATTTTTTCAGAATCGTGAGCCTTTGTGATGTGTTATTCACTGTGGAGCAGATTCCATTGTTGAATTTCTTACTACCTACTTCCTACACATGGCAGGGTTCTGTGCTTCGCCGTGGCTGACGCTCCAATACTATCAAGTGATGTCTCAGAGGGTTGAGAGCAGAGCAAATACACATTCCCATTATGAAAGATGAATATTAAAGTTTCAGATCTGTTCTATTTACAAAGCAGTAGATCACAGGCCGGCATCGACACATTATGTACCTGTCACAGCACATCTCATCAAAAGCGGTTCTGGGGCCTTTCTTCTTCTAGCTTCACCCTCCAATCCCAGCGAATCCCTGATCTCCAGTCTGCTCTCGTCGACAGTGTGACAGATCAGGTTGGCACAAACCTGCACGCCTGACCTTAAAAAACAATCACTTTATTTCTTCTGAGCTGCAGTAAAGTGTTCCCCAATATGGACACTGCAGTCTGTTTGGCGAGGCTTCTCAAACTGTCCTCATTTCCTGCCACCCAGACAGACGCTAGCTGATTATGCTCACTAATAATTTCATAACCGAGTCCTCGAGTCTCATTAGCGTCAAGCCAGCTTCAGACATCTACTTTTTCCCCTCAAGCGCTCCCTGGCCAAATGAGAAAGATTTAATCGCCACAGAGGTTGAGGAACTCACAGAAGTAGTCACCTATTTAATACGTTGAATTACGAAGAGTAAAGATCTAAAGCCAAACCCATTACATGTTCACTCTTTATTCCTTAAACTGTTAAATTACTTTTATCAAATCTGTAAATGAGGGGGTTTAATTAAAACAAAGAAATGATATAATCGTGATGATATAATATTAAATGTTGCAATAAATTATAGAGATAACAAAAACACTAAGTAAAACACCTAAAACTGTTTGTAGTTAAATTGGGGCTTTTTATTAGTGTGTTCCTCAGGGAGTAGTTATGGTGTTTCTGTGCTTCTTCACAGTGTGCTGTTGGAGTTTGGTTTAGTGGGTCTCTCCTCAGTGAGATGTCAGTGCATTTCTATGTTTCTCGCCACAAGAACATTACCTTCTATGAAAATAAACACTGAGATACTGCAATGTTATATTTAGTCCACTATTTATGGGAGATTAACGATTAACCTTGTCAACACATGAAGATGAGTCTTTGTTCTTGCCGTCTTTCATTAAAGACTGTATTTGCAAATTTCTGTGTAACTTAATGCATTGGTACTGATAAAATGAGAGCATTCTTTTATTCATCTGAGAAAACTGTACAAGTAGGTAAACGTGGATTGAAAAAAAACTGTAAACAATTATCAAAGCTGTTAATAATATTAACTATGTTGTGTAAAATGATAACGTTCTCACAGAACAGCCTCGATAAACCTTTGAGGTAAACAACGCCACCAGTCTTTGTTTGGCTTTAGAGTTTCCACATGCAATCCGACTTGGGTATGACGATTTTAAATTATGCATTTGGACAACTCCTGACTGGGTTAGCAATCACCGGGGCTTGTTAACACAATAGTTTGGGTTGCACTTTGCTAGTCATTATTTCAAGTCACGGTTATATTTGGGGTGAGTGTTTGGTGTTCCATGTCGATGTATTCTGTAATGCTTTAGTGAGTGGCTTGATAGCGCAATACTTCTGTGTTTGTCTCGTTTTCTTCAAGAAAACCCCATCGAACGTGATCTACGGCTCTGCGTGCGGCTTTCCCTGCACTCTACACCTAGTATCATGACAGACGATTTCTGGAAGTAGGTGATGTGGACAGACAATATGTTTCTTCAGAAAACAAACAGTGAGAATGGAGTGTGTGGGTTTGACTGCATTGACAAAGGAACCTGTGAGAACACATGCACATCGGAACAACAGGAAAACAAGAAACATTTAAAAAAACATGAACCTCACATTCCCAAAGCTTCCGGTGGATCACTGAAGGGTTCATCCATCTGAATCTGGGCAGGTACACCAGATGGCGAGACCAAAAAATGTGGAGAAAAGGAACGGCCAAAGATCCACAGCATACCATCTCATCTGTACTCTACTGTGGAATGATCTTATGGCTTATTCAAGACTGACCGTAGAACATGTTTACCGGTCTTAACAGCGGACGTTACTGTTGCGGGCAGCAGCAACAGTATTACATAGAGAATTAGAACGATATGAAAACCTATTGTTCACTGAAGTACAAGCAAATTCCTTCAAACACATTGGATGGTGCTTTATCATACAGCAAGACAATGACCTTAAAAAAGACTGCAATAGTAACTAGGGAGTTTTTTCAGGGCCAGAGAAAGTGGAAAGTTCCTGACAGGCCAAGATAATCTACTGATTCAAATCCAACAAACAGGCTCAAGGCAAAACAACCTCAAAACAGGCAACAACTGAGGTTGGCTGCAGTACAGCCCTGGCAAAGCATCACCAACTTGCTTTTTTTGCCAGCGCGAACTGCTGCTGTGCTCCTCCTTAGTGGGTTGTCGGTCTGTTTTGAGCCCATCTCCCCCCTCGGCGTTAGTACCATAAACCGGGTACTAAACCCGTGCTTGATGAGCACCGTGCGATGGGGCTATACTCCACGGGCTGTTTGATGAACTCGCCGCAGTCTGCTGCTGCTCCAGTTCCACTAATTGAGCAGGTTGGAGGTGAGAAAATGAGCAGGGAGAGTAATCTACCTGCTCCGTCTACACGGCCTCGCCAGGTGCTCTGCACCGAGCCCAGAGACAGACACATCTGTGTTCTGGCCTTGTGTAAGGAGCACTCTGTTTTCCTACTCCAGGACTGAGTGGTTGGCATGGGAATAGCCGGCAACCCAAAAACACTATTTCAAACCTAATAAAGGTCACAGTAGAGGAATGGTTTGGGGTTCGGCTGTGAGGCCCCGTAATCCCCAGTCAGGTGAACGTGCTGAAATGATGTTAGCGTTTGTGCAGGAAATCTCATGCTGGATAATATGTCAACATTGGCTCGTGAAATCGTTTTTATATTAGCTAAAGCTAGCTGACTTGAATTACCATGAACGTCCTCCACACAGAAACATATTCAGACGTTGATGTCCACAAGTCTGACTCCCAAACACTCTTTTTACCCATAAAGGAAAGAATTTAAGTTATGGAGGGATTAAAGCGGGCTACAAGTTGTGAGCGATAACATTAATATTTCGACTGACATGTTGACATCCTGTGGTGACAGAAACCCAGCGTGACACAGGTACTTCAAACGCCCTCTCGAGGAGATGTCTTATTCATACTGAATGACTGCATGCGGAGATGTATTGATAACAAGAGGAAAATAACTCACAAACACACACACAGTGAAACTCAAAAAGCAAAAGCAACCCCCCAACCCCCCTTTTTGCGGAAAAAAGCGTTTACATCGGTCCGACCACTGTTCCAAGACCATATTTGTTGAGCCGTGAAAACACAGGCTGTTGTTTTGAAATGGACAAAAAATGAGAATTTCTCCAGTGCCTCGCGCCCCACCGAATCCTCTCTCCCCATTGGACGACGGTGCCTCCGTGACGTTTTAGGATGCGCCTTGCCTCCATTGTACTTTTCGCGGCGTGTCTTCTGACGAATGACGCGCAAAAACGCCCATTAGCGATTGCGGACGACGCGAAGAGGTCACTTACTAATGTAGAAGGAGCGCTAACCCGCCATTACTCGGCGCTCATAGACAAACGATCTGACGGCACAGCCGTTGTTCAGCGCCGGCCCGTTGCTCCACACTTCCTTGACTGGGGAGAGATGTTGGCCATTAGGCCCCCTGGTAGAAGATAGAAAGAAGTCACACTCACACAGACTCATTCCTCTTCCGGCACCCTCAATATTCACGCCCTGGAACGGCTGCCAACTGTTTTCCAGGGAATCGGGAACGCGCCGGGTTGGGTCGGAGCGCAGCATCTCGGAAAGGTCACTTCACATCCTTTCGTTTGTCTCTTTGATTAAGTCTGGCAATTAGGCCACTGTACTGCTTGGCTCCGAGATTCAGCAGGCAGATTGGAAAGAAACTAATCAGAGAGCAGGCAGAGCGAGCTCAGAGAGAGATAGAGAGAGATATATATATATAAAGAGAGAGAGAGGGAGAGAAAAGTGTAGACGCCCAGTGAAAGTTTGACTGGAGACAGATTGACGAGGCGATCGATGATTGGAGGGCGTATCTGAAAAGGAGAGAGTAGGAAGAACGGCTGTGTCTGGTGAGGCAAATCAGCACGACAGAGGAGGATGAGAAATGAAAGACAGCAAACGGAGGGGCCGGTTGAGGACGAGCCGAGATGAACCGAAACGGAAGGGGCAGAGAGTCAATGCGGGGAAAAATAAGAATTAAGATGAAAGCCGCTGAAGAAGTTCGAGAGAAAGCACTAAGAGAACAGCTCCAGTAATAGAACAGGACGAGAGAGAGCGTAAGGCTTTAACTGTGAGAGGATCGAAGGAAATTAATGCAGAAAGAACAGTGGCTGAGTAGATGTATACCGAGGTACAGAAGAGTGTAGGAGGACAGAGAGAGCGGTGGGGAGCCCTGCCAGAGAGACTGGCAGAGAGACAAACAGGCGCGGGTGCGTGCCACACTTGGACAGCCCCCGTTGAGTTTTAACACATTTCTGTTTAGATGATAATAAAAATAAAACACACCACTTTCTGATAATTAATCCACCAGGGAAATGGTGTCAATCAGGCCTTGCTTTTCCCACAGCTGTACCGGTCTCTCTCACACACACACACACACACACACACGCACGCGCACAGACACACTTCAAGGAAACTCCACAACTGGCAAATAAAATAAGAAAATTCAGTGACACATTACTAATTTGTGAAGGAATGCTAGATTGAGGGAACGAGGGCAGGGGGAAAGGTGGTCAAGGGAAGGCGGGGCTCATCTGGTTTGTTCCTTCATTTCAGTGTTTCTCTTCTATCTAAATCCGGATCTCAATCATGAGGGGCCACGGCCACAGCAGCCGGCCAGCGCGAAGGTTCCGCTAAACGCTCCGTGAACTCTCACTCAGTGTGACACCACACACACACACACACACACGCGCGCGCACGATAACAATGTCCACGTCTCCCATCCCCCCGCGGAGGCGAGCGCAGGCCTGGTTCGGGGTGGTGGCGATGTGCAGTCAAGGCGACAAGACCACGGACCGGGCATCGTCACGCTTTTATGTGCATTCGCCCGGCGTGCGCATGAATATTTACCGACGGGTGACTGATGTTTCCGTGGTGACACTTCGCATCCCATATGCACACGACAGGCTTACGGACGTGGGAGGACGTTTAGTTCTACGGACCTCTCAAAATCTCCCGTTCGCCATTCAGGGAGAACAGGATGTGCAAGTATCACAGGCTCCCTTGTTCATGCAGTCAAACCCACGCACTCCAGTCCTACTGTTTGTTTTTCCCAAAAAACATCAAATAACAGGAACCTCACATTCACAAAGCATCTCGTGTATCACTGTTAGTCCATCTGATTCCAGGTAAATACACAATTTAAAATTTCTTTGCTCCTGTCTTCTGTCCCTCCACGCTCCCTAATAACAGATAAACGTATGTCCAATAGTTTTATGTGTTTGGTTTTACACACGGGCGTTCTAAGCTGACTTAATGTATTGGAAGCAGATTGTCGGACAATGGGCTTTCATAACCAACAATACAAGCAAAACATATCAACTCCGTCTACATTCTGTACGGCGAATTGCTAAATCTATTTTTCATCATGCTGCGTTCATTCCCCTGCAGATGACAACATGCAATGTGAGAGAAATTAAATCTCGAATCATTCTATTATCCTTTAAATCGCAGGATCATGTGCATGGCTGGGTGTTCGGTTGTGGACGCACAGCAGAGGAGAAAAATAAAAAAGGGTGTGAAGTACAAAGTAAGTGATAAAGATGGATAGAACGCAGGAAAAAGAGAGATAAAGGGACTTAAAGACTGACAAACACGAAGTGTGTTTCCACACAGGTCTGAGTTGCGGTTACAGTGTGTGTGTGTGTGTGTGTGTGTGTGTGTGTGGTCGATGGGAGTGTATACGAGCGTATGCTGTGTTGGTGTATTTTGCACACATATGTTACGCGCGTTTGGATGTGTGCAATTTAATGTACGTCTATGTGTGTTTGTGCATGGCTGAACAGGAAGAGATGCATGCAGGGGAGAAACTTCTAAACTTAGCGAAAGGAGCCCTCCAGAAGGTCTTCATTATTTCGCTAGCTGTCAAAGTGAAGCGAATACTTTTTCCCCCTTCTCTGACATCATTCGCAGTAACGTTAACATCTGTTATTTGGCGTACTTCCGATTGCACTTTATGGGTCCTTCCACAAAAGTGATTTTTAATTCATTGAGTGCCACTTAGAGTTGACCACATTAATCGAAGAGATGTACGTTTTATTTTAAAGGTTTTCTTTAATGCCGAAATACAGAATTGTTGACATGGCACATTAACCCTGTGTCACTTAGGAAAAGGCTAGCTCACTTAATCCAGTGCGTTCTGAGCATCATTAGAACGGGAAGTCGTTCGGTTGCTTCGTCAAAATCATTTCCAAACATTTTTATTTCCTGCGATTAATGGTGCATTTATGTCCATCAAAATTTAGAATGAAACAGGTCACACGAACTTCACCTAATGTTACAGTTTTTTTTTTTTTACCCTCACCAACATACTCAAACTGGTTCTACAAACAATACTGTATACAGAAATACACACGTTTCAGTAAATTCCAAGAAGAACACTATTCACCCCATAACGACTACTATTTTTCTAACAAATCTTTGTTTAATTCACACTTTTTTGCAACACTACACACATTTCTTTAGTAAAGGACAATTGTTAACGAGTTCTACGAGGCACTACCATTCAATAACCACAATCGAACTCTAGCACTTGTGAATAGTCAGCTAGCTAACTTGATGATGCCATGAAAAAGGGTTCCACTTGAGTTGTGGAACATGGGACGACAACATCAGAAATAGGGAGGTCGAAAGAGAACGAGAGAAGAACGGCGAGGAACAATGATATCTGATGGCCATCGTTGACACTACATGACCACGTCCGTCCACATTATACGACAAGAAGCTGCGCTGAGCGTACAGCCAAACCCGAGCCGTTTTGAAAGCTGCATCGTTTGACCAGACGTTCACAAATGAACACAGGTTACTATAAACGTGTCAGACCATTATGATGCATTAGCACACACAGTATAGGATAATAATATAAACTCGATATGCGATCATCTCTGTCCGAAACAGTCGGTAGACGTTCTACAGTAGACAGTTAGAGGGAACTGTACATAATCCATGAAGCATTTGTGACTCTTCAGTGCAAAGTTTCACTCAAGCGCCCGATAATATGCTTTGATCAATGTGCGACGCGATCAAATCACTTTTTCGATCAAAGGGAAAAAAATGTAATTCCCCCTTTCACAGTGTGATTTCTTGATTTAAAATAAAATCGTTAACCCTATTATAGTCAACCGTCTCCAGTGAAACTATTCTGAAAGTATTTAGGCTTTTCATTCAACCCTCTTGAGCACGTTTCTCAAAGTGGGTTTACATGGAATTTAGTTTTGTTGAGAACAGTAATGAGAGATGTGTCATCTGACGTCATCCAACAAGTCAATAAAGCCTAAACTAAACATGCTTACAAATCACCCTGAACATTGTGATTTAAGACAGACATAAGAGTGACGAAAATAAAAGACACGATTGACAACAATTCAAAAGGAAAGGGAAAGAAATCTCAGTAGCCTACTTATAACAGCAGTTGAGATGTGCCAGGCGATGCTACGAGCAAACGCAGCTAACGATGATGAGATCGTTCCACTTTCCAACGACACGGTAATATTATGGATATTCCCTCTGATATTAGAGCACAACATGTAGAACGAGTGCAACCATGTGAACAATTTTTCAACTTCATATTGCAAATGCAACAGAGTTGATTGTTTACACGTTGGATAACTTCATGAGCCGACTTTATGACCCGAGAGGGATTGAGCTGGGGAAATGTTTGTCTGTATGCACTGATGGCGCTGCGGCAATGACACGATTGGTGAGGTAGTGAGAATAAAGGCAGTCGGTAGGAACTCACTGTATGTAGAGCACTACCATCCAAAACCATGGAACTATACTTGCATTCTGTGCTTAATATAGTCGTGATGGTAGTGAACACTGTGAAATCAGGGCCACTGCAGTCAATTGAATACAGTCGTGATGGTAGTGAACACTGTGAAATCAAGGCCACTGCAGTCAATTGAATACAGTCGTAATGGTAGTGAACACTGTGAAATCAAGGCCACTGCAGTCAATCTAATACAGTTATGATGGTAGTGAACACTGTGAAATCAAGGCCACTGCAGTCAATTGAATACAGTCGTGATGGCAGTGAACACTGTGAAATCAATGCCACTGCAGTCAATTGAATACAGTCGTAATGGTAGTGAACACTGTGAAATCAATGCCACTGCAGTCAATTGAATACAGTCGTGATGGTAGTGAACACTGTGAAATCAATGCCACTGCAGTCAATTGAATACAGTCGTAATGGTAGTGAACACTGTGAAATCAAGGCCACTGCAGTCAATCTAATACAGTTGTGATGGTAGTGAACAGTGCAGTCAATCTAATACAGTCAATGTGATGGTAGTGATGGTAGTGAACACTGTGAAATCAATGCCACTGCAGTCAATTGAATACAGTCGTGAACACTGGTAGTGAACACTGTGAAATCAAGGCCACTGCAGTCAATCTAATACAGTTGTGATGGTAGTGAACACTGTCAATGCCACTGCAGTCAATTGAATACAGTCGTGATGGTAGTGAACACTGTGAAATCAAGGCCACTGCAGTCAATCTAATACAGTTGTGATGGTAGTGAACACTGTGAAATCAATGCCACTGCAGTCATTGAATACAGTCGTGATGGTAGTAGAACACTGCCACTGAAATCAATACAGCCACTGCAGTCAATTGAATACAGTCGTGATGGTAGTGAACACTGTGAAATCAAGGCCACTGCAGTCAATTGAATACAGTCGTGATGGTAGTGAACACTGTGAAATCAATGCCACTGCAGTCAATGCAGTCAATACAGTCGTGATGGTAGTGAACACTGTGAAATCAATGGCCACTGCAGTCAATTGAATACAGTCGTGATGGTAGTGAACACTGTGAAATCAATGCCACTGCAGTCAATTGAATACAGTCGTGATGGTAGTGCAGTCAATTGAATACAGTCGTGACACTGTGAAATCAATGCCACTGCAGTCAATTGAATACAGTCGTAATGGTAGTGAACACTGTGAAATCAATGCCACTGCAGTCAATTGAATACAGTCGTGATGGTAGTGAACACTGTGAAATCAAGGCCACTGCAGTCAATCTAATACAGTCGTGATGGTAGTGAACACTGTGAAATCAAGGCCACTGCAGTCAATTTAATACAGTCGTGATGGTAGTGAACACTGTGAAATCAAGGCCACTGCAGTCAGTTTAATACAGTCGTGATGGTAGTGAACACTGTGAAATCAATGCCACTGCAGTCAATCTAATACAGTCGTGATGGTAGTGAACACTGTGAAATCAATGCCACTGCAGTCAATTGAATACAGTCGTGATGGTAGTGAACACTGTGAAATCAATGCCACTGCAGTCAATTGAATACAGTCGTGATGGTAGTGAACACTGTGAAATCAATGCCACTGCAGTCAATTGAATACAGTCGTGATGGTAGTGAACACTGTGAAATCAATGCCACTGCAGTCAATTGAATACAGTCGTGAGTGGTAAATCAATGCCACTGCAGTCAATTAATACAGTCGTGATGGTAGTGAACACTGTGAAATCAAGGCCACTGCAGTCAATTGAATACAGTCGTGATGGTAGTGAACACTGTGAAATCAATGCCACTGCAGTCAATTTAATACAGTCGTGATGGTAGTGAACACTGTGAAATCAAGGCCACTGCAGTCAATTGAATACAGTCGTGATGGTAGTGAACACTGTGAAATCAATGCCACTGCAGTCAATTGAATACAGTCGTGATGGTAGTGAACACTGTGAAATCAATGCCACTGCAGTCAATCTGAATACAGTCGTGATGGTAGTGAACACTGTGAAATCAATGCCACTGCAGTCAATTGAATGTGAAATCAATGCCACTGCAGTCAATTAATACAGTCGTGATGGTAGTGAACACTGTGAAATCAATGCCACTGCAGTCAATTTAATACAGTCGTGATGGTAGTGAACACTGTGAAATCAATGTGCAGTCAATTTAATACAGTCGTGATGGTAGTGAACACTGTGAAATCAATGCCACTGCAGTCAGTCATGGTAGTGAACACTGTGAAATCACAGTCAATTGAATACAGTGTGATGGTAGTGAACACTGTGAAATCAAGGCCACTGCAGTCAATTTAATACAGTCGTGATGGTAGTGAACACTGTGAAATCAATGCCACTGCAGTCAATTGAATACAGTCGTGATGGTAGTGAACACTGTGAAATCAATGCCACTGCAGTCAATCTAATACAGTTGTGATGGTAGTGAACACTGTGAAATCAATGCCACTGCAGTCAATCTAATACAGTCGTGATGGTAGTGAACACTGTGAAATCAATGCAGTCAATGTGAGTAGTGAACACTGTGAAATCAATGCCACTGCAGTCAATCTAATACAGTTGTGATGGTAGTGATGCCACTGGTAGTGAACACTGTGAAATCAATGCGACTGCAGTCAATCAGTTGTGATGGTAGTGAACACTGTGAAATCAATGCCACTGCAGTCAATCTAATACAGTTGTGATGGTAGTGAACACTGTGAAATCAAGGCCACTGCAGTCACTTGAATACAGTCGTGATGGTAGTGAACACTGTGAAATCAATGCCACTGCAGTCAATCTAATACAGTTGTGATGGTAGTGAACACTGAGAACAGAGAAACCTGCACAGAACATTTCACTTTTGTTTCACTCTGAGGTGCGGTGGATCTCACGCGGAAAAGTGTCCGTGCGGATGTTTCAGCTCTGCAAGTGTCTTAGAGGACAACCATGACAGTGCTTTCTTCTGACCCAGGATGGATAGCTAAACTTGCCTACCTGTCGTGACATTTTCAACGGGTTGATGTACAGCATAATCTATGAATGCAAGGGGAAAATGCATCTGTCCTGGAGGTGAGTGACGAGATCACCGCTTTCAAAAGGAAAATGTAGATTCGGATAACGAGGATATGGAACGGGATCAACAGTCATCACGCCTCACTGTGGGAACATTCCAATTAATGTTTCGCAGATATCAATACGGCTGTTTGGGACTGGGTCCGTGATCCGTCTGCCCCCATCGTGACTTCTACAAGTGGCGAGTGGAAAGGCTGAAAAGTTGTTGTTGGAATTCTAACGATGGGTGTGACGTGAGGATTGACTCTGTAGTGGCGTTTTTACAGGTGATGTAATAAAAGCTTAGAAGAAAATGCGTATATCCTGTGGCAGAATTGTTGGAATAGTGCAGTCAGTTTCATTCAGTTTGCAGTTACTAAGTGTAGGCTGATCAACATTGAGTGTGTTGTGTGGCGTGTGGTGTGTGTGACAGGTATTTTTTGCCTGGCAATGATCATATTATTGTTCTATAAATACTGTGCTTATATGTAGTTTAATTGAGTTTAGCACTGGAAATACTAATAACTGTGTATATGCGCACACTTTTAGGTGGGTGTTACGTTTTAGTAAACATAAAGTGGCGGTCCCTGAAAGGTCAACAAGGTCCCAGGTAAAAAAAAAAATTGAGAATTTTGGGAAAAGCTGCTCTGGAGATAATGTATGTATTCAGTTGAAGATACACTCTTTATAACAACATCAAAATACAAGAAAATAATTGTTATAACGACCGTTGTGTTGCGATCGCCGTGAGCCGCGACACAACTTTCCGGTTCGCTGACAGAGAATCCAAGACTCCCATAAGCCGTTTTAATTTCCAGACGAGTTCCAATGAGATTAACAGCCACACCGGGGGAAGTGGAAACAAATCCCTGAAAACCTGTCAACGTCCGCTTAAACCAGGAACTCCGCTCCTCCGTGTGGATCTGACGGTGAGGGTACGAGCGCCAGGGGAATTGACAGACCAGATCTAACCCGCCCTGGGTTCTTATCAAACCCCGTGCCTCTGCTGTGCCGTGGACAAGGCCCATCAGCGGTTTGTCAGTCTGATTGAGAGACTGACAATATGCACTCCGTCATCAGGACGTGTTTGACAGTCGAAGCACGTTCTGTTTAAGCAGATAGGATCACGGGATCACCCTGGTCGACACGACAGACAGAAGTCTGATAAAGTGTTTTGGACAACTGTGAGAAAGGGAGGAAGAGAGGGAGACGAAAAGCTAGAGAGAAAAGGGTGACGATAGACAGAGAGAGAGAGTGTGGGTGGAAGAGATATTGCTGTAAAGTAAATACATAAAACATTCTAGTTTACTTTACACAACATGTGCATAAATTCAGTAATATCCTCAAAAGAAGAAACACTGAGTCCCAAAAGGATATTGTACTGAGATAGACCATCTGCTATCAAAGCTAGGATGGAGAAAGAGAGACATTTTGAAAGCAAGACAGAGGGTGAGAGAGAAATTGAAAGCAAGCAATACAGAGAGCGTGAAAGGCTTAGAGAGAATAAGAGACACGAGAGAGACAGAGGCAGAAAGGAAGACACAGGAGAGGGAGGCAGAGAGACAAACACACAAGAGAGACAAGGACAGAGAGAGACAGGGAGAGAGTGAAAGACAGAAAAAAGAGAGAGAGAGCGAGCGAGCGATGACCCTGATGGATTAGAGAGACAGTGGAAGGTGCTGCAGGCCAGAGCTCTATATGACACGAGGTCTGATGCCACACGCCTGTTTGATCCATCCAGACATACATTAATTGATCCCGCTGCAGCAATATTCTGCGGACCAGACATATCAAACATGAGCCCGTAGCCTCGACCAAGACACAGCCGACGAGGCCTCCCGTATTTCACAAAACCCACAGCGCAATTAGGAAGGGGGACTCGTCTCCGGGCACCGAGATCAGAGCACGGGAAGGCGGGCGCCCGTGGAAGGAAGAAAGGGCGAGCGCAGGCTGTGGGTTTTTTTTTAGGGACAGACAGATAAGCGGGTTAACCATGTAGCTGATTCGAGTGGAGCTCTGCTCCACCACAAGGTAATGGAAAGAGCCCAGAGTGACTCCCCCTCAGGCAAACCAATAAAGAGTCGAGAGCAAGTCACCTGAGAAGGCCGTTTCACCCCAGTCGAGCCACTGGAAAATCGGGAGTTTCTCGACCCTAACCGGCACTGATAGCAGACAAGTGTGACTGCCCCGTAGGAGAGCTAATGTCTATCTCACCACAGGAGAGCTACTGAAGAGAGCCAGGTCTAACTCCCCCGGGTATTGGAAAGCGACACGAACTAATACAGCAAACTGAAGTGCGATTCCTATCAGCCAGGGAATTAGCAGAACACCAGTGGTACTTAAGGTGAGGATGGGAGCGACCCAGGATTGAGTTCAACGTGTTAATTAGCCTGATGAACGGGTTGATGCAGAACTACGACATTAAAACCACAGCCTGGCTCACCGTCCGGCACGGCGGAAGCTAGTGGCGTCTGATAATGCGCGACACAATATGCTTTTTAAAGATATATCAGCGGCCGGGTAATCCTGCTAAATAAATAGGGAATAAATTGTAATCTCCCATCTGTCTGCATCAGGCAGCATACTGTAGGCTAGCGCCCCGTTGGGAAGATTGCAAATTATTAACAAGGATAAACACAAATATGACTGTTGTAAGTGTGTGTGTCTGTGTCTGTGTGTGTTTGTGTGTATCTGTGTGTGTGTGTGTGTGTCTGTGTGTGTGTGTGTGCTCATAACAGGCAGCTGGTCACCGATATAAGCAAGGAAAGTAAAACCAGCTGTTTCTCTACCATGCATAGGGGTTTATCGAAAACTGCTTGTTTTACACACACACACACACACGTGCGCGCACACAATCGCAACATCTACACGAGGCGCCGAAAGACCAGGCAACGGGGCAGGCAGAGAGACAGAAAGCAATGAAAAGGTATGCGCGCCGTGTGCTGCACGAAAAGAGGGCGGCTACAGGCCTCTGTACTCCCTCGAAGAAACGCAATGGGGCTCTCCGGAAAACTCCACTGCCACTCTAAATCCCCGAAATGAGAAAGTGAATGAGACGGGATTACATGGATAATGCGAGCAGATGGAGCAAGGTCGGGCAGGATCTCCACTCATAAAGGATTAGACTCCACGGCATTTCCACCGCGCGGCATTCCGGTTTTACGAGCTCTCGGAACAGAGTTGTCTAAATTAAACACTGGTGTCCGTCGGACGTTTTGAAATCCAGTTCAGTAATTCGTCAGGATAAGCACACCGTTAATGGACGAACGGAGCAACCATTTTACAACTCATTGAATTCTTAGACGGTGAGGTAATGAAACAATAAATTGGGATATTGTTTGCCAATCATTGTTAAAGAGGTTCACCCCATATTGAAAAATCACCAGGTGATTCTATGCAATCATATATTGATAATCCTTTGAATTGCTGCCAAATTAGCATTTTGTATTTGCGTTTTGTATATCCTAGGCAAATTTACTAATATAATTTGATTGAATTGCTGCATGATATTAGCTAATCCAGGCACCTTTGAACTAGTTTCTCAGAATATGGGGTTATGTTGGGTATTCTTAAACATTTCCTCTTCCTTTGTCCCCAAATATCAAAAAAGGTTATCATGACATAAGTAGTGAGTGGGAATAAATATTAATTTGAGGCCTGTAAAATTTAAACTGCTCTCGGGTTTATGACCTAATTTAATGTGGCTTATGTTTCAGTGTCAAACCATATGACGCTGGTGTAAGGAACCGCTTCAGACTCCTCCCCCATACCCATAAACGCCTACAATGTCGCCCATTTAGGAAATGTATTGATAGATTACATAAGTCTCACTCTAGAGCCTTACAGCTATCTCGACAGCTACCACCGCCATAAACCGAAAGAAGAACCTGACCGTAATGTCCATTACACTACACAGCAACTTAAGAATTTGAATTAGAAGACAGCTCACTCAGCAAGTCAAACTTCTGTGTCAACCAAAGCAGGGGGAACCCCAATATTCTCTCGATCTAGTAAGCGTTCACAATCTTTTCTTGCTAGTATTGGTGTGTTGCAAATGTTACATTGTGTCCCTGTAGCGAATATTACTACTGAATGAGGCTGGTAACCTGCTTGCGACTGTGCCTCTCTAACTCGCACTCCCACGTTATGAGACGTGTGAACTGCTTTTAAATTGAGCATCGAAGGCTTGTCATCCTAGAACGGAGCGAACCTTTCTCGGAATGGATTTGGTGCACCTCTGTAGGAAGCATTTACGTCACCAATGTTAATGTGCGGGACAATTACTGGGACAGGTTGGCCTATAGTGGTTAGGTCATCTGAAGTGTCCAAAAGGTCCCCTGGTTCAAAAGCCCACACGCCAAGCTCCGCGGTTCCGTCCTTCGGGATGAAATTTAACCCCAATTGCTTCCTTCCCGCCCAATACATTCCAGCCAGATCAGTGCTGTAAAAGAGAATTGGTTCTTTGTCTACCTGCCTGGTCGAATAACGGTAAGATGAAAATGGCTAGTACAAGGCACCCGTAAACATAAGCTCCTCCATTGCTGCCGTGTTTCCCCCAGAACCACCCAAACCATCGATCACAACAGTTTCATGCGGGTATGCATTTAGATTATCCGAACCACAAGGGTACGCAGCAGCACGGCACTGCGAGTGAATCGTTCATCTACAAACATGCCAACATGGATTCATTAGGTATACTTTTGAGACAAAAATGCTAGCTCTCACAGCAGGACACAATATACGCCTATGTGTCACGATGTGCTAGATAACAGAAGCTAATTGAACTGCCAAGAACAACAACATTCTTACACTAGCATTGTGAAACGAAAACATGGGTCACGAACCGGGGTGGTGTTGTGCGGCGGAAAACCAGATGCAGAGCTGTGTGGTCCGTTACGTGGTATTTTCATTGAAACAAACACGACAACAAGCGGCGGAACAAAATATACGCCGTGTGAAAACAAAGTGCGCTTACGCAAAGCGACAACTACATAAACACCACACACAGCGATTAATCCACATGAACCAAACACTCACCTACATACAACGTGTCACGTGGAAATAATGAACGACAAAGTGGTGACATTTCCCAGTGACTTAAATACCAAGCTGATCACCCTGCTAACCACTAACTATGCCCAGCTGTGCTCATTAACTAACACCCTAATCACCAACCAGGAACTACAATGTGGGCCACCTACTTTACTGTCCAGAGTGAAACGAAAACCCTCACCACTCTATACAACATCACTGGATGTGCCCGAGATATGGCCCCGATGAGCTCAATCAAAATACTGAGTGAACGCATTCAGACCTCTATGTTCAAAGTTGTTTTGAGGGAAAGTATAGCAAATCTCACTGGACCAATCTTGATTTGAACTCTCAAACTTTGAATACAAAGACACTGCGCCAGCTATTCAAACATGCAAGCACATTTTGGCGGGTGTCAATCGACACAGCTTCGAACACGCCAGCTCTCATCAGTAAGACACATCGTTCACCCAAAGACGTATCTCAATGTGCAACATGACAGAACCGAATTAAATAGCATAACAAAAACATTTTTGCATTGGATCGTAATTATAATTCTCTATAGCAGCCTGGTAACCGTTTAATCTGATTTAGATTCCTAAGGACGTGCGTTTACATCGTCTTCATTTATACAGAGATGTTTAGAAGAAAATTACAGTGTTGTTTCGAATGAGTAGGCAGATGTTCATAAGAGCATAAAGTCTGGCTACAAACTCTCGACCGTCATTTTTTTTCTACAACTATGCAAGCAGGCGTGTGAACTCATTTTTCTGCTCTCTGCGTGTGTCAATCAGAATCATTTTGAAAAATGCCGGTTCCCGACCGTACGACACATTAATCAGTTTAGTGAGATAGAAATGCATCGTAAAGCCGCATTAATCGCCCGTGACACATGTGAACTAACGAGCACAATCTGCCTTTAAGATTGATTCTGTGGGTGAGAAACGGCAAACGTACGACTTTGCGACAAAACGGTCAAAATAGAGAGCTGATGTGATGCCCTTAAGTAGAACTACGCGAACAGAATGTGTTCACACCTGGACATTTATTTCGTACTCATAGATGCACTTCAAAGATTTAAAAGCGATCGACCCTGCCAGCTTGTGGATAATAAAAAAACAAATGCTGCTGGAAGTAGTGTGGAACGGCTAGCAGGGGGCATTACCTGCCGTCTAAATATCCGATCCCAATAGTCCAGTACAGTGAAGTGGACATTGCTCTGTGTACGGAGCTGTGTTTCGATTGGGACAACAACAGGTGTGCTGACTCTGAGGTCACTGAGGTCATGGCTGAGGTCATGGCTTGATGATACCACTTTACGTCCGATCCGATAACGATAATGCAACCACGAGTATCTGTCGTTATGGATACGAATCAGATACATGTACTCTGTCCTCGCTATTTTAGAAAGATGACTAGCGTGGTAGACTATTAAAGACAGTCCACTCAAGGATATCCAGGGGACAAGTCATTTGTTCAAGATGTTTACTGTGAAGCGAATGGATAATAAGGACTGCAGATATGAGAAACCCATAAAAAATATGTTACATACATGTTTTCCTTTATTATACTGCAACATAATGACAAATATCAGGCATTATTACACAAACCTATATATAGGCTATAGCTGGAGAGTGTAAGCTTTTGGTAGCCTTAACTTCAAAGTGCTTAAATGAGGATTAGCTCAATGCTAACAGTCAAAACTCCTGTTTGAGCACTGGCACTCGCGATATAGTAGAACATGCAAATATTACAAAAATATTAAGCATTCAAAATCTTTACTTACTAAACACAACAAATTATTATTTGGTTTACTTACAATCATATATTTGACCATCTCTCCATAATGGTCTAAACGGCCTGCATACTTTTACATAACCTGGATGGCCGTGTGCGTTGCTTATCTGAAGAACACATGGCACCAGGATGCACTATGGGAAAAATGCAAGCCGGCGGAGGCAGCGTGATGCTTTGAGCCAATGTTCTGCTGAGAAACCTAGGGTCCTGCTGTTCATGTGGATGTTACTTGGACACGTATCACCTACCTAAGCATTGTTGCAGACCATCTACACCTGTTCATGGAAACGGTATTCTCTGTTGGCATTGGCCTCTTTTAGCAAATATTTGAGGAATACAACAATGAGTTCAAGACGTTGACTTGGCCTCCAAATTCCTCAGATCTCAATCCAATTGAGCATCTGTGGGATGTGCTGGACAAACAAGTCAGATCCACTGAGGCCCAAACCTTGCAACGTACAGGACTCAAACCGTTTCTCTGAGCTAGAGTCCAAGTCAAGTCTCAAATCTTTGAGCTCGACTCCAAGTCAAGTCTCAAGTGTGTAAGCTAGAGTCCAAGTCAAGTCTCAAGTCTTTGAGCTTGGGTCCAAGTCAAGTCTCTTGTGGTAATAATGAGTGTTGTATCACCTGTTCTTTTCCGTCCAGGCTGCTTTGAACAGGCTATTGCAATATGACAAAAAACACCAAGAATGCTTTACTTTAAAGCTAATAACTGTAACATGATTTTCAGTACAGACCGAACACTGCGGTATCGCTCATTCATCTTTATATCCAGCAAACGACCATCAAAGTGAATCTCTAGTTTGAATGTACAATGATGACCCAAAACATGATGGGCACCTGTCTAAATGCTATTGGTCCTCTGTCCTCCTGTCGGTTTGGACCAGACAACATAGCCTTCATCGTCCTCGCACATCGATGAGCCTTGGGCGCCCGACATCCTGTCACGTTTTCTCTGGTTTGTCCTTCTGTACCCACTGTCTGTAGGTACTCACCACTACTGACCAGGCCCACTGTCTGTAGGTACTCACCACTACTGACCAGGCCCACTGTCTGTAGGTACTCACCACTACTGACCAGGTCCACTGTCTGTAGGTACTCACCACTACTGACCAGGTCCACTGTCTGTAGGTACTCACCACTACTGACCAGGTCCACTGTCTGTAGGTACTCACCACTACTGACCAGGTCCACTGTCTGTAGGTACTCACCACTACTGACCAGGTCCACTGTCTGTAGGTACTCACCACTACTGACCAGGTCCACTGTCTGTAGGTACTCACCACTACTGACCAGGTCCACTGTCTGTAGGTACTCACCACTACTGACCAGGTCCACTGTCAGTAGGTACTCACCACTACTGACCAGGTCCACTGTCTGTAGGTACTCACCACTACTGACCAGGTCCACTGTCTGTAGGTACTCACCACTACTGACCAGGTCCACTGTCTGTAGGTACTCACCACTACTGACCAGGTCCACTGTCTGTAGGTACTCACCACTACTGACCAGGTCCACTGTCTGTAGGTACTCACCACTACTGACCAGGCCCACTGTCTGTAGGTACTCACCACTACTGACCAGGCCCACTGTCTGTAGGTACTCACCACTACTGACCAGGTCCACTGTCTGTAGGTACTCACCACTACTGACCAGGTCCACTGTCTGTAGGTACTCACCACTACTGACCAGGTCCACTGTCTGTAGGTACTCACCACTACTGACCAGGACCACTGTCTGTAGGTACTCACCACTGCTGACCAGGCCCACTGTCTGTAGGTACTCACCACTGCTGACCAGGAGCACCCCACAAGCCTAGCTGTTCCAGAGATGCTCTGACCCAGTAGTCATGCCGTAACAATTGTGCCATTGTCCGGTCTATTCTCTTGCCCAATTTCTCCTGCATACAACAAGTTGACTACGAGAACTGAGTGTTCACTCACCACCTAATCTACCAAAACCTTGACATGTGCCCTTGTTATGAGGTCATTGCTATTCACCTCACATGTGCTAATATTTAGGTTAATCAGTGTATTGATTCATTCATTCTAATCAGACACGTTTAGTGTGCTTAAGATCCCAGAACATATGTAGCCTGTCTTCCATACTAAACCTCACAGAGCATACAGCAAAGCACAGAGAATGCTCCTGACACACTGACACCAAAGTCCCTGTGTTGTGCCAGGCAGAACTGGTTGAATGAACTTGTACACACATGTAGGCACTGTGTAATCACTAATCCCCTCATCGCCCGCAAACATCTGTGCAAAATATTGTGTGACAAGTGCAACTCGCAGATGTATAAATACGAACACCAATCCGTTCATATGCAAACAAATATAACACAACACAACCTCCAATAATATTCTGGTCCCCACATTATAAAACAATCACTTATGTGAGTCTGTTATAAAATAATAGAATAAGGGCCATATCTTGGGCACTCATGTGTCCATGAAGTGACCGGTTTGCAAAAACCTGGCAAGTTATAACAAGCGGGAGCAGTTTATATGCAGTAAAAGACTTGCACTACACTGTATATAGCTGAAGCCCCATGATCTGTACTCCAGGTGATAATTAATTAATTAACCTCCAGTGATTATTACATATATGCACGCATCCTGTGACAATTAAAGAGAATAAAGTATAATAATTTATAATATAATATTTTGTCCAACAGCATGCAAACCAGATCAATGCCAAAGCAACCTTACCTCTTTTATCTTGAACTTTGACAGTGATCTCGACCAGGGGGTCGGTCTCCCGGTCCAGCCGCCGGGTGATCACTACATCCCCGCTGTCCCGGTTCACGGTGACCGGTGAGCTCTCCACATCGGGACCGGTCAACTCAAAGCCGGCGGACGGAAACCTCGCCGGGTTCAGGTTGATCACAACAGAACCAATGCCGGCGTCCTCGGACACATTGATCACAAGCGGCTCGTCCGGATCCAGCAGGGACCTCGACATCCGAGCTCGTATGGGGTCCTGATCACCCCTGGATGCCCGGGGAACCGCGGGCCACTGCCGGGGACTGATCTCCATCTCAACCCCCTGACTGGTCCGTGGGGGCCACCCGTGGTCCCTGGCGAAAACGCACAACTTAATCGGGGAGGAGAGACCCAGAATAGAGTCGACTAGCAGGACGTCTCCAGTTTTAGGGACCACGTAGAAAGTGCCATTTTTGGGAAGCGCAAAATAAATGAGTTCAGCGTTTTTTCCGCTGTCGGCATCCTCTGCGGTCACCTTATAAACCACTGACCTCAGAGCGGTCGCATCGTCTAGATTAATTTTAATATCTCTATTAGGGAATTTGGGTTGGTGATCGTTGGTGTCCAGGACGTCCACTTTTACGCACGCCACTTCTGCGACTGCGGGGCCGGCGGAGGCGCAGCACAGACCCACACGCAGCAGGTATCCGGAGCGCTCCTCTCTGTCCAGGGTGCCTGAGGTTTTGAGGAGCATCTGTCCCCGTTTGTGATGGGCGAACACGCGGAAGTCCCCGCTCCCGTCCCCCAGGAGTGTCAGACGCGTGCCGGAGTCGGCGCACCATCTCCGCGCGTCCAGCAGCCGCGTCACGGGGATGCTGAGGCCGCTCACTCTGGAGCCCGGCGCGGCGTTCTCGAATACGTGTCCGTGGAAGAACGGCAGCCTCTCTCCCCCTCCGGTCTTATTTCCCAGTGCGGATGTCACAAGACAGCTCATCAGAATAGTCCAAATCATGGCTGTGGTCGGTTGCGCATGCAAGTGCGGTTCTGGCATCAACCCAGGACTCTCAATCATGAACACCAATAATCCCTTTTAGTCTAATGTACATCCGATTTAAGATTAACTAAAAAGAAAAACAGGATGCACATGCATTGGATGCGATCGAGAGCTGATCCGTGGTCGTGGTTTGATTCATTGCACACAGGCTCCCGGTCGCAGAACTTCAGCCCTGTCTGGTTCCGTCTTTCTCCTCCACTCCAGTAGGAGTCTGCGTGCCCTCTCTCAGTATAGCCTCTTGCAGCTCGTGCGCGCGCCTCCGCTCCGTGTCTCTGGACGGCGCCGCGCGCATGGAGGGGGGGGCCGCGGGGGCGCGGCCTACCGTAGGGGGAATCCCCAGGGGAGAACCCGTGCGTCACGTGACACCTGTCAATCAGTTTTTCACCCAGTCAATATTGGGTAAACAGCACTATTTATTGAATTATTATTATTTTTGTTTATATATATATATGTTTGTGACTTTATGCTTTATATGCACTGCAATAGATAATAGTGCCAAGGGTTGTGATAGTGCTGTTTGAACAGTGGGCAACATTTGAAACCATAGTGTAGGAGTAACTGAGAACCACTGTTGCAGCATACAAGGACAGTACAATTGTTTCCTGAAAGAACACAAACAAATGCATGGTCTAACGGCATTGTCAAAATTAGATACATGTTGTTCACTTTCACTCAGTCGAGTTGTCGATAACTAAGAAATATCCTTACGCCCACTGACACATATTAAGTCAAAATGTACATGTCTTCCAATAAAGATAAAAAATAATCTGAACATGTTTCGAGTAACATATTCCTAGTTTACAGGTCATTGGTTATTGTGTCATTGCCATTAAAAGCAGATATGACTTACTCACAAACAGTGGCACTACAGAGCATTCATTTGCAGGAATAGATTTGGAGTCCACCCAAACCACTCTCAGATAAGCTCAGTCAAGCACAGGGAGAAAACACATTGCCAGAATCTCTTCTTTTAATCTCGGCCATGCTTCAGCAGAGATGCTTGGCAATTTGTTACAAAAACATGTAATTTAACAAAATCCGATTAAGAAGATAAAATAAGTGTATAGGAGGTAAAAGGTTTTAATCATGCATGGCTTTCGAAAAACACAGTTACACACCTTTAGAGAGTGGAGTTTCAGGAAAAGCTTGTAATAGCATTTGTATCCAATAATTATACTACATGTACATGCTTCAAGATTCTAAGAAAAACTGCCCTGGTATGTTCAAAAATGCCAAGGCTGATGTCTAGTTCAAGTCCACCCATGCATATTCTTATAACAGACTTGAACGAAAGACATGTATCTTCCTTATACAAACATAATGGGTTCTAACAGAACCTTCTAGGCTGTTTGGGTAGCACACAGGATCTGTTGTAGTTTAGTGACGCCCTTAACGGTTCTGACTCAGCCTCAGGTCTTCGACATTGACAAGCTGTGAAATTGCCACAGTGAGCTTTTTATTGCCCAGACCAGTAGAATTGAACTAATCGATCTTGAACGACGATGGCCAAAGCTCATCTATGATATTGTACAGTCAATGATTTGCATATGTCATCCTCTTAGTCAAATATATTTGAGCTTTGAACAGCTAAATGCACAGATTTCTTGGGAAAGCGGTCTCTTCTCCTGTGAGAGGACGACAATTTATTTTCAGCCTACTTATTTTTTCAGAGCTTTGTTTTATTGAAATTTCAACACCGCACAGACCAGAATGGCAATGTTTATTAATCATTCTGTTATCCAATTGTTCTCTCTATGTTTGTGGTAAAAACATCAATTTCTTTGTACAATGTGTGTCTGATCTTCCTACATAAGACATTGTATATTGCAGAAAAACGTCAATAAAATGCAGAAAAAAGTTACAAAAACCTACGTATTTCTCTATCCGCTTGAGCTACAGGAGGTTACAGTTAAAGTTCTCGGCACCTGCTTTCTGCATTTGACAGCTGCTTTTCCGTTGTTTGATTAGAAACAAATGTGTCACCTAATGTTAGAGATACACACAATAGATAGGACTCATTCACAGTAGAGTCTATGGAACGGAATGAGGACTTTGCCCAAAAGCACCATGCATTTATATACAGGTAAATTAATTATTATTAGGTTTTTCCTCAACATGGAAAAAAGTGATCTAAATGGCACATTCTCTGCTGAGATGCCATCAGTGTTTACATCACAATCACTAATCTGTACACAGTGATAACTGCTAGTGCCGAGTGAAAATTCAGACCGGTTCAGGTTCTCCATATTTGTTGTGTTATTTACCTCAACTCTAAACGATTAATATCGATTTTGTTGCGATGAATCTACCCACAACACCCCATAAAAACATTTTAAAAACACCAATGTTAGAGATATGTGCCAGTCTATTGAAAATGTAATATGGAAAGATCTCATGTACGAAGCATTCAGACCTTTTGCCTTGACACTCCAAGTTGAGCTCGGATCCGTCCTTGAGATACCTCCAGGACTGGCCTGCAGTCCACCTGTGTAAAACTGAAGAGATTGAACATGATTTACAAAAGGCACTCTTTGAACATATATACAAGTATATATAAGTCCTACAATTCACAACACAGGTGAACGTGACTTACATTTTACAAAAACGCAACTCAGTGCAAGGACCGTAACACTGGCTTTAAAGAGTAAATGCAGAGATCAGAAGAGTACAATTTACTACTGGTGGTGGACAACCAAAAAAGACAAGAGTGATCAATTGAGTGACCTGGTGTCTGGAATAACAAAGCCCCAGCAACCACTGGATTATGACCATTTGGACAGTCCATAAAAAGAACCGAGCACAAACGATACATATACCAAACAAAGTAAATTGACAACTGCCTTTGATAAATACATTCCATTGTCTGTGTCAATCTTTATTTTCTTTCATTCTAAGGATCAGTTTATTTGTGCTTCCATCTGTCTTCTTCTTCTAGAGGAAAGGAATATGAACAGATTGGAAGAGCCCCTCCACATATGCTCTTCCTTCAGAGGATCAGGAAAGCAGCGTTGCTTCAGGTAGTTGTGCAGCGCAGCTGTAGCCATCATCACCTTTCCGCATCTTCACGGCTTGGTGTGTATTAGCGTAAGCACGTCAATAAACGTATCCATACCCGATACAAACATTCGACCATCTCTCCCGTGCTGATGTGAGCCCGTTGTTTCTTTGCAGTTCGGCTGTTGTGGGATTTATGTATGAAGTAAATAAAAAGTCAGTCACTAAGTTGTCATTGAAAGTTAAAATAGCACATACCCATGTATAAAACTTCCTTCACCCTGCCCATTGATGGAAAACCAGTTCTTACGGTTCCTGAACTCCTCAGCATCAGGGGTTCATGGACACTTGATGAGGACATGGCATTAATCTATACAGCCAAAAACTTCTGGGAAGTTTCCATAGTCAGTGAATTGCACCTCATAGGTGGCTTGGCCAGCTGCACCAGGAAACTGAATGTAAACACTCCTCAGTTCAGAAATGTCCCTGTGACTTTATGAATTATTCTACGCACAGTTGCTGCACTGACATCACGCAAATTACCGGTTTCACGATGAAAGACTCCAGATGCCAAAAATCACAAAGTGATCAGAACTTGGAGACGATTGGGTAAAGGCCTTCTAATTGTAGGTTGGGCTGATTGCAATGATGTTCTAGCGGGTTGTTTGAGTGTGTGTGTGCCATTAATATGTCAGGATAGGTGTCACAACTCGCCCCGCAGCCATTATATAGTGGTGACTGCTATAATAGAGCCACAAAACGTTATTTGATCTCCTTCCTTCTACACACCACGGCTAGACCGTGACAGAATCAACGCGGGTGAGCGTCACGTCCACCTGAGGCAGGGGACAAGGTGTGTGCAGGAGTACGTTCTGGAGTTCAGGGCAGCGGGAGATGGGTGGGGCGAACGGACCTTCATCAACTTTTTTTGATGCCGTAGACAGTAGACCGTTGGGTTTGGGTGTTGTTAAGCAGGTCATGTTACCATGATTACGCAGAAGACACACTGTGAACAAATAACAGCAATAGCAATGACAATTAGGTACCGTTATCACCTCACTGTGCGTATAATTTGCTGCGTATCCATGAGGGGGATGAGTGGAATACAGACTTTGGCACCACTACAAGGCAATATAACCTGGGCTACATCCGTAACCACCACCTCACTGTAACCTGGGCGTTTGTACATCCCGTTGGACGTCCGTGGTCAGCCTCATGTCCTGGGCCCACACGTCAGTGTCATCAGGTCATCCTGTCATTGGGCGCCTGGTCTGGCCAAGGATGTGGGGCTGTATGTCACTCGCGCTCAGTGTGTACCCAGAGTAAGGCACCTAGGGGGATCCATGTTGGTCCCTTCTTCAAGAGGGCCGTGAGAGGAGACGCCACTGTGCTGCTATAACCCTTTACAAATCGTCGGTAATAATTTGCAAACCCCAGACATCTTAATAGTGCCTTAACTTAATTTCGAACATGCCAGTGCCGGACAGCCCTCACTTTTTCTGGACTCATCTGAATCCCCGTTGGCATTAGCTCATAGCCCAGTAACAAAACCTCCAGCTGATGAAACGCAGACTTCTTTGCCTTTACATGGAACTGGACTTCCAGTAGGGGCTTTAGGATGGCACGTATGTGCTGGATATGCGCTTCAATGGTAGGAGAAAAAAAAACAATATTTCATCAATGTTCACAATAACATGTTTTCCCAGTATGTACCTGAATGCCTAGTTCACAAACGCCTGGAATACGAATTGGTGCGTTTGTTAAACCAAAAAGCATCACAAGATATCCGTAATAGGCAGAAGTGATAGTGAAGGCAGTCTTTCTCTTATCACGGATGCTTACCAATTTGTATGCATTGCACAGGTCCAACTCTGAAGCAGAGCCCTCCATGTATTTGTTCGATGGTGAAGGTAATGAGTGGGCGAAGCGGATACTTGAATTTGATTGACACCGGGTTCAGGGAACAATCGTCTATACAGGGACCTAGTCCGCCTTCCTTCTTCTTTATCAAGAAAAAACTGGATGATGTTGGTGAAGAAAAAGGGCGTACATACCTATGGCTGAGAGCCTGGGCTGATTGTGGATTCAGGACTAGGATGGGTGTTACTGGTGCAGACGACTCCACAGTAGGGAACATGCTAGGCTGATGGGTGTAGGAACAGAGAGAAGGGAACATGCTTGGTTGAGTGTAGGAACAGAGAGAAGGGAACATGCTTGGTTGATGAGTGTAGGAACAGACTGAAGGGAACATGCTAGGTTGATGAGTGTAGGAACAGACTGAAGGGAACATGCTAGGTTGATGAGTGTGGGAACAGACTGAAGGGAACATGCTAGGTTGAGTGTAGGAACAGAGAGTCCACTGACAAAGACATGATCAGTCAACAGTTTTAATGGTAGGTTTATTTGAACAGTGAGAGACAGAATAACGACAGAAATATCCAGAATAATAAATAATTTTAAATAAGTTATACATTGATTTGTATTTTTACTCTAGTATTTGATCCCCTGTCGATCAGCAAGATTTCTGGCTCCCAGTTGTCTTTTATACAGGTAATGCACTGAGGAAAGGAGCATTATCTTAGAAGGAGTGCTCCTAATCTCAGCTTGTTACCTGTATAAAAGACACCTGTCCACAGAAGCAATCAACCAATCAGATTCCAAACTATCCACCATGGCCAAGACTGTCAGGGACAAGATTGTAGACCTACACAAGGCTGGAATGGGCTACAAGACCATTGCCAAGCAGCTTGGTGAGAAAGTAAAAACAGTTGGTGCCATTTTTCACAAAGAAAAGAAGCACAAAATAATTGTCAATATCCCTCAGTCTGGGGCTCCATGCAAGATCTCACCTTGTGGAGTTTCAATGACCACGATAATGGTGACTAATCAGCCCAGAATTGCACGGGAGGCTCTTGTCAATAATCTCTAGGCAGCTAGGACAATAGTCACCAAGAAAACAATTGGTAACACACTACTCTGTGAAGTACTGAAATCCGGCAGCGCCCACAAGGTCCCTCATCAAGAAAGCACGTGTACAGGCCCCTCTGAAGTTTTCCAATGAACATCTGAATGATTAAGAAGAGAACTGGGTAAATATGTTGTGGTCAGAGACCAAAATCAAGCTTTTAGTTATCAACTCAACTCACCGTGTTTGGAGGATGAATACTGATGCCTATGACTACAAGAACACCATCCCCAATTTCAAAAAGTTAGGTGGAAACATTATGCTTTGGGGGTGTTTTTCTGGGGACAGGACAACTTCACCGCATCAAAGGGACGATGGATGGAGTCGTGTACTATCAAATCTTGGTTGAGCACCTCCTTCCCTCAGACAGGGCATTGAAAATGGATTGTGGATGGGTATTCCAGCATGACAATGACCTAACACACAGGGCCAAGGCAATAAAGGAGTGGCCCAAGAAGAAGCACATTAAGGTCCTGGAGTGGCCTAGCCAGTCTCCAGACCTTTACCTCATAGAAAATCTATGATGGGAGCTGAAGGTTTGAGTTGCTAACACCATACCCTAATTCTTAATGACTTGAAGAGGTTCTGCAAAGAGGAGTGAGACAAAATCCTTACTGAGATGTGTGAAAACCTGGTAGCCAACTACAAGAAATGTCTGACCTCTGTGACTGCCAACAAGGGTTTTGCCCCAAGTACTAAGTCATGTTTTGCCAAGGGTTCAAAAAATGTATTTCACTGAGTAAAATGCAAATCAATTCATAACTTATTTGAAATGCGCTGTTTTGGATTTTCAAATAAACCTATATTGTCAGTGGGCAAATGTACAAAATCAGCAGGGGATCACCACCTGCGGTCTGCTCGTCAGAAAGTCCAGGATCCAGCTTTTAGAACGAGCTTAGCGGGCACACTCGTGTTGAATGCTGAGCTGTAGTCCACAAACTACATCCTCACGTATGTGTTAACCATTTTCAGGTGGGAGAGGGCAGTGTGCGCCGTCAGGGTGATGGCATCGACCATAATTGGAAGGGGTTCAAGGTATCCGGAAGAATGGAGCAGATGTGAGTTCTGACCAACTGCTGGAAGCACTTCATGATGATGGAGGTTAGTGCTACAGGGTGGTAGTCATTCAAACATGCGATGAAAGGTTGTTTGAAGGAGTTTGGGATGGTCGACTGATTCAGGGTGAGGTTTAATATAGAGGTGAATACCTCTGACAACTAGTCGGCGCATCCCCCCGAAGACAGGGCCTCGAATGCCTACTGGCCCTGGTGACTTCCAAGGTTTCACTTGTTGAAAGGCTTTACTTACATCAGCTGTGGATCAGGACAGAGTGCAGTTGTCTCATGTCTCAGCTAGCCTCACAGTTGGAACGGTGTGGGTCACCTTAAATCGTGCGTAGAAGATTTGAGCTAGTCGGAGAGAAACCGGCAGGCAGGAGAGAAACCGGCAGGCTGGAGAGAAACCGGCAGACTGGAGAGAAACCGGCAGGCTGGAGAGAAACCGGCACGCTGGAGAGAAACCGGCACGCTGGAGAGAAACCGGCAGGCTGGAGAGAAACCGGCACACTGGAGAGAAACCGGCACACTGGAGAGAAACCGGCAGGCTGGAGAGAAACCGGCACACTGGAGAGAAACCGGCAGGCTGGGCCTCACTGCTATTTCTCCCTTTAAAGTCTGCGATGTGTTGCAGTCCACACCACATGCGTCAGGGTTCAGAGCTGTGGTAGTAAAACTCCAGCTTATCCCTGTAATTCCTGTGAATGTCTGATGGACCTCTGTATCTGGAACTCTTCAAAGCCTACAGGTCCCAAAACTATAGGCAGAAGACCATGCCTTTAGCTTAGCACGGACAAAACCTTCCTTATATTTGCCATTTTAAAGACGGCAACCACAATAAAAGTTGCGTGTCCTTGAGTCCATAACATTCACAGTATAGATCCTCTACACGCACGTTTTATCAGGGATATTTCGTTTTTTTCATCAGTACAGTAAAAAGAAAATAATGTGTTTATAGAGAGAAACCAAAAATGCACCTAATGACCTTTGTTATACATATTTTAGCTCACTAGATGTGGGAG
This sequence comes from Dallia pectoralis, assembly GCA_029465975.1. Lineage (NCBI taxonomy): Eukaryota > Metazoa > Chordata > Actinopteri > Esociformes > Umbridae > Dallia > Dallia pectoralis. The sequence goes on along the minus strand of CM055762.1, from coordinate 3,707,778 downwards.
AGTAAAATACGGGCCGTAAACCATACTACAAGGGAAATTACTGCTTGGGTTGCGGCTTGCTCGTAAATGTACACTCATGTCACACGTGGTTAGTCGAAATCTTCATTGACACAATGCTGATCCATCGAGCCCTGTTGAAAAAAAAATTAACGTCAACGTGCTTTGCAGATTCAGCAAGCTACAGCCTAAAATACACAGTGCATGTTCATTTTATTAACTATCAATAGTGCTTTGCTTTGAAACGGGCCTAGCGAGGATATGAATACATAGCAAGAGGTTAATAAAGGACAATCATTTATTGTGTGCAGAATTTCAAACAAATATTCCCCTTAAGAAGTATGTGATGTTAAGGGCATTTTAGAATGATTTGTTTTCAACACTGGAAAAACAAACACGTGATTTATTAAATATGTAATCATGCATATTTTTTTGCACCATGACTCAAACGGGGCTCTGGAAGAAAGGCTAATTAAGCAGACTCAAGCTGTCCTTGGGAGAGCTATGAAATCTGACTTCATCAGTCATTTAATTTAGGGAGAGCGGGACAAGTTGGTGGGAATTAAAGGACTGCGTACAAAAGTTCTTAAACGATGTAGTGTGATGTAGAAGTAAGCTATAAAGTGGATATGAGAACTCTACACACCCTGTTAATATGTCAGGTTTTTGTAATGTCAAAAAATTAGGCAAAGATAAATCATGTCAGAACTTTTTCCGGGATTAACTGTAGATAGGGGAGGCTACATTTATTTTTGCACATCCTTGTGAAATGTACTTTATAGTTTTCTAACAATAATACACTAATATAGCAAAATATGTCCCAAAATCTTGGGCAAGCGGAATTGGCTATTCAACCATTCTGTCGATTAATAAAGGCAACGCTAAATTCAGGATACAACTGCGCAGAGCTGTGCTCGAGACCACCTAAAGCGAGACCGAGACGAGACCGAGACCGAAGGGGGCCGAGACCGAGACGAGACCAAGACCGAAGGGGGCCGAGACCGAGACGAGACCGAGACCGAAGGTGGCCGAGACCGAGACGAGACCGATACCAAAGGGGGCCGAGACCGAGACCAGTCATATCAACACTAAATAATATGACATGTTTTTGGTCCAATGACCAATGTAAAAAACACTTGACCAACAGCATCAGATCATCTACTGTGTTGTCATCCTGAATTAAATGAATTTTATTAAAAGAGTATCTAGGCCTATTTATTGTCTTATGTAAACATAAAATACGAAAATAAAACCATGATTTTAAAATGCACAGGCTATGATATTAAAATTTCTAAAAATCGAATAAATGAAAATCCATCAAACTGTATGTCCTATGTTGATGTAGTAAATGCTAACACATTTTAGATCACAAGCGACTTGCAATCAAATTATTTGCGCATGATTGGCCGATAAACAAATCTATTTATAATTATGTATCCGTCCACAGGCACGCAGCTTCAGTTGTTTGTCTGCTTGAGCAGGACACGCAAACGAACCGGTTGCACTGCGCACAGTGTTCATTATTGTTACGAGTGCACATGAGACAGCAGCAAACTAACCCGGTTGAACTGCGCACAGTGTTCATATAGATCAGACCAAAACCCTTCCAGTTTAATAAAGATCGGACCAAAACGGGTTCAGTTTCATATAGATCGGACCATAACCGTTCCAGTTTTATGCTCTTTCTGCCGTATGCCCCCCGGACTTATGTATGTCCCACGTCCTTCTGTGTGCATGAGTAATTTCATTTATCGCCCATTTGTAGTTAGCCTATTAATAATTATTGTTTATATTCGTTTAATTTCGATACAAAACAATATTTTGTTGAAGTCTCTTGTAGGCTATATGAATACACTGTGGTTCATTCGTTATTAATTATTGAGTTCAATAGCCGCATGACACATGAATGGGGCTGTATGTATTTGGCGGAATTCGTTCTGTTTATTTAGTGAAACATATTTCTTTATAAACGTACCTCTTTTTTTGTAGTTCAACCAAGCCAATCAGACTATTGTCTATATGTGTTCTCGTAGTATTTGTCTGTGTATCGCCCATTCAACCATTGCCCTCATAGGCTCAGTGAAGTGTGATCGGTGTCTGGGTACCGCAATTAGGGTACCAACGTCCAGCGGCGTGGGATTTTGGCGACAGGAAGGCAGTTTAGGTATCAAAAAACATGTAAATAGTAGTTTTATATATTGTTCGGTTTGTGATTTTGCAATTCTGAAAACGGGACAAGGAAAAATGCACGTATTTAGGAAAAGTCATGGAAGGACGTCGGCTGTAGCTTTTCAACATTATGTATGTATTTTAATTACTAACCGCTGTGTGTTTTCGGACAAATTATTTATTTGTGCTCAATGTACTGAATATAGGCAAAACGAATATAATGGCAGATTGTGCAGACATGATCGAGCATATGTTTAAGATTGAAGTATTTACGTGAATGGGTGCACGCTCTAGCGACGCTGGGGGTGGGCTTTTCTTCAAAAGTAGATAGCCATTGGCGGGATAAGCCACATCAGAAAAAAACAGTCTGACTCTGGACGAAATACAGCCAATGGAAATACAGCCAGTACATGTCATACTTAAATATTTTTCTAGAAAAAATTGTGGGCGATAATTTCTACGCTGGTCTCGGCTGGTCTCGGAAGAATTTACGAGTCCTTACTGTCCGAGACCGAGTCGAGACCGAGTCCAAATGTAACCGAGACCGAGACGAGACCGAGACCTTAAAAAAGTGGTCTCGAGACCGGTCTCGAGACCGAGACCGGTCTCGAGTACTACAGCTCTGCAACTGCGAGCAAAATTATCTCAAACGTTAAAAAGCAGAATGTTGACATTTCTAGAGCATGCACTTTATATCTCGATGGCGGATTCACATTATAAATAATGCATTGACAACCAGTTAACGTTCTGCCTGAAATTATAACACAACAAGTAAAGCGTTAGTTATTAAAATCAGTTAATGCCAATTAGCATCTCCAAACAGTAATGACGCCTAACGCAGCTTCAACAGAATTATCAAATGGCTGACAAATGTCAACTCTTAAAGGCTGAGATTTATTTCTCATCAGGTAACGTTGCTCGTGTTCATGTTTTTTTATCACATTCACGTGAGCAACAAATTGCTGCCATCTCAATTCATGAATATGAACTGGCAATCTGCGGCAGTCATCAGAGGTTGAAGCTAAGTGAGGATTTCCAGTCTCGAACGGGATTCACATTGAAACGGGAGCGAAATACCCCAAGGGTGAACACCTGTAATTTCTATAATGATGTCGTACCTTGCATCTCTAACATTTAGCCAGAGGCGAATGCTCTCCAGGGGTTCCCAATCCCAACCAAATTAAAACGAGAAGTTTCCACCAGAGCGATGGAATATTAAACATCCACAATATCCACAAACGAGCAAAACAATAACCGTGTCAAACTTGAGTGAGAAACAGAGGCAATATCGGAAGAAGGCCACGAGATGAAGGAGGGGAATACATCTGTTCTGATATCACATACCACAGCAGAGCACCAGGGAGATATGTCTGATAAGCTGATAAAAACACAGAAAAATCCTTTCAATGCGGCTACAGAGAAATGCCAGTTTCACTTCTTTGCAAACACAATCTAGGACTCCAGCGGGTTGCAAATTGGTTCCGTGTTTGTAGGATGTGTCAGTATCCCAGCGCAAAGTTACCGAGGAATTGAGACCCGGAGGGCTTTGCAAGCCCACAGCATCCATCCAGCTATGCAAACACAACGCAATGGATATTTGGTGTGGTGTAGATTTGGTTACATAGAAAGGTATGCAGCCACTCTCCTTGGCTCAAACGTCTAAATAATCACTACCTATATGAGGAGGAGAAATTACATGTGGCAGAGATTGGCAACTCTATCTTTGCAATATCCGTTGGCTATAAATGCAGAAAATGCACTGATGCAGGATGAATGAATTATTTCCCCGAACAGGCGTTTTGACACACAGTAAAGACAGTAATGTAACGGACAAATGCACCTCACCACACTAACGATCAATAGTATTTAAACACAGGAAATATTTATAACACTTGTATGGCACTGTCTGTTTTCTGCAAATGTCTCTTATTGAAGCCTACATTTGGATGAAATACGATTGAAATGTAACTGAAAACATTCACCTGTTTGGTTTTGGTTTTCGGTTTTGGTTTAATTACCACCGATGAAATAGAAGTCAGTGACATTGTGCTAACATTGTGTATTGTTTAGTCCGGAGTTGAACATGCTGAGGAGACTGCAGCTTTTAAAGGCAAGTGACCCCATTATAACTGGATCATTCAGTCTATCTTGTTCCGTCTGCTTCCTTCAGTTTCAACAAGGACAAGAGTGAGCTAGTCACTGTTTGTAAAGTTTATAAAGCTTGCCATGTAGTTAACAATGACAATGCTATTGTCATTGTGAGCATTAAATAGTGCTTCAATATGTACGATTTGTAGGTGTTTTAACCAATGTATTTCCCCCAACCCCCCGGACGATCACTGTGGGTGACTTTGGGCAAAATTATTTCACTGACCAATTAGTTTTTGGTTGGCATCGCACATCAAAAGAAACGTTTTGGTGTGTAATATTATAATTTTAGACAATACCTTTGTTAGCTCATTATATGTGACATTCAACAATGCTTTTGCATTCATGGCGAAAGCCCATAAAATGTATTCAAATGTATGATGAATTGTTGGAAATTGTCCTTGGCTTCAAGAGTTTTACAATAACAAGATATAAAGCCTAATGATCAGGTTTGTCATATTTGCATATGCTGAAAACAGGCGTTATTACTTCTGCGAGATGACACTCACAGCGCATAATTAGAAAGACTCGCGACCATGGCCGGACCTCAGTAGTGTGACAGAGTTGTTCCTGTTAATGAGTCATATCACTCTACACTTGCCCCATGTCCCTGTTACCCAGGGCACTGCAGATAAACTACCAAGACACCTGGAATACTCGGCACATAAACCCTCTCATTACGTCAGATAGTAATATGAACCAAGGCTCATTTAAATGTCCTCTAAGGTCCTTCACTGAGAAATGAAGACAAAAAAACAGCAAGGTCCAAAAAGCAGATGTTTTTTTCTCTCTTCGTTCAACGCCTTATTTTTTGCCATGCTTTTCTTTTTGAGGGGTTTACGTCTCCTCCTGTGGGATTTCATGTTCATATTTGGCGGGAATCCTGTAATAAGCATGTCCTCTGTGATATGAGCCTGGTTGCCTTTTTCTCTCTTTATTTTACCCGGTACTGAACCCTCTGCGAAAGGGGAACCACTCTAACGCCACTGATCAAGTGCAGGTAAAGAAACTGGTGTGAGGATCAGTTTAACAGCAATGGCAAAACAGACGGTTTGTAGAGGACGGTGGGTTCCTGTAGTGATGGGCTAACCAATCAGGGCATTTGAGCTATGAGGAAGTGGACACACTGATATCTCATAATACGGCCTTTGGTCTGGCTGTTTCTTTGACTATTTCTTTGAACCTGGTTTGGTGCCCCCCTCCACCCAGCCTTTTATGTCAAGAGAAATGAGGTTTATCAGACACAAGGTCCAGTTATCCCTCTTTCAGCTTGTCTCTACTCTTGGATGCCAACCCACACCGCGAAGCCAGCCGGACACAAAGCGGTTGGGTTTACTTGTGTTTCCACACTAGTTCAAGGTCAGTGAAGCAGTGTTCAAGTTCTTGGACGAGGGCCTCTGCTCAGACGGCTTTGAGGCCCTCTGAATAGTGTCACGCCAACCGGAGGAAGTCATGGCGACATAGTTCGGCTAATCTACATTCCTGGTCTGTAGAGGGAACACAATGTCAAATGAATTAGTTCCACACACCGTGTGAGACACTGTTCGTAAATAGCTGTTGGTTCGAATGCGCGCACAGTCACAGTCTCAGCACGCCACGGCACGGTTAAAGAAATCGGACGACTAATCTGAACACTTTCAATGGAAGTGAGGAAGAGTCTCTTAGCGATTGTTTGAGCCTCCATCCTTTGAGAGGAGATTTGGCCGGGAGAGCGAGGAATATGTGCAGACACGCATGTGGTGCCACAACGGATGAGGAGGGGAGGACAGGATTGGACCCAACGAAGGTAAGTGCGGTCCAAACCGGGCGGCCTAAAAGCACATCAACACAGGACTAAAGAAGAAATCCTTTCAACGTGTTTTCTCTCTACTTGTCAGATATTGCTATTGTATGTCAACATTGCTGTTGCTGCTCTATTTGGACATTTTCCAGGAAGACCTGTTAGTAGCATGGTTTAACTAGCAATTCAGTTTTCAACACAGGCAGCGAGCGAAAGGCTAGTGCCTTGTCAGCTTTTTGGCGTCGCTCGCCCTTTGGCCACATGGCCCATGACCACCCCGGGTACCTGACACCGTGAGGGGGCTTTGAGTGGTCTTGATACTCAGCACAGCTGGAGCCGTACGGTCATCCGTCTCCGGGTGGGCGGATCAGTTCCGTGTGGCGATTCCAAATTCAATTATCTAACAAAGAGTCGGGATGCAGTATGTGGGAATTAAGGTTGGGAATAATGTGCGCCGGAATTCACTGCACCAATTCTCTGCCCGCTACCCATCCCTCTATAACAGAAGAGAGAGAGAAAAACAGAGCGAGAGAGAAAAGAGGAAGAGAGTCTGTGAAAGTAGGGTGGAGTGTAGACAGCAGGTTTGATTGTTCAGTGTTACAGCCTACTGTGATTGTGACAATGGCCCAGTAAACAATCAACTGAATCATATCTGTCTGTCTCTCGCTGTGTCTCAGACTGGGCCTATTTGAAGGAAGGTGCACAGACAGAATCGACAAACAGGAAGCAGTCTGGTTAATCTGCCTGATTTGGGCGTGAACCAACATCCTCCTGCACAAAATATGGCGCGGTCTAATTTCTAAGTCCTCTATTGCCGCCCAAATCTATACCATCCCCCTGTTAAGTCCAGACAAACTGGCTTTAAAAGTGGGATAATCTTCTAATCTCTTCACTGAGGCAAACGGGGAAGAAAAGAGGGGAAATTAATCTACAAAGATTATAAAATGTTCCGTTGTTCGCCATTGAAAAGGCAGCCATGGCGGCGACCGAAAATACTTTGACCAAATTAGCTCTTTTAAGTAGACGGAGAGAGAAAAGTGACTGCAGGCTCCGGTGATGAAAAGGACACGCTTTATATCTGTGGCTAAGAGTCATTTACCGCACCATCATCATCACATGTAAGGCTGTCAGCGGGGTGCAAAAGCCCTGTGGCTGGGCACAGCCAGTAAACACACACGCCAAAACATACACAGACATTTTTACACGTCCACTCAAAAACAGTCGTCGAGTTTGCAAATGATACGACAGTGGTGAAAATGCTTTTTAGCCAACCGGGAGGTCAGATCCCTGCAGGAGTAGCTCCAGGTAAACAACACATCCCTCATGGTATGAGAGAAATAGCTATGATGGCGGAGGGTCGCTTCATGTTGTTCGATGTGCACGTTACAAGGACCTGAAATTGTTCATCGATAATGGCACGGGCACCTTCTCAAAACCTCAAAAGTGGCTGGAGAAGTTCGCCTGAGAAAGATCAACAGGTCTCAATTAGCTGAGCCTCTGGCTATTCAACACTGTGTGTCATCTAGCTAGATTGTTCCGGAGCAGCGTAACCAGGGAAGAGAGACTGAAAGAAAAGGTGTTATCCGTCAGACCTATTAATGATGTGCCTCTTCCCTGGAACCTTCGGCACATATGGAGTCCCTCAGGCTAACGCGTACATATGCTCGCATTGAGTCAATCAATCCACGGACGCGTACAGTCACACATGGTTCACACACGCTCACTTAATATAAGACACACGCCTGCCCACCATCACGCTGTCACATACAAGACGGTGTAGTGCAGGCTATTCATTAAAATACAAAACAAATACGAACCAACGAACTTATGGCCGGTTGATTGTCGATCAGATCCAGGTGAGTGATTCTGTGATGGGTTAGACGACATCAGGGAAGCGCAAAATGGACCGCATCTTCGGGTTGGCACTTTCGGCCTGGCCGTTGGTCTGTGGATGGAACCCTAATGAGAGACAGACTGGCCATTGACAGACATGGTGCGTTGCTTGCTGAACACCTCCAGGTTCCAGGGTGAGCCCTGGAGCAGGAACTGAACTCTCCTTGGCACGATCTGGGGAAGAGCATACTGGAGACATACAGACATACTGTGAGAACTGACCACAATACAGACAGCTGTCTGTGGAGCGTCAGCGCCGACGTTCAGCCTCCCGACCACCTGCGTAGGCTCGGGGTCAGGAGCCCTCACCCTGTCTCCCGGGCGTCCAGTGTCTCTGGTCTCTCTTGATTGCCGATCAGATCCCGGTGAGTGGTCCTCTGATGGGAATGGGATCGTGACAGATTGCGTTATTTAGGGGTCGAGAATTTCCCAAGACCCGCAACAGCATCGGCTATAACGTATTTGACAAAAACTCAATTCAAACGTGACGTTACTCACCTGTTTCGTAATCGGTCTTTTTGTCGTTTACAGACGTTCTGTATCAGCCACAATATACAGCAATCATGTTTTAATTGGTTCAGTCCACAATATAATAGGGTAGACAGAAAAGTCCACTTGCATTAGTGTTGTAGAGGTACAGTACATTAGTGAAAGAATTTGAATAGTAAACTAACAGAGCTCTCGTAACATTTTAAGATTTTAACGTAATCTTTTTAAAAATTATTTAAAATGTTTCTTTTCTTTTATCCATCCAAGGTTTTTTCCCACGCCCAACAATTGTTCCCTTTCCAGTGCTCCAGGAGAGTTGAACATGCAGCGATGTGCGGTTGGCCTTAAAACTCTAACCAGGACACTATGGTACATACATATTTTATAGCAAGCTTGCACCCATGCAGCTCCTCTGTGTTCTTTGAATCCAGTACCACTGTGGGGATAATAACTCCATGGACGTGGCTGAAGCTTTTATCCAGTGCCGCTTGCATAACATACTGTCTTATGTAACATTTACTTGAACGAATGGAGATGTGTCTTTGCTTTTAAATGGCATTCAGGTTCTCCTGTCATTCAGCCAGTGAATCAGAGCTGCAGCCAGAACACTGCTTCACAGATCAAGAGTGCACCTGGGTTGAAAAACACACAAAGGCAATCTGCTCCGCGTCATCAGCATTCAGTTGCAACGAGGTGTTCCTGCTTTTTCTGCTTTTATTTGTTTGTCGTCTGCAAGGCGCAGATTAGCTGTGAGAGTGAGGTTTAATCGCTCGTTGGCAGGCTCTCTGTATCTGTTTCGTATAACATCTCACATTTCATTTCTCTGTATCCATACCTACGAGGGAGGGGGGAGTACTGTTACGAACAATCTGCAGTTCGCACTCTCCACAACTCTGAGTCACTATGTTTTCCCTCCAAACTTCCAACATGTACTTGAGATGAAAGTGGCCACAGGTGAGGCCAAAGATAACTAATGAATGACGTTGAACCAGGCAAACTACTGTAAAAAAAACAAATGTTGACCTCCAAATACTGGAGAGGTTTGGAGAGGATTGTTAAGCTGCATGCAAAACGCATTGCATATGCTGTAATGAGACGGTTATTTTTTAAATGAATTCTACTGAATTAGTCGTCGGCACAGCAGGCACATAACTACAAGCAGGAGTACAAATACATTAGTGTCGGAGGAGTTGGAACAAGAGAACAAATACACACCCATTCAAAAGGCTGTGTTCTTAGAATTGCAATGAAAACATGCATGAAAGGAGTTTGGAAATGTAACAAAAAATATAGGAAATGAAGTTATTGACAAGGCTAGAAATATTGATTTTTTTTATTTAATTAATAATGCTGTCCTGTTTTTGTCTAAAAATCCTCAATTTGCCTTAGGCATTCTAGTTGTCAACTTGTTGAGGTAATCTAAAAAAGATTTCACCCCGGGGTTTGTGAAGCACCTCCCACAAGTTGGATTGGTTTGACGGCCACTTCTTACGTTCAGTACTGTCAAGCGGATCCTACGACCAAACCAAACTGTTTAATATATACATTTAGTCATCAATTTTATATTAGATCAATTTAATTAGGGTTTATAAACTGGGCACAACATCCTTGTGTTTATTGACTCAGCAACTAAACGCTATTACAATAAGTAGATAGCTAACTTAGATAACCTTATTAATAATACCATTTTGTGAAGACATTCAACTAAACAACCATAACTATTAGTTGAGTAGTCTAGAGAGCTACTGCGTAGTTCACTAGGTTGCAAATCAAACAAACTATAAAAATGCTAATTTGTAAATAACTTTTTAATGCTTCCTGCCGTTCACAATCCTATTCTCTAGATGAGTTATAGAATACCAAATTAAAAGTACATTTGGAAAGAGATTGTAAAGAGATTCTGCCATTTTAATTAAATATACTATTTATTTATTAATCTATCTATAACAGGCATACATAATCAATTCAGGGCAGAATCTTTTAATTTCAACTATATACTTTATGTTGATGGTTAAACTATAGGAAACTAGGAACTCACTAGTGACTAAGTGCTGTAGTAGTAGCTAGCTTTTGTTTCGTATTTTGCTTCAATGGCTGCTGCAAGCAATGACCCTCATGTTGGTCAATTACAAATGTCATCAAGTGTCGTTGATTTAATATTTAATAATATATGTTTGAGCCAGAGCAATGAAAAATAAGATTACCAACAGATCAATATGGGACAAATGGTGACGGTTGGTACTTATGTGGAAACTGCCTCGCAAGACCAACAGAATCAGAGAGAACCTTCTGGAGGGCGATCCTGGTATGTCTGATTGTTTTTCTTCATTATGGAACGCATTCTTTTCGTGATCCAATAAAGACTAAAAACTTTTTTTTGTACTTCATAGTGATATTTTTGTTCAATTTTAGTTTTGGCTATGTTCCATATTTATTTATTCTTGATTTATTTTTCTCATAATGGCTAAATTGACCAGAGACAATATTTGAGACCTTCTTAGGACATCATTCTTACAACTGACTCCAAATGCAAAGTAACATTAATTCTGGACATTGACAGCTCTCTTTGTCTGCACAAATTTGGTTACAGAATATACCGGACTAACCTGAAAAAACTTTAGGCCAATATCTTTGGTGTATTTTATTAACTGAACCCAACAGGTGATGCTATATAACAATTAAAATAGATTAAAATACATTTTAGTCGGGCCAAATTTCAGCATAGATTTGGAGTTAATAGCCTAGACATCGTAGGTTAAAAAGTCAAAGATTTTGATTTTGAGTTTGATAGTTTATTGACATTCTGCACGGTCAATGAGTACAAATGCAATAAAAAAGTAACCAAAATTGGCTCAGCGTGGAGAGTGGCCGGGTGCTTTGGTCTTCATACCGAAAACAAATAAAGAGCTGGAGCAAACAGAATAAATCAAACAATGATAATAATGAGAGTATGTATTACTCCAGAGCCGTGTTTGTCTTTCTGCAAGCAGCCCTATTAAGTCAATGCCATAAGAGCAGAGGGTTTCGCGTAATGGAATAACTAGTACTGTGACCTTTTGTCTAGGCTAGCCATCTGACAGATCCCAGTCCAGGACTGGGTTAGCTCATTATCCTCCAAACGGATATAGGTACGAAGGCCTCAGTGGAAGGTCTGAAAGTGACCTGGAGGAATAGCATTTCAGAACACCGGAGATGAGGAGCGGGTTCTAATGAGAACATGGAACGGCTCACTTGCGGGGCCTCGTTATAACCGTGACCTACGGAGTGATTCTCTACATTGAAGACATTGGCATTTATTGTTTATGAAGATTATAATAATATATTGCTCGTCTGAGGATAAGCGAAATCTTTGTCGCAAGGCTGTGATGTGTAAGAGAGTTCTGGATGAGTCTGTGTTGAGGAAAATGTATTGCGATTAGACTTAATGGTCCATTAAATGTAAAAGTAATGTGTTCCCTTTGCAATCAATAAACGCCTGGCATGGTGAATTCTAATCGGAAACATGACAATTACTACTGTCATCCGAAGAAACCCAACAAATGTGTATTTAAAAAAAACAAAGGAAACATGTTGTGGATAGAGCAATTAAATGCATAAATATGCGTTCAATTCCAAAAAATTCTAAAAAGTCCATGAAATAAGCATCACCTGAAAAGTGATTTTTATTGTTTTTCAAGTGTCTGGATATCATTGAACATTGGTCTTGTAACCTTTCATTAGTAATTATTACCGTTTGCCAGCCAATTTTCACTTGATAATGGAAATTACAAAGGTCCACAACTACACTGTGCAGCTTACCTGGTTTTATGCAGTAGAAATAAACAGTAAAGTGGTCACGCAGATGCCATTCAGTTTAACAGCACAGTGTTTAATACACATCTGAGTTGCATGTGATAGAAAGCATTTCCATTTCTATAAAGTGAAGCCAATTCCCCCGGGCGCCGTGCGCTCAGATGCCTGCATGTGTCTATTCACTTTGTTGTCAGGTCATTCCTTCCATTTCGCTCTGAAGTTCAGACATTCATAGCGTCGAATCTGTTGTTTTCACAGCGCCGGCGTCATTATAATTAAGGGCTTTGTCTAGAGTCCTAGCTTGTTTGTTTGTACTCCATGGGATTGGATCTTCTTGTCAAAGAGCACTGTTGTCGTGTAATTACGCTCCCAGCTCCCAGGACACAAAGCTAGACGCCAACACTGATTAGAAGCACCCCCGGCTCGCCCTCACTCTGATGAAATTGCGCATGCGACACAATGGCTCTATCACACTACCAGATCCTAGCAGTCAGCCAAGGGGGAGGAAACTCTCTGGAACCAATATCAAGCCAGCTAACCTCGTTGTCACACAATTCAATTCATTAGAGCAGGTGGCCGACCTTTGACAAGGAAGGACTTACGAGGTGAGGAACGAGGGTGACCCCCCCACGTTGATCTGGGCAGCCCTCTTTAGGAAAAGTAAATGGAGAGTAAACCTCTCTGCCGCTGGAACTTGAACAAGTCTGATTAGGACGGAGGAGTGAGCAGCGTGCACGCGGCCAGGCCATGAAGAGACAGTGGTGGTCGTGTGTGTGTGCGTGTACGTACGTGCACACGTTTGTCCTTGTCTTTAAACAGGCTTTGCTTGTACGCTTCCAGTGGCAATGAGATGAGAATGCGTCACACGGTCTCCTCTCTGTAATAAAAATTTTCTTAGGGCACAATGCACACACTGTAAATGTAGCGTATTCGAGCCACACAGAAAACCAAGCGGGCCACTGGAACTCGGAATGGATGGTGTCTGGTCACATCGGCGCGCACGTTGTCATTGTCTGTCTTCCTCCCACAGCTTTCTCCTTTTCATCCGGTTTGTCCTTCCGCTCCTCTTGTGTACTGCGAGCTCTCGCCACGTTCATTAATGTCATCAGGCAGAATATTGACCCTTTCCAACCGCTTTGTAAACCCATGAAATCCACTACAATGACTGGTTACATGACTGCTTTTTGTCCGTCATTTCCGTCAGCCTGAGACGTTTGCTTGTCTGTCTGGTGAACAGAGTGGACCAAACAAATGACCCTGGACTTTGAACCAAACTGGAAGTCCTACCACTCACTGGCTGATGCACCCACAAAAAACAGCTTCAGTCAAGATTAAAGATGCTGTAATCATATGGTATAATTGCTGGATTTGTCACTGAGACATAGACGCACAGTCTGGCTGCTCAGACTCGACTGGGTGGCTTCACCCAGTCGAGGAAGTGCTAACACAACAGTAAAACACAAAGCACCAGGAAGCAGACGATTTAAAAAAAGCCCAGTTTTCCCTGGCTACCTTTTTGTTTATCAGTTTTTTCTGCAACTTACCTTCAGTATACTGGCCTTTTTCTGCAGCAGATCTGGGCCTATAATCAACATGGATATTAATGAATTCATAATTAATAAATGGGTTGACTGATGTAAGTGGAAACTCAATTATGAATTGCCCAATATAGATTTTTTTCCTATGTACACTTCCTTCACATCTTCACCATCGCTTTGGCTACTTTTGGACTAAAGCACCGTGAGAATTATTCAAGAATGTGTCAGCACACGCCAGTTGAGGCGCTGGCCGTGCGTCAAGTGACCGTCAGTCCATGAGGTTTGGGGTCGGCATCCCCATGGATCAGCACTGATTGGCTTCGGCCTAGCCCCTTCACAGCTGACCGAATCCAAACTCCCTAGCGCCTCTTGTGGTCGCTAGTAACAGGCTCACAATCTCAGAGTGACTCGCCTTTGCTTTTACCTGCTTGTGTCTGACCAGGTCCTGTCGCTGTCAGCGTGTGTGATGGGAAAGTGCGGCCTTGAAGTGAGACCCAGCCATGGGTGGAATGGACCAATCTGGGGCTGAAGGAAATCGGAGACAACCCAGTGAGCTGGCGCCGGCTGCCCTCAATCCTTGGCCCAATTAAACACAGTCAGCCAGACACAATATCATGCCCACCGGCTAACAGGTTGTCAGGGTCATCGGAAATTCTCCCGGTGCTCCAGATAGCCAGTTCGCCACTGCTGGTGGCAGTAACACCTCAACGAATGAACCCAGCGGAAGAAACTCATTGACTTAACTCCTCTGTCTCTCAATCTCTAGTAACACAGTATCTTTCTCAGTTCGGTTTCATTCTCCTCAACGCTCGTCTCCATTTCTTCCATCTCTGCCACGAGCACCTCTACTATCTTGCTTTTTCTCATGGCTTTCTCCTCCACTCCGCCCGCCCGCCTCCTTGACCCTCTCTATCCGCCAGGTCATCGATCTGTTCCCTTTCTCCTCTTTCAATTCTACTCCCTGCTCCCGCGCTGTCTTCTGCAAAGAAAGCTGCTTGGAGTCTGCAGATCTCCCCTGTCGGGCAAACAGCCAGCCGTAGCGGAGCCGCTCATCTGCTTCCAACCAGGTGGCACACACAGATAAAGGGGCTGAGCTTTGATTCCGAAGCTCTCCTAAAGGCATCCGGCGCCAATCTCTGTGTTAATCAAACTTAGATGCAGAGCACAAGACAGCTGGGAGAGCTTGATAAACCCAATACATCATCCTCATCCTCCGCACATCCAAGAGTGAGGAAGTCTCTGTGCCCGCTACCCAGAGGGGCACACATACATACTGGCATCGGGATTAAGATAAAGGAAGAAGAGGTAAAAGTAAGGTGGAATAACAGTATTATCTCCATCCATCCATTGTTTGTCATTGCTGTCTGTCATGTGCAGCATTGTACTGCGTTCAGGCACATTACGTTGGATGTTACAGCTGCGTTTCAGATGAATTACTGTGAAGGTTTTTAAGCAGCTTTGCAGCTTGAAAGTTGCGCAGAATTGGCTTAAACATGATATTTTAATTCATAGCCATGTTTGAAAACTACAGAAAAAAAAATTAGTAGACGTGCTACAAATACAATATCTTAATTTGATCATCTTGTTCCAGAAAACAATCTTTAAAGTAAGAAATCCCACCTTATATCCAAGATATAAAAGACGTAAAGTTCTAAAGTTTGTTTTTCAATTTTTTTTGATGTTTTCATTCATTCTAAAATACATTGAGATTTGAATTTCCGGTTACTGCTGCATTATTTTCTGTTCATTGTGAAAGTCAATTAGGACACGACTATCAGGTTCACTCTCATTTGCAGAAAAGCCGAACACATTCGCAGAGGTTAAAAACATGCAGCCTCTTTTATACTAACTACTTGTAACTCAAGCAAAAACAAAAAAAACAACAAATGCAAGGACTCACCACAAATAAGGACTGACATCAACACAATGAATGTGAGAACTCCCTCAGAAGCCAGTCTAGCGCCACCTGCTGGCAGGCTTCGGCGGTCGTCCTCCCCGGTCTTCTGAGCCATCATCGTTATCTCCTCCCCCTGCACACCTGGTTCAGTCTCATCATCACTACACCTGGTGTCCATTATCTCATTAGAGGACTATTTAAGTTCCCTGTGTGTCGGGTTGTCTTTGTTTGGAATTGTTCTATGTTGCGTGTACTGTATTTATCCGAGTCTCATTGAGAGAGCTTGTATCTTTATACTCCGTGTGAGGAGGTACCTTATAAGAGTAGTGCGCTGCGATGCACACGTTATTAGAAGTTCGGAGTGAGTTATGCTCTAAGGACCCGTAGGGGGCATAACAGGAAAAGACAGGACTAGAATAGGCTAGAATCATTACAATGACATGTGTTAATGTGCCTTACTGAATGTTGTCATCTGTTACCTGCATTTTATGAAAAAAAAGTTGAGATTTACAAATAAAGCGCAGTATAATTTTAGAGTTCCTCAATGTTAAGTTAGTTTTTACTCAAAATGTAACTTGGATTTCCAAAACGCAATAACATAAATTGTTTTAATGCTCGTTTTGCACTACAACAGTTGTTAAATAAAAAAAACTCAATTTAATAACATTTACATAATATGTAAATAAAATATTTTATTAATAACTAGCAACGAGAAAGTGTTTATGCTTCATAAGGAAGAACACACCCCTAACCTAAAAGGTGTATAAACATACTGGTCGTGTTCTGTTAACTAACATTTAGCGGATTCTGGTGATAGTATTGTTTTTTAGAGAGCACTGTGGGGTTTTGAGTTTCTTCCGAAATTAAAAATATGTTAATTTTTTAGATAAGATTCAACTTTATTGTCAATGAACAGTACAAAAAGGGCAGTGCAAAAATAGTAGGCAGGGCCGTGTATAAATGTGCAGAATGCCCCAATGTGCGAATATACTAAATGAATTGAAGGACAGTGCATGGATGTACAAATGGCATGAATAAATAAGTGTGCAATGGTGCAGGTTAACAATGTAACAAAGTGCAAATATGCAGAGGGGAGTACAAGTGGAACGCATCTGTGGCAATTCTTACCAGAAGCATTCTTTTGATTTGTCAGCACAGAATAATTGTAAAATATAAAAATTGGGCTGCCCGTGTTAACACAGCACACGTCAACCTGGACAGTTGGCCAGTAGAGGTCAGTTAACATAAGCGGCTTATGTGTGTATATAGGCTATGTGAAATTACACCAATAGTCCTATCATGTCCACAACGTTGAGTAAGTAAACTCACATCAGACTACGCATTGCAGAAACCCTATTCTGAAATTGAGAAAACGAGCCTACTGTGATGATTGAAGGCAAAACGCAGCAGCGAGAGGAGAGGCTCTGAAATGAGCATCCGATATTCTGTTTTGCGGTGGGATAAAAACACAGACATTAAGACTGACATTTCCTCCTGCTTAAAATGGAGCCTGACAGACCCAACGCAAATGTCTGCATGAAAATTTGACATTGTGGGAAGTTCGACTTGCAAATGAATACATTGCACACACACAAGATAGCAAGCAAACTAACAACTACCTCGAAATGCCAGACTTATGCTGGAACAACGGTCAAATTTGTGGACGGCCGTCAGTCACTCCAGCAACACCCTGTTGTTTTTTCAGCCTCGACTGGAAGTTGGACACTGACATCAGCAATGGGGTTTAACATGTTTCTTTGTCGTACACTAGGGCTTAATTTGTGTCCGCACAACTATGCCTTAATGTAGTAGGCTTCTGCCTTTTTCTACTTAAATCGATCTCTTGGAACATCCTCGAATCTCTTTTCTCAGTAGGACATTTTAATTAAGTTTTAGTGTGGCGCAGCAGTAAAGATACTGTCTTGTGTATCAGGCCAGAGACTTCTGAAGTTGGTGCATTTGACCAGCGACGACTGGGTTTGGCTGTGATTAACTTTTCTATTCTATTGTATCATTGTGTGTATTTCAATGCTTTTGTAGATTGTTATTATAGATTGAGAACAAAATACGTTAAACATTCAGAGGGAGTGAAACATACTGGGTTCGATGTTTTGTCACTAACACAACCATAACCAAAGTGGAGAGTTACAGACAAATATAATGTATTAAATACATATTCTGAATGTGCATGTTTTCTTCTAAACCAACTCAGAAACGGGAACAAAACAGGGGAAACAATGGAGAACAAAAGTTGTTTGGTCCTTGACTGAGAAACAGGATAAACACAACCAAATAGAAAATAGTGACATATGAAAGTTCTGTGATATACCTGCTCATTAGATATATGTGTATTTGTGTAGAGAGAGAGAGAGAGAGAGAGAGAGAGGGAGAGACAGATAAAGCTAAAGCTGACAACAGCAAAATGATTAGCTCTTTTCAAAAGCACTGGTCTTTGCGTATGTTCTGATCTGCTCAGAAGTGAGCTCCAAGCCTACGGCCTCCCGTGCTGTGGGCGCTTTAAAAGGGCAGAGACAAGACAGCAGTTAATTGATAACAGGTGAAATGAATTAGCTGTGCCCTACTCGTCCCTCGGGCGTGGGTCTTCTGGGTTTGCAATTTCCCAGGATGCAGTTCCCTCGCACATGTTGATAGGATTATTGTAGTTGAACGAGGACACGGGCCAGCGGTGGAGTCGGTACATGGCGAAGGACGGGTCGCTGAGTGCGTGTGATACGAACACAGCGCAGAGAGACATCACAAAACCCTCCTCCTTTTTCTCACGCTGCTCCTCTGTAGAACAGATAGACTCTCACTGTCAGGGTGGGAAAAGGTTAGAACACGTATAGCTAAGTGCAACACATTTGTCTTTTGAGAAAACCTACGGGGGCATATACGCAATCATGTCAAAACCATTGAGCTTTTTATAGGTTGACATGGAAACTGAGGGAAGTTTAACTGCATAGATGATATGGCACCTGACTATCACACCTACAGTATATGTGATATATGTTGGACATGCCATTCAAAACCACAGGCATTAATAGGGAGTCACCCCCCCCACCCCGCGCTACAACAGCCACTATTTCTCTGGATAAGCTTTCCACAAAGTTGTATAGTGTCTCCGTTGGAATTCATTCCCATTCAGTCAGAAGAGCATCTGTGTGAAGTCAAGCACTGATGTTGGATGAGAAGGCCTGGCTCACAATATTGTTAAAATACCTCCCTGTATTTTGCTCTGTTCATCCTTCCTTCAATCCTGAGCAGTATCAGAATACATGCAGCAGAAAAGTATCCCCATAGCATGAGGCTCCCACCATGCAGAATGTAGAATGGCTTTTATACAGGAGTGGCTTTTAATAGCTGCTAGCATGAAGTTCTAAATGACTTTCTCGTAGGTTTTTCCGTCTCTGCAGTGAAACATTGACACTGTTAGAGTGACCATTCTGCGTTCTTGATCACTTCCCTTACCATGGCACTTCTTGCCCGGTTACTGGTTTGGCCAGGTGGCCAGCTCTAGGAAGACTTTGGGTGGTTAAAGGTTTTTCCATTTCATAATTATGGAGCCAACTGTGCTCCTGGGAACCTATAATACTTGGGACATTTTTATAATCTTCTCCAGATCTCAGAGGAATATGGAGAGTTCCTAGGACTTAATTGCTTACCAATATAAATAATACATTTAATCAATTATAAAAAAAAAGTGGAGAAAATGAAGGGTTAGGGGTTACATTCCAAAAGCACTGTATGTCCGGCACAAGTAAATAAATTATGCTATGATTTTTCTGATAGCTTTTTTTGATTTAGTAGGATACAATGTTTTAGAGAATATATTTTCTTCGAAGTAGGTATGGATCTAATAGCCACCGTTCGTGTCTGGTCAGTATAGACTAAAAGTCAACAACAATGCCTAACCTGGAGAAGATGCCCAAAGTTGCATCAGTGTAGCCGCCAGAGAAGTCTTTTTTTCTATTATGTCTTTCCTTACATCCTTTTGAAAAAATGCCTTTAGATGTTGCACTTACATGCTGTCTCCATGTCCTATGATCCGCTGCGGCTACAAGCATTTAAAGACAAAGACACACCTTCAGGTTGCAATGATGTGAAAAATGTGTTGGGCTGAGACGGCCACATCGAGTAGCTGTGATGACAGATATACCAATGAGAACCATAATCTTATCTCCTGGCCACCGGCATATTCGGTGTGGTGTCCTAAATGAGGACCCAGGAAAACAGACTCTTTTCTGTCTGCCCTGTGCTCTTCAGTTTAATTTCAGAGATTTATTTGGCTTTCGAGTTGTGTGCACGAGCCGTACGAGCCATACTGAAGTTGCCAGACACAGGAATCACTCAAACTGTGTTTACTTCTTGCTTTACTAGTCATGTGAATCAACACTTGAAGTTTACATCTAATATGGTAAATAACAAAATACGCCTTTAATCTGTTGTTGATCTAACTAATACATGGCTAACAGGACGTATGCTGTATTGTAGTGTATTTGCGGGATAACAGTGTGAATGTGCATGCTAATGAGGCTAATGGGGAAACGAAAGTTAGGAATTATGCATGCTAATGTTGTGAATGCTAATGTTGGGAATAATGCATGCTAATGTTGTGAATGTGCATGCTAATGTTGGTTAGTATTCATGCTAATGTTTGGAATTATGCATGCTAATTTTGTGAATGTGCATGCTAATGTTGGTTAGTATTCATGCTAATGTTTGGAATTATGCATGCTAATGTTGTGAATGTGCAGGGTAATGTTGGTTAGTATTCATGCTAATGTTTGGAATTATGCATGCTAATGTTGTGAATGTGCATGCTAATTTTGGTTAGTATTCATGCTAATGTTTGGAATTATGCATGCTAATGTTGTGAATGTGCAGGC
Source organism: Dallia pectoralis (assembly GCA_029465975.1). Taxonomy (NCBI): domain Eukaryota; kingdom Metazoa; phylum Chordata; class Actinopteri; order Esociformes; family Umbridae; genus Dallia; species Dallia pectoralis. The sequence continues at coordinate 3,687,189 of CM055762.1, read as the reverse complement.
TGATGTTGGTTAGTATTCATGCTAATGTTTGGAATTAGCATGCTAATGTTGTGAATGTGCATGCTAATGTTGTGAATGTGCATGCTAATGTTGTGAATGTGCATGCTGATGTTGTGAATGTGCATGCTAATGTTGAAAAAGTGCAAGCTAATGGGGTGAATGTGATACATATACCTTCAAGCTGTATCTAATATTATATATTTAATACTTCTTCTTTACTAATAACACAACACAATGAATTTTCTTCGCCATAATCACGTCTGCCTAATTTTACTGCTGAATAAAATGTCGAATCTCCCCTGCTAAACAGCACAGACCCACGCCACTTATCTTCTCTAATATCAATAGGAAAGTCCATGGAATCTGCAGTCTTCTAGTGCAGTTAGTACACATTGGCCTGTGGTATCTTTACCAACCCACTCTTCCATTCAATATAAACCTATAACATGGTTGTACTTGTTGCACCGCCCACACATCAGTGGTTTGTGCACTACAGTACCCCAGACACTTCCAATGCGCAGTGTCCCTTCATCAACACTCAAACGCACAGACCGGCTCTCCTGTTTCCTGCCACTACATGACAATGATTACGGAATATTAAGAAAATATGAACAATCCACTGGTTACACGTGCTGTATTTCAATGTGATCTGGATTTGATCAAGGAGTGTAATGCAAAAAAAAAATGCAATAAGTTTAATAGGAATTTCCACTTGAAAATGTCAGACTCGATTTTCCATAATGAAAAATGCATCTACCCCCTCTAGACAAAGTCTATTCATTGTAATGCACATACTACCCAACATTTCCTAGTGCTGCAGGATTATTTCCCTGTTGTATAGAACTGGCTCATATTTCAATACGCCGTCTGTAAGTATTTAGCATGTAGAACACATCCCCGCTAGGCAGGCGGCTGTATTTTGGCTTTGGACAGAGCAGGCTTCCTCCTGCAATGGAGGGCCCACCTGCTGATCAAAACACACTGCATCAGCAAAAAAGCAACTCCTCCTTTCTCTTTTTCTCCGATACACCTCCTCCTTCTCTCTTGGTCTACCTTTTTTGTTTTAAAATCTGGAAGATTTGTAATCTACACAGGGATGATACACACTGTTGTCTAGTACAGTATTTGGCATGTTAGCATCATTGACTTCTATTAACTTCTATTTATAACAATTTTTTCATATGGTGTACCTGAACTGTAAATTGCTGACTACACATAACGTACTGCTAGGATATTGTTGATAACTCAACTGAGCTTCAGGGGTTAGCACAATTGGTGAAACAGTTCGTGTGCTTATTACAGTTCCACTAATTCTCTTAGTGATTGCTGTAAGTAACATTGTTGTCAAGGTGAAGTAACCAAGCACCCAATGCAAAGACTGCAGCTGAAACATGCCACCATCTCACTTGATTATTTTATTCAAACATAATTTTGCATATTCATCACTTCGTAAATAAATGTATATCCGTTCGGACTGCTTCCTGTCTATTTGCATATTTCCCTTACCTTATGGCTGTAGCCCTTCTAATCTTGAGTCCCATGCCTGCAAAACCTATATGCGATTCCCGGTCTCCTGCAGCTTATAGGACTGTCAACTTTATCCAGGCCACTGCTGCCTTTCAAGCCAATGAGTTCTAGGCCGGGATGGAGACGTGAATTACCACAGAAAAAGTACTACTCCGGAGTTTCTTTTTCATCTGTGTTTTCACACATTTTAGAGAATATCCGCGCACGGTGGCGGTGGCACAGAAATGTGCATTTCTGCAAAGTCAATGAATTTCGCTCTTCCCTCACGATTGTCTGTCTATTTCAACTTTTTTCAATTCCATTCCAGTCCTCTATCGACAACACTGTGAAAGTTCCTTATTAGACGCCTTGACAAGCTAATTCTCTGACGGTGGCGCACCACACGTAAAGCTGGGTGGCTTCAACCACCATCAACACAAATCCACCTTCTAATATGCACCCTATTTTGACCTCACCCTTTTCTAGACTCACAAGACAGGCAATGTGCTTGACCCCATTTTGACCCCAAGATGCTGTTTGGTGACAAATCTTCGGCCCATAGTTGTCAACAGGAAGTATCAACATTCATACTGGTTAGTGCATACATTCCTCTGCTGGGTAATGTGAAGGAGGTTCAAAGGCTGCTACTCTGACAAACTTCTGAAGTTTACGGATGACACCACCCGAATTGGACTTCCCAGCAGTCCTTGGGCCCATCATCCTGAGTGACTACCCAGTCAACACTGAACACTTTCAGTTCCTGGACAACACCATCACCCAGGACCTCAAGTCGGAGCTGTACATTTCTTCTCTCACTAAGAAAGCACAACAAAGACAGTACTGCCTGCGGGAATTGAAAAAGTACAAACTGCCAATGACTTTGGTGACTAACACTTACACAGCCCTCATTGAGTCTATCCTGACCTCCTACATCCCCGTCTGGTACGCTGCAGCCACGGTCAAAGACAATGGCAGACTGCAGCGCATCATTCGCTATGCAGTGCGAATAATTGGATGTAAGCTTTCATCTATCAAATAATTATGTATCGCCAAATCGCTGAGGAGACCACTCCCATCCAAGCAATGGACTACTCAGAACTCTCCCCTCTGGTAGAAGGCAGAGGTATATCAAGGCTATAACCTGTCGTCACTAAAATGTTTCTTCCCCACGACAGTAAGCCTAAGGTTCAGCTACATTCTTCAAAAGACACCTGAACTCGAAATAATCATTGGGCATTTGCACCAATTTCCACATTCATGTAAACACATTATTATTTATATATTGCATATTCTATTTTGCATATTCTAACCATGCACGGTCTATCCTGTTCGCCTTGTTCGTTTTGCTCTCCAAAAGTCATCTCTACGGGTCATCCGAACTCTAACCAGACATTGCACATTTGGGTATTTGCATAATCAGAGTACATTATGTTTAAACTCTGTATACTCCTAGCTAGGCATGGTCTCCCTTGCTCGTATTGTTCGTATTGTTCGTTTTTGTCGTTCATTGCATGAATTAGAACAAAACTGGGCGAATAAAACACGTTCTGATTCAAACCCCCCTCCAGGCACCCGATCACTAATTTACCTCATTCATGGTTTCTCTCTACAAACTCAGGCTCTGTTCAGGTGTTCAAGTGCTATCACATTCCTCATTCTCCACTAGCTTACTTTACTTGTTTACTTCACTCGTATGTCTTCGTCTAACCCATCTGCTCATTTCTTATTCCGTTTGTCTCATGATGTGGCCTGTTTTAACCGACTCTTCTTCCTCTACACATGCTACGACTCTCACTTTAAACTTCAACAGAAGACAGTGGAGTGTTCAGAAGGTAATATGGGAGAACTTGGGATGGTTGAACACCAGGCAGGTTCTTTTGAGCCTTAGTGTCGACTAGGATTCCGCCTGTCTGGCTGAAATCTCTGCTTGGATGTTTTCCCACCACCTCAACTCAAACAACATTGAGTTGCTCTTCCTCTAACATGTGGAGGTATCCAGTGTGGTGCCTGAACGCGTTCATTGAACGATAGTTCATGAACGCGTTCATATTTTGGGCGAACGTGAACGTTCCTGTGAACTCGTTCATTCTGTTGTCTTTGAACGGCACGTTCTCAGTTTACCCTCGTTTAATATGATGCCAGATTTCTATAGTGCCTTCTTTGCGCAAACCCGGCAACAACAGATATTAATATGTATCGGAAAAAACACCCAATCTGGCAACATCAGCCACTAGTGTCGCACCACCGCATCATCATCAAAACAAAAACCAAAAGTATCTATGAGCGACAAAGGAGCAAGGAGGCGTCGAATTGTACTTTTAATGAGTTTTATGACAAGGTCGGTGATGACGTTTTTGTGCAAACTTTGCCCGCCGGGTTTTAAAAATAAAATCCGCACATCAATATCATCCAAGCAAACCTGAAACGGCATATTGAATTAAAGTACAATCAACAACAAAAACCAAAGACAGATCCTCGACCCAATCAACCCAGATCCCGATAACTGCCTACAGTATAGCGGCTCTGTTGTCATCTCCCAGCCGCAGCTGGACAACCTGGTGGTGCAGTATATTGGACAACCTGCAGCCTCTGGTTTTCAATATAAACATGTCCAATTATTTCAGTGATTGCCTCAGCTCACAATTGCTTTAATAGATATTACTGTGATCATTTTTGCCATGATAATCATGATGTTAACATTTCTTGTTCTTCATGTCTGTGGTTCTATATGGGCTCTGGCAATAATATGGAAAAAAGAACTATAAATGAACTAGTTCAAAATTTGAACTATGAACTGAACTAGTTCATTTTAAAATGGGTGAACTGAACTTTGAACTAGTTCATGTAGAAAGTGAACTTTCCCAACACTGGTGGTATCCACCCCAATACTTCTATGTCAAGGCTGATAACTTCTTGCCAAGACGCCCTGTAATTCTCCCAAGATGTTAAGGTGATGGATGACTCACTCCCTTCACACAGGAAACAACACAGGTACTAATCCAGGCACTCACCTTATACCCAGACTACTGCACTTCACTGATGGCAAGGCTCCCTCCGTTTTCGCAATCAAAGCCCTGCCACTTTTTCCTTTCATTAAATAACGCTTCATCCTTCAGAACTGACTACGCAGATAGACACTTCATTGAGTAAGATGTAGATAATATGATCTTAAGATGAATGCACTGTCAGTCACTCTAGAAAAGAGTGCTGAGATGACTAAAATATAAGACATTCAAGAACTGTAGAGTGTTGTCCAATGTATAACGATTCATTAACAAAGAACATGATGAATTAAATAAACTAATTGTTCTAATGTGTACTACTAGTACTTCCGTCTGAAATGTAATGATATTAACTGGCTTGATAAATATTAAACATATTAGCAGTGGGACTTCAGTGAAACATGGAGTTGGCAGGGCAACCATTGCATCACTTTACTAATGTATATTTGTCGGTCTCTTGTTTACATTTTGATGTGTACAGTAAATCTCTGGACGTATAAATGAATTATATCCAGTACTTGATTTTTTAAAAAGACTCCACGTGTCTCCTGAGTATAGTTTAACTCTCGTAAAATACCAGCCCCCCCTAGTGTTTGTAAACAAAGATAAAAGTAAACAACCACTGTAACCTTCGACCTAAAAACGTGTTAAAACCACAACCACATCTAAACGGTTTGTCCTCTCCCATTTTTCAGTTTCTTACAGAAAGAAAGCCAAGCAGGACACTTTGTTATTGCTTCAACCACTGATTAACACAAGCATATGCATATAGGGCTTGGCAATATGTGTACACGGGCGTATAAATAGCGCATGCACACAGAGGTTAAACTCGAGCAGACGAGGGATTCAAAGAGCACAAGGCGAAGTATTATGAATAAAACATGGTGTTTCTCCTTTTCATCGTCTCCTTCTCTCCAACCTCGGCTAACTCACTCTATCTCTACAAAACAATAGGCCTTAGGCAACTGGCAACCTCGAGAACCTCTAGAGCAAATATTATCTACACTAATGCCCAGCCTATCCGTGTGTCTGCGTTATGTGTGTGTGTGTCTGCGTTGTGTGTATGTGTCTGCGTTGTGTGTGTGTATGTCTGCGTTTTGTGTGTGTGTGTGTATGTCTGCGTTATGTGTGTGTGTGTATGTCTGCGTTATGTGTGTGTGTGTATGTCTGCGTTATGTGTGTGTGTGTGTGTATGTCTGCGTTATGTGTGTGTGTATGTCTGCGTTATGTGTGTGTGTGTCTGCGTTATGTGTGTGTGTGTGTGTGTGTGTGTCTGCGTTATGTGTGTGTGTGTGTATGTCTGCGTTATGTGTGTGTGTCTGCGTTATGTGTGTGTGTGTGTATGTGTCTGCGTTGTGTGTGTGTGTATGTCTGCGTTATGTGTGTGTGTGTGTATGTCTGCGTTATGTGTGTGTGTGTATGTCTGCGTTATGTGTGTGTGTGTATGTGTCTGCGTTATGTGTGTGTGTGTATGTGTCTGCGTTATGTGTGTGTGTGTGTCTGCGTTATGTGTGTGTGTGTGTGTCTGCGTTATGTGTGTGTGTGTATGTGTCTGCGTTATGTGTGTGTGTGTGTGTATGTCTGCGTTGTGTGTGTGTGTATGTCTGCGTTATGTGTGTGTGTGTATGTCTGCGTTATGTGTGTGTGTGTATGTGTCTGCGTTGTGTGTGTGTGTATGTCTGCGTTATGTGTGTGTGTGTGTATGTCTGCGTTATGTGTGTGTGTGTATGTGTCTGCGTTATGTGTGTGTATGTCTGCGTTATGTGTGTGTGTGTGTGTATGTCTGCGTTATATGTGTGTGTGTGTGTATGTCTGCGTTATATGTGTGTGTGTGTATGTCTGCGTTATGTGTGTGTGTGTGTGTCTGCGTTATGTGTGTGTGTGTGTGTCTGCGTTATGTGTGTGTGTGTCTGCGTTATGTGTGTGTGTGTCTGCGTTATGTGTGTGTGTGTCTGCGTTATGTGTGTGTGTGTCTGCGTTATGTGTGTGTATGTCTGCGTTATGTGTGTGTGTGTGTTTGCGTTATGTGTGTGTTTGCGTGCGTTATGTGTGTGTGTGTGTTTGCGTTATGTGTGTGTTTGCGTGCGTGCGCGAGTATGCAGGTATAACTATACTTCTGCAGACCGCAAGAACCTGAAAGGTCAATAGGATAAGCTAAATTTGACCTTTGGGCCTGCCCCTCTGAGTCTATTCATGGCTTCTGGTTTTGGATTAGGTGGCAGCCGGGGCTAGGGTTCGAATCTGTCTTACAGTTTGTATTCCGTTGTCGGGTTCAGTCGAAGTCAAATTCAAGATGACATTTTGTGCTATGTGGTGAAGGGAATGACGATTTTGATAGGCAATACATTTCTCCGTCCCCACTAACAATAGTAAAACCGGAGGTAACACATGAATGGTCGCAGGGTATATTGGGACGACCATCAGGGAAGAGAAGCCAGACTAAGTGGGCTGTGGCCAAGGTCAGATAACACTGATTGTAGTGGGGTTTAATACCAAATTAATTGCACTCTAAACCAGTCTTGAACCAGTCAGCCATTTCAACAATTGAATTCCTATCATTTATCCTTATGTCCTCCGCCCTCCATTGTAGTAGGCTACCTTCCACGCCACTTTATCATCCACTTGTTATTGTTTATTTCTCCCTCATGTCCCCTCTGTTTCTCCCTCTCCTTTGTTCTCTTCGCTCCATTGTGGTAATGCACCCTACACACCACTCTATCATCCACATTGTTCATTTCTCTCGCCTATTTCTCCCTTGTCCTCTTTCTCCCCTGGTCTATCTCAGACTGTTCCTCTCTTGGTCTCTCTCTCTCTCTCTCTTTGCTATTGAATTTTTTGGGGGGGTATATTGAAGGAACATCTCAAGATTTCCATCAGGAAGTAAAAGCTTGGGGTCTTCCAAATTGACAACAACCCTAAACGTACTTCGTATTTGGGCAGAACTGAAAAATGAGTGCGAGCAAAGGACGCCTACAATTCTCGATCTTTACTCAAACCACGTTATTGCTAAGTTTTCAGTATTTTTTTCGTTTGTATTACTAGATATTGGCCTATCATGCAAATTTAAATGGTATGCTTGTTTTAATGAGTGAAATATTCCATTGAAATATTGCCATTGTTGCAAAACTTAAATGTCAATTTTTATATTGCTGTAGAATGCTAATTCGAAGGGTCTTTAACAATTTGGGAAATACTATGTCATTTTTCAGTAATTTTTATCAATTATCAATAGCCCTCCCATCTTCAGCAGGTCCCTCTGGAATGCTTCATGCATTCCTGTTGCTGTGTGGAAACTTATTCCCACAGAATATTTACTCGATCATATATTACTGGAAATAGTTAGCCGAGGCTGTTCTGTTTATACTAGTCTTAGGAGGGTGTTTTTAATCAGTCTGTGCGCCATTTATTCCTCAGGTGGCTTTTAGGAATCCATAAATGTCAAGTAAACAAATACACCTCACCTCTTGACACCAACCTGCTTAAAAATACCGTATGGAAAGTATACAACACGGTTTGTTTTGTGGGCATTTACTATCCTGGATGAGATGCCAGACTGAGAAGATTTTATTTTTCAGTGTAATCAGGGACACAAATGGTATTCATCATCTTTGTTTGCCTCTGTAATATCCGTTTTTATGTTGACTGAGCTACTCAGTTACTTCTACTAAAAAAGGTCTCACCTGGTCCTAAAAAGGTGCTTTTTGAAATCCAAAGTGTCAAATCTTCCATTAGCTCAGTCTGCTATAATAACCCAACAATAGTTTTTCTTGTGGCTACGGTTTTACAAATGCCTGTATTGTGTATGGATTACGCCATTACAAATTAAGTGAGGTTGTGAAATGCATGATATACCTGGTAAAATACGATGCCTAAAAATTGCAACGGCAAAACAAGGAAATTGAAATGTTTGTAAAGACATTTACATATTAAAAAAATTATTTTCCTAATTTTATTGGTCCAGGTTTTAGAATGCATTTTACTGCTAGGCAGTGTGTGTACTCATCGTCTAGGAATAGTAATAAATTCCACTTTTTGCATAGAAATGATCGCACTCATGGTTCACGCAAAACTTTGTATGTACAAAGACTTTCTATGTACAAAAACTTTTCTGCAGTATGTGATGTAATATAAACAGCAGGCAAAGACCATCTGTGATTGAATCTGTGCATTTAAAAATGTATTTAGGACTTCACAAGAGGCAGAAGATTATTTTAGAAGTTTGACCAGTTCTTTGATGAAAATTTTAAAAAGCTCAGGGCTGAGCTTTCAACCATGACAAAGAGACCTGCCCATGGTTAAACTATTTTCTTCTGTTGTGAATCACGATGCTAGACATATTCTCAGTACATATTACATTTTTTTTATTACTTCATATGTTAACCTGTTTTAGGAAGATTGAGGTTTACACCAGGATAACTTCAGACAGGGGGAGTACATTTTGAAAAAAAAAAGTATTTATTTGGGATTAACGTGACAAAATTATAATGACATTTAAAAAAGTATTTTCTGTTGAAGTTCTTGCAAAAAAAGCAGGTATTTGTGTTTAGGAAGGTTGATTTTTGTTTGTCAGTCTATTATTGCCTCGGGTGCACCAAGAGATGCAGACACTTGCAAACCTCAAAGAAAACTAAGAAAACACAATTATTAATGATGTTTTGTTTTTTGGAGCGAGGTCTGACTTCCATTTCAAATGATTTGTCTAGGATGACAAACATCTCAGTGCTTTTTTGGAAGTTAATAATACAATTTTGTTCAATTTTATCAGTATGTGTAGGTGTGAACATAAATCTCTCGTGAAATGTTTCGTTATAAATCCTAATTGGCTTTTGATCAAGACTGAGTTTAGAAAAGGGCTTTAATGAAACCTCTCTCTCGGGGACCTGCTGACATTCCGTACATAAAAACCCTTATACCAGTACATCTAAATCCCTTTCGATACATTAGATGACTAACAACAGTACAGGGCTCCAACCAAACTGAAATGTCTGCCGGTCCTTCACGTGCGGTTTGAGAACCACCGGTTGGTGAAGAGAAAGTCTAAAACAAATAACCGCCTCCATGTTAACTTTTAAATAAATATAATGGTTTTTTTTCCAGTTTCGGTTACACAGTAAATAACCAAGTTCTAAAGTTGTTTTTATAAAGGTTGATGTAACACCTTCAATAAGATCTTGTCACCGACAGCATTCCACTGTCCACTTCCCTGCCTACATGCGCGTAACCCCCACAACTAGTTCTTAATCGAAGACCATTTAGCTCGGATTGTAGCTGGAACACTGCCGTGTGGATGTGTCTCTATTAAGCCCAGCATCGCACACAGTCCAATTGTGAGGGGATCTCCAATGCCCTCTATAGATTAAACTGCTAATGGTATATAGGCTTGAGGCCTGGGATCTGACTGGGCCGTTCCAGGACATTGATATTCATTTTTGTACGCCATTATTTGGTTGATTTGGCTGTGTGCTGTGTAGGATTGTGATGAAATTCCCCCATGGCATGTCGCTGAATTTACCATGCTTGACAGCAGGCACTGTGCAATTTGGATTTTCCCACAGGGTTTGGGGTGACTACATGAGTCTCGGTGCTAAATGTTGCCAGCTCAGACTTGGTTATGAACTGCAGGGGTCCCTTATGGTTGTCACTGGCCTGTTGGTAGCCTTCCTCAATAGCCCTTTCCATATCTTGATCTTTGCAAGTGTTCTGGCGGTGGCATCTTACCTATACTTCAGTTTTCCTCAATAATTATGGCAGCTCAAAGAGTTTTTATAAATGTCGTGCAGGGTGAGTTTAACCAATGGTGTTATTATGTTTTGTAGCAACTTATGTGGGCTTTGTGTTTCGTCAAACGCCCAATCACATCAGTGAAGGGTAGATATAGTTAAATAGAGCAATTGAACATGGCTGAATTCTCTTATAGGGTCACTGACTGAAGACAGACACTGCCTATTGCATGTCTTCGCCCCCCCCACCCCGCCCAAACCAGTGTGCAAAGCATCCAAATACACCAGAACATGAGAGGTCACCCTGACCAAAGGGAGTCGCTTGTCTATCCGATGGGCCTGATTGCATTACAGGGAGACCAGGGCTGACGGCAGCTTTTGACAATGACGGACAACGTCTGGACAAAGCTGAGCGAACCACCTCTGCGTCGCCAGGAAGACGCCAACATGAGTCCTAGCGGGGACATGGCTCTGTGGCACGCCATCGTGAAAGCAAAAGTGAGTCCAGAAATGCGTATCTCTGTCTGACACACGCGTCACCATGGAGACAGTGTCCAACTGAAGATCCAAACACCACCACAGAGACAGTGTCCAACTGAAGATCTAAACACCACCACAGAGACAGTGTCCAACTGAAGATCTAAACACCACCACAGAGACAGTGTCCAACTGAAGATCCAGACACCACCATGGAGACAGTGTCCAACTGAAGATCCAGACACCACCATGGAGACAGTGTCCAACTGAAGATCCAGACACCACCATGGAGACAGTGTCCAACTGAAGATCCAGACGGCACCATGGAGACAGTGTCCAACTGAAGATCCAAACACCACCACAGAGACAGTGTCCAACTGAAGATCCAGACACCACCATGGAGACAGTGTCCAACTGAAGATCCAGACGGCACCATTGAGACAGTGTCCAACTGAAGATCCAGACACCACCATGGAGACAGTGTCCAACTGAAGATCCAGACGCCACCACTGAGACAGTGTCCAACTGAGGATCCAGACGCCACCATGGAGACAGTGTCCAACTGAGGATCCAGACGCCACCATTGAGACAGTGTCCAACTGAAGATCCAGACGCCACCACAGAGACAGTGTCCAACTGAAGATCCAGATGCCACCACTGAGACAGTGTCCAACTGAGGATCCAGACGCCACCATGGAGACAGTGTCCAACTGAAGATCCAGACGCCACCACTGAGACAGTGTCCAACTGAGGATCCAGACGTCACCATGGAGACAGTGTCCAACTGAAGATCCAGACACCACCATGGAGACAGTGTCCAACTGAAGATCCAGACACCACCATGGAGACAGTGTCCAACTGAAGATCCAGACGTCACCATGGAGACAGTGTCCAACTGAAGATCCAGACACCACCATGGAGACAGTGTCCAACTGAAGATCCAGACGTCACCATGGAGACAGTGTTCAACTGAAGATCCAGACACCACAATGGAGACAGTGTCCAACTGAAGATCCAGACACCATCACTGAGACAGTGTCCAACTGAGGATCCAGACGTCACCATGGAGACAGTGTCCAACTAAAGATCCAGACGTCACCATTGAGACAGTGTCCAACTGAAGATCCAGACGTCACCATGGAGACAGTGTCCAACTAAAGATCCAAACACCACAATGGAGACAGTGTCCAACTGAAGATCGAGACACCACCACTGAGACAGTGTCCAACTGAAGATCCAGACGTCACCATGGAGACAGTGTCCAACTGAAGATCCAGACAGCACCATAGAGACAGTGTCCAACTGAAGATCCAGACGTCACCATAGAGACAGTGTCCAACAGAAGATCCAGACGTCACCATGGAGACAGTGTCCAAGTGAAGATCCAGATTACCACTTGTCCACCTGGCCACTGTTTGCTCTTGTCCCATTCACTGCAAAACAAAAGTTCTGCTGAACATCATAAAAGAAATGTGCGGCAACCACAAACAAAACTGGAATAAGGAGAGTCTAAACGTGGCCTTATTCAATGTACGCCCGTGTGATTTTGGATTCATGTGTAGATCTTCAAAAGAGACACCCATAATGTACTTTTTACAACCTATAGACTCAGGCTTTGACAGAGCTACAATTGCCTAGCTATTTTCCTATTCTTTGGTGGCTGTGTCTCTGTTTTTTCTATGTTGGATTTTAAACCATAAGGCAGTTATGCTTGTAATATAGCGGTTTGTAGTGATCTTTGTCTCTCTGACTCTCTCTCAATTCTGTCTCTTTCTCCCTTTGTCCCTCTTTTCTCTCTCTGGACCTTTTCCCTCTCCCTCTTTCTCATCCTTCTCAATGTGCAAATTGTAAAATAGCTAGCTAGAAAAATATTGATTATGATTACTATGTTCTTACTGCTCTAATGGCTGCCCGTTTAGTAACGCCAAATTTTCCTGAGGTAATTGCATATTGAAATATTTCACCTAACAGATATGGCGATTCATCAATGTTTGATAAAATTGCAAATTATTTGTGGATTTGTGTAATCGGACGAAAATGTGTCGCTGCAGTGATGATAAATCGGGCATAAGAAATGCGTGTCCGTTTCCTTCTCATTTTATAGAGAGCACATATTCTGTCTTCTCTGGAGAGGCTGGTCTGTCTGTGGCGGCCTCTGTCAATATCATGGCCATGGTCATTGAGTCTGTACGAAATCAAGGTTGTTCTAAACTAAAGAATCAGTCACAGCGGTCAGGTATTCTGCCAGTGTGCTCTCCGTTCAGGGTATGGTAGCGAATCTGCTCTGTTTATTGGTTAATTCTTTCAACCAGATTCTTCCCATTGTGACTGTGTTTCTCTCCTTGGGCTCAGTCTGTCTTTGTTTCCCCTACTCCCTTTTCCACCTTGTTCTCTATTTCTTTTTCCATTTCCTTCTCTTCCGTTATTCTTTCTCTATGTCTCCCTTACCGTCTCTCTCGTTCCTTGTATTTGTCAGGGTTCCTTTTTTCTCTCGGTGTGTCTGTGAGCTTTAGCCTTTCTGACAGGCCTCTTTGATTACTTACCCTCAATCCAACTCAACACTCCGAGATTCCACCCAGGCAAACTCACTGAATTATCTTTCGCTTCTGGGTTGAGAATAAAAGGATTTTTTTCTAAAGTACACACCTGCAGAGTAATTAACCCCCAAAAAATTGCAGCCAAATATTTTGATATCAAACAATGTACAAAAACGTTGTGGTACATACTATAGATTCACTTGAAGACACGCATAATAATTAGGTCTAAAGTCGAACCTACACTATTCAAGGAATGAGTAGAAGTTTACCACTACACTGGTTACCAGCTCATTTGGATATGTGCACTTCTAAAGATGACGGAGAATAATTTTCGGAGGGGTAGCCGTGAAAGCAATTCTAGGAAGCAGGTTGGTTGTACCACTCAGCTAGCGTGTAACCACTCTGGAGAATAGAGAGCAGCTCAGGGCAAAATATGTATCTCATTTCAAGTACGATTAAATGAATGCACGAGCTTTGTTTTCGTCTTCGCGACTTCACTTGCACCCTTAAGTCCTAGCAGTTCATTTCAATTACCAGGACAAGCGTTCTCTATTTCACTCCCCTTCTCTCTCTCTCTATGTCTCTCTCCGTGTCTCTGTGTCTCTCTAAGGGCCTTGGAATGACATAATTCAGTGAGCCTCAGTGATTATTTGCATAAAATAATAATTTACTTTCACACAATTTCCTTCTCGTTATTATTTCGAGGGGTGCACTAATATACCTAACACGAGCAATCACCCTCCGCGAACGGGGAGGGCATCAGATCCAGAAGATCTGCTGCCACCGAGAGTCATCGGAGCTGAGACGGCGGAAGAGCTGAGACTGTTAACGCGTGATGAGAATATCTATCGGCTGTTGATATAGGGGTTTGAGATACACTACGTACGCCAGGGTTCAAAGGTTTGGGGTCACCTTTTTAAAAAGTTTTCAGCTGTGCGGACGTAATTGCGCAAGTTGTTTTTTATGATGAATGATCAATCAGCCTTTTAAAATGATAAACTTGGATTAACAAACATGAGGTGCCATTAAAGCACAGGAGTGGTGTTGGTTGATAATGGGCCTCTGTACGCCTGTGTAGATACTTAATTGAAAAACAGCCACTTTGAGCGACAATAGTAGTTTAAAACATTAACGAAGTCTACACTGTACTTCTGATGAAATTAGCTTTTCTTAAAAAAACATTTGTAATGGAGCCAAACGTTTGGACAACAGTGTATACCAACTACTTTTTTAAGTAGACTCTCTCAGGTGGATGGTTGTCACGAGTGGTGCTCGCTAGAGGTGGATGCTAGAGGTGGTCACGAGTGGTGGTCGCTAGAGGTGGTCGTGGGTAGTGGTCTCGGGTGGTGGTCGCGTGTGGTGGTCACGAGTGGTTGTCAATTTTAAAAAAACGAAGTGGTGGTCACGAGAGGTGGTCACAAGATTCGCACTCCAGGGTTTTTAGTGGGGTGCACACAGTAGTTCCGGTTGGCATGTTTTCATTACACACACCAGGGCTTAGTTAGGTCAATTATTGGGGTATTTAGGTTGCTCGTTACCTACCACAAGCGTTGATTCCAGCTCCTGCATAGGCTTTTCCATTCATTTCACCGCAGTTCCCGGCAATGACATGAGCAGGGTACAGGAAAAACGCTTTAGATATTAGAGCCATCTACCTCCTTGACATTAGATTTGTCAAACATGCCTGGATAAGAAAATATCCATTCTATGACAAAAAAAACTAAGTGTACATTTATAGGACAATGTAATTTATACAACCGTTTACTCTCATTTAACTCTAATTACATTAATACACTGATTGTACATTTCTCTCGATGTTGTTTTCTAAACAACAGAGGAATACATATAGGCCTATATAAAAAAAAAAATATATATATATATGACATATACGTTCGGCAACAACAACAAAACTATTCCCAAGAAAAAAAATAGATGTACGCGTGCAATTTGTTAACCTGGTAATGACTACATATGCCCAACCATATTTGCGGATATGGTAAAAATGAGCTAACAGAGAGAGAGAGAGAGAGACGGAGTGAGAGAGAGTTATGAGGGGGGGAGAGAAATATGAATTGAAAGAGAGATATCGAGAGAGAAAGAGGGGAGAAGCAAGATTGATAGATTTGCTGGAAGCTTCCATTGATGTGATAACACACAGGATTTGAAGTCTGGTCACTCCTCGTGTGGAATTGCGACAGTTTAGCTTATTTAACCAGAGTATAGAAGAGGAACTAGAGTCGAATTCAGCATCTGAGGGATCATCTAGTATAATATGTGATTGCGTGAATTAATAACAGTTTAACACAGCCTGTTCCCTGTCCTAAATGCAATATGTTTCATCTACCATTTGGGCTAAATGGTGTTTGACAGGCTAAGCGAGCCACAGGCGATACTATTCAGCTGAGACCACCTCTGTGAGACACCTCCATAGCTGTGTCTGAAACAAGGCACCGCAATGAACCCTAATCGACATTCAATACGGAGCCCTTAAATCGCTCTGCCTAAGGACCTTCCTTTCCATGGTAACATTGTGAAAACACCCAGTGCACCTTGTGTGTGGAGACAGGGAGGACAGACGGACAGGATAAACAGACATGACAGACAGAAAAGACAGACAGGCAGGACAGACAGAAAAGACAGACAGACAGGCAGGCAGGACAGACACGACAGACAACCTCCTGTCTTGTAATCTGTAAGGTTTTATTTTTATTTTTGTTGGTAATCTCACAGTTTATTGAAATAATTCTTCATTCCTGTTGAAAAGTGGTGAAATTAGAAGTAATTGTACCGTGTTTACTTGCATGTCTTTAGTATGTCATCGAAAAAAAGCAAAAAAACTGTGAACAGAGATTAATTATTGCTTATTCCACAGAGATATCCTAAAATGGGCTGGACATATTTGTTGGTGCCCGCTAGAAACAATAATAAATAATTTGATTATAGTGACATTTAAAACTAATTAGTCTCCAATCTTGTAATCAGTCATCAGCCAATTTAATTGGACAAAGAGTGTCACTGTACTGTTTGGTATCCTTGTGTGAAAAAGAGTTGTCACGGGAGATGAGGGGGGAAAAAGAACAGACACGCATGGTACAGGTAAAGGCTACGAGACCAACTCAATGCAGCTTGATATTCCTGTGACAACAAGTGCAAATATTATGAAGATGTTTAAAGACCATGGAACTGTAGCCAACCTCACTGGGTGCAGAGGGCGTGAGGGAAATCAACCGCAGATTGAACAGAAGGATGGTGCGACTGGCAGAAAAAGAACCATGGAAAACTGCCAACGCTGAACTCGAAGGTGAAGGCGAATGTCAGTTTCTGATCGCACCAGCGCTCGATTGATGACTGAAAGCGGGTTCCAAGGTAGACGACCCAGGACTTCGCAAGAAAACATTAGTAAAACAGATTGGAATTTGCAAAAATGCATATTGACGAGTCATTATCTTTCATGGGTGGATGTCCTTTGGATATGTGAAGAGGAGATTTTTTGCAAGTAACATCTGCTCTATGTTCGCAGACGTCAGTGAAGTATATGTGCATTCATGTTTATATAATGTTCTTTAGTTTGTGGAGAAATGTATGTTCATTATATGAGGAACTGTTATAATCACCTGAGCCCTGATGTTGACCAATGCAATATGTTATATTTCTTTATTAAGTCGGAGCATATAGGGAGTGTTAGTAGACAAGAGGAAACGGGGACACGCACGCACGCACGCACACACGCACACACGCACGCACACACGCACACACGCACACACACACACACACGCACACACACACACACACGACATATGGATTACGAACTGTATTGAATCACGGAAGATCAAATGAATGTCTGTTGAAGTGGATTTGGGTTTACGGCTCATGTCTGAAGGAAGGCAATAATGTTTAGAGTTAGCCATTACACTTAGTTTTTGTGGAGTACGTCTGTACTGCTCTTCTAAATCAAGACAGATTCTTTTAAGGACATTTCTTGTTTAGAGGAGTGTCCCACGTGCACCAGGACTGTTCGTACGGTGAGCTGTCCTGACGGGGGAATGTCTGAAATTCCTCCACCACATCCACTCACTTCCGTTTCCGTGCATTCCGCCACAACCAGCCCCCAATTGATTCAATACAGCAGTGATTTCAGGGATCACATGTCAGCTCCAATCCGAACGCACCGCACGGAGAGGCTGTGGTGAGGGTGGGGGGTGTTTGTAGTGAGACTCTTCCATTCCATACACCTGTTTTAATATCTGAACTGAGAGTATGACAACTGTTCACATATGGAAGGGAAATTAAGACAAATGATAAGACTTCTACAGAGGAAATGCCTGTAGAATTTGTGAATTCTCTGGAACTACACGGAACTATTTCCATTATCAGCTCACCTTCCCATAAACCAGGGCTCAATTAGGATGTATGAATTGGATGGAGCTATTACATTTTTCTGCCAGGCCAGGCTAATTATAGTTTCTCTATCCTGTCATATCTTTTGGGTTTGAAGGGCAGACTTTACCCAAAATGCTAGGTGAGCAGATCAGCTTTTGGCCAATAGGCCTGTCTAATTTGAGTTTTTTGTTCAATGTCAGAATTAGTTATGAAGATATTGGTTCCTCAAGGGAGAAAAACGCATGGCATGGACTTCCCAGTGGCAAAAGAAATACTGGCCTTTTACTTTTGCCTGATCCCAGTCTGCCCCGAGTCAGAATTATTCAACCAGGTCTCTGTATCTGTCTAATCCAATTCATACAAATACAAAAGAGCCTACATTTTCCGCTTCATATGTAGATCCATAAAATGGTTTCAGGTTGATGAGATTTCTTTTGGTTTAAATGGATCCATCAAATCAACGGGACCAGGTAGTATGGAACCCATCAGTAAACCAGCCACACTTCTGCAGAAGTCCCACACAAGGATTCTGATGTGAAATGACTAGTCTGTCAGCATTGCAGGTGCTTCAATCAAAAATGTCACTTATGTTCAAAGGTTGACGTCGTGCTTCCCCTTTCAGTCACGATTGTGGGGCGTTGAGCGACCAATTGTGGGTGGAAGTTGTTGGTGTGCAGAAATCTGTTGGTTCCCCTCAGAGCTGCTGGACACTAAAAAAAGACAAGCGTGGTGATGTTGACCCGGATGACTCAGATGGGCTCTTAAAAGCTACTTAAAAAAAGGCTACAAAGTTAAATACGTAGGGAAGGATAGAGAAGCAGGACGTTGCAGTCGGCAGGCCAATCTAACTTCGCCGAACCTCTCCTTTTAATTAAGCAATTTTATTTACCTCTGTTCTTCATTTCATCACAGACGAGACAGAAGGATGACAGAATTGACGGAGACGGAGCTTCAGGAGAAAGAATAATCAAGGTCTATCAATTGGTTTCAGATGAAAGAGCACAGAATGAAAGAATAATTACAAATGGAAGTATGGAGGAATCCAACAGGGCTTGAGCCTTTTCATGCCGGCATCATTGCAAGAGAGAAGTGCTCTTACAAGTATGGTAACAACCGTTTTTTCTGAACATGCCTAGATCCAATAAACATCAAAACCAAATGAATGATCATAGACATTAAAAATTAGGTTCTTCACAGCATCTTTCATCATGACGCAAGAAATCGCCCAATCATATCACCTATTGGATATCTTAAACGTGCCAATGCACTCATAAACAATAGGCCAATTTTTGTCATGTTTCGGCGAAAAAGTGATTCAACAAATCTAGACCGAATTGGATTTGATTAGCATAATAAAACTAAACGCAGCACAGAAGTTAATTAATAAAATATAATTGGTGTTGTAACCATATACAGTATATTTTTGAATGCTGATGAGAAATGGGACGCATTATGCCAGTGAGATAAATTTAACACGTGTGTGAAATGTCAGCAGAATTGAGTTAATTCCAGTTAGCATCATTGTACCATGTTCAACAACTCTGCTAACAAGTAATGGCACTGTACTGCCGTACAAATATCTGAAAACACATGAAAACCATACAGATTAAAACAGCATTAGCTGGCAACCGGGTTATTTCAAGGGTGTCTAAGATACGCAGCACGACTGATTGTCAGAGTCGACATGTAAATGGACCCGGATGATTTGAAATATGAAGTGAATGTGAGCTTCACTTAGCTTGTTTGTGCGATAGGGGGCGGCGGTCGGGGGGGATGGGTGGTGAAACATGTATGCGCTCGCATGCAGAATTTGACTTATCGTGATTGCGTGAGTAGCGACCCTATTCACGTAACGCTGAATCTCCACTTTTCTCTAATCTTCACTCTGAGTTTATGCTGAGACGGTGCATATGCACATCAATCAGCAAAAACACAAACTGCGCACATATACACACACACACACACACGTCTGTGATGCATAGATACAAAATAAATAAACAGATGTAATTAATTAATAATCTCCACAAAATCAAAAGACACATTTCTCTGTAATGAGTAGAGAGTCAGGGACTGAGTCTTCAAGGGTTATCACAGAAACCAAGAGCTTCAAAACACTGACACACAGAATGAGGACATCTACAGCAGCAGGGAATATAAGCCGATACCATTGTGTATTTGCATTATATTAATCGAATATTCTCTGTGTTATATCCATGGAAGGGGCAGGAAGTCCAATTACAGACTTGTTACACTTAAGACCAAAGCCCCTTCATGAGTAAACACCCAGTGGGTTAACCAAAAGCAGAAGGCACTCAAACGGATAACCCAGCTATTCTGCATCAGAGCTTCATCCCAGTGCTGTGTGCCGGGTTGCTTAGTTGGGACATGTGTAATAATTGGCAGAGGATGAGAGAGACAAATATTACAGGGTCCAGGAGAAAAATGGGGCTTCTGACAGTCAGAGAAGAGGGTGGAGCAACTGGTGGGTTGAATCTTTCACAGGTTTCTCTCTTTTTTAGGGGGACTCTCTCACTTTCTGTCGATGTCCTACCATGTTTTTGTCTATGCGAAGTAACTGTGTCCCTGACTATTTCAGTGAAGCTAACAAATGAAGACCCTAGCAAGGGAAAACAACAAGAGAAAGTGACCTTGACTACTTAAATTAACTAATAGCAAGCTTTGTATTACCAAACTTAACTCGGTAGACAAATCACATTTGAAAGGGGAATGTAGGTTGCAAAACTAGTGGTAATTATAACAGATACCAGAATTTGGGTAATTAATTGATACTAAGCCAATCTTCACACCTATATTGGTCATTCATTTTTAGTGGGCACACCAGATGCTTTCAAAGAAAACAGCCTAATGAATCGAAAAGGGGAATAACCAACAAT
Source organism: Dallia pectoralis (assembly GCA_029465975.1). NCBI lineage: Eukaryota > Metazoa > Chordata > Actinopteri > Esociformes > Umbridae > Dallia > Dallia pectoralis. The sequence goes on along the minus strand of CM055762.1, from coordinate 3,666,673 downwards.
TGCATTGTGGGCAATTCCACTGAGTGACAGTATGACTCTAATTATTCACTTAAAAATGAACGGGCTGTTTCAATATTTTCTAAAAAGCACAGTACTAAGAAATATGAAACAGTAATGTAATTATTGAAAATGTAGTCATTGTTATGTCTTCCTTACTTGGAGTTACTGCGTGACGAGGAAATCTTGACAGTCTCTATTTGTCCCAGTATTGTACTGATTGTAGCCTCATGTTGTGGGTTTGCTTCTCATCGACAGGGACCAATCAGGATCATTGGATCGAAACAAATATGAAAGGAACAAAGCTCAGGTAAAAAAACTAATGTCTCAATCCTCTCAAAAATACACAGCTGTAATGACAGAGGTATTTATATTTTTACATTTGGATATATTCATATTTTCTGGGATTTGATCTTTAAACACACTCCCTTTTCCCGGGAACCAAAAATATGAAGAAACCAGGAAGTCATAAGCTTGCTGTCACGCTGCCTCCTTGGGGTTGTGCCGAATGAGCCAGGCAGAGCAGATAATCACATTTGTGGTACTTATTTTATATACAAAAAAATAAACACGAAGCACGAATGGAGAACAGAAACACTGAAGTGTCCTTACACAAAGCGACCTCTAAACATTCAAAGCACCTCGAAACTAACACTCTACACAACGGACGTGACTTCAATCAACGCGAAGCGACAACATACCCAGGAACTTAAGTATAAAGCTAATCACCCGAACGAATCCCTGGTGTGTGTAATAAAAACAAAATCACCCAACCGCCACTCGTGACACATGACTTGGAACTGTTGAATATACATACGCGTGACAAATTACAGGAAATGCCAACATGACACAAGTGAATGGGTAAGGTTTTGGGCAAACACAAACTGCTAGAACCGCTTCAATGTGCCTTGGTATAAAGTGTCTGTAACTCTACCGGAGGGATGGGACATCATTCTTCTGCAAATCATCAGTGTAACTGGTTTAGTTGGTTCAACAGGTTCAGTTCCACAACAACAGATGGTCTAGGTTTTGTTGTTTCTAATCTGTCCAATATCTTTCCAGACAGAAGTAATGGAAATGGTTTCCGCAGATGTGCTTTTGCAGCCAGACTTTTAACTTACGTTTGACACACTTCGGTTCTGAATAGTTTTTTTTCCCGTATAAAGGGATTTATACTTGTGTAGATTATAGGAAGAAAAAACATTCTCTCAAGGTCGTTATGGCCATTCAGAGGGTAAGAGCAGTAACAAAAATGATTTTATAATTCTTATAAAAAGGTGTTCGGCCAGCTTTCTTACATCAAACCGCTGATTATATTATAAAAGGCACGCCGATGCTAAACTGTTTAAGTGTGTGGGCTGCAGGTTATCCTAGCAGCCGATCTGTGTATGCAGATGCAGTTTGATCTGTAAGCATTCTGACTGCACGGCGACGCAGACACTGTGGACAACCCTGACCTTGTGGAGGTCGATACAAGGAGAAGTTGATAGAAAGTATAGAACGTACAACCGTGACCTCTACTCCATGGGAGCAGGAGAAGATGGGGCGCCATAGCCCAGTGGAAATAGGCATCTCAACTGCACATGCTGAGCTCTAACCTCCGCCCGTTCATTATCTAAAGCTCGGGCGTAATTGTTAGGCATTACGGATGTGAAGCCATGTAGACAGCAAGCTCCTGACCTCTGTTTTCCTAAGTAAATGATAAAAACCTGTGCATTAGAAAGGAAACAGAGATACTTATTATTGATTTTTGGCTTGTTGAATTCCCCTCGTGTTCTGCTTAGCAGAGGGGGGGGGGTCTAGTGGAGGACGCGTGCGAATTTAGGTGGATTCTTTTCCTTTTGTTAGTTTCTGTCTTTGGTGTATCGTGGCTGAGGCTCCTTGAAATGAAGAGTGAACGATCGCTACGCCACGAGGCAGCCGGGCACACAGCATCTGAAGCGCCCACAGGCGTGCGGTGACACACAGCGCGGTACACTGCCTTTCCGGAAACAACGAGCCGACGGAGGCCTTCATCGTGGTCTTAAGGGGGTTGATCACGCCACGAAGACGGTTATAGTCGACAAGATTCTTCAAGAGCTCACCGCTGACCCGCTGGAATGGTAGAAACCCACTGTGCCACGCAAGACACGACCAATGTGGCCCGGGAAGAGGATTTATGTAATGGTGGCTTTTACTCTGGAGTTGCTCTAGCCTGTCAGAAAGGCCTGAGTGATGTAACGCTGCAGAGATTGGTGGTCCTTCTGGCAGGTTCTTTTATCTGTGCAGAGAAACTATGAATCTCTGTTAGAGTTGCTGTCTTGGTCACCACCCTCATCATGTTCCTTCTTGCCCGGTTATTAGGTCAGCTTTAGGAAAAGCCCTGTTGTTTTTATTGAAATGAAGCCCACACACCTGGGAACTTTTAACACTTTAACAATTTGCTTTTTACAATTATTCCAAGATCTGTTATTTAACACAATTCTATCTCAGGTATCTACCATGTCTTGGTGTTTCCTCTGACTTGCACTTACGTAGACAAATGTGTGTTTTTGTAAATTATGTCCAATCAATTCTAGAGTCTAGAGTCACATCAATCAAGTTCTAGAGTCACATAAATCAAGTTCTAGGGTCACATTAATTAAGTCCTAGAGTCACATATATCAAGTTCTAGGGTCACAAAAATTAAGTGCTAGAGTCACATCAATCAAGTTCTAGAGCCACATCAATCAAGTTCTAGAGCCACATCAATCAAGTTCTAGAGTCACATCAATCAAGTTCTAGAGCCACATCAATCAAGTTCTAGAGTCACATCAATCAAGTTCTAGAGTCACATCAATCAAGTTCTAGAGTCACATCAATGATGATCAAAAGACGCAGAATGCATCTGAGCACAATTAAGAATGTCATGGCAACGGAGCTTAATACATCTTTTGTTATATATTATATATAATATTTAGTATTTTACCGGTGACCTTTAGTTTGGATAGTTACCAATAATATACCTCCATATATTGAAGGTATATTCTGCAGAAAAAAGCTTTGGATTGAATTTGGTATTGCATTTCCATTAAACAGAAATCTGATTGAATGCAGAGGCTTATGTCAAGGACAGTTGCTGATTTCAATAAAACACAGCTTTAACACAGCCAGTCTGTGAAATGAGATGCTGAGTCCACTGACAAATGTAAAATTCTTGTGAAATATTCAAAGTCTTCTTTTAATGTTATTCAATGAACCACTTCACCTTGGTTAGAATTTGTATTTATCTTGCACAGAAACAACAGTCCAAAAAAGAGACGAGAGGTGTTTAGTGGCGGTTTGGTTCACTTTGTGCCCAGCCAGAGAAGGAACCCATAAACATAAGCAATTAAACCCAAGGACATTGTGACATATTGAGCCACAATAATATCTTCCAGACATCATACCTACACAGGTTGAATGTGAGGGTTACCATGGCCAAGTAAACAGCTGTTAGTTCACACCTTTTGTTGGGGTCTTCTACTCTGGGGGGGCATCTGTTCTCTAATTAGCCTAATTAGGCTGGCCTATAAACCATTAGTATTCTGCTGCTGTAAAAGCAACTTGTCTGTTGGAGCAGCAATCACACCCAGAGTTCCTCCCTCTCCAGGTCCCTCCACCTTTCCTCTCCACCTACAGTCCTTCTATCTTCCCTCTCCAGGTCCACTCCCTCTACCCTCCCTCTCCACCTCCAGTCCTTCTATCTTTCCTCTCCACCTCCAGTCCTTCTATCTTTCCTCTCCAACTCCAGGTCCCTCCACCCTCCCTCTCCAACTCCAGGTCCCTCCACCCTCCCTCTCCAACTCCAGGTCCCTCCACCCTCCCTCTCCACCTCCAGTCCTTCCACCCTCCCTCTCCAACTCCAGGTCCCTCCACCCTCCCTCTCCAACTCCAGGTCCCTCCACCCTCCCTCTCCACGTCCAGTCCTTCTATCTTCCCTCTCCACCTCCAGTCCTTCCACCCTCCCTCTCCAACTCCAGGTCCCTCCACCCTCCCTCTCCAACTCCAGTCCTTCTATCTTCCCTCTCCACCTACAGTCCTTCTATCTTTCCTCTCCACCTACAGTCTTTCTATCTTCCCTCTCCACCTCCAGTCCTTCCACCCTCCCTCTCCAACTCCAGGTCCCTCCACCCTCCCTCTCCACCTACAGTCCTTCTATCTTCCCTCTCCAACTCCAGTCCTTCTATCTTTCCTCTCCACGTCCAGTCCTTCTATCTTCCCTCTCCAACTCCAGTCCTTCTATCTTTCCTCTCCACCTACAGTCCTTCTATCTTCCCTCTCCAACTCCAGTCCTTCTATCTTTCCTCTCCACGTCCAGTCCTTCTATCTTTCCTCTCCAACTCCAGGTCCCTCCACCTTTCCTCTCCACCTACAGTCCTTCTATCTTCCCTCTCCACCTCCACTCCCTCTACCCTCCCTCTCCAACTCCAGTCCTTCTATCTTCCCTCTCCACCTCTAGTCCTTCTACCCTCCCTCTCCAGGTCCAGTCCTTCTACCTGCTCTCTCCAGGTCCATCTACTTTCCCTCTCCACCTCTAGCATCTAAATTCCCTCTCCAGGTCCAGTATTTCTATCCTCTCCCATCTCCAACATTCTAGCCCCTGATGAGATTCAGATCCACCCCTGTAAGTCATCATTAACAGTCTGGCTGAAAAGTTGCCAGGTAGACAGCCGGCACACACCCTGCATATGTGCCCTGCACAATCTGATAATCATGGTCATCTCTCTCAATCGTTATCTCCGTTCCCCTCTCTCTTTCGGTCTCCTTGTCTCCCTGTCTGTCTCAATCTATTTCACTGTTTGTCACTCTCTCTGCATCTCTCTGAATATCTGTCTCTGTCTCCATAAAACCTCCCTGGTCGCACGCGAGTGTCACATCTGTGCGGGGAACATCAAAGCGCACTTGTGATATGTAAATAGTGCAAAACAAAATGTTAGAAGTATTGTTGAATAATTACTTTCATCTATAGGCCTCTCTGAAGACATTGAAAGATGGCCAATGTGTGGTTAGATCAAATGACAACACGATACGAACTACAACTACCATTGCATTGATGGAGAAACCGATCCTTTAGGCAACGTACCACCGTCACCTTCCGTAGCGCAGTACAGGGGGAACAAACAGTGGCCTTCGTGCTGGACAAACACGCAAACACACACTACAAATACGGTAGCGATGTGGGTTGGCGTGTGTCGCGGCTGCTGTAGTGTACAGAGTGTGTGGTTACTCCCAAGCGTGCACGGCACACACACACACACACAAACACACACATACGCACGCACTCCAACTCACTCTGGACTGGAATGGCGTCATGCTTGTGTGCCTCCAGACCCACACTCTGTGATCAAAGTATCGCCCCCCTCCGGTCCCCATGGCTTTCTTTAAAATACCACACACACACACTCTCTCTCGCAACATGCACAACATGACAGAGAAGATGTAAGGCCGGCAGACTGGATCCCTTTAATAAAGGGTTGCCTACACGACACACCCTTTCCCACAAAACACTAGAAAACACACAGAGCGTGTAGACATGTTAGCCCGTAAGCGAGGGCTGCGCCACACAGCCGCCTACGCTGTTCTCAGGAGCTACACCGACTAGCCGGCTGAGCATTCGCGGGACCCAATGTAAACTCTGACAGATTCAATGTTTTTCCCAGAAAACGTCAGAGCACCGAGGTATTTACGAGACGGCCCCGAGAGAGGATTATTGAAGCCCTCGCACGAGCCACACAGTCAAACATGAGCGTGCACACTTAAACACATGGGGCACACGAAAGTGCGGACAAGTGCACACACACACACACACAACCGAAAATAAAACAAGGCACCAGTAACGTCGTCCCCCGCGAATGATCCACATCCCCGCCAAACGAGGTATCGCGGCTCACTAACAAATTGGCAATTGCGTTTACTTCAGCTCTCACTTCGGGCCAATCATCGTCGTTTCAGAAACGCCAGCTCTCGGAAGACTAATTATTCAGCTAAGGAGAAAAGTTGACAAGTGTTTTCTGAGATACTGTCACTGGAATCCCCCTAGCTCAGTACTAAATAACCGCACAATAGTTTTCTACAATGACATAAAATAAACGTCGAATATTTAGTATTCGACATCTGTGTCCCCGGTTAGCAGGAGTGATTAAACAAAATGATGCCTAGAACAATGATCAGGCGTTAGGTGCCATTCTGCTTGAAATAGACAGATATCCGATAATAAAAAAAGATCAGAAAACGAGATGCTGCCTTCATATTTAGTGCGGCCCAGGCATCTTAACCCACCACATACCTTTTTAAACAATTTAATTGCCCCTACTTCGCAGGGCTTCTCTATGTCGCTCTCGTGTGCAGGCTGCGGGATTTAAGATGCCTCATTTTGTCATTGGAAAATCAAACAGTCAGGTGGTATTAAAAGCGAATGTGCTTTCTTTCCACCAGGGATTTTTCTCCAGCACCGACTTTATCAGGCTACTTCCCAACACCGCGTCCATTTATAACACATAGCTTGGAGTGGCTATCATCGAGCGTACGGGAAGGAACCAGTAATCACATACCTGTGTATCCACGTGTGCACCGTTCCTCGCAATCTTGTCCACTTTCCCGTAGCGCCACAACAGAAGACCTCAGAATAGTGGCCGTGCCAATTGGAGTTCACAGCATAGTGAGTTTGAACTAAACACGCTTTTTCTCCCTCCATCTGTTGCCTGAGCGTGATCGGTCCCGCGAATGGGAATCTGCATGCTGTTGCCGTGACGCTGGGCTGTCAGCGGGCTGTGAGGGGACCGGTTCCGCTGGCTGTGACCGAGGCCCGTGTACGTTCAGGGTCAGTGGCGCGTCACAGCTCTGTTATCACAGTCCGAATGAGCATCATTCATTAAGTCAGATTAAATCCCAAACACCACAGAGTAACAGCACACAGACAGGAGAAACACACTAACGTGCACACATACAGTGAAGGAAGGAAGTATTTGATCCCTTGGTGATTTTGTACGTTTGCGCACTGACAACAACAGGCTCAGTATTGGATCAGTTATAATTTTAATGGTAGGTTTATTTGTATAGTGAGAGACAGAATAATAATAAAAAAATCCAGATCCACGCTTTTCAAGTACATTATAAATTGATTCGTTTTTTACTCGTGAGATGGGTATTTGACCCTTTTGCAAAACATGACTTAGTACTTGGTGGCAAAACCCTTGTTGGCAATCACAGAGGTCAGACGTTATTGTAGTTGGCCATCAGGTTTGCACACATCACAGGAGGGATTTTTTCCAACTCATCTATGCAGATCCTTTCCAAGTCATTAAGGATTCAAGGCTGACTTTTGGTAACTTGAACGTTCAGCTCCCTTAACAGAATCTCTATGGGATTAATGTCTGGAGACTGGCTAGGCCACTCCACGACCTTAATGTGTTTCTTGTGACCCATTTTCAAAGCCCTGGCTGAGGGAAGGATGTTCTCACCCAATATTTGACAATACATGGCCCCATCCATCGTCCCTTTGATGCAGTGTAGTTGTCCTGCCCCCTTAGCAGAAAAACACCCCCACAGCATAATGTTTCCACCTTCATGTTTGAGTGTTCTAAGGGTCATAGGCAGCACTCTGCCTCCTCCAAAAACGAGTTGATGCCAAATAGCTAAATTTTGGTCTCATCTGACCACAACACTTTCACCCAGTACTCCTTCTATTTTGTGTTTCTTCCATTTGTGAATAATCTGTAGTCACCTTCTCACCAAGCTGCTTGTCAGTGGTATTGTAGCCCATTCCAGCCTTGTGTAGGTCTACAATCTTGTCCTTGACATCCTCGGACAGCTCTAAGTTCTTGGCCATGGTGGAGAGTTTGTAATCTGATTGACTGTTTCTGTGGACATGTGTCTTTAATACAGGTAAGAAAACGAGATTAGGATCACTCTTTTTAAGAGAAATGAGCAGTTGCTTTGGGCCCTGAACCTCTACTGGGCCCCAGACGACTAGGAAGCCTGTGACCGCCAGGGAAGAAGAGACTGAAGACTAGAGCCAGCACTACACACGCACACACACACTTATGAACCCCCACATAGTTTAGGTGAAACAGAGGCCAATACTATTTTAACCTCTCAGCAGTATACAGTATATATTCATAATGAGGCCATTTCTATCTGACCTGGCAGTCCTGAATATAGCGAAGATGGGGAGCGTTTTCCAACCTGTTATCCACAGGTAATCTGAACATTACAGCTTAGCCAGGCTATCCTAGAACCATTTCCTACCGAGTCATTTGCACTTTCACAGTGCTTATAAAACGTGGTCAACGGGATGCTTTAATCCTCTCGTCTGAATAGCCGTTCTGGTCTGAATTGTAATACAAAATATATTTTTTAACGCTCTAACATCATGGAAAGCCTTCAAAAAAAAAAATCGGTCTTTTGAACTATAACCTTCTCCTCCATTTCTGGTCAAAGACACATATGTTAGGTAGCTTTGGTGAATTTTTCCTTGAAAACTTGTTACTGGGATTACAAGAACATGAGTAAATATTCACACCAAATCACTCAGGAGGAGGAGGATCACTAGGTCGTTAGAACCACCGAGATCATTTGTTCGATTGAGTAAGAGCACTGACACATGACTCTAGGACACGGTGCATCATGGGAGAATGTACAGCAGGATATTCGACATCTTAGTCGTTTAGAAGAGACAACTACATGACATGAGCAATTACAACTAAGATCCGTAAGGGTACACTGAGATATGTATACAGAAAATTTGAACCAACACATTTTAGTTTTACTAGTCCCATTTAACCCCTAGGCAACCTGCAGTCCCACCAATGCTATAATGAAAGGTGGGGAATTACTGCTAAATGCTCCTCTCGGAGTTAATGTGAGAAGTTAAGGGTTGACGTGTAATTCTGCATCAACTTCCTAAACCTGAATCAGATTAAGTGATTCAATCTATGGATTCTTGGGTACCTGTGTGGGGTTCTCCACCCATGAAGTGTAAAGAGATCCAGGATTTAAATAATGGATCGATTTTCCCAATATTACCTTGTATTACCTAGTATCAAACCTTCTTGTATCAAAGGAGACCTGCCTGGAATCGAGTCTCAGGCAACGCGTTCTACTCCATAGATAAAAATCTCTCTTGTATTTTCTGCTGAATTTCTCCCTATTTTAGTTAGACTCTGCTCTGGAATTGGCTAAAGAACCAACAAAGAGAGCAACACTAATTGGTTTCATTAAAAATCACCTTTAGAATTAGCTTCTTCAAATAGGAGAACTGCTTCATACAGTCTTTTAAATTATTGCGGATGTGACCCATTTTGAAGTAATGGAGGGAGTGGTCAATAGGGTCTGTAGAGAGGAAATTCGGGGCTGCTGTGCTGTCTAATAAAGACATGAAGTGGGTCTCCAGATGCCTCCCTTGTTCCAGTGCATTTTGGCTGCATCTTCCAAAAGCTGGAATCTATTCAATTATATTCATAAATATAATATAATCTCGCAGTTGACAAATATAGAACGGATTTGTATTATTTAAATGCAACCTGGGAGAAACGCGTTGAATAAAATTACAGCGAGACTATGCAAATTGGATAAGAAGATTAGAAAGATCAGCAGTGGCTGCTGTGATACGGGAGCTTTGCACCAGAGAGAGTGGGAGGAGAGGATCAAGTAGAGGAGGGAGGAGGGCTGAGGAGGTGGGGGTTTAGGAGGTGGAGTGGAATAAGACAGGGGAGACGGAGGCGAGAGTCGGATATATAAAAAAACAAGATGAGGAAGAAGGCAGTGAAGGATTGAGAGAAAGCAGGTGAATGAAAAGCGTGTTCGCGAGAAGTGACGTTATCTTAAAACGCCTCAGCCTGGAGACGAGCGATGAAGGATAAAGCTGAAAGGGCGTGATGACGATCGCATCACCAGTCCGATTGTCCACACATCAAACTAATGAGGCCTCGCCGAGTTCTATGCTTACTCCCAATTAGATGTAATTACGCCACCACTCATCAAGTGCCACCATACAATTCCATAAATAAAACATAAACTGTCAGTGAAATCATTAGTCTACTTATTCCGCTATCGGCTTTTCCGCACACTTTTTTACGGTTTCAAAACGCATTCTCGACCATTCTAGCTGATACATTTCTTTCTTTTTTTCCAGGCATCTTTTAACAAAGTCCCCTGTCTTGGTCTTGAGTACGGCTTCTCATTATCGCTATAACAATCATCCGAACAGTGCGCTATCAGAGAGACAGATCGGATGGGATGATATCCGTTCAAAGCATTACCCGAAACAGAGAAAAGAACAGAGGATGACAGGTGAGGCAAAGGCTGGGGGGGGGCTAAAGACAAGCGATGTGATTTTTTTTCAAAACGGGATGTTCAAAGCTTAACAGTTGCTATCACATCTATTACAGAGGCAGAATATGTTATACAGAGATTTCCATAAAATCTTTGACTAAACAGCCGTTTGGGTGCCCATAAACTTTTTAAAGACTTTTGACTTTAGCTGTAGTTTAAATTCAGGCATATATCCACCAAGTTTAGGTTCAGGAAGTGCCATCTTCTTTAAGCCAATGTCAATGACATATGGTTATTTCCTACAGGTAACAGCTGTACATGACCTCTTTGTGTATGTGTGAGGTTTGCCTGTACTGATGTTTTTTATTATCTCGACCGTAGCTCCGACATTAGCCCCTGTTTCCCACACGTCTTGGGTCTGTTTTGTTCTGTTTCCTCATTGTGAGGTATTGTTGTTAGTCACTTCTCACTCAGTGTACTAAACCTGTCTAGATTTTTTCAGTTTAGTCTTCGTAGTGCCTGCCTTGTCGTTTTTCCCAGCCATTCGCGACTACCAGGCTGTTTTCCGTACCTTTGCGTGCGTGGATGTGTTTTGACCATTTTCCTGCCTGAAACGTTAATAAATATGCCCGTCGCTCTGCATTTGAGACCAAACCATTTCAGGCCTGTTCTGAGTGATTCCTGACACTATGTTATATTTTCTTTTAGAAAGTTGTTCTTTGTAAAGTGACTTGTCCCAGCTTAATCATAATTGATCTGGTTTCCCCTCATCTATTAACGATGCAGTCTGGACCTTTTTAAATGTACATGAACATTTATTTGAAACTGCCATTTTGGGCTTGATGTGTGATATGCTGTTAGTATGTGTAGATATAAGTAAAATCCAAATCATTGACGTTTCTATATTATGACATTATATTCATGAAACATAATTATGCAGCCTACTCAATCAATTGTCATGGCTACTATGGTCCTCAACGAGTTCCCAGGATTCTTATTAAACCTTGTTGCCATGGCAGATATTCAATCTTTATGTAAACTTCCATATTCACAAAAAGTTCAATAGACATCTCCACATGGTTTTCGATTCATTGATTGATTCAGTCGGTTTTGTCTGAAACGTTTCAGGACTTTCACGTTGCATACTCATACCTTGGATTTAGTTTAGTCTGTTTTATCTCATAAAATAAAACAAGCATTTAATACATTTACTGTCAAAAAAACAATCACTTGAATCCCAGCCAAGGACGTAACCAAGTACCTAGACTTAACCCTGCTTAATACCTAAAATGCGGACACACAACAAAAAAATTTAACAAATACACAGCAAGCAACTAGTACATTTGGTAAACAGAAATTGGCAGTCATGAAGCAAGCACACAGAAGATGAAAATGACCTACACTAGAAACATGTGTTTCAGACATGAAGAAGTGGATGAAGGAAAATGCCTGGTGTACCTATACAATCTCACTTTAAGGGAATGAACATTAACGCTTGAAATGACAACTACCGAAAAATAACTGCAAGTACCTCAGTGTGACTCTGGATCCAAATATCTCTTTTGATGAACACGCACAAATACAATTGTTTTTCTCCGGAAGATTGTCTTAATTAATGAACAATATTCACAAAAGTTTTGTGCAAAAATTAAGCTTTTGGTCCTTTAAGATCATGCTTTTGCAATGCTCTTCTTCCCTCTATCAATATAATTGATAAATACTGCTTCTAGAACCATGACTGAAACCTAAATGTTTGTTCACACAACTTCACTAGCCTCTCTGTTTAACTTCACTAGCCTCTCTGTTTAACTTCACTAGCTTCGCTGTTTAACTTCACTAACCTCGCTGTTTAACTTCACTAGCCTCGCTGTTTAACTTCACTAGCCTCGCTGTTTAACTTCACTAGCCTCGCTGTTTAACTTCACTAGCCTCGCTGTTTAACTTCACTAGCCTCGCTGTTTAACTTCACTAGCCTCTCTGTTTAACTTCACTAGCCTCTCTGTTTAACTTCACTAGCCTCTCTGTTTAACTTCACTAGCCTCGCTGTTTAACTTCACTAGCCTCGCTGTTTAACTTCACTAGCCTCTCTGTTTAACTTCACTAGCCTCTCTGTTTAACTTCACTAGCCTCTCTGTTTAACTTCACTAGCCTCTCTGTTTAACTTCACTAGCCTCTCTGTTTAACATCACTAGCCTCTCTGTTTAACTTCACTAGCCTCTCTGTTTAACATCACTAGCCTCTCTGTTTAACTTCACTAGCCTCTCTGTTTAACTTCACTAGCCTCTCTGTTTAACTTCACTAGCCTCTCTGTTTAACTTCACTAGCCTCTCTGTTTAACTTCACTAGCCTCTCTGTTTAACTTCACTAGCCTCTCTGTTTAACTTCACTAGCCTCTCTGTTTAACTTCACTAGCCTCTCTGTTTAACTTCACTAGCCTCTCTGTTTAACTTCACTAGCCTCTCTGTTTAACATCACTAGCCTCTCTGTTTAACATCACTAGCCTCTCTGTTTAACTTCACTAGCCTCTCTGTTTAACTTCACTAGCCTCTCTGTTTAACTTCACTAGCCTCTCTGTTTAACTTCACTAGCCTCTCTGCACTTATCTGTATGCTTTGTGTAACTCCATGCCCTCTCTAACCTCATGCGATGGGAGGGAACTCTGGGTTTTACTCAGCATCTTGGCCACCCATGTCCTTGTCTACCTGGTTGTGTGACTGATCTGGTTTCTGCCTGTTGTCTCTAGACTAACCCTAACCCATCCGATAATTGTTTATTGACCTGCTGCTCAACTGGCCAACATGCAAAATGATTAATGTGGCCTAAAAAGATAAAGTGCCCTTATAAGTGTCACCCGACACACCAAGAAGAATAGTTGCAACAACTCAGAGTATAGGACGACAAAATCAAAGAGTAGATAAAGCTAAAGAATGCCAAGTGTACCGCAACATACAGTTAAGTGATCAACATCCGGTCATGCTTTGTGGCATGCATGTCAAATGCTGAGCAGGCCCGGTTGATCTTGATTCTGAGATCATCATGATGACAAGAGGAAAGGATCAAGGTGATTTAGAAAGAGGGCTCCTAATTGGGTCTCTTATTGGGTCTCTTCCAGGTTGACCACGCCCCCATCCACAGGGCATGAGGGGTCACTGCATGGTTTGATGTGTATAAATATTATGTCATATGCCACAGCAATTATAGCAGAAGGTCCGCAACTCTGGTAATGCTCCAACAAATATAGTGATGATGTTCTGATCAAACAAGGATCTTTATCAGGTCATCAGATTTGAAATATTTTTGACTGAATAAAGCGAGTGGTTGCAAACATCCACTAATTCCGTTTTAAATGTTTTAATTTACATGTGAAAATATATATTTCAGCCATGTTTTTTTTGTCTTGTTACAGCCAAGACATTTGGCCACAATCTGGCTTGGTTTACCTGAACACCACCATTTTTCCTACCAATCCCAGAATGCATTTTGCCGAATGTCTTTTTGTTAATCCTTTCCCAGGTTCTGAGACGGTGAATGGATCACGGTTCGGCTTAGAAATAGGTAAAGGCAATTGAATTTGCCTCCATAAAGGATTCTAATCCCACTTGGCTTTCAGTGGTCTTTTAAGAGCCATTATTGAATTTACAAAGCCATTAAATACTTTGTAATTGTATCTGTTCAATACGTAATTGGAGGCGCCAAATTTTGCACGGCTTCGAAGAGTGAAAAAGTACACATGTTCCAATTAGTCGCGTTACCTTACTCCAAGTGTAAATTGTGTCTAAATAAACACTTCTTAATTAAACCCACAGAGAATAAGTCTGGGATAGCTCGTAATTGAAGTGGATAATTAATTCAGTGTTTTATCACTTTCAATCCAGGCACCAAATTTAAAAAAAAAAAAAAATACTATTGTCCTGTTCATCAAGCAGAAGGTCAGTCTGAATTTCAGCGGCTTTACAGCCGTTTGCTCCAGTGACGGCTGAGAGAAATTGCTGAAAAAACACCCAACGAGAGCCTTGGTGTGGGTTTTCTAGCATTCACTGACGCCTTGGGAACATTTCCCTCTTCCAATAAGAGATCTCCCAGTGCTTGTCGGCTTTTGATGCATAGGCCTCAGATTTGCTCCTCTGGTAATCGGACAAACAGCTGCTGAGGCTTTACTCAAACCACTAACCCCAAGGCTGTGCTATGGAGCTGAGCAGCAAAGATAGACAGGGAGATCACTGACGATTGATCAGCTGAGCCAGGAAGAATTGGATCGGCGCAACTATCATCGCGGTTTGCATGGGGGAGATGGTCTCACACTGCCAATGTAGTGTAGTGTATACAATGATATATATATATATATACAGATCAGCCATAACATTATGACACTGCCAATGTAGTGTAGTGTATACAATGATATATATATATATATATATATACAGATCAGCCATAACATTATGACACGGCCAATGTAGTGTAGTGTATACAATGATATATATATATATACAGATCAGCCATAACATTATGACACTGCCAATGTAGTGTAGTGTATACAATGACATATATATATATATATATACAGATCAGCCATAACATTATGACACGGCCAATGTAGTGTAGTGTATACAATGATATATATAAATATATATACAGATCAGCCATAACATTATGACACTGCCAATGTAGTGTAGCGTATACAATGATATATATATATATAGATCAGCCATAACATTATGACACTGCCAATGTAGTGTAGCGTATACAATGATATATATATATATATATATACAGATCAGCCATAACATTATGACACTGCCAAGGTAGTGTAGTGTATACAATTATATATATATATACAGATCAGCCATAACATTATGACACGGCCAATGTAGTGTAGTGTATACAATGATATATATAAATATATATACAGATCAGCCATAACATTATGACACTGCCAATGTAGTGTAGTGTATACAATGATATATATATATATAGATCAGCCATAACATTATGACACTGCCAATGTAGTGTAGCGTATACAATGATATATATATATATATATATACAGATCAGCCATAACATTATGACACTGCCAAGGTAGTGTAGTGTATACAATTATATATATATATATATCAGCCATAACATTATGACACGGCCAATGTAGTGTAGTGTATACAGATCAGCCATAACATTATGACACTGCCAAGGTAGTGTAGTGTATACAATTATATATATATATACAGATCAGCAGATGTAGTGTAGTGTATACAATGATATATATAAATATATATACAGATCCATAACATTATGATGACACTGCCAATGTAGTATATACAATATATATATATACAGATCAGCCATAACATTATGACACTGCCAATGTAGTGTAGTATACAATGATATATATATATATATACAGTGTATACAAATGTAGTGTAGCGTATACAATGATAACATTATGACACGGCCAATGTAGTGTAGTGTATATATATATATACAGATCAGACACATAGTGTATGACACTGCCAATGTAGTGTAGTGTATACAATGATATATATATATATACAGATCAGCCATAACATTATGACACGGCCAATGTAGTGTAGTGTATACAATGATATATATAAATATATATACAGATCAGCCATAACATTATGACACTGCCAATGTAGTGTAGCGTATACAATGATATATATATATATAGATCAGCCATAACATTATGACACTGCCAATGTAGTGTAGCGTATACAATGATATATATATATATATATATACAGATCAGCCATAACATTATGACACTGCCAAGGTAGTGTAGTGTATACAATTATATATATATATACAGATCAGCCATAACATTATGACACGGCCAATGTAGTGTAGTGTATACAATGATATATATAAATATATATACAGATCAGCCATAACATTATGACACTGCCAATGTAGTGTAGCGTATACAATGATATATATATATATAGATCAGCCATAACATTATGACACTGCCAATGTAGTGTAGCGTATACAATGATATATATATATATATATATACAGATCAGCCATAACATTATGACACTGCCAAGGTAGTGTAGTGTATACAATGATATATATATATATAGATCAGCCATAACATTATGACACTGCCAATGTAGTGTAGCGTATACAATGATATATATATATATATATATATACAGATCAGCCATAACATTATGACACGGCCAATGTAGTGTAGTGTATACAATTATATATATATATACAGATCAGCCATAACATTATGACACTGCCAATGTAGTGTAGTGTATACAATTATATATATATATACAGATCAGCCATAACATTATGACACGGCCAATGTAGTGTAGTGTATACAATGATATATATATATATATATACAGATCAGCCATAGCATTATGACCACACTGACTGGTCTGCGATGCTCTGTGTGTTCTGACACCTTTCTATCGGAACCAGCATTCACTTTTTTCTGCCATTTGACTACAGTAGCTTGTCTGCTGAATTGGACCACACGGGCCTCCCTTTCCTCCCCGCAAGCGTCAATGAGCCGTGGCCTCACATGACCCAGTAACCGGTTCACCACTTTTCCTTTCCTGGCCACTTTTTAAAGGTACTGACCACTGCAGACCGGGAGCACCCCACATGTGTCGTCTGGCTGTCACAATTTGGCCCTTAAATCTTAAATCCTTACGCATGCCCATTTTCCTTGCTTCTAACACGTCAAATTTGAGGACAAAATGTTCACATGCCGCCTAATATATCCCATCCATGTCACGTAGGGTAAGGTTTTGTTGCACACAGGGGGTTTAGTGGGGTGCACTTCCTGTATTTCGGTGCGTTGTTTTTGTATTGAGCACAGCTGTTTTCATTTAGCTATTATCAAAGGGCTCTTTGCTGGATATTAGTGGATTATGATTGGGTGATTATGAAGGACAACTGCTTAAAATAAATATTGTCCCACTAGGCACAAACCAGATGAGATGGCGTATTGCTGAAGAATGATATGGCAGCCATGCAGGTTGAATGTGCCACAAATTAAATCACAGTCAGTGACAACTGCAAAGCACCCCCACACCATCACACCTCCTCAATGTTTTACAATAGAAAAAACACATACAGGTCATCTGTACACCCACTCAACCAATACATCTTACAAAGAAATCAAACATCTAACATTTGGACTCAATTAGGTCAAAGGACAGATGTCCACCAAACAAATACCTTTATATTATTTGATTCTTTTAGCAGTGGGTTTCTTAACAAGAATTCGACCCTAAAGGCATGATTCACGCGGTCTTATTTTAACAGTTTTGATTTGTTTGTTACCTAAACATGGTGAACCGTCTTAAGATGCAGTTAGATACCAATTCTAGAGGCTGGTTAGTCCAATGAGTGTTTCCTGTGCAGCAGAAATACAGTTACACTGGGTCTTCCTGTTTCAGCAGAAATACAGTAACGCTGGGTCTTCCTGTGCAGCAGAAATACAGTAACGCTGGGTCTTCCTGTGCAGCAGAAATACAGTAACGTTGGGTCTTCCTGTGCAGCAGAAATACAGTAACGTTGGGTCTTCCTGTGCAGCAGAAATACAGTAACGCTGGGAGTTCCTGTGCCACAGAAATACAGTAACGCTGGGTCTTCCTGTACAGCAGAAATACAGTAACGCTGGGTCTTCCTGCGCAGCAGAAATACAGTAACGCTGGTCTTCCTGTGCAGCAGAAATACAGTAACGCTGGTCTTCCTGTACAGCAGAAATACAGTAACGCTGGGTCTTCCTTTCTTCCGGCAGCACTCATGAGAGCCAGTTTCATCATAGTGCTTGATGTTTTTTGGGGGCTGAACTTGATGAAACTTTCCAGGTTTTTGTCATTTTCCGATTGTCTGACCTTCATGTCTTGAAGTAATGATGGACGTTAGTTCCTCTTTGCTTATTTGAGCTTTTACAGTACAGAAATAACAATGGCCCTCTGTGTACAAATCCTAGCTTGTCGCAGCACAGCTGATTGGCTGGAACACATCAGGAATATACAAAATCTTACTAATTGACTTTGAACTAGACACACAAGTTAATTGAAATGCATTCCATGTATCTACCCATGAATCCGGTTGAGAGAATGCAAAGAGCGTGCAACGCTATCATGAAGGCAAACGGCAGGCTACTTTGAAGAACCCACAATATGAAATGTACTTTGTTTGTATCCGTTGACGTGTCGGTGGTGCAAAAACAATTAAATGCAGCAGCTTCAAGTTTAATTGTCCACACGCTTGAGAAGAAAAAACGCTGCCAGACACAGGAATGAAAACTCAAAGAAAATGGAAAAGATGAAACCGAAAGAGGAATTCAATCTCATTATGCGAATAATCTCATTGAAGGCATCTCTGATGCTTCCTCGTCGAGAGGTGAGAGGTGCTGTACGCGAGCGGTGAACAAGGAGAAAGGTGCGGTCTGGACAAGACAGGGAGTAGGCATTGATATGCAAATGGAGCTTCTCATTAGCTGCTATTAATTAGAGGCATGATGCCGGCTGCGGCGGCGCTAGCAGTCAGATCGGCCAAGCTGTTTATCTTGAAACAAGAGAATACTGTGACTGATGAAGGGAGAGGAAGAAACAATAACGTTATGCTGGTGAGGTGGTTTGAAAGCACGAGGGAGCTGACAGAGAGACGGACATGGCAAAACAGAGATACAGACCGGGAGGCTAAGACAGACAGTCAGGCAGAAACAGAGGCATTAATCCGACTGGTCCTTAGGCTGAGTTCGCAATCCTGTTCTGCTAATACCAATGAACCCCAGGAACAGAACATCCAATCAATCAGAAAGAAACAAAATACAACACAGTCAAAACTAGATATTTAAGACATTTTCTATTGCAAACACAAGCACGAAGCGACATCTAGGGCTATATGTACATTAGAACAAATAACATGACCGTGGTTACTGATTCACATTTTAGAAAAACCTTGAACAAGTACAGACTCACCGTACAGACTCACCGTGCCAAAAAGATATACCGACTATGCATAGCCTCTCTTTTCAGACTGTTTGTGTTCTGCTCTGTTTGCACTGTTCGTACATGTTCTCAAATGTGTGTATAAAATGCTGTGGCTGGAGGTCAGAACAAACTCCTTGTGTGTGTAAACAGGCGTGGGAAAATAAACCTGATTCAGATTCCAACAGTAGGTTGGGAATTGTTATTTATGTTACCTCACACTGAGAAAAATTAATAACGAATGTACTGCAACAGAGAGAGACTGAGGTAGACAGAAACAGAAACGTGGTGATACAAAGAATAAGAGAAACGGATAATGAGAAGGTGAACACGAGATGAACACCACCGCAAAGCCGGCAGCCAATAGGGTTAGAAGTGACTGGTTTTGAGTGGTCAGTCCTGAGGTGGTGGGAAATCACTCCAGAGACTTGTGACCAGCGGAGAACTTCTTTCCAAGGCAATACACTTGCTAAGAGCGTCAGAGGTCAGAGACCCCGACACACAGAGAGTGAGGGTAGCGAGCGAGAAATGGAGAAAGTAAGCAACTGAAAATGAGATGTCTAACCACAGTCGGAGAGCTGCAGATTTAATCTGTACTACGCAATAGCAAACAGACAAGTGCGGCGACAATGTAAAGTTCACAGAGAGGATTTTCGAGACTGGTATAACAGAACCACAGTTGTATTTACACAACGGTAATTTCTTATACTTGCGAGCAGAGAGACGCACAGATAACAGCATAACGACAACTTTGAATTGACGCTCAGAAACCGCCGGTATCTATTTGAGACGGGTACGGTAAGATACTGTACAGCGGTCTTGTATCAACAACCCGTGTTTTTTTTGTTCTATCCATTTCGACGCACTGTCATTAAGTTCTTATCGACTACCCCTCCTGTTGTGGTAATGGTCATCCTGACCTAAAACTCACATCCGTGTTTTCACATTTACTCTGATAAATGGTTCACAACAACAAGCACCACATGTTTTTTTTGTCCTCTCAAAAGCGCAGTATTGCTCAGTTCGCCAATACCGTTACCCCTAATAAAGTTTAGACACATTTATGTTTTAAAGACTTTAACTAAACCTTCATTAACAATAGAACAGATATTTCTGTCGGATCCAGGCTCAGATTAGGCGGGGTACGGTTTAAACACCTGGTGAAAAAACTGGCCCGTTCGACCCAAACTACGATACATCCAGCGGGCAGGGATGAAATTTGCCTAACACAAAGACACGGAACCGGATTCGCCAATCCGCAGCCGGCGGCCGCCAGGAGCAGTGCGAGAACAGTGACGATGATTGCAATGGTGAATATCAGTGAGCCAATTCCTCTGTGTGGAAAACCCAGAGCCACAGTCTCGCCAAAGGACTTGTTCTGCTGTCTTTCTCCACCTCTCTCTCTTTGTCTTTTCTCTCTATTGTTTTTTACATTGTGTCTCTATATAATGCACAACCTGTTTGCAAACGACACACGCTTGATTTTTTTTTATATCTCATCCCACCACACCGATATTTCTGTATCGAGATAAGCTGCTGTTCCATAATTCCCCACTCGTCTTTCGAAGACTCGCAGGGCGAACAGACACAGATCTCCGAAGGAGGACTGCCGTGCCCTGACAAGCGGGGAAAGTGACTGACATTTGGGTCTGTAATCTTTTCATATGTCCACACTCAAGGTTTCCTTTTCCGTTCTCTCAACCTTGCTTATTCAACAACAACAAAAAATCTGAACTCAATAACGTATACATCTAAGCGTCAATTCCCCCTGGCTCATTACCAGATGTCAAGTTTTGGACTGGACTAATCAAATCGCTGTGGCCTTGTGCCTCTGTCAGTCGAACATTAATTCTATACCGTGTGTACCAAATGACCTCCTGCATCACCGAGACTGGCAGACGGGCACTGGAAGAACCGTCAACAACTCAAAGCCTTGAAAGCCAACTGTCGTTTTAACATGTTGAAACTAGGAGTTTAATACCGCGCATTTAGAGGATTCTTTTAGCCTCTTATCGTTCCTCAGCCAGAAATGTCTGTAGAGCGAGAATTATCATGGAGAGATAGTATCCAGTTACCTGGTTTGGTAAATGTTTAATGCGTGTCAGGAGCTTCAGAGACACGATACACATAACAAGATATGCAGTAGATGTTAGCTAGGCCTTGTGTAAACATCAGAATGTAACCATGGTAACTCCATGGATAATCAATCTGAAAGTCATGGTCGAAATGGTCTCCACAGGCCGGACTGAATAAAAGGATTTGGGCGTACTCGACCAACATTGTCAGTGCTGTTTGTAGGTCTGCAGGTAGGAATTAGAGATAAAATGTCTTGCAAAAAGCAATAGTTACTAGACTTTTTGGGAACTGGTCTGTATATCAGACACTGTGTATATTTTTGATTTGTACAGACTTTTTTACTGTAATTTCAAACACTAAATGTTAACTCTCAGTTCGCTCAAAGTGCAGCCCCACCTTCCTATAAATCGAACATTCCCGTTGTGATTTTGTGTACAGACCGAAATTTCGAACCACTTACGCACACTGTGGCTCTAAAAAATACTTCCGGGGAACACAGCAGTTGGCGAGCTCCGTCATCACACCTGTTACCACAGATATGTTTACTCATCCCCGGATTGAAGCCACTTGTCTCTGCTAGTGACAGCATACCCTGTCGCTGTTCCTCTCAGTAAATTACAAAAACTGTGTTTGAGAAACTTTAATGTGTTTAAAGTGAAGTACTTGCAAGTAAAATAAAGACTGGAAGGGTTCAGACTGTTAATTCTTCTATTATAATAAGTTTTGGTGGACACGCGACTAGAAAGGACAATACTACTTAACCTAAGATGCGCAAAAACATGAAATAATGACAAATACCATTCTCAAGCAAAGTGTTTGCTGGTGTATTTGTAAACACACGGCGACTCAAGACCATTTAGAGAAGAGGGTCGTACTTGTAGCCTAGCAAATATGTAGCCTACTAGCGTATTGTTAGTCAGGAGTCTAACTATTGCATTACTAATTTGAAAAGCAGTGCACATTCCACGCCCCAGACAGTTTCCGCAAGCACTCACTATACATGGTCCAGAGGCAAAAAAGTGTTAAACGACAACAACAACAAAATTATGGCGTTGATCATTTCAAAATGATTAGCTTGCCAAAACATTACGACCACACACAGGTGAAGCAATTTATGTTGATCATCTTCGATCAAGGTTATAATATGTTAGCTAGAGTTTACAGCATTAACAATGTTTACAGTTTATTAATGATCAATATGATGTTATTTTAATGGACACCTTTTTTTGCTTATTTACAAAAATCGGGATAATTGTTCTTTTTGATCCAAGATTTGTAGATTTGTCCATATTTCTTTTTTCCACAACACTTTTTCCAATCTTTTTCTGTCCAGTTTCTGTGTTCTGGGATCGTAATCTTTTTTTTGCCTGAGATATGGTTTTGTTTTTGCAACTCGGTCTAGAAGGCCAGCATCACCGGAGTTGCCTCTTCACTGTTGACAGGTTTTGCAGGTACTATTTAATGAAGCTGCCTGTTGAGGACCTGTGAGGCGTCTGTTTCTTAAACTAGAAACTCTAATGCATTTGTCAAATTGCTTCGATGTGCACTGGGGCGTCCCACTCCTCTTTCTATTCAGGTTAGAGCCAGTTTATGCTGTTCTGTGAACAGAGTAGCAGTTGTTTTCACATGGATAAGCCATGTGCCATTGGAACACACTGATACCGATACAGTACTAATACTGTAGCTCTGTACGCCTATGTAGATATTACATTGAAAATCTGTTGTTTCCAGCGTTAACAGTCACTCCTTTGCTATGATACACCTTAATGAGCTGTGGTGAAACCAGTTATCTTTAAAAGTTACATGACGTAAGTATTTTACATTCAGGCTAAGTGAGATCCCTCAGTTGGTCAGTAAATTCCTAACAAAAACTACATAAGGAGCAAGGAAACACTCAAAGCAAACCCAGAATGAAGTTCTTCAAAGGCACCATTCAAGGGTAGCATACATGAACAAGTATAAGTCATTAAATATTCCCCACGACAAAGTATTAATACGAATCGGAGAGAATTTCTAACAACTATAAATCGGTGTATAAAAGAGTATTTGGGCGAGAAGCACACAGAGTGGCCGCCAAGAGGACTTTGGCACCTCTATAGGAGTTACAGTGTTCCAGAGCTGAGCTGGGAGACACTGTTCATACTGAAACAAAAGCCCAGCTGCATCACACAAGCGAGGGGTGAGTAGGACAAAAAAATAGTGGCATAAAGAAAACAGCTCACATGTTGGCGACTCTGGGAGCTAGTGGAAGAAGATTCTACTGTCTGATGAGACCAACTCATCCCTCAGTTTTATGTTTGACACACGCCTAACAAAGCACGTCAGCTTGGGAACGCTATTCCCAATGTGAAGCGTGGTGGTGGAAGCATCATGCTATTGGGATGCTTCTCTGCATCAGGGCCTGGATAGCTTGTGAAGATCTGTATCCAACAATATGGATGCAGCAAAGGACAGAGAGGCTTGGAAAAAAGAATGGAGACTTTTTATTTAACGATATTGAGAGCTTGATTTGAGTTGCAGCTCTCTGGTGTGTGTTTTGCTTTTTCTACATAAGAGCAGGCCTACCTGTGGCATTTTTGGGACTTGACTCCCATAGCTGTTCAGAGCACTTCACAGGTACTTATTTCAGTTTAGCAACAGATTAGGCATTTACGGTATGAATCATGTTTACTTGCCAGTGCCTAAGAGGGCTTCAGTACAGACTCACACGCTCATTAATGCACATGTTACAAGTTGTCGGAAATTGAAAATCTCTCTCCAGCAAATCAAAAAGGCCAATGGTGTCTCACTTCTGACCCTCTTGATCTGCATGCATGTTGCTTGCCAGTACACAAGTGGTGTTGTGGCTCAAGGAGAAACAGTGAGCGAGACATGAATTTAGTTTCAGATAAAACCTCAGCTTATAAAATAATGATAGCACCCGGCTTGTATCATTATTTTCCATTTTTGCCAGCCGTAACTTAGGATTTATATCACCACCACTTGCAATTCTGACAGCAAACACCACAAACAACTTGAAAGACAGTCCCTATTCAATTCCGAGTTAAGCACCCTCCATAGTTTACAACACAACACTGTGGGATGGCTTCGTGGACACTGATTAACCCTAGTCATGGACTAAGATATTAATGGAAATCTCGTTTGAGTTTTTTTAAATTCCAGGTCTAAACATAATCTGTGTCTGTGAAACAGGCCGAGTATGTATCATCACTGAAATCTAAAACCTTTTACAATATGAACAGTTTATTGTGAAATTTTCAAACATTCAAAAATGTAGATAAACTTAACAAGATAATATGATAGTGATCATTTTTTGGAAGCAGTCATTTTAATCAAGCTCATTTGAATAGTTTATTGTTAAATTTATGTTTCGTTATAGATACAATTTGAGAGACAGGCAATTCGTGGGCAAATCTTAGGCTTTGCACTGTTTTGATATTGAATATAACGTTTTTACCTGGTTGTTGTAATAATAAATGTAGAACTCCTGTAATGTAACAACTGTCGTTGTAAAAGTCCCAAAATGCAATTGGTTTCTCTTATCCTACAATACCCGTTTCATTCTAAATGTTCTACATTAAAGACATTTACATGTGCAATATTATTCAAGAAAAATTGGTCAGCTCACTGGCAAATGTACTAAAATAGACACACTGTGAAGACACATTGAAGTCTAGACGTTTAGCGTGCATTAAAGAAAATGGCAATCAAAGTCAAAGCATTATTAGATATAAATCAATTTAAAAAAAATGATTGAAAAGTTCATTACTTGTTGCTAAATTATTTGTACAAATCACATTTTATTTCCATTCCACTAGATGGCACTAAACACATGTAATTCCAAATCAGAGGTCAGAGAATGCTGTTCTTTAAGTGCATCTAATCATTATATTACATAAGTAAAACATTGTTGTCGACTTTCATAAAGACATTAACTTCCTATTACATTGTTTATTGTAATGTTATTTACATAAAACTGAAAAAGCTGTTATAGCTAAGGCAAAGAAACCACTGGGATTGGATATTTTATATTTAAAATGTTGTATCTCCTTCTTGAAATACCTTCAATAATGTAGTGTGTTTTAATAAACGAAATCTTCCAAAATAAATTGGAAACTATTCCTGTATTGGGAAGCAGCACATGTATCTGTTTATTAATAATTAATATAACCTGCTTCAAAAGTTGTGTAGAGTGTGAGTCTAAATAAATAACCACGCCAACGATGTAGTGTCCATTTACCAGCGGTATACATTCTCTGAATCCTGTTCGGTTCTCTTTTAAGCTACACTGTATTCAGATAAGTGCCATTAAAGTATTTTTTCGTGGACGAAAACAAATGGCGAATAACATTTTCTTTTTAAAATGGAGGGCGCTTACAATATACTATGAAGTATTGACCGTGTTCTCTGGCTCTGTTAAAACTGTCACCGAAATATTTTCATCACATAATGCTATCTGCCATGCTACATGTGGAACGATTCAATTTCTCAATGACCCACTTCATCATCACTGCTAATTTAAAATGTAATAGATCCAAGACAGGGACACTATTTGGAGGGCTGCTTAATCGTATCCATCAAAGAAACAATGAGCATTTCCTAATTGAGATGCTTTCACAGCTGGATTAATCAACAGAACAACATCAGACGAATCAATAACTAGGTCATCATCACGGTGTCTCCGTTGATCCGGCTCGGTTATGAGACATTCCTGGCTTGACGGTTTAGATTAAAGACCTGTGTGTTGGCGAGCATGAGGGGTGTTCTTTGTTGATAAGACGTGACAACATCTCACAACTCCTGATTGTGCCAGACAAGTTTTATCAGCTGTAAACTTGAAATATATACTAGGCATTATGGACTCAGGAAATAAGCTGTTGTCTTCCATGTCCTTACAACGACAGGACCTGTGGGGTGTTCCTGGTCAGGGGTTGTGAGTACCTACCCATAATGCACAAGGAGAGACAAACCACAAACCAGCGTCACAGTGATGGCCGCCCAAGGATCATGAATCCTATTCCATCTGGTCTGGACCGACAACGGGTACGTGAGCATCAGAACTGGAACTTGGAGCACTCAGAGAAGGTCGCCTAATCCGATGAGACCCGATTCTCTTTTGCATCGCGTGGACGCTGTTGACCTGGGGACTTGGCGGTACCAGGATGCCTTATGGGAAGACGATAAGCCGGAACACGGAGCAAAATGCTCAGGGCGACGTCCCGCCGGGAAACCGTGGGTCGGCACATTGACGCGGTTCGATTTGACACGTTACACTCACCAAAACATCGGTGCAGACCAACGAACGCCCCTCCATGGTATCCGGGGGTGGCGTCTTTCAGCAGGATAATGCGCACATTGTTCGTGAACGCGTTGGCGTTCGATTCGGTGGCACACGGAGGACCCATGGCAGTCGTAATGATTTGTCTCATCAGTGTGTACTTGACACCTAATCATGACATAAAAGACAACAAAACAGCCACATTTAAATAATAAGATGTAAATATAAACAAACACGTATCATTTCCACCGGCAAAATGGATGCTCGTCTTTTCATTTGTTCCCTTTAAGCCTATAAATCAACACCTGCGTGCTCGTAATGTTCTTTTCTTGTCAGCCATCCGCAGATTTCACATGTGGCACATTTGATGTATAGGGCTTAAAGGGAACAAATGTAATCTTCAAACCTCAACGAAATTTAACATTTCTTTTATACTCTAAAGATGTGAGAGAACAAACAACTAAAGAAGGCAGCAGTACAGGCCCGTCGAACCGTCTCCGGGGAAAACACAAAGTGTCTGGTGATGTCTACGAGTTGCTGACTTTAGGCAGTTATTTCATGCAAAGGATATGCAATTAAATACTAAACATAGGTGCATGATTTGAACCGGTTATTTTAATAGGTACACCTATTATCTTAATCCCAGGAGGTAAGCCGTTTCTGAGACGCTGGAACCAACAATCAACATAGATAAAGTGCGTTGGATCCCATAGTTTGATTACGAGCAACTATGCATAAAAGTCCAAACTTCTGTAGCTATTAAGATTTGTTGTTTAGCAATTATACAGAATGGCTTACATTAGACAGTGCATGTTTTTACAGTGAAACTCATGGGAAAAGCGAAGAAATGCTTCACTGTCCCAATGCTTAACGAGAACTGTGTATGTCTGCAACTACAGAAGCATTTGAACGGTGGCAATTGTTGTTTTTTAGATTCTGTACTTAAATAAATAATACGATGACTACGGGTGCATACTGATAAACTATGTTCACTATTCAGGTGATACAACATGTTTTGTTCCTAGTCTTCCGATTGTAGGATGCCAAAAAAAAGCATTTGTTTGCATTGTTAGTTCATGCACACAATAGCTGTCAATGTCTAGTCTTAATTCACGTCGCTATCTGGTTCCTGACAATGCGAGAAACAAAGAATTGTCAATGTGAGTCAAGCTGGCCATTACCAGGCAGATGAAGCAGAATAAATCGTTCAGAAACATCGCCAAAACAGTGTCAAAATAAACTGTCTGGTACGTTAAGAAGGAAACAGCGCTGGAGAGTTCAGCGCTCGCAGACGGCGTTCTAGACCAAAGGAAGACCTCTACAGTAGCTGATCAAAGAATGCTCACCGTAACGAAGCACATTTAGGGACAAACAGCTGTCCAGGAGATGAATAACACTCCCCGGGAGTTAGAGAGGAAGTGTCAGACATTACCATTCACAGAAGACTGCAAGGTGCAAAAACACTAGTTAGCCTCCAAAAACAGGAAGGTCTAAAAATACCGTAGAGCCTGCAGAGATCTGCAGAAATCAAGGCGAGAAGAAATGTGCTGTTGCGGGGGAGGGGGGGATCGAAATACCTTAACGATGGATCGAAATACCTTAAAGCTGACAGTGAACACTTAACCCCATTGCTGTTCGATAATTTCAGATCCAAGTGGCTGGAGTGTCCTACAGTGTGTACTAGTGTTTCATGGTCAATGCCGGGGTGTGTGGCTTCGGGAATACCCTGGTTATGAATTTTGTCAGCCCTTTTGCACATATTTTTGCTACATATCAAAGGGGCATTGGGGGTATTTATTTCAAAACCTTTCTTAATGACAGAAGTTGAAGTGCTGAACGGGTCTGGACTGGCAAGACGCTTTCAAGCAAACAGGAATGGCCACAAGTAGTCAAATAATGGCTCTTTACAATAGTGTTGTGTAGAAGGACATTTCTTGTCACACACACACACACTACATCAGATGACCAAGCTGGGTTCCACTTCTCATCTACGAACAGAAAGATACACAACCATTTAAAAGTTTGTGTTCACTTCAAAACATTTTGGGTTTTCCATAAAAACATTAATTAAGTGAGTTTGAATACCTTGCAAAATGAATATAAAATATCTCTGTCTGTGTCTTTCATTGAAGTCATAATTATGTTCTTTGCTTTGGTCAACCAGTTCCACATTTGGAATCAGGCGGCTCCCACTACAGCTCAATATGGTTGACATCTGATGACCGCGCTGGCCACTCAGGGCCGGCCCTGACCAACATGGGGCCCTAGGCAAAATTTTTGCTGGTGCCCCCCTTGCAACGTAGCCAATTTCACCAACAGTTAATATGTTCACACACATTAACACACAGAAAATGCATATTTATTTATTAGTCATCTATGAGATCATCATAGGAGAGATGTTCTGAGACCACATGGTTTATCCTGCTGATCTAAAGTCCAGTGAGATGTTCTGGCCCCATACTTCTTCTTAAGTATGTTTTAATGGGTTTAAGCTTAGTAAGCTCCTGTCAGCAGCAGCCACTGTAACCGGAACAGTGGCCGAGATTTTAAGACCTACCCACATATTGGGGTATATCTTTGACAGCTTTTTTGAATGCAAGAAGGTCAAAAGGTCCATGCTATTTTTGATGGCAAAAGAGGAAGATTTGCATTTCTGTAGAAAGTTCCCTGCAATCAATATCTGGCTGTCCGCCATAGGTTAGGGCAGTACCCAGGGTTTCACTGTGCTCTAACAAGTCTTCTAGTGCCATTTCCTGTTTATCTATTGTCAGACGCGGACCTCTAATACCTTCCATGTTGCCATGTGGGTAATGTGCTCCTGGCTTTCCTCATGGGCCTTGAGCAAGTGGCTTGCATTTTTCCAACCCTGTGGTCCTCTATGCAATTTGTAATCTTGCCTATTTCTCTTTTCACGAGCGTATGACTGAGCACTTAAACGTAATCACACTGTTAAGTCTATTTTTATTTTCTATTCCTCATTGAATTGCCCATTTGATTTTTTTATTCTGATGCATGGCATAAATGAAAACCTGTAATGTATACATAAAGTCACATAAAATTCTCAAAGACCTGGAAGTTCTTCAGACTTCCAGGCCAGGTTCTAAAGACCTTCACAGTTAATACTGACATGTACTGTTTTACTTAATGCCAGTAAACAGGTTGCTATGAATATAAAAATTAATGTATTTTATTTTTTTAATTATAATTTTTCTCTGTAAAGCACTTTAATTGCTTCTATGTATGTGCTATATAAATAAACGTGCTTGCTTGCTGAGAAAACTTTTAGCAGCAGAAGCAATACAAATTATTCTTTTTTAAATACATTAAGTAGATAGTGTTATGGAATTTTATGATCACTCAAGAAGTTTATTAACATGTAAGTCTTATAGATGTTGTTTAGGCCAAAAGGCACAGAGGAAAGAATGTTTAGGATGAACCTTCTGTTTCTCTGGAATTAAGTCTTATGATAGGGGACACATGTCTATTGACCTATTGACCTCAAGAAAGGTCCTGGGGAGGAAATAGATGTCACTAAATAACTTTGCGGCTTGGCATTGGCTGGTAGGAATTGTATGGGCCTTTGTCTGTTAAGAAAAACAAAGATTGCTGACCTCCTCCTTAAGTTCCTGAGTCAATGACCTGGTGGTTATCTGATGAACACATGTGGTCTCCACTCATACTGCTTGAGGCACAGGGGTCAGGTTTTGACATTCCCCCTTGTGCCAATCAAACTGTCCTGCCTACTTCTGAGGATACATCTGTCTTCCATCAATACTGTGTGTCAATGAGTGTGCGTAACTTCATTCCTTTAAATACCCCTGCAGAAGTTCTAATCATCAGGTCAGTCTGATCCAGCACAGGTTATTGTCCTGTTGTCTGATGAAGACTTTCCTCAAAACCTATTCTTTAAGCTTGCTATAGGGATTGATCTGATCAATGCAAAAGCTTAAACCTGTATTTGAGAAATGGTTTCTTCCTTGCAATTAAACCTGTTAAAAGTGTCAAACTGTAACATACTCTCGTGCGTCTTACTTTAAGTCCGAATTCAGCGATTAAAGTCTAAATTTCCACGACAATAGTTTTTATTATTTTCTCGAATAATAATTTAAATACTCAATTTAAATATTCACGCTGACACCATTTCCCATCTTGTTTCGGTAATCTATAACAGTCCTCTGAGAAACAACTCTGTTCTTACCTAATCAGTTAGAAGGGGCGGCCAGTCAGTAGGGTCTATTGGCAAAGCCTTTTTGCTTGATGCCGAGCTGGGCTGTGATGAGGTGGATGGGTCCAGGGTGCTTGATGCTGGTCTGTAATGAGGTGGAGGGGTCCTGGGTGCTTGATGCTGGTCTGTAATGAGGTGGAGGGGTCCTGGGTGCTTGATGCTGGGCTGTGATGAGGTGGAGGGGTCCAGGGTGCTTGATGCTGGTCTGTAATGAGGTGGAGGGGTCCTGGGTGCTTGATGCTGGTCTATGATGAGGTGGAGGGGTTTTGGGTGCTTGATGCTGGGCTGTGATGAGGTGGAGGGGTCCAGGGTGCTTGATGCTGGTCTGTAATGAGGTGGAGGGGTCCTGGGTGCTTGATGCTGGGCTGTGATGAGGTGGAGGGATCCAGGGTGCTTGATGCTGGGCTGTGATGAGGTGGAGGGGTCCTGGGTGCTTGATGCTGGTCTGTAATGAGGTGGAGGGGTCCTGGGTGCTTGATGCTGGGCTGTGATGAGGTGGAGGGGTCCTGGGTGCTTGATGCTGGTCTGTAATGAGGTGGAGGGGTCCTGGGTGCTTGATGCTGGGCTGTGATGAGGTGGAGGGGTCCTGGGTGCTTGATGCTGGTCTGTAATGAGGTGGAGGGGTCCTGGGTGCTTGATGCTGGGCTGTGATGAGGTGGAGGGGTCCAGGGTGCTTGATGCTGGGCTGTGATGAGGTGGAGGGGTCCTGGGTGCTTGATGCTGGTCTGTAATGAGGTGGAGGGGTCCTGGGTGCTTGATGCTGGGCTGTGATGAGGTGGAGGGGTCCTGGGTGCTTGATGCTGGGCTGTGATGAGGTGGACGGGTCCTGGGTGCTTGATGCCGGGCTGGGGAGCGATCGAATTGGCTAGCTAGACTAACAGAATGTCAAAAAAAGATATGGCTGTACGACTATATGTTTTGTACTCGTTTAGCACTCCTATAGATGAACGGCACCCCTAGCATTTGCCTCTACCGCCTATGGCACCCTGTGGCCCCTTGTTAAAGACCAACTGACTGCTGTTTCCCTAAACATTTCTTGCAACATTCTGAGCTGTGTTTTGGGGAATTGTCCTGTAGTAGAAGGAAATCACCACCAATCAAGCGCCGTCCACAGGGTATGGCAAAATTAAGTGATTGTCTTCCTTCTTCAGGACTCCATTAACCTGTACAAATTTCCTTATCCATAAATAAAACTTCTTATCTGTTCTCACAAATCTGGTGGAAATTGTAATGAGGACTACACTGGAATGTTGGCCTTCTAGACTAAAATATAACCTTTTTTTACAACTCTGACTGGCCAAGAATAATAAGATGAAAATGGGCAAAAAGAGACAAGACAATAAAGAATTGAGAAACTCTGCCTAAAAGGCCAGCATCACAGTGTCATCCTCTCATTCCACTATCTATTTCCAATTAGACATTTTGTGCTGTTCTACGAAGGAAGTACACAGCGTTGTACGAGTTTGTCAGTGTCTTGGCAATTTCCCACATGGAACTGCCGTCCTTTCTCAGAACAAGAGTAGACTGATTCATTTCAGGAGCAAGTGCTTTGTCTCCAGCCATTATGAGCCTGTAATTGAACCCAAAATGAATGATGCTCCAGATACTCAACACACCTGCATGTACCATAC
This sequence comes from Dallia pectoralis, assembly GCA_029465975.1. Classification (NCBI taxonomy): domain Eukaryota; kingdom Metazoa; phylum Chordata; class Actinopteri; order Esociformes; family Umbridae; genus Dallia; species Dallia pectoralis. The sequence goes on along the minus strand of CM055762.1, from coordinate 3,634,216 downwards.
ACCCTGAGGAATGTTTCCAGAACTTTATTTAGTCCATGCCACAAAACATACAGGTTGTTCTGGAGGCGGAACAGGGCAATACTAGATAGGTGTAGCTAATTAAGTGTCCACAGAGTATTTTGGGTGCATAAAAAGTGCATCTTAAAAAGTGTTTTTAATTGTTTTGTTTTTTATATCCCAACATCCAATTGTACAACATCTATAAGGCGGTCAACCATAAGTAAAAGTACAGATTGCAAAACTAAAGAAGTGATGGTTTGAATTAGTCATCATCTAACCATTACAAGCCAATCAGTAACATTCACTTTCATCATTAAGACTTAGTATTCTCCCCTTAGTGTACTGCCTCTTTCTTAGTGTACTGCCTCTTTCTTAGTGTACTGCCTCTTTCTTAGTGTACTCCCTCTTTATTAGTGTACTCCCTCTTTATTAGTGTACTCCCTCTTTCTTAGTGTACTCCCTCTTTCTTAGTGTACTCTGTTCTCCTAATTGTATCCACAGCTCTGTCGCTTCAACAACGTCCAACATATTCCAGACTGTTAACGACTGTGAACAGCCATAGTTCTTTTTTCAGACGCCACATCAGTGTCACTCACCTGACAACATCAGGTACTTTGCAGATGCTGTGCTCCCAAGGGATATCCCTGCTCTCTCCATGAGTCCCCGTTCCCCGGGCAATATCTTCCAATTTGCATCACCCGGTCAATATCCAAAAGCCATAGAGGAGAGCACTTTCTTGCATAGCTCGTCACGGGACGCCCTTTAACACTGGCCACACTGTTAAACAACACTTGTCTTACGTTGTTCTCGAAGACTCATCGTTTTTTTTCTTCCCATGACCATCTTCTGGAGCGTATACTGACAAAACCGCTGTCTGATAGGGTATCTTTGTTCTGGCACTAAGCAAAAACATTTTCTATAGCCCACACACTCTGTTATTCGTCAATCGTGTCCTCTGGAGAGAACAAATGATAAAGTGTGGTTTTGGGTTGTTAATGGTTGTCATGTCAACACCCACTAACAGAAATGCACACAAATGTGTTTCCACAATTGGAACCGGGTGTGTGTTTATAGGCGCGGGGGGGGGCATATTTTGGCCTGTGAAATACTGGACACGCACTTTAACATTTTGCCTTTGTATTTCTTCTAAATTATTAGCTAATGGCGGCTGTACTCATGTCTCAGTCGCCATCCTTTCAAGCCACACACAGCCAGACCCACCCTGTTGTGTCCCTACTACAAACATAACAGAAAACCTGTGTTTTTAGACACGACACATTTCCCCAAAATGGGATTCAGCATTGGATTCACAGCTTGTCTAGTTAATGCTGAATTGTAGTGCACCTGACAGCACCCACACACCCTGCCCCCTCCAGTAGGGCCCTTAATATTCAACACGGCTTCAGTACACTTCAATCACTGCGCTCTTTTGTTATCTCAACTCTACTCAGTCGGGCTTACCGGGACCGGTGTAAATGACATGTGGGCTTTACTAACAGCCTCGACCGGCTTCTGAGCGGTGACGTCTCCGGCCATCTTTGATCAGAATAATGAGTGCGTGTCGGGAGTCGCCGACCGACGGCGCGCGTGCCTTCTTTTTATTTCTCGCGCTCAATCTGAAGGATGTGACCGACAGGCGAAAGTAAGATATGCGTTTTCATTTTTTACGTAATATCCATCCAGCAAACAGTTATTAAGAACAATATTAAAATAAGCGAACAAATCTTGTAAGAAATTGCTTGGCAATTTAAAAAAAATAAAATGCTAAGAGGTCCCTCCTAAATCATTGAGATGTTCCCATCATATTTCTTTTCTTTAGTGTGCACTGTGCAGTGGGTTTATTAGTGTGTGAAGATGAGGTTAGGAAGAAAGAAACCAGTTCTACCTAAAACAACTCTGCCCCCTGCTGGCACTCTTCGACACTGCAATACCACATTCAATATCTACTCCCAACAGCTTGCGATTAACAGAGCTCAACTTGTACCTTTAAACATTTAATTGGTTTCAAGAAAACGGTCAGAACAGCAGAAATGCACACCCCCCCCCGCATCTGTCTACCGTCTCACTCGCCCCATGAGTTTCAAAGTCAGGAATTCTCAGCTTAATTGTGTCCCACTTATTTTTAATTAAAGTTTCCTTTGTGTGGTCTAAATGGTGTCTGGGGACATAAAGTTAAGGGGATTTGTTCTTGTTCTCTCGCTGGTTTAATGAAGAGAGGCAGGTTTCCCGTGTACTGATATGACATCAACTCATTGTAGTCTCCAGGGTGGACTTTTTCTGTTTGGTCTAGCATTAGCACTTGGGTGTTCAGTAGACTACAAAACCCAGACAGACCAGAATGTCATTACTTTCCCCCCATTTTATCCAGCTACACGTAACGCCAAACTGGTACAGGAGGCCCCACTTGATGTGGAACTCAATTTGAATCTTTAAGTTGAGGTTCACATGTAATTTGCCCATCCCACATAACCCTCAACCCAGAATCAGACATCAATCTGCTGAATTCTACAGCCTCCTCTGTGTTAGTCCTAGAATATCTCTGCGGCCCCCTGTCAGCCAAACATAGAACAGGAAAGTCTACCAATTCATCGCATTCTTGAGATTTGCACAGATGCAAAAACGGCCAAATTAACTAATTAATTAAGATCTCTCACAAACCTGTGCACAGTTTAAGTACAACTTTTATTAATACTGGAATCATCACAGTGCGTTTTGTTACATTAGCAGTGACTAAAGTTAATAAAATTAAAAGGATAAATATTACAAAAAGAAAAAACTTGTCATCAGCAACAGAGGCAGAACAGCCTTGAAATAAGGACACAATAAATTAAAGGAGAAGAAAAAAGGAGAAGACAATAGAAACTAGAGGACAGACAGCACCAGTAGCGTTACTTAACTCCGTTGGCGGGAGATTTTTTTGATACAAAAACAAATGCACACATCGTTTCTCTTCACAATACTCGAACGAAAATAATGACTTAGTAAAAACTGTGGCAAAAGTTCAGAGAGACGCAGCGGTTTAACTTCCTGGCGGCTCGGGCTTCCAGAGTGGGAAAATAAACTGCTGAGAATCCGGAAGTGATAAGACATTCAGTTCTGTTACTATGGCACGTGGAATCCGGAGGTTTTCCCGCCCGGTCCGACTACCTCAGGGAAAGTGGCGGTTTGACTGAACGGCTGGCGACGCGGATGGACTCGCTGTCGTCGTGTGGGTGACTGTCAGTAGTTTTAATTTGACAGGGACATGCTGTGCGGGGGTGGAATAACGGGCGTACAGACACTGGGTGTCGAAGCCTGGTACATATTTCCGAGTGTTAGCAATCCTACGCGAACGTCAGGGCAAGTTGCTTATCGGCATGCAAAACACCACAGCCTGTAGTCAGTGTACAGGAGAAAAAAGCTGCGCTTAAGCCACATATGGACTTACCACCAAATATATAAGACAACCCGTCTTGACGTAATCTTCGCCCAGACATGCTGGAGCACAGCTATTATAAGCTAGGCTTGGGGTATTTGGCTACCTCACAATAGGCCACAGGAACGTGTAGGGTCACAGTTATGACCGTGCATCGGCCAGATGCCAACACCAGCCTGCACTTCAAAGGCCCACAGTGTCTGTATGTTGGACTGACTACAGCCCGGAGGTTCGCCTGACCGTGACGCACTTTAAGCTGTTCTTACAGAAGTAAGGCCGGTTGACCCGGATAAGGTTGAAATGTCGAAGGAATGTGCATCAGAGACCTGTTACAGTTTCACACCAGGAATCGACTCGGCGAAAACATTTTAGAACATCACAAAGAGAGAAACTCAAGGCAACGAGAGCCAATTGGCAGTTAGAACTGTGAAAGAGATCTTCATACATGTGTTCAGAATGTGATTTGAATATGTGCAATTTGCAACAGTGGCTGTTTTGTGTGTGGATATAAAGAGGTACAAAATACGTCTCTTTTCTCCACTGTGCAACTCATCTCAACATCAGACAAAACCAATGTTGATTATGCCTTAAAACTCCCATCGTCAAATTCGCTCCATTCCCCTCACGACAGTGGTGAGAATGCCTTCAGCACCGCCCGTGGCTAACCTACGCAAATACGCAAACACAAGCCAGTCAGTCGGTTGCAGAATTCCATTGGCACTTCGCTCAAACGGACACACCATTAGAGTGAAGCTAAGGCTTAATTCAAATGATTTCATTAGCCAGAAGTCGGCCAGCAAGAAACCTGAAACAGTGTGTTCTCTTAGGAACCGTTGTTCCGCCCACAACTAGCTAGCCTTTTGCTGTGGTTGCGAGAACGCAGTCATTCCTTTTCCGCGCGTTAGGCTCAGTGCAGACGTTTCAATCACTGTCGACGTTAGGGGTTCGGGTCTCGAGGCTAGGAGCTGATACTGGGCTATATGGTGAAGTGCTAGTTAGCGTTGAGGTTGGGGTGACTGAATAGATAAGAGGTTGAAGAGCAGATGCATCCAGAAAACAAATGTCATATCATCATTCGAGTCTGACTGAACAGCAGGACAATAAACCTGGGACAACAGATTGGAATTAATATGGATTATATGGATTATAATTAACGGACATCAAGCCCATCTTTACATTTTAAAGTGTAAATAACAAAACGAGACGCGTTGAAAGATCTCGGAAAACGATAAGTGTGCATTTTCTGCCGTGCCGACCAGACGATCGAAATCAGATATGGCGTCCGCGTTAAGGCGTCGGAAGAAGAGAATAATACACGATGAAGGAAAAAAAGAGGCAAGGGAGTCGTGGGCCGAGAAAGACAAAAGCCCGGCTTCGAGAACGTGAGGTGACTACTAATCATTCTCCACAGGCGAGATAGTGTCACCTCAACCCAGAGAGCTGTCCGACTGGGACTCACACCCCTGGGGTTCCCATTCAGGGGTCCTTTCAGCGTAACACACACACACACATACGAGCGAGCGCCAACAGCCTAGTTTTACTTAGTCTCGTTGCCAAATCCTTTATCGCTCTCGCTCGAGTGGTCCGACAGATAGTGACAGTTCTAGAGTTGGCCTTTACGGGAGTAGAAGAAGTGTCACAGACACACACACACATACAATCAGAAAAATGAAACATCCAAATGACTCAAGCATGACAGTAAATCAGAACAGAATGATTACCAGAGTTAAATCTGCACGTCCGCAAAGACAGTAAACATGGTTGCCTTTTTTGTTAGATAAGAAGTTGTATTGTTCATTTGGCTAATACACACATTGCCATATTGCTGTCATACCCTGTACACGTGACATTGGCCATTTTTTCTTCAGTAATGCGAGATAATATGTGAGTTACGTTTTTTTATCCAAGCGATTTTTGACCTGTACAATTAGTGTCCAACTTCCACAATATGTACGCATATATGTATATATAAATATACAACATTATGACCTGTGCTTTGCAAAAAGAAAATCTCTGGGTTGTCATCCTTCGGTCTAGAATGCATTGGGGCAGGTGAAGTCACTTCCACCCTAGGCCACACCCAGATTCCTCTGTTGCCCTGCCCTGTCACAGCCAAACCCACACAGGGCCACAAACTTAACTCAGAGCTTGGTGTGTCCTGCTATAGCAAGCGTTTCTCGTCTTCTGAAAGCTGATGGCCACTTTAAAACAGCTATTTATAGACAGTGCGTCTATTCAGGCAAAAATAAATTATTCAAAATTGGAAAGAAAGAGAGCATCGAGATACACATTTGTAATGGTTGCCGTTGCCAGCGGTCACTGCTAGCAAGCAGACGCCCATGGAGTTCTGAACTACCCTACAGTACAATGCTCAGAACAACGCTCTCTCTTCCTGTTTAGTTCCTATGTCACCAAAACACTCTAGTTTGTGCTTCCAATGGAAATGCTTTTTTTTTTTAATCGACGAAAGACCACAGTATTACATTATTGCGACAAAACAAAAAAATGGCAACATCATATTCTGAGCGGTTCATCCATATTCATACAGTTGCTTGTCCTCACATGCCCCGTGCGGTTCTCCACGCTAGAACTCCGGCGTGAACAGGCAGTGAAACGCTCGTCCCGTCTCTGCCTGTGACGACGACCCTCTTCTGTAAACATAAATGCCCCGCCCCTTTCCGAACACGGCGACCAACCCTTGACATACCCACTCACTGTTCCTCCCAGGCTACAGTCGGCTAAAGCTGTGTATGAGCCAAACGAGGCTCACCAAGCTTTTCACATAAATGTTATGTTTTTATATCATAAATCCCTTTTGGAATTAAACCTTTCTCGGCGCGAAAACCCTACATATCACTGCCTTCCTTGTCCCTTGTGTTTTTCTGATTTCCACCTTCCTTTATCACTTTCTTTATCAGCCTTAATATTCTCTTGCCCAAGTCACCTGCAACTCTCTCATTGGTCAGTGGGACGCGTCAGCGGCTGCCTGACATCCATCCCAGTGACTCTCACTGCCCCCAGCATGCTCGTCTTGTCACATGGCACAGCAACACTGACCCCTAGTGGTGAGATGACAAATTTACCTTCAAAGTGCTTTAGTTTTCTAGGTTTGTCTGTTTTCAAACACATCAGGCACAGGCTGGAGAAAGCACAGGGCGACAGATAGAAAGCCACCGTCATATGTCCTTGAACAATTCTGATGATTGCCTGAGAGTTAAAAAAAAAAACGTAAGCCTAAGACGACGGCTTATATTTCTCCTCCCGTCTGAAAACTGAAAACAAAAAAAAACACATTTATTGCTCCATTTCATATTATCATGTTCTCTCTGAATCTATAAAATATATACGCTCGGCTTAATTTAGTTATTTCTCATACAGTGATAACAGGAACTCAAAGGTCACAATAAAAACAGGTTTAACGACATGACACAGAGGAGAGAAGCCCTACCCTCAAATACAACCAGCTGACCTGCAGCAGAGCTCTGCCCATCTCATACACACACACACACACACACACACACACACACATATACAACAGACAGACAGACAGACAAAGGGGGGTTACCATGATTTCAATCCAACAGTGGCGAAATGGAGAGCCTCGTGGCCAGGCCCCCAATGTCCCCGAATTTTCATCCATTTCTCTTTTACCTCTTGGGTCATCCTCTAAGGTGAGGACTGAGGGGTTCTGGGAGGAGGCTCGGGGGTGACATGACGGGGAGGGTGACTGAAAGTCTAGGTGCCTAGAAAACGGCCTCTCTCTGTCGTCAGTCACTGGAGTCCAGACGGTGTCCCTGTACAGTTTGGTGACGCAGCTGTTAACGAGAGACACGTACGTCCGGACACACCACACCTAAAGTGTTGTGTATTATTATTCAGGACTTTATTATTTATTATTCATCAGCATTGTTATCTGTCAGTAATCAGTAACTTCTCGTTAATTCTTTAAAAATGTTTCGTGATAATCTTCCATTTTCGTATGGTCGTCTCTACAGAGTCAGTGCGCCGTGGATGGGTCACTGCCGATCGTTGGAGAGTGTAACCCCTTGCTCCCCCTCCACGCCCCTCTCTGTGGGCTATCACAAAATCCGGGGCGCTGACCTGTCGTTGGAGACGGTCTTGCGGAGACGGACGCCCCTGCGGATGGACACCAGCACGTCGGTGCCTGACCCGGGGGCCTGGGGGTCTTGGGCAGGGGCCATGGCAGGCGGGGGGTCATCTGGGAGGTTGGGGAAGGGGAACTGTCCCTCCCCCAGGGCGTGGGCGCTGGCCACCAGCTCTCCAATCTTCTCCACTAGGCTGTGGCGGTTGGCTGCAATCATCTGGTCCTCCTCGGAACCGGCCTGCTGGGCGTACACGCTCATCTCCAGCCCGGCCCCGGAACCCCACGCCGTGTTGGGAAGACTCAGACGCTTGGGGGAGGCCTTCACGTACTCCAGCGCATTCGGGGAGGCGTCGTCCGCCACGTAGAACACGCACTCCTCACTGCCCACTCGTGCCGGCGGGCCGGGATAACCCCCGGGAGCGTCTGGAACCGTCGGCGTCTTCACCGGGACTATAGGCGGGCGGATAGGGATTGGGCCTGCGTTGGACAGGGTTCTCCTCACCCCCGGCTTGGTGGACGGCGTTCTGCGGATGGTTGCCGTGCCGGGAGTCCCGCCTCCGCCCGCATGCATTACACTTTGGGCCCCACAGGGCAGACCGGCGGTGCTGGCAGGCCTCTTGGTCTGGATCATACGCCGGTAGTTCTGGGCGATGTTGCTGTGGCGCGGGATGGTGGAGGACTTGTCGAAGTCAGTGGGCGCCTCGCCCTCGGTGTCTCCGTTCACAGAGTAACAGTCAAAGTCCGAGCCTGGAGGGAAGAGGCAGGACGGGGCAGCAAGATACAGGGGCACAAAGATATATACACGTTATATGGAGTCTTCTATCCAGACAGACCTCGCCTCAGGAAACGCATGGTGGCATAGAGGCTCTGAAGATGTGAGTGGTTCTCAGGGTCCAGCTCAATCATATTTCAATTCCAATTCCACCTTTTTCCCTTTCATTGGAATATGAATATCTTTCCTAAATTGACTGCAATTTAAAGTGAATCAAGCTCAACCTTGCCGAGGGGAATTTGTGTATTACTTGAAGAGAGATAAATGGTAAAGTATTCTAAGAATCACGATTGAAAAATCATACAAACTGGAATCCTAAAATCATAACTTATTTATTTAAAAGTTTCTGAAACGTTGCCAGTCTTATAGTACATCACCTTTATGTCCAATTTCTCTTGGGCATATTGCTACGTATCTTTATTTAGTACGGTGGATTTACTACTACTGTGTTCTATGGTCGTCCCACTATTTTAAAATAAATTCAATAACCGGATTAGATAATCAGACTATAATTAGGAAGGGACAAATAAAAAAATTAATGGCCAGTCCCGAGAGCCGGTGTTTTAACATAGATGGTCGACGCTGATACCAAAGTGTTCTAAACTTTCTACCGTGTCAAAAATAAAATCTAAATAAAGCTTCAACTCAATTTATTTTTTATTAAAATGGTGTAATTTTTTAAATGAAAGGTCTGCAAAGGGATTGTGAGATTGTGCACTCTGATTTATTTACAGATTAGTCTGTGTAATAGCGTATAATATAGGCTAACACTGTAGGTTAATTAAATATGCACAATATTATAAGTCCATTGACACGTGACTGGAGTGATGCCTTTTTAGAGAGCAAAATCGGATGCCAGTAGTCAGCCATTTTAAAGTAGTCGGCAGATACTGATTATTATATTTTTGCCATATAATCTGACAATTCTGATTGCTAACCCATTAATCGGCACATCAATAACAATAATGTTCATGCTAATATACAATGGATATAAAAAGTCTACACACTCCTAAAATGGTAGGTTTTTGTGATGCGAAAAAATTAGACCAAGAAAAATCCCGTCAAAACATTTATCACCTTTAATGTGACCTATAACATGAACAAATAAATTGAAAAACAAACTGAAATCTTTAAAGGGGGGAAATAAAATCTTAAAATGAGATAGATATCAGTCAGGAAAAGGGTACAACAGAATTTCTAAAGCATTAGATATACAATGGAACATACTGAAGACAGTCATCAGCAAGTGGAAAAAATATGGCACCACAGAGACATTACCAAGAACTGGCTGTCCCTCCAAAATTGATAAAAATACGAGAAGAAAACTGGTCAGGGAGGCTTACAGGAAGCCTACAGCAACATTGAAGGAATGTCTGGAATTTCTGGCAAGTATTGGCTGCGTGCTGCATGTGACAACAATCTCATCTGACAGATTTTGAGTGCTTTTGCAGAGAGGCGTGGGCAAATATTGCCAAGTCAAGATGTGCCATGCTAATAGACTCCTACCCCAAAAGACTGAGTGCTGTAGAAAAATCAAAGGTGCTTCAACAAAGTATTAGTTTAAGGGTGTGCACACTTATGCAACCAGGTTTTTGTAACGTTTTTATTTTATCCCCCTCAAAGATTTCAGTTTGTTTTTCAATTGAATCGTTCACGTTATAGGTTGCATTGAAAGGTGGAAAAAGTCCTGACATGAATTATATATATTTTTTCACATCACAAAAACCTGTCATTGTACCAGGCATGTGTAGACTTTTCCTATCCACTGTATATGAGCCAGTCTAAGCCACATTGCTCTCCCAGAGTTGGCTCGTAACCGTGTTACCTTGAGAAGGGATGGTGTCCTCTGAGCAGGAGGGTGTGGTGGTCTGGGTGCTGTAGCCGCTGGAGTACTGCAGTGAGTCGCGGTGACACTTCTGCTGCTCCATGCTGAGCCCGCGGGTCAGCACCATGGCCAGGTCACTGGCCGCTGGAGAAATCTCCTCGCCATGCTGGGAGAACACGGACGATCAAACACCTCCTCGACACGCATTACGGAGACTTAGCGGACACGGGACGACGAGCAACTCAGGGGAGACATGGCAATGCCACTAAAAACGCTCGTTAAACTGTGAACACGTGATTCGGACGATTGACAAGTTAGATGTTCAAGGTTTGCGGGAACCACGCCGCAATCAGGGATGAAGAGTTTCCAGAGGTTTGTACACTTGCACAAAAATCACTTCAGAGAATCAGAAGTGCACTTGTAAACACTTATCATAGGACAACACCAAGCACAACGGCAGGACTATAACAATCTGTGTGTAATACAGGTTTACAATCCAACAGTTGTGTCCTAGCATGTGCCTGCCAATACTATTTACATCTGCGTATTCTCTGTTACCTTAGCAACCATGGTGGCCGGGGTCATCCGAGGCCTGTGGCCGTCCTCGGGGTGGGCACCAGCGTATCCCTGGGAGCTTGGGGACACCTCGCTCTCCCTCAGGCGATCCAGGGGCTCCTTCCTCCGCTGAAGTGTGGTAGCCAATGGCTGCTCGTGTGGACCGGTCTTGGACCAATCCTGAAGAGGTGGGTGGAGTTATTGAAAAGCGGGGAAAAGAAACCGAGCAAAGAGACTCGTCCACTATCCAGCAGTTTGACGCCCTTCGTTGTTTTGGAGGATTCCACATTGTGTGTGTGTGTGTGTGTGTGTGGGCGTTTGGACCAATGAGTGAGTGTTTTGGCTTGAAGCCTTTTGAAATGTCAAAGGGGTGCAATACATGGCCTGCTCAGTTTAGCAAATCCCCCACAAGGGAGATTTGAAACCAGGGGGTTTGGGGGTTGAGACTGACAGCCAACGGCCCCCAGGAACAAGTGCATGGGTTAGGGAGCAAATGACCGCAGAAATGGATGGAGTTAAGCAGATGGTGAAATTAAAAGAAAACCCCGCTGACCGGGCGTTCAATTGACAAGCGCAAATTAAAACACAAAACTGAAGAGAGATAAAAAAAGGTGAAAAGGTTAAAAAAGGTTTCAACAGAAAAAAAAGTGTGCAGATGAAAACAAACCTTCCAGCAAGGAACCTTTGATGTGGGAGAGGAAGTGTTGGATCCGGGGGAGCGGTTATAGGGTGGGGACGCAGGAAGTATGACAGAGAGAGGCCTGGTGGAGCCAGAGTGAGAGAGAGCAGGGCGGAAGGTAGCGAAGGACGAGCCAAACTGCGGAACGGAGAGACAAGATCGGGATGGTCAGATCAACCGCCATCCGCAAAGGCCATTCGGCGGTGCCTTTGTGATGTGACCACTGGGTCACAGAAGCATATACACACACGCGCGCACACACACACACACACACACACACATCAAACACACATTGAGGTTTTACTATCCATGTGGGGATAAAATTACAATTTAAAATACAAACCCAAACCAAAAGTCTAATCAAGACCATCACACCTAAAAAAATATATATCTAATTCTAACTTTTGCCTGAGTTAAAACTTTTCCCCCTAAACCATAGGTCAAAGATATACTTTCACCTCATAGACAAAAACCTCTCCAAAGTACCAGATTTGGGGGGATTTTCGATGTAGTATAGTAAAACCTGTATACACACACACACTGTGCAAAGCAGAAAAGAAGAGCTAAAATAATGGATAAGAGCGGTGAGCGAGCTGGACTGATGAGCACAATAACATAAAGAACAGCACGGCTGTAGTGCTGATATTGGTCAATGGTCGTCGAAACACTATTAGAAAATGTTGTCCTTCACCTGCAAACTCACTACAACTGAGCCCATAAAGAGATTATATTGTAAATTACAATCATTTGATACTTTGACTACATTGACCAAACCTACTTATTTCTATACTTTTTTAACATGCATCTTATCGTTTAATATCGTTAGATATTAAAAGAATAAACAAGAAAAAATCATAAACAAATGTTACCCAAGCGCAGTAGTGTACATTGGCGGTTCTATTTACCGTTGTGGGAGAGTTGCATTCGCTCACTGACTGGCATGTCTCAGAAGCCTCGGAAGAAGCTGAACTCGATGACTTCTGCAAAAGGACAGTCAACAAAGAAGCAAAAACCAAAGTGTGCCTTGTCAGCTGTTAAATTTGAACCAAACCAAAGAATCCAAGAAGCTTCAAGCTACGTTTCAGGCCCTCACAGCGGACATCATACCTGGCTGGTGATGTCAGAGGGCATGGGCGAAGGTGGCTTGGAGTAGATGTTGGCGTCCTGCGATATGAAGCCTGAGTCGTGAGAGGAGACGCTGCTGAGGCGATGGGCGCCCCCTGGTGGTGGATGGGCCAGGCTGCGGTAGCGATAGGATGAACTGGGTGAGTGAGTTTGAGAGCCTCCGGAGGAGCGGGAGGCGCTACTGTTGGCGCTGTTCACACTGCTATGGAGGGGTGTGGGGGCACGGCGACAGGGCGGCAGGGAGGAGGCGTCAGGCAAAGTGAGGGGGCGTGGTTAACCAGTCAGGAAGCAGGAAGGTGACAAGGCACGAGGACGTGTGGCGATGGATGAGGGGAGAGAGGGATGAAACCATTAATGGTGAATAGTCACAGTCACACAGGGGACAGAGCAGGAATGCAGGTTACAAACAGTTTACATGAGGGAGAATGACCCGTTATTCAGCCAGCAGAGGATTACATGAGGCAGAGAGAAAGAGAGAGGCAGAGAGAGAGAGAGAGAGAGAGAGGCAGAGAGAGAGAGAGGCAGAGAGAGAGAGAGGCAGAGAAAGAGAGAGTGAGAGTCAGAGAGAGAGAGGGAGAGAGAGAGAGAGAGAGAGAGAGAGAGAGAGAGAGAGAGAGAGAGAGAGAGAGAGAGTCAGAGAGAGAGAGAGAGAGAGAGAGAGAGAGAGAGAGAGAGAGAGAGAGAGAGAGAGAGTCAGAGAGAGAGTCAGAGAGAGAGAGAGAGAGAGAGAGAGAGAGAGAGAGAGTCAGAGAGAGAGAGAGAGTCAGAGAGTCAGAGAGTCAGAGAGAGAGAGAGAGAACAAACCAACAAGAAGAGGCAGTGCAAATACAGAGGAACCAAAGGAACATATAAATTGGAAACGACAAAGACACAGCAAACAGGGGATGAATGGTAGTGTTGAAGTGATTGGCGGAAACAAACACGTGCACGGATTGGTGACAGAAGTGTTGGGGGGCAGAAGTCAGAGATACCGAGGGGAGAGGGGGGGTGGAAGAGACATGTTGAGACCGTGAGAATCAAGCATGGGTTGGCAAGTTAAGACAAGGCACGGGGCACGGGCATGTTTAAAGGCATGGCATCCCAGACAGACAATGACAGACAAGTGGGTAGACTACCATAAAGTACTGCTGTGACTAGCCAGAGACTCAGATGAATTTAAAGAACAGACTTCATCACACGTGAATTCTGCTCCTTACAATTTCAATGACTTCATTTGTCTCAACGATGAGTAATATTTATGAAATAATAACCGGAATATGTAGCAGTGTTCTTTCTGTAGTATCCCATGTTAGGACACAAGGACCCAATACGATGTGACAACGGACAAATGGCCGAGGAGAACAGGACGAAATGCAGCTCAAATGCAGAGGAGCCTCCTCCTGTACGACTGTAAACCTGAATCTGGAAAACACCTCGAACTAACACCCTAATGAACGCACGTCAATACAGATGTGTCCGTGTTTCTGTTCCCATGCTAGTTGTGTGTCCCTGGGGTCCGTACCTGCACATGCTGCTCTTCCTGGAGCCGGAGCTGCTGGGAGAGGAGGGAGGTGTCTGGTAGGACCAGCTGTAGTCTGAACCCTTCAGGTCCTTAATAACCTGACGAGAGAAAGAAATGGAACGAGAGGGGAGAGAGGAAGATGAACCAGAGGAAACCATATACAAAAAGAGCCTCAACGTCAGTCCGTTATAATCAATGAGCCGGCAAGCTGCACGATCGAGTATCACCAAGCGGCCACAGCAAGAACGGACATCGATACAGCGAACAGCATCAATAGCGTAATGCTTGATATCATTCTGAATGATCATATTGTTCTAGCATTAGGGCACATTTGACATGATGCAATGTTAGACTGCAGAAATGCAGATGTCCTATAGGTGGCAGTACCTGCTCGCTAGCAGGGGGCAGCTTGTGGGGGTCGGTGGTCAGTACGGTGAGGTCATCAATAATGGCCTGGAGGTGAGTGATCTCTCCCAGCATGGCGATCTCTCCATTCTAGTGAAAACAAATACGGGTTCAGTCACTGAGCCGTACGCTAATCGCACTGGCATGTCTTCAAATCACCACCAGAGGGCAATGTCAACAGATTTCTAGCAAACACCTGATCCACATTCCCAGTTGTCTCCCGAGTTTCTTCTTCTACACAACCACCCACCCCCACTCCTCCTCTTTATCTCACCACCACCGGCTGCAGGAAACCGATGAAGCTGCAGAAGCGGCCCCTCTCCTCCACCAGAGCCCGGCGCACCGCCTGCTTCTCCGTCTCCTCCATCAGCAGGTACATGTCGTTGACGTCTTGCATGGCACTGTCCAGCTGGGGTTGCAGGTCCCCACGACCTGAGGCGACCGGAGGGAGACCAGGGCGAGACAGAGGGGGGGGGTGGCGGGCAGGTGGAGAATAGAAGGACAATTTGGGAGGAGCGGGTGAGAGATTAGGGGAGAAATCCGGAGCAGGAAGCACGGGAGATGGGACCAGGAGAAGGAGGGAATGAGAAGATTAGAATTGTGTGGCCTCAGAGGCTTCGGAGCATCTCATTTCAGTCCCACAAGCCAGTGACACACAGGACAGAATGATCTAGAAACACAAGACTACATGATTATATTGGTTATCTAGATGAGCGAAACAGAAATGCATACTGACACCTCAGTAGACGTCACAGGAGTTAAACCGAACGAGGCTTTACATGGGACTTCACAATACTCAGTAATGTTAACACATGCAGCAGGCAATAAGAGGACGAAAGAACCTCAGCGGACTGTAGGGAAATAAAACAGTAACAGGCGCACAACTAACCAATAGATATTGTACCTTAGGATGTGAGATGTACAGTTAGGTAACCGAATAGAACAAACTGCCACTGTTAACAAACTTTACATGTTTGCAAAGAGTGTCCTGTTTTGTATATTAACCCAAACGCTATTGGGTTACTTCGATATTAATTAGAGCAGCCTATTAGGAGTCTCAGAATGACTCTGTTACTGTGGAATTACCCAGCAACCTGTGCAGTGAGCAAGAATAGCTTTCGGAGAACAAGGCATGCTGGGGCCTGAAGTGCCACAGGGGGAAACAAAAAAAGACAATAGGCCTAACTAGCACGAAGAAGTGTGAACCGGGTGAAATATATTTTAGTAATTCACTTAGCCTACTACCCCCGGTGGTTAAAGCCGGTCGACACAATCATGTTACATGCAGTAGCAGAGCAGGGCTGCAAACATCCTACTTACCTTGGATTTCTACAGAAGGGAAATCGAAGAAACAGAGAGAAAAGGGTAAGAGCGGAGACGTATACGATGGTGGGGAGGAGTGAAAGAAAAAATAAGAAGACATAAGACGGGACAACGAATACAGGACAAAAGGAGGGTTTGGGTGACATGGGGGAGGTCAGAGGGGTGACAGAGAAGGGACGAGATATAGCAGAAACAGTTGAGCTTAGTGTTAGGGTTAGCACAAGGAAGCAATCACAGCTTAGTTCACGGCCAAAGTGTGCAAGTTCTAAACTGACTAATCCTTGTAAAGAAACCTGAAGGAACACTTTCAACTTATGACATACAAATAACTGTCAACGGATCAGTGTGGCCTCTTAAATCTGCCCGGTAACTGTGTAGAAAAAGCCTGAAATAGGCAGTAGTGATTATTGGCTGCTGAATGTAGAGATCGCACACTGATTGACAAATAAGGGTGGACCTGTCATTCCTATCTTGACCACTTGAGGGAGGCATTGCTCTACATTGCTATGTCATTGTCCCTCCTCACTGCGGCTTTGCTGAACTCTCTTCCTCTGTTCAGTGATTTGAGCCCTTTTAAAGACATACACTAACTGTTTCATGGATCTTTTTGTAACATCGGTAACATGTCCAAAGTTTACAGACATAGCAATGAGAAACACAGCTTGAAAAAAAATACTGATACTGTCAAAAGACATTGGCAAAGGATCTCACCTTGAAAATGTGACCTTGACATATGAACTAATTATACTATATAGTTAGAGAGTTTATACCATTATTGTGTTCAGCATAACTAGAGTGACATGTAAACGTGGAAATGTAAAAAATCTTACACAAACAGGGCGATTCAAGTATCACACAGCATTTGTATAGTCATAGTCACACACACACACACACGCACACACACACACACACACACACACGCGCTCACAATCTAGAGATTTTTACCGCTGGGTTGCCGGGAGGGCAGTTTTGAATTGTGGAAACATGCTAGTTGCCTAAAAAGAAAGAAAAAACAGAAGTCTACCTTTCCGGGCCTTTTTCTGCAATTTCATGGTGTCTGAGGACTTCTTTTTGATCTCGTGACGAGACCTCTTGTACTCTGTTGGATAGAGGAGACAAAATGTTAGTCATATTGACCCAGGGGAGAGGGGAATATGATTGGTCAGAGGTGACCCTTTACCGGTGTCTACCAGGCATCTACCGGGGTCTACCAGGGGTACACCACACATTTAATGTGTATAAGGTAAGATCCCCCCTTGTTTTCTGGGCCACCTTATCCGTAAAAACATTTCAATATTATTGATATATGATTGACCTTTGGCGTGATCCTTGTCCAGCTGATTGGCATTCTTCTTCCAATCCTCAATCCGGTCCTGGAGAGGGTTGATCAAGCTCTCCATCAGTGCACTGGGGGAGAATGTGGGGAGTGAGAGAGATGTTGGTACAGAAGGATGAATCGAGAGACCTGGAATATGTCTGTTATTATGTACATATATTAAAACTCTGGGTCCACAGTGAAAGAAACCCGCGGACAACTGTATAAACCATGGAAAACTGAAGATCTTCGGTATGCGAAAGCGATTTTCCCCTGTGGGTTTTGTCTTCCCACACATCATTAGTTTTGTTATCTGGCACATTTGCACACCTCGTTTTCACTACCGGATAAAGCTCCGGATCCGCCAGCCGAGTGAGACGTAACGTAAATCGGGTGAGGACATGGCTTTGATATGGATACGTTAGCATCCCAAAAAAAACGATTGGTCAGGAATGTAAACACGCCAAAAACAGACACATCTTCATCATCATCAGGACGGTTCTCTTCTTCCCTCATCATCATCATTGTATTGGCCTCTGATTTGGAAAAGTCATTAACATTCTAAAATAGGAGTAAGAACGCCCCTGGGAAAAGAAATCTTCCTTTCTTTGAGGTTTGAGGTTTACTTTATGGTCTACAGCCGAGTGAGCTGGTTCCATCCATTTAGCCTGAGTGTCTGAGAGAATGGCCCCAGACGTCCAATAATGAGGTGCTTTGGATTTGGTGAGTCCTGTTTTTGCCTCCCTCCATCCAACTCTGTATCTGAGAGAGAATGTTCTAGTGGCGGTGTTGTTTAGATAGATTAACCATCTCTAAAGTGATCCCGTGACTAGGTCGGACATCGTGTTCTGATGGGCTGTTTTCATTCATCACAGACGCGATCCAAAACACAGGAATGGCTTGTAGAGGAAACCCACGACCGAGACCGTAACCATTGAGAGTCGACCCGTGAATTAACTCTCTAGTATGAAGAGAGCCTGGACAACCTCAGGCTGGGAAGGCCATTCTCATTCCTGTGCTTTTGTACGAATACATTAGTTCACAGTTTGTCAAAACGCATCCATATCTTACCGCAAAGTTCAGCCAGGGACAGTGGATGGGACGAAAGCCAGCAGCGATATCACGACGAACTGTTAGCGTCGGCTAGCGCACACCCACAGAGCGCCGTTTGACATTGCACAGCGGCAACCTGCACGTTTGCACTAACGGGACAGAGCGACAGTAGCTGTAGCAACGCTTACTTGGTGAAATGGCGCAGTTTGGCCTCGATGCTGCGATGGCGCATGCACATCCGGGTCAGCGCCGAGCCTATGTCCCTGGTGGCGCCTGAAAGAGATCGAAACGCAAAATCATGAGGAAATTACCTGAAAACATTCATTCACTTGGCGCCACTGACCCACAACCCACACTTGGATCTGTTGAATATGCGCAGACCTGCACTATACTAGCAATACAAAGAAGGGTTAAGGAAACAGTAAATGGCGCAGGTTTACACGATCGCCCAGACGTTCCAGGAAATGCGAACCTTTAGAGTACTGGATTCGAAATCCACTTTAACATCTTAGACTGGGCGCAAATGGCCCAATAAAAAATGGATAAACCCCAAGAACTCACATTTCTGCTCATTATAATCCAAATAACTACTAATGTGTCCTGTTGCTACGGGACATCACTTCCTGTAGTTAACTGGCTCAAATACTGACACAGCATCTGTTCATAGACAGACCACCCCCACAGACAGACAGATTCTTTCCGTAAGACAGACCACAGATCTGTAAAATATTTACTACATAAATAGCAGCAACCTGGAAGTAACATAAACACTTCTGCCCTAGTCCAAATACTGTTATTGAGAACCTGTTCAAAGGACTTCATGTGTGTGTGACTAATAAAGTCTAATAAACATCTGGCTATTTTTAGCCGAAATACACAATTTGGTAACTCAGATCCCTGACTGTGAGACAACCACAGCTCTAGTTTCTTAAGGTGAGTCGAGAAACTCTGACACGTAACAACCGCTGGTTTTATATTCCGCCTCAAGGAGCATCTTGTGCAGGACAAATGTACTCCAGCAACTGTTAATGGGCAGAGAGGACAAGAAACATCTGGAGTCGTGGCATCTTAAGCAGATTAATTCCTCCGGTATCACAATGTCAGGGTTAGGGTGTCATAATGTCAGGGTGTCATAACGTCAGGGTTTCATAACGTCAGGGTTAGGGTGTTATAACGTCAGGGTGTCATAACGTCAGGGAGTCATAACGTCAGGGTGTCATAACGTCAGGGTGTCATAACGTCAGGGTGTCATAACGTCAGGGTGTCATAACGTCAGGGTGTCATAACGTCAGGGTGTCATAACGTCAGGGTGTCATAACGTCAGGGTTAGGGTGCCATAACGTCAGGGTTAGGGTGTCATAACGTCAGGGTAAGGGTGTCATAACGCCAGGGTAAGGGTGTCATAACGCCAGGGTAAGGGTGTCATAACGTCAGGGTGTCATAACGTCAGGGTGAGGGTGTCATAACGCCAGGGTGTCATAATGTCAGGGTTAGGGTGTCATAACGTCAGGGTGTCATAACGTCAGGGTGTCATAACGTCAGGGTGTCATAACGGTGTGTCATAACGTCAGGGAGTCATAACGTCAGGGAGTCATAACGTCAGGGTGTCATAACGTCAGGGTGTCATAACGTCAGGGTGTCATAACGTCAGGGTTAGGCTGTTATAACGTCAGGGTGTCATAATGTCAGGGTAAGGGTGTGATAACGTCAGAGTGTTATAATGTCAGGGTGTTATAACGTCAGGGTTAGTGTGTCATAACGTCAGGGTGTCATAACCTCAGGGTGTCATAATGTCAGGGTAAGGGTGTCATATTGTCAGGGTTAGGGTGTCATAACGTCAGGGTGTCATAACGTCAGGGTGTCATAACGTCAGGGTGTCATAACGTCAGGGTTAGGGTGCCATAACGTCAGGGTTAGGGTGTCATAACGTCAGGGTAAGGGTCAGGGTGTCATAACGTCATAACGCCAGGGTGTCAAGGGTGTCATAACGTGTCATAACGTCAGGGTGTCATAACGTCAGGGTGTCATAACGTCAGGGTGTCATAACGTCAGGGTGTCATAACGTCAGGGTGTCATAACGTCAGGGTGTCATAACGTCAGGGTGTCATAACGTCAGGGTGTCATAACGTCAGGGTGTCATAACGTCAGGGTGTCATAACGTCAGGGTGTCATAACGTCAGGGTGTCATAACGTCAGGGTGTCATAACGTCAGGGTGTTATAACGTCAGGGTGTTATAACGTCAGGGTGTTATAACGTCAGGGTGTTATAACGTCAGGGTGTTATAACGTCAGGGTGTCATAACGCCAGGGTAAGGGTGTCATAACGCCAGGGTAAGGGTGTCATAACGCCAGGGTAAGGGTGTCATAACGCCAGGGTAAGGGTGTCATAACGTCAGGGTGTTATAATTTCAGGGTAAGGGTGTCGTAGTCAGGGTGTCATAATGTAAGGGTGTCATAACGTCAGGGTGTCATAATGTCAGGGTAAGGGCGTCATAATGTCAGGGTGTCATAATGTCAGGGTGTCATAATGTCAGGGTGTCATAACGTCAGGGTGTCATAATGTCAGGGTGTCATAACGTCAGGGTGTAATAATGTCAGGGTAAGGGTGTCATAACGTCAGGGTGTCATAATGTCAGGGTAAGGGTGTCATAACGTCAGGGTGTCATAATGTCAGCTCTTACCATTGCTGGTCCTTATGATCAGGTTACAAAACTAACCATCTTTAAGACAGTAAAACCAATAAGGATCATCAGAACCTTCCAGACTCCTGATACAAAACAACCCTGGGGTTTAAATCCTGGTGTACTAGCGACTAAAGATAGGCCAGTTCTATCAAAGCTTAACCAAGGTTCCGGGACTCAACACAATGGGTTTACAACTGCCGGGATTGACCCACCTTGACCTGGATCCAGACGGTAAAAGGGCTAGCCATACCTACACATGCACCAAGAAAGACGTGGGCAGGAGGTGGGTTCACCCTTACAAACATAACCCAGATCGTTCCAATTGAACACAGACCTATCCAGGTCAGATAAGCCTACGGGAACGCTAGCTCCCTCATCTGTAATATTATCAAAGATGTAAGGCCAAGTGTCTCACTGACCTGATGTAGGACCTAGTGGCTCACTGACCTGATGTAGGACCAAGATGTGTCTCACTGACCTGATGTAGGACCTAGTGGCTCACTGACCTGATGTAGGACCAAGATGTGTCTCAGTGACCTGATGTAGAACCTAGTGGCTCACTGACCTGATGTAGGACCAAGATGTGTCTCACTGACCTGATGTAGGACCAAGTGGCTCACTGACCAGATGTAGGACCTATGGGCTCACTGATCTGATGTAGGCCCAAGATGTGTCTCACTGACCTGATGTAGGACCTAGGGGCTCACTGACCTGATGTAGGACCTAGTGTCTCACTGACCTGATGTAGGACCTAGTGTCTCACTGACCTGATGTAAGACCTAGGGGCTCACTGACCTGATGTAGGACCTAGGGGCTCACTGACCTGATGTAGGACCAAGATGTGTCTCACTGACCAGATGTAGGACCTATGGGCTCACTGACCTGATGTAGGACCTAGTGGCTCACTGACCTGATGTAGGACCAAGATGTGTCTCACTGACCTGATGTAGGACCAAGATGTGTCTCACTGACCTGATGTAGGACCTAGTGTCTCACTGACCTGATGTAGGACCTAGTGTCTCACTGACCTGATGTAAGACCTAGGGGCTCACTGACCTGATGTAGGACCTAGGGGCTCACTGACCTGATGTAGGACCAAGATGTGTCTCACTGACCAGATGTAGGACCTATGGGCTCACTGACCTGATGTAGGACCTAGTGGCTCACTGACCTGATGTAGGACCTAGTGGCTCACTGACCTGATGTAGGACCAAGTGGCTCACTGACCTGATGTAGGACCTATGGGCTCACTGACCTGATGTAGGACCTAGTGGCTCACTGACCTGATGTAGGACCTAGGTGCTCAGTGACATGATGTTTGTGCCATGATAGTGAGACGATGGGATCCTATCTGAGTTTGTCTCAAGCCCCATTGTTACCCCAGAAGTGATCTAGGGATCCAGTGTCCCTGACCTAACCTTGGTAAGGTAAAAAACACAACCATTGGCTCTGCACAGGCTACACACTGACAACCCAGCGAGAGAGAGGGACAACGCAAAAACGGGCGAGGGAAAAAAGCCCTCATTAGTGACTGTATTTTTGACAAATGTTCCCAAGACAAACCAAACCGAGAATGTTTCGGGGTGACGTATCAAGGACAGTAATTACTGTCGACTAGGATGGCAAAGCAATAAGACTTCCGGACTCCTTAACTTGAAAAGCTACAGTCAAACCAGAGATTACTACAGTGTAACAAACATGGACACATACACACCAGACACGCCAACACACCCGCCCCAGTCTAAATGAACACACACTGTCAAGAAGCTGAGTGAACATCCATTCATAATTAACACATTCTTCCCTCGTGCCTCCTGTTCTACCCAGCAACCATTCATTAATCCAGCCCTGCCCCCCAGCCCCCCCAAAAACACACACACAAAGACAAAGACACACACACACACACTCGAGAAGGGGCGTCGTATAACCATGCCTTCAAATGTTTCTAACGTCATGCAAAATAAAGCACCTTGACAGAGGGGAGGATCAGAAATAAAAAAGTGAAACAGGAGAAACAGAGATATTACGACGGAGAGATTTAAAGAGATACAGAAAGATTTATAGAGACAGAGAGATACAGAGAGATGCAGGGAGATAGAGAGACACAGAGAAAAAGAAAGAAAGATATAGAGATAGAGAAATACAGAGAGACAAAGACATTAATTTAGCATCATTGTTGAGAGGAATCTCCTCAGATATTTTTATGACCTGACTGCTGGGGAAAAGTCACCATAGATGTGTGTGTTTGTCTACAACTTGGATTATATTCCCTTCCTGTTTGCTCTTACACATTTCCTGCTGTTTCCCATCCCGTTACGACCACATCAGGCCGCCACTTTCATTTTCCACTATTTTAAAGGTTATTGCGGTGGGTGCAGTCATTTGGTTAACCAAAAACCGTCATCAGAAACTCCAAGACATTACGGTCCCTTCTGCTTCTATCTCGTTGTAGCCTGCGAGGTTCTAGTTCAACTATAGGCTAATCTGCTAATCTCCGCTATAGTGATCCACACACACACACACAAGTGAAAAACCCTTAAGAAGAAGGTTGGTCAATACACGGATGGTTGTCATTCTCCACCGGCGTATGCTAGCCCCGGGCATCGCCATGGGTTTATGCTAGCCCCGGGCATCGCCATGGGCGTATGCTAGCCCCGGGCTTCTCCATGGGCGTATGCTAGCCCCGGGATCTCCATGGGCGTATGCTAGCCCCGGGCATCGCCATGGGTTTATGCTAGCCCCGGGATCTCCATGGGCGTATGCTAGCCCCGGGCTTCTCCATGGGCGTATGCTAGCCCCGGGCTTCTCCATGGGCGTATGCTAGCCCCGGGCTTCTCCATGGGCGTATGCTAGCCCCGGGCTTCTCCATGGGCGTATGCTAGCCCCGGCCTTCTCCATGGGCGTATGCTAGCCCCGGGCTTCTCCATGTGTTTATGCTAGCCCCGGGCTTCTCCATGGGTTTATGCTAGCCCCGGGCTTCTCCATGGGCGTATGCTAGCCCCGGGCTTCTCCATGGGCGTATGCTAGCCCCGGGCTTCTCCATGGGAGTGTATGCTAGCCCCGGGCATCGCCATGGACGTATGCTAGCCCCGGGCATCGCCATGGGCGTATGCTAGCCCCGGGCTTCTCCATGGGCGTATGCTAGCCCCGGGCTTCTCCATGGGCGTATGCTAGCCCCGGGCTTCTCCATGGGCGTATGCTAGCCCCGGGCTTCTCCATGGGCGTATGCTAGCCCCGGGCTTCTCCATGGGCGTATGCTAGCCCCGGGCTTCTCCATGGGAGTGTATGCTAGCCCCGGGCTTCTCCATGGGCGTATGCTAGCCCCGGGCTTTTTCATGGGTTTATGCTAGCCCAGGGCTTCTCCATGGGCGTATGCTAGCCCCGGGCTTCTCTATGGGAGTGTATGCTAGCCCCGGGCTTCTTCATGGGTTTATGCTAGCCCCGGGCTAGCCAGTCTGTACTCTGTATTCATTGCTGGTCTGTTAGGCTCAGTGACTATATCCCTCCTCCCTGCAACCCAAACGCTCCCACAATGAACCCAATGGAAGGAGGCACATATTGATTTTTCTCATGTCACTCAGTTGCCGGCGCCGCGGCAAAGAAACGCTGACAGGACCACGGAAAGGAGGGGGAGAGAGGCCAGGGAACTCGGGGTAACGAGGGAGCTGGGATGGTCTGACAGTGGGCTGGAAAGGAAGGCATGTGGAGGAAGAAGGCAGGCATTACAGAGGAAAGGGTACCAGTGACGGTCGGTTATCTTCCGTAGGCATTCTCTCGGTCTCTTGCACCTAACCAATTTACTCAGCCATCTATCCGGTTAGGCTGCTGCCACCTCGAGGCTACTCATACTAGTCCTGATTTAACATTGTTTTTTATATTTATGAGGACATCTAGTCCTAACAAGTATAGTAAAACACAGGCACATATTATCGCACACCCACACACACAGTCAGTCACACAGTCAGGCACACACACACACACACAGTCAGTCACACACACACACACAGTCAGTCACACAGTCAGTCACACACACACACACAGTCAGTCACACAGTCAGTCACACACACACACACACACACACACACAGTCAGTCACACAGTCAGTCACACACACACACACACACACACACACACACAGTCAGTCACACAGTCAGTCACACACACACACACAGTCAGTCACACAGTCAGTCACACAGTCAGTCACACAGTCAGTCACACACACACACACACACACACACAGTCAGTCAGTCAGTCAGTCAGTCACACACACACACACACAGTCAGTCAGTCAGTCAGTCACACACACAGTCAGTCACACACAGTCAGTCAGTCACACACACAGTCAGTCAGTCAGGTCACACACACACACACACACACAGTCAGTCACACACACACAGTCACACACACACACACACAGTCACACACACACAGTCAGTCACACACACACACAGTCACACACACAGTCAGTCACACACACAGTCAGTCACACACACACACAGTCAGTCACACACACAGTCAGTCACACACACAGTCAGTCACAGCACACACACACACACAGTCAGTCACACACACAGTCAGTCAGTCACACACACACACACACAGTCAGTCACACACACACACACACAGTCAGTCAGTCACACACAGTCAGTCAGTCACACACACAGTCAGTCAGTCACACACACACAGTCACACACACACACACACACACACACAGTCACACACACACACACACACACAGTCACACACACACACACACACAGTCAGTCACACACACACACACACACAGTCAGTCACACACACACACACACACAGTCAGTCAGTCACACACAGTCAGTCAGTCACACACACAGTCAGTCAGTCACACACACAGTCAGTCAGTCACACACACACAGTCACACACACACACACACACACACACACACACACACAGTCACACACACACACAGTCAGTCACACACACACACACACACACACACAGTCAGTCAGTCAGTCACACACACAGTCAGTCAGTCACACACAGTCAGTCAGTCACACACACAGTCAGTCAGTCAAACACAGTCAGTCAGTCACACACACAGTCAGTCAGTCAGTCAGTCACACACACACACACAGTCAGTCACACACACAGTCAGTCACACACACACACACAGTCAGTCACACACACAGTCAGTCACACACACACACAGTCAGTCAGTCACACACACACAGTCAGTCAGTCAGTCAGTCAGTCAGTCACACACAGTCAGTCAGTCAGTCACACACAGTCAGTCAGTCAGTCAGTCACACACAGTCAGTCAGTCAGTCAGTCACACACAGTCAGTCAGTCAGTCAGTCACACACAGTCAGTCAGTCAGTCACACACACACACACACACAGTCAGTCAGTCAGTCACACACACACAGTCAGACACACACAGTCAGTCAGTCACACACACAGTCAGTCACACACACACAGTCAGTCAGTCACACACACAGTCAGTCACACACACACAGTCAGTCACACACACACAGTCAGTCAGACACACACAGTCAGTCACACACACACACACAGTCAGTCACACACACACACACAGTCAGTCAGTCAGTCAGTCACACACACACACAGTCAGTCAGTCAGTCAGTCAGTCACACACACACACACAGTCAGTCAGTCAGTCAGTCACACACACAGTCAGTCAGTCAGTCAGTCAGTCAGTCAGTCAGTCAGTCAGTCACACACACACACACACACACACACACACACAGTCAGTCAGTCACACACAGTCAGTCAGTCAGTCAGTCACACACACAGTCAGTCAGTCAGTCACACACAGTCAGTCACACACACACACACACACACACAGTCAGTCACACACACACAGTCAGTCAGTCAGTCACACACACACACAGTCAGTCACACACACACACACAGTCAGTCACACACACACAGTCAGTCACACACACACAGTCAGTCACACACACAGTCAGTCACACACACACAGTCAGTCACACACACACAGTCACACACACACAGTCAGTCACACACACACAGTCAGTCACACACACACAGTCAGTCACACACACACACACACACAGTCAGTCACACACACACACACAGTCAGTCACACACACACACACACACACAGTCAGTCACACACACACACACACACAGTCAGTCAGACACACACAGTCAGTCAGACACACACAGTCAGTCAGACACACAGTCAGTCAGACACACAGTCAGTCAGACACACACAGTCAGTCACACACACAGTCAGTCACACACAGTCAGTCACACACAGTCAGTCACACACAGTCAGTCACACACAGTCAGTCACACACACACACAGTCAGTCACACACAGTCAGTCACACACACACACACACACACAGTCACACACAGTCAGTCACACACAGTCAGTCACACACAGTCAGTCACACACAGTCAGTCACACACAGTCAGTCACACACAGTCAGTCACACACACACACACACACACACAGTCAGTCACACACACACACACACACACACACACACAGTCAGTCACACACAGTCAGTCACACACACACACACACACACACACACACACACAGTCAGTCACACACACAGTCAGTCACACACACAGTCAGTCACACACACACACAGTCACACACACACACAGTCACACACACACACAGTCAGTCACACACACACACAACACACACACACACACAACACACACACACACAACACACACACACACAAATCTGTTGTTCTGTGTAAACTGTAAACACTGACGCTGAATGTTTCTTCCTATTGATGTATTTATATCCTGTTCATCTGATTTTATTTTGGAGTTCTGCTTGGATTGATTTTGCAAAAAAAGAAGAGTTTGTATTAGCGATTCAGATATTTGTAGTGTTTGTAAGTCTGTTTTGTACTTATGTCGACCTCCATAAATTGGCCTTTAAAGATGTTTGTCTATATATATTTTCCACCCTCTCTCCCAGTAAAGATACGTATCTGACGCTAGAAAAACATAACATGCACATTTTTACTGGTCTGAGTACATTTCTTTGTAGATAACTGATAATGTTTTAAAAACACAATTAGCCAAGTCACCACTTGGAGGCAGCTGATCAAATAAACAGTGTGACGCTAATAGTGAACAACCACCTGCCCCAGCCAAACCTGACCACGTATTAACACAGAGACAAATAACAGTATTACAAATATCTACTGGTCAAAAGTTTGGACACACCTAATTGTTTTACTCATTTCCCAATTGTTAAATAATACTGAAGACATCCACACTGGAAAGGAAGACGCAGAGTTGGCTGCAGAAGATACGTTCTCTAGAGTTACCAGCCTCAGAAATCAACTGTATCTTACTTGCAAAGATTAACAACAACCGTTCAGATGAGACAGTGGCGATCTCGTGATCTTGTGGAATTGCTGCAAACAAACCACTGCTGACGGAAACCAATATAGATTTAGAGTTGCTTGGGCAAAGAAACATAAGAAATTAACTTTAGACGAGTAGAAATCTGACCTTTTATCTGATGAGTCCAAATTTGATTTGTTTTTTGTTCCAACCGCCTTGTCTTTGTAAATTGCAGAGCGGGTGACGGATGATGTCTGTATGTGTTCCTATGAGGGGGGTTGGGGTGCTTTGCTAGTGACACTGTGTGTGATGTTTTGAAACTGTAGATGCACTTAAACAGCATTTCAAATTTTCTCATAACGTTGATGTATTTGCTATTATTCCATAATGGGGGAAACTAGTAAAACTAAGAATTGCCCTCGAATGAGTAGAGGCGTTCAAACCTCTGAGCAGTACTGCAGCGTGTAGGGAACTGGGTGAATGGAAAAATGTCAGCGTGTTCTCATATAAAGTGCCTACGGATTCCTGACCCGGTCGTTTCTTCTGATATCTGTCATAGCTGCTGGTGGTTTTCAAAGATCTCCTAAAGACTTTCCTGGTGATAAGAAACTAAGCTACTGCCGCTTGTGAGTGCCGAACCCACAGCTATTAAACACACACACACACAGACTGATGTCTTTGGGTTGTGTGTATGTTCGGATTTGCATAAGAAATTCAGTGGATGCAGAAGGCACTTGGCAGGCAGTATGGTTTATGGCATGTGGACTTGGGCATGCTGAGGTCATTAATCATTGTAAACACCAGGGACTTCTCCTTGTGAGTGTGTGTGTTTTCAATGGTATTCAAAGAGACATTGGTTTATCCTAGATCGCTATGCTTCACCTTACGACAGTGGAATTAACCTGAGGTTGTTTGCATACACGCACGCACGGATGTGTGTGTGTGTTTGTGTGTGTGTGTGTGTGTTTGTGTGTGTGTGCACGTGTGTAATGTATGTTGTTTGAAGTGGTGGTGCAATTTGAAGTATTTGCGAGTTCAAGTTGTGTTTCACAGGTTTGTCTGTCAGCTAATTTTGGAAGTGGGCCGTCGATTTGACGGCTGTGCAGAACAATTCTGACTGAAGTATCAGGCCCTCAAGTTATGCTCTGGGAGCCACTGAAAACGTGTGGTTACGAAACTTGAAAAGCTGGGCCATGTTCAAAAACTGCAGGCCTAAAAAAGAGCTAAGCAGGTAGTCAGGTAAGGATCCTCGTCTCTCGTCACCGGTCACAGAGTAGCGCTGTGTAAAACGCATTTACAGAGATCTTAAAAATAATGGAAGAACTGTATCTGTGTGTGTGAGTGAGTGTGAGAGTGTGTGTGCTTCTAAGTAAAACTCCCCTTAAGGCACAGGGAGAGAGTAAGGATCTGTCACTATCAACAACAAACCTGGATGAGGGGGATGTGATTCGCTGAGTATTATTAGGAGTTTGTTTAGATTAGGCGTTATGGTTAAGATTAGCTTTTGGGTTGACTGTAAGGGCTGGTATTGTGTGTGTCCACGCGATCAAGTTGGGTGCTGACAGGCAAGGTGTTACAACAAAAAGAGGCCAGGCATTGGTCGTCTCACCCTCCTTCACCCTCTTCTTCCTCACTCCTCCACCCTTGCTGTCTCACTCCTGGAAAGGAAAGGAAGAGACTCCCTGAGGGGGCATCCCTCTATTCACTTCCTTCACTCCCCCATTTCCTGCCATGACTCAGCTTCCTGGCTGACATTCTTCCATCCTGGAGCGCAGGAGGGTGATTTACTGGCGAGGGCTGCTCTACGTGTGGCGCCAGGTTTGAAAAGTGTGCTCGCTAGCGCAACAGGCTAACACATCACACGTTAGCTACACGCAGTCCTTGTCTAGGTGCACTATATTTTCTTTTTTCTTATCAGCCTTTGAGAGTGGGCGAGTGAACCGGCAAGGGAACCAAGTGAAAAAATGTCAAGATCGTTTTTTGTTCCGTTTGCACTGTGGATACACTTAACGAAAATAACCTAAGTGGATAAACTCTGCATCTGGCAACTGGCAAGAAAGCCAATAAGCTCAAGACCAATGCGGACTCCGCGAAGGCACAGCAAGCCTCAACTACAGGTGGGTTCGCCACGAGGACAGACACACAGACAGAAGCAGGTGGGAAATGCTCAGTAACAGCATTTAATTTCCCCCTAAAAATAAAGATGCCGTGAGCAAAGAAGAGCGACAAAGCTCAAGACAGATTAGAGACAGACAGACTGACAGAACAACCGACACACCGACCGGGGGGAGATACAGACCAAGACCGATTGAAACTCCACTCCCTCCATGTTCCCTCCCAAAGTCAATCAGTGCACCCCCCCCCACACTGACGATTACGTAGGTTGCCGTGACAGTGCAGAACGCCCGGTCCTCCTCGTGACTGTTAGTGGGAGGCTGCCTGTTACCAGGGCCACACTGGCAGAGTAAGCTTCAACTCCTCTGAGCGGAACGGCACGCTCACGACGATAAACGCCGGGCACTCTAAATGTACGACCACGAGTCAACGTTCAAATCGGCGTGGCGGATTATCAGACTGTTGGTTAGTGGATGCTAGATGGTTGATCTCTCACTGGATCATAGGGATCACTCTCTGTCTCCCTCCCTTCCAGTGGGGTTGTCAGACATTTTGTTCTCCTTCACAGGGTGGGAGGCAGCAGATTCACACACTGTTTGGGTTTCTCTCGGCGGGCGACACAATGTATGGCGTTCCAGTGAAGCGCACAGCCAGTTCTATAGTCAAGCACACCTTATACCCAGGAGTTCATTCGAGCATCTATAAGGAAATAGTGTCACACTTCCCGCTGTGTAATGACATTATATACCCACGACGGGGGCAAGCAAGTAACTCCCTGGGTCAATTCTCCTCAGTGCATTTTAATTCCTGTCACATTAAAACTCAGAACCAAATGTTCCTCACCGAGAAGCATTGGAAAATCAGAATTGTAGCATACTTCCAGAATATAAATGGTATTGAGCCGGTTGCAGATGCATTATATATATATGTATGTATATATGTATGTATATATGTATACATGTCTGTATACATGAGTTTATATATGTGTATATATAATAGGATATTTTTATGTGTATTCCTTCATTGTGGGCATGTGTCTGGTCCGGTCGGATCAGGAAGACGGCTTTACATGTCTGTCGTTGTGATTGGCTCATGCGGTTGCCTCCTGTAACCCGGGTTACCCACCAACAACTCCGCAGTTCTTTCGAGAAAACATACCGTTTCTGACAGTACACCCCTGGCACCGGGCGTTCAGAAGGAGAAAATGGGTCCCACGCATCTAAACACCAACACACCAAAAACACACTGACGCACGGCTGAGTGCTTATTCGCTCTATTCCAGTACACTCAAACAGACCGACACACACACACACACACACACACACACACGTCGTGACTGCTGCATGCTGTATCATAATGTCGACATTTATAATTTAGGGATTACAGCATGGGTAGAAAATAGCTCTTTTGCGTACACTCACACATCTGCGTCAGACTCGCCAGTATTATTCCAGTATCTCCTGCTCCACTCGCATCTCCGAGGTGTCCTGCACCAGGGCGTTTTCCCAACCGCGTTACCAACGAACAACTTCCAGTCGCCTCAACCTCGCCTGCGTATTAACCTCGACCACATTGCACCCCGTTCACATCGTCTCAGATCCGCTTGAATGTAGCAGTAATCAATCGATATTCATCACAGTCCTCATGTTATTATCTCCGGTCTCAAGCATTTTTACCAAAGCATTTCACTCTCAGTCTCAGTCTCCATCTGGTTACAAGGCGTGTGACTAATTTGACCAGAGCCCAGGAAGGGAGTGGTGTGGTTTCGCAGGGTTACACTTGGGTCATGAGTGAAGATTACTGGAAGCCAATGCAGCCAGTGTTTAGACAGAGGGCTGGCAGGTTTAAGGTTAAGAGGAGGGAGAAGAACTGGCTACCCACCGCAAATCCAGGGGTTCATAAATCGATTCGACGGCCACAAACAAGCCTATTTTCATTATCGAGAGAGAAACTGAGAGAGGAAACCAGTGTGTGACTCAGGAAAAGATGGAAAGGGAAGGACAGATCTCTCGGAGCTGGCCTGTTTACCACAAACACACCCAGCGAGGACTTCTTTCCTTTCCCAGAGAATATCAATGAGCTTCTTTAGACTCCGTACCGCCATCACCACTTCCTCTCGCTCCATCTTTCTCTCTCTCTCTCCCTCTGACTCACACAAACGTTCCCCTCTTCTCAGCGCCTCAGGCTTTGTGGCCTTCCCGCCAGAGCATCTCCATGGCAACGGGGAGATGAAATCTGCAGAGGGATTCGTCAGCCCCTTTCCTCCACTGCGCCAGACGTGCACACACACACACACACACACACACACACACACACACACACACACACACAATCACACCTGTGGTCTGTGATTTCTCCAGAGGAGTCAGCTGACGACTCATCCACTCTACATCCTGTTACATCCTCCGTCTGAAAGGAGAGAGTGTGTTTCTACATGCACTGACAGATAGTCAGACAAAGATAGAGAGATGATGACGGATGAAAGATGTATTAATATAAACTCTTTTTGAGGGCATTGAGGACTGAGACGTCTGCAGCTAATTATCCTGAGCTCCTCTGTAGGGTTGAGAGAATTAATATGACTCGTTTTATGACTCTGGGAGTCAGACACAGGATTTGGCTGCTACATAAAGACCCATAATATAGACATGGTTCATCTTCTACCCCTGTGGAGACCTGAAACCAAGAATTCCATGTCCCCGATCCCCTGAAATAAACCCAAAACTGAATCGTTATCCACAACCACGAACCACAAATCACACACCCTAACATACAGCAGCCAGCAAAGTCAACATTGATTGATTTTATGTTGACAAATGTCCCTGCTATTCATT
Source organism: Dallia pectoralis (assembly GCA_029465975.1). NCBI lineage: Eukaryota > Metazoa > Chordata > Actinopteri > Esociformes > Umbridae > Dallia > Dallia pectoralis. Next base: position 3,601,171 of record CM055762.1, on the reverse strand, counting down.
TGGCAAGTGGTGCACTGTAATTGGTCGGATTTAAACGAGCAGTGCCCTGTCAGATATGTCGAAATGTAACCAAATGCCTTTGGTCCTTTAATGCGAAAGGACATACATTTCAGGAATGTTAATGAACACGCTTTCTATCAAAACCTCTCGTCAGCTTAACTGCATTTCTGCTATGCCAGAAGTGTGAAGGTTTTCTCTGTACTTTCATTGCAGATAGGCCTTGGAAGAGTTATTTGCGAGGTTCAGCCATGAATATAGCACGGGCTAGAAGAAAGGCTTACATTTCTATCTGGCAGACTGATTGTAAAAGCAATATGGCCGAACTACAAAACTATGAATTTTTTTTTTTCTCTTGTTTTACCAGTCCAACATGACGGTCAACAAAAATATTATCTAAATAGATATTAAGATTGTACTAAATGCAAGTAAAAATTGATATACTATTCTCTAAAATCATTTTGCAATAAGGCTCCAACGTAACAAAACTTTGAAAAAGTAAACCGCAGTTAAAACTTCCCGGATGCACTGCATTTAGATGATTTCCACAACATAATAACGGTTCTCTTGTAAAAACATGTTCCTTTCAAGAAATGTGTAAGGACTTGGTTGAATGAGACATCTAAACATCTTGGTCTCTCTTCCAGCCTCCCTGGATGCTTTTTGGTCCAACCTGCTAGGTAGACCCAGTAGATGAAATTCAAACAACCAATCAAATGTATTTTATAAAGCTCCTTTGACAATAGCAGTTGTATCAAAGTGCTTTTATAGACACCCAGCCTAAAACTCCAAAGAGTAAGTAACGGACAATGGCCAGAAAAAAACCTAGTAGAGTTCAACCATGAAAGGAACGTATTCTCCACAATAGGTCACATTTAAGTCTTCAGAGGTTACTGATCATGGGTGATCGGCAGTCATATCCTCAACACACATAAAACCCTAGACACAAACACAGAGACAAATACACAGGAAAAACCATGCGTTGATGCGCACTCAATTCCACTACGGTCTTCATCAATGGTCTGGCCAGACGACGCATTGTCCCACAACCACCAGTCCAAACATCAGCCTCAGGGTAGAGCGGTGGATCGACCCTGTGAGAACAATCGCCAAGCTGACAGGACCTACCCATGCGCTGCAGCCAACTGACCCGCAGTATGACACAGAGGTTAAAACACACATATCCAGACATACAGGCGTGCGTTTCCAACACACAGAGACACACACATACATAAAGCAGCTTCCTAATCCCTGAAGCGTCCGTATGGTTTTAACCCCTGGTCAATCGGAGCCAAGACGGATATAAACACACCCACAGATCAAGACATTAGACGCCCGCCGTAGCCCACATTATGATGTCCCGAGGCGTCTGTCCAGATCAGAGAGATTAAACGACAGAGTGAAGACAGATGGGTGAAATCCGAATTTAAAATAGGATCTTCCCCAAGTCACGATCGCAGATGATCGTCAACAATGCCGGCTCCTAGGTGAAAACATCCAGCCCAATCCTGAAGAGGCAGGTCCCTGGGGTTCTTTAATACTCCATTAGAGCATTTAGGGTTCCTTATTGCAGGTGTTATGACATTTCTCTAGCCTTATCGGACTGCAGCCAAGAACGCCATGAACGCATTGGGCAGACAACAGTTTCTTGTTACCTTTCATTTACACATTCCTGGGAAATTGATAATGGGGAGATGCTGGTGTAAATGTGTCGGCGTGTGTTTCTTGATAGTAGCTTTGTGCGACTTTCGTTTAGCAGTGACAACATCGTTTTTGTTTCAACAAATCTCTCGTCTCAGAGGATATCACCTTCACAGATGAGACTGCAGTTGCGAGGTTTGCCCCACCCCAGGCATATCTATCTTTAGAGGGAGAGGTTAACCCATGACATAGCAACACTAAAGGAGGAACGAGGGAGTGGCAGAAAGAAGTCGAAATAGAGAGAGAGAGAGACAGAGAGAGAGACAGAGACAGAGACAGAGACAGAGAGAGAGAGGTTAACCCATGACATAGCAACATGAGGGAGGAACGAGGGAGTGGCAGAAATAACTAGAAATAGAGAGACAGAGAGGAGAGAGAGAGAGACAGAGAGAGAGAGACAGAGAGAGAGACAGAGAGAGAGAGACAGACAGAGAGAGCAGGGAATAGGTATGGAAGACAAACAAGCAAAAATAGGCAGAGGCAGAAAAGTCTAGTAGAAAGAGAGAGAGTGAGACAGAGAGACAGAGGTATCGTATGGAAGACAAACAAGCAATAAAGACAAACAACGAGAGACAGGTGTCTGCAGCATAAAAACAATTCATCATGGAGGTCTGGATCCCAGCATGTGTTCAAGCCTGTGAGCACCTCAGGAGCCTCGGGCTCAAAAACAGAACAGCACAGTCCTCACACACCAGACTGGAGTCACCGATACTGTGGCGCAATTTGTTCTGAACCAGGATAAATACTGCCCGAACTACACACAAATCTGGATGAAATGAACGGGGGACTAACTGAACGACAAACAACACAGCTAAAACAGACGTCTCTGGCAGAGAACACAGGTCCAGCTGTGAGCATTTAGAACCTCGGAACACAGAGGAGCGACCAGAAATACAATAAGTACCAGGCCAAAGGGGGTTCCACAGTAATGCCTTTTCACGCTGGTAGAATGTGATCCAGAGAATGACCAGGGCTCAGGGCCGTCCATGCTGAATAGCTGGCCAGTGAGTCCCACTCAGAGCTTGGCACCGTTCATTTACTAAGAGCCAGGGGTAGCTGGAAATGTGCACTCTATTTAAATGGGGATGGAATGGGCTACAGGAGAGAGGGAGAGAGAGGGGGAGAGAGGGGGAGAGATGGAGAGAGGGAGCAGGCTAAGAATGTATTCAGGGCGACATGAGACACCCAGAATGTTATGCTTCTGACCAGAGATCAATCAGGGGCTATGGAGGAAGAAGCAGTGAATAAGTGGTGCCTAGCAACTCCTGTAAATATATATATAGACTACATTTCTCCTGTGAGGGTGCTAGTGTGCATTCCGACACCGCAATCATGAGAAGATCAACAGACTGTACAATAACTTAACGTCGTGGTTGCTTTTGGTTATTCTAAAGCTTACGTTCTTTGATGATGAATGTCTTTTTTACATCAAGCCTTCATAAAGTTTAAATCAATTGTTAAAGTACTCAATTATCAAATGCCAGAAATTTGAACAATTCTATTTAATCGAATCCAACAACAAATGTCTGTCAACCGTTGTGGCGTGACCAATAGCAACCATCCAATGAATAATTAGGCATTTGTGAGCTGCTATGAAGGCAAGGCCACACAATTATGATTATGTACCAATCTCCGTTTCCAAGCAAACAGCTCTGCTGGAAGAACCAATTCATTGTGTGCTGTACACGTCCATCAATATTTTGTGTGATGAAAAAAAAAGTGCAACCAATCACCCTCTAAAAAAACCACCTTTAATAACCGCTAATAATGATTTTAATAAGTACAACAAAGTGGGGGAAAAGCAAGGCAGAAAGTGTTTACTTCCAATATGTGACAGATGAATAATCAGTTGTGTGGGCTGTTTCATGGCTGTGAGATCGCCCTCTAGAGAACACGTCGTTCACGAGTCACAACACATACAGTGCATAACGGCCGCCCGACACAGTGACCCTGTGCTAATATGTAGATCAAGGCCAGGGCGGTGTGGCCCTCCTGAAACAGATGGCATAGTCCAGGTCAAACTGTTCCAGTTGGGATAGGTGTATAGTGCGATGATAATGGCTGACGTGAGTGAATGCTGAGCGAGAACGTGTTGCGCTGAGAGGAAAGTATTATTTCACTTCCGTTCTATCATCTCAATACCAGTACCCTAATAAACACACGCGACGTACTGTAACCCTGACTGGGGCAGGGACCTACGCACTTTTCCTTACATTATCGTCAGCAAACGATAACCCAGGGGCCAGACCCAGCCCCTCAGATTAGGGTCTCTCAGGGGGAAACAGGCGCCCAATTCAGGCCGCTGGCCGAGCAGAAAACCCTTGGCTCCAGCTCCAACCACTGACGCAACCTAATCACCAGGACGGGGGCCGCCAGTGCCGTCATCATTCCCATAACGAGGAGCTAAAGTGTGGACACACAGCACGTGTAGTTAGCCGACTACCCAGGCAGAGGACTCATCGAGGGGGGACGGCTACATCCCCAATTGTCCCGGGCTAAAATAGCTATCAGGCCTGGCTGGAGATACGAGTTCCCACCAGGGACTTGTTGTAAACAGGTCAGAACCCCATTTCTTCCATCCCCCGGCATCTTAAAAAAAATCCCAGACAAATATTGACGGGACTTAGGAGGACGAGGACACGAGAATAAGGGGGGACGTGGCGAACACATCCTGCGTAACAGAAACTAGTTGATTTCGTGAGTGCTCTCCGTAACAATCTGTAAGTCCTTCACATTGTTCAGAGCCGCGCAAATATACGTGTGTACTCAGAGGTCCTCATGAGGATTCATTATGGCAGGAAGTATGGTTCACTGAATCGTGGTCTCAACAGGAGGTCGTTTCATTTATGGGCTCAGTGTGAGGCCGTTTCTGCGAAATTGAAAGCCATCTGATGAAAGCCGGTTCGTTGGAAAGCCATTTTAGCGAGAGGCAAAGTCATTGAAATGCCACTTTGGCGTCTCCATTTAACTGCGAGGCCGTTTCAGCAAAGACGTTATCTATTTAAAGGGACAAAAACAAATCGGGGCTGGTTCATTGAAAAAACATTTCTGCGAACTGCCATCTCCTTCAGGAAGCCATGACTGGAGGTCGTTTAATTCAAAGGTCATCACTGAAAATAAGTGTTAGCTTCCAATGGAATTGCTTATCACTGAAGCAAAACAAACGCTCCGCAAAAGTGAATATCACCTTAACACCAGCTGAATGTTTTGTAAACGGCTAACCGGTCCTCTTTGGTCTGGCTGGCACCAGAGCATCAGCACAGCATTACCCTATCCGCGGAGAGAACTTCTCAGTGTTTTTTCTTCTTCATTTGTGCAAAAAAGGATGTAGACACAGCAAGACCGAAGCTGCGAGGTCAGGGGTTGAGGGTCGGACGATGATGATGGTTGACAATGTTGCCGACTAATGAAGATAACATCAATGGCTCTCTGGTCAAAAAAGCTGTGAGGCAGACTGGCCTTGTTAAGCACTTCCAGGTCTAAACAGCCCCCCCACCCCTGCCCCCATGTGTGTCGGATAAAAAAGCAGATGAACAAACCAGGGTGGAGGAGGCAGCTTGGCTGGCAACCGTCACTTCAAAGAGCTAGAGTGACCACATAAACATGTCAAATAAGAGCAGAGGAAGTTCATTGGTGCATCACCATCGGTCCAACCTGTGGACCAATCGGCAGGCGGGATATTCATTGGAGCCGGGGCCATTGGGAGGCGTGGAATCAGCTTGGCCTGAGAAGGAACCTCATTCTCCTGGTATGATTAAAGAGCATTTCAAGTATCTCCAGGGGGTTGACTGAGGGTTGGGCGAGGGACAGGGCGGACACCCTTAAATGACTCCAAAAGGAGGTTCCTGGCAAGAGACTCACTGCTAAAAATACCCTGACACTGCCCAGCCAGATGTGCTTCTCATTACAACCCAACTAAGGAATATAAACAAGTAAGGCTATCCATTAAGAGCAACTACCGAACAAGCAACTGGACTGCTTGCTTTATCACTTTCTCACACACACACTCTCTCCCTCTCTCTCTCTCTCTCTCTCACCGTCTGCCATCTCTCTGGGATGGCCTCCACGGTATTCACGGAAAGCGTCTGACTTTGTGGCCGGAGAGAAAGAGGCTCCGAGCGTGTATAGTAAGCTACATAAACACGGCTCACAGGACGTGATCTCACCATCTCCATCCCAAAAAAGCACCACACACACACACAGGCTGCTGATACTATCGTTTCTAAAATGCAGCCCAAACAATTGCAAGCCCTGAAACCCACAAACTCCCAGGACAGGAAGAGGACTTTATAATCTTTCCCGCTGTCTTTTATGACAAAGAACTCCACGAGCTACTATAACATCATTCATCCATCAGCACTTTAGTTTTTGTTTCACTCTCTTAAAACACCGAAACACTTCCTTGATTTCGTCAGTGTTAACCATTACAAACGTAAACGTATTCAATGAGACATCAGGAAAAGCGTCCGGACAATGCCAGCATGATAATAAACCGTACGTTTCCCTGTAACAAGCTTATCTGAATTCCTTGTGAATACAGATCAATGTGATTGTCGACCCCAACACACAGTCACGATTCGCCTCCAGGTTACACTCTGGCTCCAAACAACAGGAGGTCGCCTGCAAAACACAGAGACACGAACTACCTGGACAGAAGTGCAAACAAAGCATTACCTAGTGTCTACTAGTGAGTGCGTTGAAGCCTACCTTCACTACACTTCACTCGGAGCTTGTCAATAGTTTCAACATGTGACTCCTCTCTAAACGCGTGCGTTTCATCACATTCCAGATTGACGACCTTAAGAGTTCACAAAACACCTGTAAACGACACAGGTTGTGGTATTGCGGGTGGAGATTGAGCAGGTGTGGCAAACCACGGCAGACGACAAAACATATTTGTATTTTGTAGACCAGTAACAATAGTCGGGTCAATGCCAGAGCTTACCAGCATCACAATGTGTTGTACCTGCTGTGTTTTCTATGACAACCTACAGCTCATATACCCATTGGCCAGGACCGCAATATCATATTGTATTGGTGTCATAAAACACAACCAATGTCAGTGAGACCTGGGGCCTGTACCATGAAGCTGGTTTTGGTGGCTAGCCAGCTATGTTTCAGTTAAGTTTCCCCCAACCCTGGGTTTTAGGTACCATGTAAGTAGCTCGGCTTCAATCGGTATTCGTTGCCATGGTATCTGACGCTGCACGGCTAACCTGCTCCGGGGCAGGTTATGTTCTGCATTTCGAGATCTAAGTCAGAAGTTGGACCAATCAGCGGTGAGCAAAGACACATATAGGTGACGTAATTAATTCCTAGCTTCTGATCTCCGTTGCAATGGCTTCACATTTTACACACACACATTATATATATACACACACATTTTAATTTAATTTATTTTCAATATGATTATCCTAAAATCATTATTTTACATTAATCGCCTATAAAATGTATTTCTTTAACTTCGGCATTAACAATCAGCAATGATCCTCCAAGATTGTTCTCTTGCTTTGGCAGCAGAGACGGTGTCACTGCGTGCTTGAAAAACATTTTTATATTCTTCATATTTCTGAAGAATAATTTCTTGCTCCTCCGCGGAAAAAATATATTGCTCTCGCCCTATCCATATCGAACGTGATTGGTTGTTCGGTGCCGACGTGACTCTTATGTGCACGCGCGCGCGGAGTAATCCGAGTTTAAGGATCAAAGCCTGGGTTGACAAAGTAAGTTGATGAGCTGCTTTATGGTACCAATAAAGCCTGATTGCGTCGGTTTGATTTTGTCAATTCTGAACCAATCCTGGAACCCTGAGTTTGTTCAACTACCATCATGGTACAGGCCCCTGGACTGGGGATCTTTCTGTTATCCGTTGTATACAAAATCCCTCTGGGCGGGTCGGTACTGTAGGTGGGCGGGTCATGCTTTAACAGGAAGTGGGGGTTGCTTCCCTGTCCAATCTCCAGACATCCGGGGCTTAAACTCCATTTCCACTCGGATTCCCAGGCCGCCGCTAAAGGGGTTGCTGGTGGGGTGGAAATGTCTGTCGGCGCGGATAGGACTGGACAGGAGAAGGTCTGACTGCCAGGAAAACTTGACCACCTGCTGGCCCTGTGTGAAAGACACGGGCCTAATCATGCCTCTGGGATGACATGTGGACCGATCTGAGCCGCTGCAAACTCAAACTGTCTGACTCATCTTTCCTTCAAAAAGGGTAGCGGGGAACATCAAGTGGAGCTCATACAGTGGTCATTCACTTTCACCCGATAGGAAATAAACCGCCATATTCTGACAGCTTGTATCTTCCTACAAAAGGTAGGGGGTGACTGATAAGTTAAAAACTGAATCCGAACAGGTCTGAGGAGCATCAGAACAGGTCTGAGAGGAGCATCTGAACAGGTCTGAGAGGAGCATCTGAACAGGTCTGAGAGGAGCATCAGAACAGGTCTGAGAGGAGCATCTGAACAGGTCTGAGAGGAGCATCTGAACAGGTCTGAGAGGAGCATCTGAACAGGTCTGAGAGGAGCATCTGAACAGGTCTGAGAGGAGCATCTGAACAGGTCTGAGAGGAGCATCTGAACAGGTCTGAGAGGAGCATCAGAACAGGTCTGAGAGGAGCATCTGAGAACAGGTCTGAGAGGAGCATCTGAACAGGTCTGAGAGGAGCATCTGAACAGGTCTGAGAGGAGCATCTGAACAGGTCTGAGAGGAGCATCTGAACAGGTCTGAGAGGAGCATCTGAACAGGTCTGAGAGGAGCATCAGAACAGGTCTGAGAGGAGCATCAGAACAGGTCTGAGAGGAGCATCAGAACAGGTCTGAGAGGAGCATCTGAACAGGTCTGAGAGGAGCATCTGAACAGGTCTGAGAGGAGCATCTGAACAGGTCTGAGAGGAGCATCTGAACAGGTCTGAGAGGAGCATCTGAACAGGTCTGAGAGGAGCATCTGAACTATCTTCAATGGCCAATACCACAGCGCACGAAGCCTCTTGCCCGTGAGAGATACAGAGACCACTTGTGTGAACAGGCTGACGTCGCCTAATCAATACCAATTGGGTTCATGGTGTCACGACAAACCCGGCTAGCTCTTCGTTAGCGTAGAAGGGATGAGGAAAACCATCACAAACACACAACATGTGCAGGAAACCAATGAAAGGCACCAACCAACACCAGGTCTCCTGATTAGCAACTTAAAGGCATGACGCGCACACACACACACCTCCGGGGTGTGTATCACAGCGACTAAAACAGGATTACACGTCAACGATAAACACAAACACATTCATGTGATCAGTCTTCACCCGCGGCCATCTATAGAAATCCCACCGGCAACCCTCTAATTATCAGTGGTCCATCACCACGACAACATGACGCAACTGTATCCATGCGTGTGTCCCAGTACAGCTCACGAACACCAACACGCGGCAGGTAATTATATCATACGGTATGAGTCAGTATGACGATGTGACCGTATCCAGGGACCGGATGCTTCTCCGTCGGGCTCTGGGCCAAGGAGCGAAGCAAACGGCGCTGACTCCGTTTCCACGGTAACCTGGGTCATAAAACTTTCCATCACCGTTGGACGGCAGCGCTCTGCCAAGCAAGACTGCATTGGCACGTCACTTCATCTCAAGTCTTTTGAGGAGACACTATTTCAGAGTTTCGAGTATAGCAGAGAGCATCGGGTTCAGTGGCCGACTGAAACATTAATTATCAACAATCTAAATGAAACATCTGAACGCAAACAAAACCGATAAACAAAAAACGCTTTATAATAAACCGAGGAGCTAATAATAGCGTCTAGGGTCGTTTGTGCATCCTGTGTCTTCGCAGGCATGCGGCCCGATGACCTTTCGTGTTACCCAAGGCATCCAGCGTGCGTCACACACGGAACCGTGGAACGGATGTCTGGGTTAGGGACTCCGGCACTCATCCTGTCAGACTCGGACAAGAAGCAGAGGGGTTGTTCTTGGCAGAGCGGAAAGAGGGAGTGTAATGGGTAGAGAGGGATAGACAGAATGAGAAATGAAAGCATAAGAAAGGAAACGAAAATCAAGAAGGACTAGATCGCAGCTGATTCTTCTCAGAGGGAGACGGAGCAAAAGGGGGAGAGAGAGAGAGACAGAGGGAGAGATTTAGTAAGAGGCCCGGTTTTCGGCCAAACAGCCACAGGGAGAAGCCTCGCTGACATCGTCCCGAACAAACAGAACAGTACCCTTAGCCCCACCCCCTTACAGCTCCCCTGTGATAGGTCAGGGGGCCAGGCAGCATCGCTGAGAACAGCTTAAAGCAGCCTCTGGTTGGCTGCCCTCCAGAGTCTTTCGACAGGCTGTGGGAAACGGCAACGCGCTCCAGTGAAGCCGAATCATTTCAACGAGCCCCGATGAACAGGATCGCCCTCCGTTCTTTCGTGGTCTGCGTTTTAAGCATTGTGGGACAATGGTCGAGACACCGGGAGCACAACATGGAGTCCGTTTGGGCCAACCTCACCCCCCAGAGAGAGGAATCCGGATCGTCCTATTCCACCTCATCTCCACCTCATCTCCACCTCATCTCCACCTCATCTCCACCTCATCTCCACCTCATCTCCACCTCATCTCCACCTCATCTCCACCTCATCTCCACCTCATCTCCACCTCATCTCCACCTCATCTCCACCTCATCTCCACCTCATCTCCACCTCATCTCCACCTCATCTCCACCTCATCTCCACCTCATCTCCACCTCAGGTGCTTCAGTCTCTGCTACAGCCCAGTGAGAAGGTGGATGTGAGAGGGTGACAAAAACAAGCCCCTTAAACGCCCACGCACACCCCCAAACGCCCACGCTCACCCCCAAACGCCCACGCTCACCCCCAAACGCCCACGCTCACCCCCAAATGCCCACGCACACCCCCAAACGCCCACGCACACCCCCAAACACACCCCCAAACGCCCACGCTCACCCCCAAATGCCCACGCTCACCCCCAAATGCCCACGCTCACCCACAAGCGCCCACGCTCACCCCCAAACGCCCACGCTCACCCCCAAACACAACACGCTCACCCCCAAACACAACACGCTCACCCCCAAACACAACACGCTCACCCCCAAACACAACACGCTCACCCACGCTCACCCCCAAACACCCACGCTCACCCCCAAACAACCACGCTCACCCTCAAACACACACGCTCACCCCCAAACACACACGCTCACCCCCAAACACCCACGCTCACCCCCAAACACCCACGCTCACCCCCAAACACCCACGCTCACCCCCAAACACCCACGCTCACACAAGTCCCCGTCCACAAGTACGTCGCCCAAACAGCCAGCACATATCTTATGTTCCCCATCAAGTCTCTATCTCCTTCTGTTTCTTAGTCTCTCTCTTCCTGTGAATGTCTCCCCAGTCTCTCTCTCTCTCTCTCTACCTGTGAATGTCTCCCCCGTCTCTCTCTCTACCTGTGAATGTCTCCCCCGTCTCTCTCTCTCTCTCTCTCTCTACCTCAGAATCAGAATCAGAAAAGTGTTTTATTCGCCATTGAATGTGTGAACAGACAAGGAATTTACTGTGGCAGGAAGGTGCTTACATGCAACATAAGAATAGAACAATATCAATTAAACTAAAGGGTAGAGGGATAGTATGTACCAAAAAATAACAATAAGATACCAAAAAACAACAGTGCAATAGGGCAAAAATGTAGTGCAAATCAGGCAATGTGCAAAAGGAGTGGGTCAAAGTTCGAGGCTTAAGTGAGATGGGTCATAGTTCAAGGCTTGTGTGCACCCCTGGCCTTGTTGAGGAGGCCAGTAGCACATGGGAAGAAACTGTTCTTGTGGCGTGAGGTTTTGGTCCTGATGGACCGAAGCCATCTGCCGGAGGGGAGTGGATTGAACAGCGAGTGTCCGGGGTGAGAGGGGTCTGCCACAATCTTCCTAGCTCGCCTCAGAGCCCTCGAGGTGTGCAGATCCTCGAGGCTAGGTAAACTACGCCGCAGTCTGCTCTTGTCTTTGGCTGTAGCAGCAGGGTACCAGATGGTGATGGATGAGGTGAGGATGGACTCAATGATGGCTGAGTAGAAGTGGACCATCATAGTCTTAGGCAGGTTGAATTTCTTCAGCTGCCGAAGGAAGTACATCCTCTGTTGAGCTTTCCTGGTCAGTGAGCAGATGTTTAAATCCCACTTGAGGTCCTGTGAGAGGATGGTGCCCAGGAAGCGGAAGGACTCTACCGTATTGACGGGGGAGCCACACAGGGTGATGGGTGAGAGTGGGGCTGAGTTTCTCCTGAAGTCCACAACCATCTCCACTGTCTTTAGAGCATTGAGCTCTAAGTTGTTCTGGCTGCACCAGGTCACTAGTTTGTCAGCTTCCAGCCTGTAGTCGGACTCGTCCCCACCGGAGATGAGCCCAATGAGGGTGGTGTCGTCCGCAAACTTCAGGATCTTAACAGATGGATGACTTAAGGTGCAACTGTTGGTGTACAGGGAGAAGAGCAGAGGAGAAAGGACGCAGCCCTGGGGGGACCCGGTGCTAATGGACCGGGAGTCAGAGACTTGTGACCTCAGCTTGACGCACTGCTTCCTGTCAGACAGGAAGTCTGATCCACCTGCAGGTGGAGTCTGGAACATCTGGAACTTGTCATGTAGAAGGGCAGGGATGATGGTGTTGAAGGCGGAGCTGAAGTCAACAAACAGGATCCTCGCATATGTCGCAGGGGAATCCAGGTGCTGGAGAGTGAAGTGGAGGGCCATGTTGACTGCATCGTCCACCGACCGGTTGGCTCTGTAGGCAAACTGCAGGGGGTCTAGTAGAGGGTCTGTGATTGCTTTCAGATGAGCCAGCACAAGACGTTCGAAGGACTTCATTACCACAGAGGTCAGCTGGACGGGTCTGTAGGCATTATGTCCTGTTGGCCTTGGCTTTTTAGGCACTGGGATGATGGTGGAGGCCTTAAGACAGGCTGGCACATGGAATGTCTCCAGGGAGGTGTTGAAGATGGCGGTGAACACGGGAGACAGCTGGTCAGCGCAGTGCTTAAGGGTGGCTGGAGAGATTGAGTCTGGTCCCGCTGATTTGCGGGGGTTCTGCCTCTTGAAGAGTCTGTTTACATCTCTGTCTTGAATGGTGAGAGATGCATCTGTAAGGTAAGGGGGAGAGGGGGAGGGTAGTGCAGGGCCGTCCAGCTGCCTTTCGAATCTGCAGTAAAACTCATTCAGGTCGTTGGCTAGGCGAGAGTCGTTGGTGGTGTGGGGGGCTCTGGGCTTGTAGTTGGTAATTTGCCTCAGACCCCTCCAGACAGAGGCAGAGTCGTTAGCAGAGAATTGTTGTTTTAATTTCTCTGAGTACTGTCGTTTAGCCACTCTAATCTCCTTGCTAAACCGGTTCTTAGCCTCTTTGAAAATGTCTCTGTCCCCGCTCCTGAACGCGTTCTCTTTCTCCAGCCTCAACTTTCTGAGTTTAGCAGAGAACCAGGGCTTATCATTGTTGAAATTCACCCTGGCGCGTGTTGTAATGCAGGAGTCCTCACAGAAGCTGATGTAAGATGTGACCGCTTCTGTGAACTCATCTAGGCTGTTGGTAGCAGACCTGAACATGTCCCAGTCTGTAGTGTCAAGGCATGACTGTAGATCCCCCACCACATCACTGGTCCACTGTTTTGATGTCCTCACCGCAGGTTTGCAGAGTTTTAGTTTCTGCCTGTAAGCAGGAATCAAATGGACCATGGTATGGTCGGAGAGACCCAGTGCAGCCCGAGGGACAGCGTGGTAGGCTTTACTGACCGTAGTGTAACAGTGGTCCAGGGTATTCCCTTCTCTGGTGGGGCATTTGATAAATTGTCTGTATCTGGGGAGTTCGTGACTGAGGTTCCCTTTGTTAAAGTCCCCCAGAACGATAACCAAGGAGTCCGGGTAGGCTCGTTCCACGTTCAGTATCTGGTCGGCTAGCAGGCGCTGGGCATCTTTAACATGCGCGCCCGGTGTGATGTAAACACCAACCAGAATGAACGAGGCGAACTCACAGGGCGAGTAAAAAGGTTTACAGTTTATAAAAAAATGATTCCAGGTTCGGAGAACAGTGTTGTAGAATCACTGTGACATCTACACACCAGCTCCTGTTTATGAAAAAACAAATACCTCCTCCTTTCGATTTCCCGGATAGAGCTGCGTCCCGGTCGGCTCTCAGTAGTCTGAAGCCGGGCAGTTGTAATGCAGAGTCCGGTATCAGATCACCCAGCCATGACTCCGTGAAGCAAAGTACAGAGGCAGTTAGAAAGTCTCTGTTTTTCGATATCAGCAGCTGTAGTTCGTCCATTTTATTGCACAGTGAACGTACATTGGAGAGGAAGAAGGACGGCGGCGTAGTCTCACAAGCGCGCCGGCTCTCTTCCCCCTGGCCCTCCGCTTGTTTACTGTATTCACGTAGCCGAGCCCGGCGTTCACTAGAATTCCCACTAATTCGGCTGCTGGCAGCAGAAAAGTGGGGAGTAAATCCGCAGGAGTTGATTCCTTGATGTTTAAATGTACTTCCCTTGTTAGAGAGACTTAACAGGACAGCGAATTTCCAAACAAACAAAACAATACAGAAAACGTAGCACCGACCGTGGCTGCCATGCGCGGCGCAATCTAATGTGTACCTGAGAATGTCTCCCCGTCTCTCTCTCTCTCTCTACCTGTGAATGTCTCCCCGTCTCTCTCTCTCTACCTGTGAATGTCTCCCAGTCTCTCTCTCTCTACCTGTGAATGTCTCCTCTCTCTCTCTCTCTCTCTCTACCTGTGAATGTCTCCCCGTCTCTCTCTCTACCTGTGAATGTCTCCCCGTCTCTCTCTCTACCTGTGAATGTCTCCCCGTCTCTTTCTCTACCTGTGAATGTCTCCCCGTCTCTTTCTCTACCTGTGAATGTCTCCCCGTCTCTCTCTCTACCTGTGAATGTCTCCCCGTCTCTCTCTCTACCTGTGAATGTCTCCCCGTCTCTCTCTCTACCTGTGAATGTCTCCCCGTCTCTCTCTCTCAATGAGTGGACAGACTGTACCAGTGCATGTGCAGGTGGACTGCAGTTCCATCCTGTGATGACCAAGCTACAACCAGGATGATGTAAGAAGATGCAAATCACAGGTTTAGTCGACATAAAGAACTGAGAGACCAAATATGAGACCTCTTTTTTCATAACATACAGCCACTGCTTCTATGTGAAGCGAACCAGAGGTTGAACAGTATTGCTATGGGGCCACACGAAGGTCTTTAACACGAGGAAGAGGAGGTCAATGGAGGGGTGTAGGGTACAAAGGGATGGGTGGAGGGTACAAAGGGATGAGTGGAGGGTACAAAGGGATGGGTGGAGGGTACAAAGGGATGGGTGGAGAGTACAAGGGGATGGGTGGAAGGTACAAGGGGATGGGTGGAGGGTACAAAGGGATGGGTGGAGGGTACAAGGGGATGGGTGGAGGGTACAAAGGGATGGGTGGAGGGTACAAAGGGATGGGTGGAGGGTACAAAGGGATGGGAGGAGGGTACAAAGGGATGGGTGGAGGGTACAAAGGGATGGGTGGAGGGTACAAAGGGATGGGTGGAGGGTACAAAGGGATGGGTGGAGGGTACAAAGGGATGGGTGGAGGGTACAAAGGGATGGGTGGAGGGTACAAAGGGATGGGAGGAGGGTACAAAGGGATGGGAGGAGGGTACAAAGGGATGGGTGGAGGGTACAAAGGGATGGGTGGAGGGTACAAAGGGATGGGTGGAGGGTACGAAGGGATGGGTGGAGGGTACAAAGGGATGGGTGGAGGGTACAAAGGGATGGGTGGAGGGTACAAAGGGATGGGTGGAGGGTACAAAGGGATGGGTGGAGGGTACAAAGGGATGGGTGGAGGGTACAAAGGGATGGGAGGAGGGTACAAAGGGATGGGTGGAGGGTACAAAGGGATGGGTGGAGGGTACAAAGGGATGGGTGGAGGGTACAAAGGGTGGAGAACGAAGGGAGGGATTTGAAAAGAGAAATTGGTGGAAAGGAGAACAGAAATAGAGAAAATTTCAAGAATGGAGACGATGCTGATTAATTGGGGGTAGAAGAGGAATAATGACAGACTTTTTTTGGGTGGGGGGGGCAAGCAGCTATAAATGCTGTCCCTCAGGGTGAAGGAGAGAAACAGAGTTCTAGGGAGAAGAACAGGCCTATAGAAGGAGATGCTGGCAAACTGCTGTGTCGCTGTTGTGAGTGTCCTGCCCTCCTCGCTGTAATACACGAACCCAACAACATATCCCTCAGCTTCCCAAAATGCAAGCCCAATAAAGAAACATTTGCTCTGTTTGTGCTGATCCTATGAGGAACCCAGGATGCTTTGTCCAGCATGAGAGAGTTGTTCACATGTTTCGAAAAACAAATGTATGTCTGGTGTGTTTCGGTGTTTACTGCTGTGGTTTGATGAGGTCTGGTGTGGTCTGGTGTGGTAAGTTCTGGTGTGGTCAAGTCTGGTCTGGTGAGGTTTAATAGGTTAAGTCTGGTCTGGTGAGGTTTAATAGGTTAAGTCTGGTCTGGTGAGGTTTAATAGGTTAAGTCTGGTCTGGTGAGGTTTAATAGGTTAAGTCTGGTCTGGTGAGGTTTAATAGGTTAAGTCTGGTCTGGTGAGGTGAAATGGGTTAGGTCTGGTCTGGTGAGGTTTAATAGGTTAAGTCTAGTCTGGTGAGGTTTAATAGGTTAAGTCTGGTCTGGTGAGGTTAAATAGGTTAAGTCTGGTCTGGTGAGGTGAAATGGGTTAGGTCTGGTCTGGTGAGGTTTAATAGGTTAAGTCTAGTCTGGTGAGGTTTAATAGGTTAAGTCTGCTCTGGTGAGGTTTAATAGGTTAAGTCTAGTCTGGTAAGGTTTAATAGGTTAAGTCTAGTCTGGTGAGGTTTAATAGGTTAAGTCTGGTCTGGTTTAATAGGTTAAGTCTGCTCTGGTGAGGTTTAATAGGTTAAGTATAGTCTGGTAAGGTTTAATAGGTTAAGTCTAGTCTGGTGAGGTTAAATGGGTTAAGTCTAGTCTGGTAAGGTTTAATAGGTTAAGTCTGGTCTGGTGAGGTTTAATAGGATAAGTCTAGTCTGGTGAGGTTTAATAGGATAAGTCTAGTCTGGTGAGGTTTAATAGGTTAAGTCTAGTCTGGTGAGGTTTAATAGGATAAGTCTAGTCTGGTGAGGTTTAATAGGATAAGTCTAGTCTGGTGAGGTTTAATAGGATAAGTCTAGTCTGGTGAGGTTTAATAGGTTAAGTCTAGTCTGGTGAGGTTTAATAGGATAAGTCTAGTCTGGTGAGGTTTGATAGGTTAAGTCTGGTCCGGTCCGGTCTGGTCTGGTCTAAGGCCCTGGGTCCCTGTGACTGACTAGCCCAACTGGTCTACATGCCCCTTTATGGGCAATGAACAGTCAATAAAGAAACATGACAGAGACGTCCTGGTGTGTGTGTGTCTGCGCGTGTGTGTGTGTGTGTTACAGACACGGTTCAGTCTCATGTGAAAAGGGGGGGCTTAAGAAAGACAGAGGAAAAAAAGAAAGTGTAGAGAGTGTATACGACAGGCAGACAGGAGGGCTGCACAATCAACACCAAAATGTTATTATACATTTAAGAGCATGTTCGTTATTGAATCCCATATAAGCCATGTGTAATGTCAGTTTAATCGTTTACTCTGTTCCTATTAATGTGTGTTAAGATATGTCCGGTCCAGGGCTATGTCTTACGGTGTTTGATTTTTATTGTACCCAAACAAAACAGCATACAGACATACTGAATCGAATGGCGGTGAGGTAACAGACAGACAGGAGGACATGAGGTAAGAAAGACAAGCCAGGGGGACAGACAGGCAAGCCAGGGGGACAGACGGGAGGTCAGGGGGGACAGACGGGAGGTCAGGGGGGACAGACGGGAGGCCAGGGGGACAGACGGGAGGCCAGGGGGGACAGACGGAAGGCCAGGGGGACCAGACGGAAGGCCAGGGGGACAGACGGGAGGCCAGGGGGACAGACGGGAGGCCAGGGGGAGACGGGAGGCCAGGGGGACAGACGGGAGGCCAGGGGGACAGACGGGAGGCCAGGGGGGACAGACGGGAGGCCAGGGGGGACAGACGGGAGGCCAGGGGGGACAGACGGGAGGCCAGGGGGACAGACGGGAGGCCAGGGGGGACAGACGGGAGGCCAGGGGGGACAGACGGGAGGCCAGGGGGACAGACGGGAGGCCAGGGGGACAGACGGGGGGCCAGGGGGACAGACGGGAGGCCAGGGGGGACAGGGAGGCCAGGGGGACAGACGGGAGGCCAGGGGGACAGACGGGAGGCCAGGGGGACAGACGGGAGGCCAGGGGGACAGGAGGCCAGGGAGGCCAGGGGGGACAGACGGGAGGCCAGGGGGACAGACGGGAGGCCAGGGGGACAGACGGGGAGGCCAGGGGGACAGACGGGAGGCCAGGGGGACAGACGGGAGGCCAGGGGGACAGACGGGAGGCCAGGGGGACAGACGGGAGGCCAGGGGGGACAGACGGGAGGCCAGGGGGGGGAAGGCCAGGGGGGACAGGCGGGAGGCCACTGAGGCAGACCAGGGTTAATATAATGTGTGATGATAGGTCCAGCTGAGCCAGCAGTAGCTGCAGCAGTGGGGAGATCACGCCTGACTGCCAACACTTAATACCCTGGATTACCCTGGTCTGGCCTGTCTGACACACACAGACACACACACACACACACTGTCCTTAACCCTACAACAACCCCCTACACCCCTTCTGTCTACTCAGCCAACATAACCCGTATAGGCTAGAAAGCTGCCGTCGGAATGTTTAGGATACGCTGGTCTATGGGCACCAATGGGCTGGTCTAGATAAGCTGTGTTATGGGCACCAATGGGCTGGTCTAGATAAGCTGTGTTATGGGCACCAATGAGCTGGTCTAGATAAGCTGTGTTATGGGCACCAATGGGCTGGTCTAGATAAGCTGTGTTATGGGCACCAATGGGCTGGTCTAGATAAGCTGTGTTATGGGCACCAATGGGCTGGTCTAGATAAGCTGTGTTATGGGCACCAATGGGCTGGTCTAGATAAGCTGTGTTATGGGCACCAATGGGCTGGTCTAGATAAGCTGTGTTATGGGCACCACTGGGCTGGTCTAGATAAGCTGTGTTATGGGCACCACTGGGCTGGTGGGTAGATTTGCTTGAATTTCACATCCCTTACAGAAATTGGCAATAAATGTTATCCAAACCTAGCAAGTTCAAAGAGGTCCAGTCCAGTGTCCACGTGACCTCTGAACTTCTTAGCCCTTTATAACGACCAAAGCTGTCTGTAAGGGTCATAACCTCTCAACTATGCCCAGCCGTGATAACAACTAATCAACCAAATAACTAATTGAACACACACGCGCGCACGAACACACACGCGCGCACGAACACAGCCAGGTCAAATGGGGAAAAGGTTCAGGCAAACACACACACAGAATCGAACAAACCTACTGTTATAACAAGACACACAATCACTTGCCTCCCACACATCTCCACTCCCACTCTCTTCCTATTTAAATAGACCATCAGCGTCTCCCAGAGATTGTCTTAGGCGGGGGGGGCAAACACAACATTATTGTATTCCATTAAGCCACAGCCACAACGGTCGTCTATTCCTTCCCTCTACCCCCACCTCTGTGCTTGTGGCAGTTCTGCGAGGACACTTCCTCATGTCACAGTCCTCTTTTGTCCCTCAGGGGGCCATTACAAGGCCAGCTCTATGGACCAGGGAAGCAGAGCTCATTGGTCCTCTGAGCCAAGGCCAAGTCTCCTCTTAATGAGAGAAGAGACTGCCACTGGGATGGAGAGAGAGAGACAGAGACGATGGAAGAGAGAGAGAGAGACGGTGGGAGAGACAGGTGAGAGAGACAGTGGGAAAGAGAGAGAGTGTGGGAGAGAGATGTAGGGAGAGAGAGTGAGACGATGGGAGAGAGAGAGAGACGATGGGAGAGAGAGAGAGAGACGTAGGGAGAGATAGACGGTGGGAGAGAGTGAGAGAGAGAGATGGTCGGAGAGAGAGTTCAGGGCTGAAAAGAAGACCGAGCAGATCTCTCCTCCCAACTCCAGCCACATCCCAGCCTCTCTCTTCTCAGGCAACGGACTTTACGGTGGGACCTGCAGCCGATCAGCCAACATGGAGGCCAATGGCTGTAGAGACGTGCTGTAAGCAGAATGTGCACGTTGAGGTAGAACGTTGAGGTAGAACGTTGAGGTAGAAGTCAATGTCACCATTGTCAAACGGCGGACCCTTCCTCTCTCTCAAATTTCTCTCCTCTCTCGGTTGGCAACACAGCTATTTTTCTGCCACCAGTCACTCGCTCGTTCTCACTCGCTTTCTCGCTGTTGCTTGGCAACTGGGCCTGCAATCCACCTACTCTCTGGTTGGTTGGTTAAAAGCAGAGAGAGAGAGAGAGATAGTCAAAAACAAAGAGAGACAGAGACATTGAGAGAAAATGATTCTGTCTGAGAGTTAGACAGTCGCTTGTCAAAGATACTGTACGTTCATAAATAATAGATAATAATAAATTCCTTTATCCTTCTGAAACTTTTGTGCTTGATATTTACCCAACCATATCTAAGTATATGAATATGGTCATGACACTTGGTAAAGGACTAGAAACGGACACACACACACACACACACGTTATTAATGGATTCCAACCAGCATGCTGGCCGTATTACGCTGTCAAAATCCATCAGCAAGATATCATTTGATGTGGAGTGGGGGTGACGGAGGCATGATGGACAGACAAGTAATACTGGGAGAGATACAAAGAGATAAGAAACAGTGATAGAAAGAGAGAGAAAAAGGAGAGAGAGAGAGAGAGAGAGAGAGGGAGGGAGGGAGAGAGGGGGAAGGGAGAGTGGGAAGAGAGAGGGAGAGGGGGGATAGAAAAATAGGGATTAAAAATAAGAGGGTGAGAGAGAGCAAGAGAGGGGGAGAGAGTGTGAGAGATGGGGAGGGAGAGAGAGTGTGAGAGATGGGGAGGGAGAGAGAGTGTGAGAGATGGGGAGGGAGAGAGAGTGTGAGAGATGGGGAGGGAGAGAGTGTGAGAGATGGGGAGGGAGAGAATTCCCACTGCTGCCATCAACATTTATGCTTGGCTTTTCTCATTCCAGGTCTCCATCACATTTTCCGTGAGGAGCGGTGGAGGTTTCAGTCAGTCCGACTCATGTAGACTGAGCCTCCATGGAAAAACAACACACGACCACGTCTGTCTCCCCATCGGCGTTTACAGAAGCTGCCTCATGCCCAACCCGTGTGAGGAAAACCACAGAGTCGACCTACAGGGAGGCTGGCCATAAATTCAATATCTGTCATTAGCAATTTCCAGCGGCTAGCAGCCGTTAGCACATCAATAAGGGCAGTATTCCCACAAATCATATTCGCTCGTCTATTGAATCGGATCAGCAGGAAAACCGGACAGCTCCATGTGAAAAGGTGCTGTAGAGGCAGCAAAAAACGACCCCCGACCCCACCGGCCAGCTAGGCGACTACGACCTACCAGCACCAGGCATTATGGGATTAAGTGTCAGATGAAGAATGTGTCTGGTACGACCGCCGAGATCGAGAGGCCATCATGGCGGTCCGATCGCCTTTCATCTCTCCACTTCGTCTTTCCTCTCCGTTCCCCACCTCGACAGATCATTCCAAGGATTTTCTGTGAGGAGCTGAAGGAGACGTGTCGTTTGGTTAATCGGAAAGTAAAGGTGTAGGGCCGGCGAAGGACGTGTGTATTTAGTCTGTATGAAGGAGCCGCCACGAAGCAGTGTTGTTTTGTCTTTACCGGGCCTCTTTGACAAACAAACCCTTTAGGTCAGGTCAGGTCTTTGATAAGGCTTCGTTTAGTCTCCCACTTAATGATGTTGTTCTAGTGGAGCGAGCTACCAGGGCGAGGCCTAAGACAGCAGAACCCAGCATCAAGTCCCTCTAGAGAGGGAGCAGGTGTTCCCTGGGGGTGGGGGGGGGGTGGCAGAAGAGCTGAGTCAGGACAACCATGGTCATGTCAGTGGGGAAGGGGGGTTGACAGTGTTATTACCCAAGTCCAGATTTAGTACACGTGGAGATGGAACGCCCACCCGGCGCTGCCTAATGAAAGTGGGTTGAAAAAACCCAGCACACACACACACACACACACAAGCTAACAACCTCCAGGATTTCCTCTTGACCTTGACTCCAGCAAACTGTTCATTCCATGTTCCCTCTCAATCTCTCGCTCTCTCAGTCATCTATCATTCGATTTCCAGAGACAATTACACAACGTCCGTTCCTGTCTTCGTCGGAGACAGCTGCCGCAGCAGACAGATGCTGCCTTTTTTGAAAAGGCCTTTTCCCTTGAAATCTAATTTTGCAGATCAGTACCAGCCTACTGTAATCAGCCCTGTTGCTAATGATTGTCACCATCGTTACCACGTCTGTCAAATGTTCGGCTGTAATAAAGCTTTTATTGACAGATAATCTGTCTTTGGAGCCAGTGTCTGTTTAAATGTAAGGAGAAAGATATTAAAGATGGCAACAGATGGCGTCGCTTATTTGGGCCGATTAGCAACATTAAGCGTAAAGTGTTATGAGGAATACAGTCAACCCACCATGATGTAGACATCAGGTAGATCTTCCACTGATACCTAGTTTGCTGGGCTTATTTAGGGCAGAAAACTGAAGAAATCAAGAAGTTGATATATTTTCCGTTACGACAAATCTGGTCGGACATTTTCAAGTGGAGGAATTTGTAAAGCCTGAATTCCTGCAACACCATTCTGCCCTTAAATGAGTTATATCATCTGTCACTGCCCTGAACACACCGTCCGTGTTGGATGTCTCACAATCATGTTGTCTTTGACTACATACCCGGCATTCGTTAACATGTTCCAAGTCAACCCACGTTTACATCTACGTATTAACAAACAATTCGGACATTTCTGAACGTTATTCGTAAGACACAGAGGCGCACAACTCCCTCGTCTTCCCTCAATTAGGATCCGTGTGGCCATTTGCAAAGCCGTGTTTCTTCTGCCCTTTTTGGGGGGAGCCATTTTACACGCTGCCGTACGACTCGGATTTATGATATTCATTAGAAGTGCTCCTATTCAACCCGTAGGCTGTAAAACACCCAGATGAAACGGCGTACGAGCTCATCACGGGCTGAGCACATCTGGCTGGAACGTTTATGACCCGGCTGCCTCGATGCTTTTGGGACGGCCCCGGGTTTTACTGTGCTACTGTGGGGGGCCACGAACAGAAGGGTGGAGAACGGGAGACAGACACACACAGATATAGAGGTTAAAAGAAGGGGGGATTGAACGTGGATAGAGAGACCGTGATGGAGAACGACTGTACACTGTGAACACAGAATGTAAGCCAAAAAAAGCATTTCTCAATTGAATTCTCTCCAATGGATTAGCTATTCGTCGAACAGAAAGGATCTGTCAGCACAGAAAGGGCCATGCACACTGGTTTAAAAGTGTAGAGGCCATAATTAGACTAGCCATTCAGTGATCACATCTCCTCATGGTACTTACTACACCAAGTTACAAACTATTATGCAAATTATATTTAACATTGATTTTCCTGAATAGTCGTTGCAAATGACAGTCAGTTACAACCTATAAAAATGTTTTGAGACTGTTCTGCATAATAATTCGGAAAAGAGCATTTTGAGTTGTTTTTTTTTATATATAAACTGTTTTCATTGGGTGGTTGGTTCAATGAAATTCCACTTGTACTCTAACCGTTGGTGACTTGAAAATTATACTGACTGGCATTTGCATCGACTATTTAGGAGAATCAGTGTAAAATATAATTTGCATAACAGTTTGGAACACG
Source organism: Dallia pectoralis (assembly GCA_029465975.1). Taxonomy (NCBI): domain Eukaryota; kingdom Metazoa; phylum Chordata; class Actinopteri; order Esociformes; family Umbridae; genus Dallia; species Dallia pectoralis. The sequence goes on along the minus strand of CM055762.1, from coordinate 3,577,657 downwards.
AAGCATAAGTCTCAATAAGAATAAATCCGTGAGTGGGTTTGGCATATTATATTTGTTTGGGAATGAAAATGTGCAGTTGAAATCATTTTAAACTCGATAGTCCTCTAGCTTGTGTGAGTGGGTGCAGAAAAGACTGCATTTGTAAAAGAAAGGCATTTATCTGTGGAGGAGAGGAAAGATGACTAATTGACTGCAGATTGAGAACACATCAAGACCCAACCAGACAACATGAAGTCCCCAATGTGTGTGTGTGTGCGTGCATGTTTATGTCTTCCAATAATTTCCTGTCAACCCAGCTACCCCCTCAGCCTTCCCCTGGTCTGTGTTTGCTCAGGGGAAAGTGTGAAGTAGTGAGATGAGAGGGGAACATCTGGACACACACACACACGCAAACACACTCTCCACAACAATGCCCGCTTCCGGTAGTCCTTTTCTCAGCTCCCCGCCAACTCCTTGAATCCATCATGAGTCAATCATGACACGGGTGTGATCACACATCATCACGACACCGGATTCCCTTTTGTTTGTGCTAGCTGCTATACATGTCTGGAAATGACAAACGGTTAGTGACACAAATGTGTGGTACACGTCAATCGATCCTGGGAGCCATTTCCCGCTCAGGGGCTCAGTGATAACCAAATACGTCCGGAGGATAAAATTACTTAGGATTTGTACAATAACAAAAAGGTCTGGCCCGAATGCTATTTTACAGGCTTTGAATACTTCTTAATAATACCGAACGAGTTCTCAAAAACCCTCAACAATGAATGTTTTATAATGAAAAATAAATGGCTGCAACGCTTTTTTAAAGAATGTATAGCCTAGCGGTGATTACACAAATCAATCTCTTCCCCAGATGCTCCTTGTTCTTTGCAAAACTACTCGAAGTGAAATAAAACGCTTCCGGGCACGGATAAATAAACTGGAAGATTAACGTTTCAGAATGACCCAGCCGGAGACCAAACCTGAATCCAATTGAACATCTGTGGGTTGATCTGAAGAGGAGATGTCCTCGCAATCTGACAGATTTGGAGCGCGTTTGCAAAGTAGAGTGGGCAAATATTGCCAAGTCAAGATGTGCCATGCTAATAATAAAAACCCACAAACTGGATCTACGCTCTGCAATTGGTTATCTTAACTACACTTCACAATGATTCCTGACACAAAGTGCCGATGGTAGCCTGCTTGCCTGCCTATATATAGATAGCCGGCTATTTCTATGTTTAAAATGCAAGAGATTGAATATGATATGAAAAAAAAAAATCAGTATCTGCACCAAGTAAAGAAATGCCCCTTAACTAATCCATCGCTATTTATTCTGTTTTTCCCTTTTTTCTGTGATCGGGTTCACAAACTGCAGTGGCCTTAGGGTTGTTTTTGCGGCCAACGGTTGCGATGTCTGGGGATGCACCCATTATATAATATTAAATAATAAGCTATCAAACCTGATGCTAATAGGTCAAACATAATGTGTAGAGCGTGAAAGCATAACGAGCGATGCTCAGATAAGAACCAATATACTTACACTTCTTGTGCCTTCACGGTGAACACATTTCTGGTTGCATATTTGGCAATGACACTTTTTTTCATCATCTGATAACGTGAAATGTTTCGGAGGCAGCGATTTCTTTGTCCGTTCTAGCTTCTGTAGACAACGTAGACATGTGAAAAGTAACGTGCGCACTGAAGTGAATCAGGCGATGTGCATTTGCGGTGCACATAATACATTAAACCAGCTAGATACTGTATATAATTATACACTCCTCAAAAAAATAAAGGGAACACTTAAACAACACAATGTAACTCCAAGTCAATCACACTGCTGTGAAATCAAACTGTCCACTTAGGAAGCAACACTGATTGACAATCAATTACACATGCTGTTGTGCAAATGGAACAGACAACAGGGACGGAGTCTACAACCCGCACAAGTGGCTCAGGTAGTGCAGCTCATCCAGGATGGCACATCAATGCGAGCTGTGGCAAGAAGGTTTGCTGTGTCTGTCAGTGTCCAGAGCATGGAGGCGCTACCAGGAGACAGGCCAGTAGATCTGGAGACGTGGAGGAGGCCGTAGAAGGGCAACAACCCAGCAGCTGGACCGCTACCTCCGCCTTTGTGCAAGGAGGAGCAGGAGGAGCCCTGCCAGAGCCCTGCAAAATGACCTCCAGCAGGCCACAAATGTGCATGTGTCTGCTCAAACGGTCAGAAACAGACTCCATGAGGGCGGTATGAGGGCCCGACGTCCACAGGTGGGGGTTGTGCTTACAGCCTAACACCGTGTAGGACGTCAGCCCAGCCAGTGTTTTTCGATGTATCTGTTTCCCACGCCGTGCTTTATCGTATCTTTTTACACATTTTTACTACACTGTACATAGCTTAATATAGTACTTATGTAACGTAATACTGAATATTTCAAATTGTTCATAATTTACTTTAGTTTTCAGAGTGTTTTTTATTAAATGTTTCTTCGACTTTCTTTGGCGATATAAACAAAAATCCCCTAGGCTAAAGTTAATTTTTAATAAGGATTTACATTTTGAAAGACATTGACAGAGTGAGCAAAACAACAGAAAAAGACATAAAGATTGACATTAACAAAAGACAGAGAAAAAGACATAAGGATTGACATTAACAAGAGACAGAGAAAAAGACATAAGGATTGACATTAACAAGAGACAGAAAAAAGACATAAGGATTGACATTAACAAGAGACAGAGAAAAAGACATAAGGATTGACATTAACAAGAGACAGAGAAAAAGACATAAGGATTGACATTAACAAGAGACATAGAAAAAGACATAAGGATTGACATTAACAAGAGACAGAGAAAAAGACATAAGGATTGACATTTACAAGAGACAGAGAAAAAGACATAAGGATTGACATTAACAAGAGACCGAGAAAAGACATAAGGATTGACATTAACAAGAGACAGAGAAAAAGACATAAGGATTGACATTAACAAGAGACAGAGAAAAGACATAAGGATTGACATTAACAAGAGACAGAGAAAAAGACATAAGGATTGACATTAACAAGAGACAGAGAAAAGACAGAAAAAAGAAATAGGAAGTGTATATTTCGCTTCTGGCGCTGAGACAAAAAGACAGAGCCAGTAACTGTAAATGCTCTCTCAATAACACATCTACATCCTAAATGGCCTCTAGGGACACTTTCAGAGACAAAGTTGAACCGTCTACATTCATAGGAAAATCTATAGGCCAATCTAAGGCCGCCAATCTGAGGGCTAATTGTGTATTTGCTTTGAGCATTACTCTATGCTGTAATTATCAGTTGAGTTTATCCTCCATTTCCATAACAGAGTTCAGTCCAGTCAACCTTGTAATGCGCAGCACATAAAGACATTGCGTGAGTGTGCGTGTGTGTGTGTGTGCGCGCTGGCGTGCGCGTGTGTGTGTATGGAGCTCTAGACTGTGAACCATATTGAATGAGGCCACTGTGCCTTGTGGTTACCCCACACAAATCTATATTAATCACAGCCAGCATCTGCCACAGCCACAGCCACAGACCTACAACACTGACCAGACACACACACAATACACAGCTTTGCAAACAATAAAGTTTAGTGTTAGTATTTCTTAATATTTTTCTATTTGCTAACCTCCATTAAATGTGCTGAATGTCATTTCAGACTGCAGGACATTTTCACGTATCGGACCAGGTTGGCAATGCTCAGAAGCTGACAATACCAAGGCAAGCACCTAGCAGATACCGCTGTGTCGTTGGCCATTGCAAGTGGGATGGCATAATGATAAATAAGGAATTTAAAACGTGTGTGCATGTTTGTGTGTGGACAGATTTTTTGCTCTAAAAACGAGGGTCGAAAAACTCTGGCAAACCAGACAAATGTAACGTACAGGTGAATTTGCCCCAGTCACTAAAAGTATGTGGGAAATTAGGATGTGAAAAATGTGCATGCTACCAATCCTAATGTGATTACGCTTACGTTTTGTGTTTAATGTGTGTGTATTCTGCCTCAGGTAGGACTCCCGTGGCAACTAGAGGATGTAGGTCATTAGGAGGTTCCCCACACTGTTTTACAGCCCAGACAGGAGGTGCCTACGGTCAGCTTATTAAAAACAGACTCCCACACGTAGATATGCACGCGCACACACACACACACACACACACACAATCTCATACCAAACACAAATGCATCCTGTCTAGAAAAGCAAGCCCCCCCCACACACAATCACAGGCACAAATAACCAAACATACGAATAACAAACCCCAGTAAGACCCAGTGTGACATAACTGCCATAATAAAAGTACTGTTCCCAAATAGAACGCTCAGTATTGTCCCTCTCTCCATAAGGTTCTGCTAGGGCTTCTCAGAAGATCTCAGCTCCGTTTCCTCACAATGCCCCCCGGCCAAGAATAACCCGGTCACCCGCCCACCTGCCTACAGCTTCTCCTCCTATAAACCGAGCCTTTGTTCTCGCACGCTCCTGTGGAATGACGCTCCATCCGTCTCCATGCGCGATCCCCAGGCACAGCTAATTGTGCGGCAGAAAACCATCAAAGACAGCAGAGATTTTATCTCCCGGGGGAACCAAGTGGAACTTTTTAATCGGTTAACGAAACCCTAAAAGCTGATCGCGTGTGAATGACATGAAATGCCGTTCCTATCATATCCGCGTGGAGTATACCTCAAGAGGATCCGTTTCCAGGCATGAACGATGTCATTCAGTCCTACACAGATGTGCATATGCACACGCACACACACACACATATACACACGTGATCCCTAATCCTCAGGCATGGCTGCCCTTTAAAGATTAACCCAAATCAGCTGGGATACCCCTAGACCCAACCTCTACAACCCCCCACCCTCTAAATCCCAAATGGCTGCATCTACACGCTCCCAAGCCTCCTCATTCAGAACATGCAATACAGTAAAAGCCCACTCATGTCATCAGAGCTCGCACACACACACACACACACACACACACACACACAGACACACAGACACAGACACACAGACACAGACACAGGAAGCTCACGTACCTCTTGTGTTGGTGGCCATATCCGCCACCTTCTGAAAGGCATCCAGGAAAGCCACTGCTGCCAGCACCGTGGTTCTGTGAGCGGAGATGAGAACAGAGACAACCAGAACACACTGATTAGCGATGGATTTACCAGAACCCTTACCTGTAGTCTTAAGACTGACAGATCAAAGATTAAGTTGTTGTCAACATCACCAGAAGGGGCTTACTGACTGGTGCTGGTCCATACATGGGACAGAGGCTAGGGCTTACTGACTGGTACTGGTCCATACATGGGACACAGGCTAGGGCTTACTGACTGGTACTGGTCCATACATGGGACAGAGGCTAGGGCTTACTGACTGGTACTGGTCCATACATGGGACAGAGGCTAGGGCTTACTGACTGGTACTGGTCCATACATGGGACAGAGGCTAGGGCTTACTGACTGGTACTTACTGACTGGTACTGGTCCATACATGGGACAGAGGCTAGGGCTTACTGACTGGTACTGGTCCATACATGGGACAGAGGCTAGGGCTTACTGACTGGTACTGGTCCATACATGGGACAGAGGCTAGGGCTTACTGACTGGTACTGGTCCATACATGGGACAGAGGCTAGGGCTTACTGACTGGTACTGGTCCATACATGGGACATAGGCTAGGGCTTACTGACTGGTACTGGTCCATACATGGGACACAGGCTAGGGCTTACTGACTGGTACTGGTCCATACATGGGACAGAGGCTAGGGCTTACTGACTGGTACTGGTCCATACATGGTACTGAGGCTAGGGCTTACTGACTGGTACTGGCCCATACATGGGACAGAGGCTAGGGCTTACTGACTGGTACTGGCCCATACATGGGACACATACCTGAGCTGTGAGTGCAGTTTGGTGGCCTTGGCACTGAAGTCCTCCCACACCGGGTAGGAGCACTGTAAAAAGAGAGAGGGAGGGGCACATTAGTGGTCAATATTAACACAAATACGAGCGGTCGGTACAAATAGACTAGACTGAAGAGTATAATGCACGTTGTTTACGTTGAGGAAGATGGTCCAAATCTCGTACACAGTCAGTTTTTTTACTAATATTATGCGATGGCATCAACTGCTGCCCCGCAACTTCAGTGAAGGGGAGAAATTCCTGGTTTGAGTGACGTTCCAGCAAACTACAACGATGACAAAAATGCTGTATGCTCACTGGAGTCATCACTGGCCGGTGAGTGTTTCATGTAGCTGTTTTTAGATTTAGTAGTAGCTAAAGTTAGGCGTACATTGTTTTAATTTCAGTTACAGTGGATATGAAGTCTACACACCCTTAAAAAAGGTTAAAAAGCTGCCAGAAATCTTTGAAGGGGAAAAAATTAAAACGTACAATGACCTGGTCGCATAAGTTAAACTAATACTTGAAGGATCTTTTGATTTTATTACAGTTAACCCTAACCCTTTTGGGGTTTGAGTTTATTAGCATGGCACTTCTTGAATTGGCAATTTTAGCCCACTCTTCTTTGCAATAGAGATTCAAATATGTCAGATTGCGAGGACATCCCCTGTGCACAGCCTTTTTCACCTCAACCCACAGAAGTTCAAATGGATTCAGGGCTGGGCTCTGGCTGGGTCATTATAAAATCCAGAAAAGCTTTTGGTCAAACCATGCTTTTCTGGATTTGGATGTGTGCTTTGGGTCGTTGTTGTGCTGAAATGTGAACTTCCTTTTCAGCTTTCCAACAGAAGCATGAAGGTTTTGTGCCAAAATTGCCTGGTACTTGAAACTGTTCATATTTCTCTCCACCCTGACTAATTCCAGATGAAGAAAAACAGTCCCAAAGCATGATGCTGCCACCACCATGCTTCACTGTGGGTATGGTGTTCTTTGGGTAATGCGCAGTGTTATGGCCTTTTGGAGTTACGGCCAAAAGGTCCAACCTTGGTTTCATCAGACCATAAAACATTTTCCGACATGCTTTTGGGAGATATGTGGATGTTTGTTTTCGCAAACTTCAGCCAGGCTTGGATGTTTTTCTTTCAAAGAAAAGGCTTCCGTCTTCCACCCTACCCCATTGCCCATACATATAAAGAATACAGGAGATTGTTGTCACATGTAGCACACAGCCATTACTTGACAGAAATTCCTGCAGCTCCTTTAATGTTGCTGTAAAGCCTGTCGGATGCCTCCATGACCAGTTTGCTTCTCGTATTTTCATTAATTTTGGAGAGACATCCAGTTCTTGGTAATTTCTCTGTTGTGCCAAATTTTCTACACTTGATGATGACTGTCTTCACTGTGATCCATGGTATATCTAATGCTTTGGAAATTATTTGGTACCTCCTGACTGATATCTTTCCACAATGAGATCCCTTTTATGCTTTGGAAGCTCTCTGCGGCCAATGGCTCTAAGATGCAACTAAGGAAATGTCAGGAAAGTCCTACTAGAAAAGCTGACCTTTATTTGTGATTAATCAGAGTCACTTTAAATGATGGCAGGTGTGTAATGATTTCTATTTAATAAGAGTTTAAATGTGATTGTTTAATTTTAAAAACAGCCACATCGCCAGTTATAAAAGGGTCGGCACACTTCTGCAACCAGGTAATTGTACGATTAAATTATTTTATTTTTCCCCCTCAAAGATTTGTACTTTTTTATAAATAAATTGCTGACATTATAGACCACATTAAAGGTGGAAAAAGTTCTGACAAGATTAATCTTAGTCTAATTTTTCACATCACAAAAACCAGGGGTGTGTAGACTTTTTATATCCACTGTAAATGTTTTTCCGTTCGTTGTATGTTCATTTTAATTATAAAACTTTGAACAAATTATCTGCCAGTGCCTGGTTCCACCACAAAACTAGACATAAAGAGGAGACTTGTGACAGACAGTATAAAGTCCTCTTCTTTTCCTTTTCCTAGATAAATGAAATTGTATTTCCTGGTCGCAGCCAATTATCCCGAGGGAAAAGGATAGTGCATCCCGCTTATGTCTAATATAACATCTCTCCTTTTGAACCCGCCGCGCCTCATTTTGCAACTGTTACCAGAAATAGGCCTCCCTCAGCACAGCTGGGGATTGGAGATCTCCGCCACATTTACCCTGAAGCTCCCACCAACCTCCCCGTGCCACCCGCCTCCAAACCCCCCGCATGCTGAGAGGAAGAAGGGTAGAAGAGAAAGGAACCGGGGAAACAATAAAACAACCCAGGAAAATCAAACGGGGGGATGCGGAAAGAAGAAAAACGGGAAGAGAGTAACGGCAAAGGGTTATAAGGTGAAAAGAAAGTGGGAGCGGGGGAAAAGTAAAAGAGAGAGAGCAAGCCGTGAGGGGATGTAAAAACAGGACAGGGCCCTACCGAAGCGGCGATGACACGGGGGTCTCTGGCGGGCACCTCGCCCTTTGATCCCTTGTCTCGTTCTCGGTGTTTGATGTAAGTTAATTTGGTCAGAAATCAGAGCCGCGATTCCCCACGGCCACCCTGTCAGTGTTTGAAGTGCTCTAATCTGTGTGGCATGTCTGACGTCCGTCAGGAGGGGCCTCGAGGATGAGAGATAAGGAGCGGGAAACGCACACCACCCCCCCACCACCCGTAACAACCCTGCCAGCCCGTCCCTCATTAGCATATTAGGGCATTTTAATCCAATTGAGGGAGTGCCTGGCAGTCCCTGATTGTGTAGTGTCTTGTGCTGGGATCCTTTTATGTTCGGGGTACTCCTCAAGAAATCGCTCGCTCACCCCCACTCGAGATACTACGTGACGTAGAAAATGAGATGAGCGCCCTTTCCCACGCATTCGATCCGAGTACCTGTGCAGAGTCCAGCTAAAGACAGCAAGCATGTTCCTGTTTAGCCGAACCAAGTGGAACACAAGAACCATTCGAATGAATTTAGTAGAAATTCGGACCAAGATTGAGGACGTAGACCAGAGGCTACAAAAAAGGCGACTTGTCTCTCCGCGCTAATGCAGTGCTAACCTTGGTGACCCATTATAGTTCGGGTCACAGGAGGTAAAGGCATGCGAACGCAATGATAACCGTGACGTTGATGGGACCACTGATGGGAGCACTGGTGCTTAGCCAGAGTAGGCAGACTGCCCACAGTCCAGATCTCTAGCTGTGTTCTCCTCGATGACCAGTCGGCCACAATAGCACATTACATCATCGCTTCCTGCCCATAAAGACGTCCGCGCAGTCGTGACAGGGCGCAGAAAACTCCACAGCGACAACTTACGCCCGACCGCTTCCGCGAACGCAGCGAATCCTCCCTCGTCCTTCCGTCAGCACTGTTTCAATCCTCGAAGGTGAAAGGTTACACAGGCTAGCTAGACTCAGCAAGAATGCTCCTGTGCTATTAGCGGACACTAGCCTAAATCTGTGGCGAGGACATTTCAACTCAGGTTCTTTCTTTCTTTTTCGTAATCAACCATATCGACTCGACTGGATGAAAAGCTCACAGCTTCACGTCTTTGTTCCTTTGTACTCTGGAGGATGACATAAAACACAGATTCAGATGAGAAAGGATTAGCCCAATTTCGGCTCTTTAAATCAGGCCAATTCAGACTTTAAAAGACAAATGAAACATCCCAACAATAGAATTTCACAGTTCTTTATCCAAGGCTGTTTCTTGCGGAGGGTAGGGGATACATTGGGTTTCGGGTGGACGGGGGTGGGCGCTATAGACATCTCTCTGATCGCGCAATAACCTCGATAGCAACTGTTAGACGAGAATCCAATCAATGGTGCCCAGGTTATGGGCGCGACCCATTACAGGCGGTCAGAAACACGGACAGGCTACCGACAGGGAACGACAAAAGGCTAACTGATACATGCGGCTAAGCTTGATTCATTAATTGGAAGCAGAGATGCACATAAACAGGCAAGCGAGCACATAGTCATTCACATTGTGTCTCACAGTCTTCAGTCCAAGAGATACTGATACTTTGTGCCAAGGAAGTACTTCTCCAAGGGCTTAAGTGTGTCGACCTTGTGAAGACGCTGGAGTTCTGGACACAGGCAATGCAGAATGACGAGACTGATTGAATGGACTCATATTTCCTTAGATGCTTACCAGTTTTGCCGAGTTTTAACACCAAACACATTTCCCGGTTGATTTGAACTGAGGATTCTGGCATTTATAGAATGTCACACGGATAACTACCTTCAACAATTGTGACTTGTCTGTGTCTTATTGTCACTACTGCCTCACTATCGTTTCGCCAACTCTTAACTAGATACAGTGGACTGCCTGTTTCTTTGCAGTAAAACCCATACTTGAGGAAAGGCATACAGTCAAAAATTATTCAGCCAGTGAAACAAGCCTTGTTGTTTTGCCTATATACTCCACTCCAATGGATTTGGAATTAAAAGAATTGTCCAAGAGGTTAATTTGCAAACTGTTACAGACAAACCAATATATCTGCTAGACATCGATATCAGTCAATTATGGGGGAAACTTTACCCAGAAGCCTAATTTTTATTTAATTAATTCAAGTATAGAATGTAAATAAAATGGTTCGATTGTGTGATCCGCATATCGGCATGGGAAATTTATTTCGGTGAATTCATTGCGTTTACCGTAATAAACTGTGAGCCCAGTAGAAACCCGTGCCGTTTTATGGACATTGCCCACATTTCAGGGGACAAAAATGTACCATTGGCTATTGTACGTCATGCAAAACCGAGCTCTTATAAAACCTAGAGGTCATACTGTTTGTGTAAGATTTGCAATTGGAGTCTGTTGCTGTTGTCTCTTAATATGAGGAAAGAGGTGTCAATGCAAATACAGCAGGCAAGCATGAATACATTGATCAGACATATTGAGTCAATTCAAAAAGTACCTCAAACTGTCTGCACTTTAACCAAGTGTTTGTTTCATTTCAGATGTGATGTGCCAGAGTACATGTGATGTGCCAGAGTACAGAACTGGTGTCTCTATCCAAAATCCTATGTATTGCGCAGTCCGTCTCAATGCCAGAAGTGACGTTTACATCGCATTTCACATCAGCTCTGAAATGGCATTCGGATACAGGCAGCATGTCGTTGCCAGAAGGAACAGAAATACTGCGTGCTGCATAATTTATGAGGACGAGGATCTTACCAATCTAAATATGTTAATAAAATAGGAAAGACTCATCCATCTTGCCATTTTGTTACGGGGCAAGGTTAATCACATATAGACTCTGTTGAAGTCTTTTGAATAATAAAATATATACGTGAATACATTCTCTTCAGTCTTGTTTCGAAACCTGTCTCGGTTGTCCACGTGAGACCATGACGTGTCTCTGACAGCGCAATCTCATGAACATGACCTTCAACTTTCCAGACATTACAAACAGATACGGTTAGGAAAGTCCAATGCTCCAGCCTGTAGCTAGTTATTTTAATTTTTCAGCCACATGGAAAGCTGGAGGATGAATGGAGATGAGGAGTCTTCCTCAGTTGGCCAGGAAGATGGCTGACTGGCGGGTAGAGGTTGATGCCTGCTCGGGTCTGACTGGCTGGGTTATTCGCGGCTTATCCTATCTGGATTTAGTGTAGCATGGAATTGGGCTGTTCCAGGCACTTGATAAAAACAGCAGGTTTGGTTCAATCTCATAGCACCGCCCATGCAGTGCATCTCACTCACTGGTGGCAAATAATCTCCCTCTTCTCCATTTACCACAGTGGCCTGCAGCCACGCAGAAATGAATAATGGACATGACTTAACATGAGAAGAACGACATTTTTCTTCACGCCCGTCTCCCTCTCCGTCCGCGCCCGTCTCCCTCTCCCGTCCGCGCCCGTCTCCCTCTCCCGTCCGCGCCCGTCTCCCTCTCCCGTCCGCGCCCGTCTCCCTCTCCCGTCCGCTCCAGTCTCCCTCTACCGTCCGCTCCCGTCTCCCGCTCCCGTCTCCCTCTCCCGTCCGCTCCCGTCTCCCTCTACCGTCCGCTCCCGTCTCCCTCCGCTCCCGTCTCCCGCTCCCGTCTCCCTCTCCCGTCCGCTCCCGTCTCCCTCTCCCGTCCGCTCCCGTCTCCCGCTCCCGTCTCCCTCTCCCGTCTCCCTCACCCGTCCGTCTCCCTCACCCTCACCCGTCCGCGCCCGTCTCCCTCACCCGTCCGTCTCCCTCTCCCGTCCGCGCCCGTCTCCCTCACCCGTCCGTCTCCCTCACCCGTCCGCGCCCGTCTCCCTCACCCGTCCGTCTCCCTCACCCGTCCGCGCCCGTCTCCCTCTCGTCTCCCTCTCCCGTCCGCGCCCGTCTCCCTCTCCCGTCCGCGCCCGTCTCCCTCACCCGTCCGCGCCCGTCTCCCTCACCCGTCCGCGCCCGTCTCTCTCTCTCCCCCCGTCCGCGCCCGTCTCCCTCTCTCCCCGTCCGCGCCCGTCTCTCTCTCTCTCCCGTCCGCGCCCGTCTCTCTCTCTCTCCCGTCCGCGCCCGTCTCTCTCTCTCTCCCCCGTCCGCGCTCTCTCTCTCCCGTCCGCGCCCGTCTCTCTCTCTCCCGTCCGCGCCCGTCTCTCTCTCTCTCCCGTCCGCGCCCCGTCTCTCTCTCTCCCGCCCGTCCGTCCGCGCCCGTCTCTCTCTCCCGTCTCTCCCGTCCGCGCCCGCCCGTCTCTCTCTCTCTCCCGTCCGCGCCCGTCTCTCTCTCTCTCCCGTCCGCGCCCGTCTCTCTTTATCCACCCCGTCCGCGCCCGTCTCTCTCTTTATCTCTCTCTTTATCCACGTCCGCGCCCGTCTCTCTCTCTCCCGCCCGTCTCTCTTTATCCACGCCCGTCTCTCTCTCTCTCCCGTCCGCGCCCGTCTCTCTCTCTCTCCCGTCCGCGCCCGTCTCTCTCTCCCGTCCGCGCCCGTCTCTCTCTCCCGTCCGCGCCCGTCTCTCTCTCCCGTCCGCGCCCGTCTCTCTCCGTCCGCCGTCCCGCCCCGTCTCTCTCCCGTCTCTCTCTCCCGTCCGCGCCCGTCTCTCTCCCCGTCCCGCCGCGCCCGTCTCCCGTCTCTCCCCGTCCGCGCCCGTCTCTCTCTCCCGTCCGCGCCCGTCTCTCTCTCCCCGTCCGCGCCCGTCTCTCTCTCACGCCCGCGCCCGTCTCTCTTTATCCACGCCCGTCTCTCTTTATCCACGCCCGTCTCTCTTTATCCACGCCCGTCTCTCTTTATCCACGCCCGTCTCTCTTTATCCACGCCCGTCTCTCTTTATCCACGCCCGTCTCTCTTTATCCACGCCCGTCTCTCTTTATCCACGCCCGTCTCTCTCCCATCCACGCCCGTCTATCTCCATCCCACGCCGGTCTATCTCTCCCATCCACGCCGGTCTATCTCTCCCATCCACGCCTGTCTCTCTCTCCCATCCACGCCTGTCTCTCTCTCCCATCCACGCCTGTCTCTCTCTCCCATCCACGCCTGTCTCTCTCTCCCATCCACGCCTGTCTCTCTCTCCCATCCACGCCTGTCTCTCTCTCCCATCCACGCCCGTCTCTCTCTCCCATCCACGCCTGTCTCTCTCTCCCATCCACGCCTGTCTCTCTCTCCCATCCACGCCTGTCTCTCTTTATCCACGCCTGTCTCTCTTTATCCACGCCTGTCTCTCTCTCCCATCCACGCCTGTCTCTCTTTATCCACGCCTGTCTCTCTTTATCCACGCCTGTCTCTCTTTATCCACGCCTGTCTCTCTTTATCCACGCCTGTCTCTCTTTATCCACGCCTGTCTCTCTTTATCCACGCCTGTCTCTCTTTATCCACGCCTGTCTCTCTTTATCCACGCCTGTCTCTCTTTATCCACGCCTGTCTCTCTTTATCCACGCCTGTCTCTCTTTATCCACGCCTGTCTCTCTTCCCTAATCCTAGCCCATCCAATCCCAATCTCTCAATCATTCTTACAGACAAATCGTGTCTTGGCTCAAGTCATAGGTCTCAACTCTAGCTATCTGGCTTGGTAAGCAAAGATCTCCATGGTACAGATGAGACATGGATGTGTCTGTATAGTGGCAATATAAGGTCACCACCATTACGTCTAACGGAGTGGGAGACTTCGCTGAGGTCCAACGTTTGATTGACAAAAAACACTCTGATACAAAGGAATTGAAATGCAAGTGAAATCTTTGGATGATTCGTGTTTTTGTAAAACTCCGGGGATGGCTGTCCTTCAGAGAGAGACAGCGAGGCTTGACAATGAGTGTTGTTGAAAGGTGGGATGACTTTGAAGAGACGGCTTGGCATAATATCCGTTTTGATGGAGCTGTCGTAAGTATGACCAATAGTATAAGGGTCTAGCGAGTGGGAACCTAGACAAATTTTTTTTATTTAACCAGGTAGGCTGATTTGCAATGGCGTACTGGGGAGAAGCTGAATACAAAGCATGCACTTTACCACTGAGCCACCAACTCTTCCAAAAATAGTGAAAATACCACCATTGGACAGTGACAATGTTATTCTTATTTTGGTTCTGTAATGGAGCACTTTGGACTATGTGGTTGTTTTTCTGCTAAGGGGAGAGGACAACTTCACCGTCAAATCTTCCCTCAGACAAGGCTTGAAAATGGGTCTTGGATGGGTATTCCAGCATGACAATGACACAAAACACACGGCCAAGGCAACAAAAGTGTGTCTCAAAAAGAAGCACATTGATGTCCTAGAGTAGCCTAGCCAGTATCCAGAACTTAATCCCATAGAAAGTCTGTAGAGGAAGCAGACAAACGTCAGCCTCGAAACTTTAACAACTTGGAGAATCTGCAAAGAGTGGGACAAAATCCCTCCTGTGATGTGTGAAATCCTGAAGGGGCCAACTACAAGAAACGTCTGAACTCTGTGATTGACAACAAGGGTTTTGCCACCAATTACTAAGTCATATTTTGGAAAGGGGTCAATTATTTATTTCAGTAAATTGTAAATGAATTTATAACTTATTTATAACTGGGTTGTTTTCTTGTTATTCTGTCTAACTGTTCAAATAAACCTAGCATTCCAATTATAGACTGATCATGTCTTTGTCACTGGGCAAATGTACAAAACAGCAGGGAATACAATTCCTTCATTGTACATATCATCTGAACAGCCTAGAAATTATAGAACCTTTTGTACATAGTCCCTTCATTTTTGGGAACCAAAAAACATAGGTCAGTTTAACATCATGAAGAATGAATTCATCATTGTTAATATTTGATGGCCAAAAAGTAAAAAAAGAAAAATCACCAGATCTGAATCCAATTAAACATGCATATTACATGCTGAAGTGGAGGCTGAATGCAATAAGTCCCAGAGACAGACAAGTGAAGATGGCTACAGAACAGGCCAAGGAAGATATCTCTACAGTACAGGCCTGATAGAGCATCACCAGATACCCAGTGTCTCTACAGTACAGGCCTGATAGAGCATCACCAGATACCCAGTGTCTCTACAGTACAGGCCTGATAGAGCATCACCAGATACCCAGTGTCTCTACAGTACAGGCCTGATAGAGCATCACCAGATACCCAGAGTCTCTACAGTACAGGCCTGATAGAGCATCACCAGATACCCAGTGTCTCTACAGTACAGGCCTGATAGAGCATCACCAGATACCCAGTGTCTCTACCTGAGTCAGATATCCAGTGTCTCTGGCCTGATAGAGCATCACCAGATATCTACAGTGCCTGATCATCACAGTACCCAGGTCTCTAGTACAGGCCTGATCATCACCAGATACCCAGTGTCTCTACAGTACAGGCCTGATAGAGCATCATCAGATACCCAGTGTCTCTACAGTACAGGCCTGATAGAGCATCATCAGATACCCAGTGTCTCTAGGCCTGAGTACAGCCTGACAGTACAGCCTGATAGCATCACCAGATACCCAGTGTCTCTACAGTACTGGCCTGATAGAGCATCACCAGATACCCAGCGTCTCTACAGTACAGCCTGATAGAGCATCATCAGATACCCAGTGTCTCTACAGTACAGGTAGAGCATCACCAGATACCCAGTGTCTCTACAGTACAGGCCTGATAGAGCATCACCAGATACCCAGTGTCTCTACAGTAGAGGCCTGATAGAGCATCACCAGATATCCAGTGTCTCTACAGTACAGGTATAGCATCATCAGATACCCAGTGTCTCTACAGTACAGGTAGAGCATCATCAGATACCCAGTGTCTCTACAGTACAGGCCTGATAGAGCATCACCAGATACCCAGCGTCTCTACAGTACAGGCCTGATAGAGCATCATCAGATACCCAGTGTCTCTACAGTACAGGTAGAGCATCATCAGATACCCAGTGTCTCTACAGTACAGGTAGAGCATCATCAGATACCCAGTGTCTCTACAGTACAGGTAGAGCATCATCAGATACCCAGTGTCTCTACAGTACAGGTAGAGCATCATCAGATACCCAGTGTCTCTACAGTACAGGCCTGGCATAGCATCACCAGAGAAGATATACAACAATATACGAATGTATTAACAATGATGACTTATTCTACATTATGTTAAACTGCCCAATGTTTTTTGGTGCCTGAGAATTAAGGGGAATATGTACAAAAGGTGCTGTCATTTCTAAATGTTTAAAAAAATGTACCATCCATGAATTATGGTGAATTATTATGTATAAGAAACCAACCACTTACATTTGCTCGTCGAGAAGCTCGGCTGTACAAAATACATTGAGTGCTCCATTTATGTTCTTGTTCATAATAACCACTGAACTAACTGGTTTCACAGTCAAACTAATTTGTTTGATGAAATGAGTCCGACAGGTCCAACAATGCCTGCTCTGAGAACCTCTGGCACTATCCCAATGTGATCTTACAATCTGAAACCAGTCGATTGATCTCAAACAAGCCTAACGAGAGACAGAGAACACATGCTCATGTACAGGTCCAGGGTTCTGCACGTAGTCACAGCATCAATTGTCCCAGCGATGAGATGGGAAGTTTGCAGAACGCAGACGAATGAGTCACGAGAACTTTCCTCGCTAAAGGCGGTGTCCAGAGTTGGGACGTATGTGCAGCTATAAACGCACACACTCTGAGCAATGCTATGGGATGATCACACACACACACACACACACACACACACACACACACACACACACACACACACACACACACACACACACACACACACACACACACACACACACACACACACACACACACACACACACACACACACACACACACACACACACACACACACACACACACACACACACACACACACACACACACACACACACACACACACACACACACACACACACACACACACACACACACACACACACACACACACACACACACACACACACACACACACACACACACACACACACACACACACACACACACACACACACACACACACACACACACACACACACACACACACACACACACACACACACACACACACACACACACACACACACACACACACACACACACACACACACACACACACACACACACACACACACACACACACACACACACACACACACACACACACACAGTTCTATTTTTAATGCAATGAGTCATAGAAAGACAAGTAAGACTTTAAATGAGACTTTGGCTCAAACTTTGGGATTCATTAGACGCATTCTTGTGCAGTTTTGTAGTTTCTTTTGTTGCAACTCCGGCATTTTAAATGCATATTCTTATCCAGTAGGGCTGCAACAACTAATCAATAAAAATCGCAAACGTTGATAATTAATTAAAATTGTGTGACGAGTGGTGAACCTTTTGTTACCACACTGAGTCTTTTAGTGGGGTGCATGTCTTGTTTTCCGGTGAGTTTGTTTTGATTGTGCACAGCCGGGGCGAGTTAGCAATCTGTTAGAATATTTAAGTCCCTGGTTAGGTTCACGTGTGCTTGATATTATTATAATATTACGTTAGATGTAGGTGACTGATTTGTAGTAGTTGTTCGCTTGAAGTCGTGCACTGTGTTTTGTATATTGATTTAGTCGCTTTGTTTGCTGTTAGAGTGTTTCATGTATGTGTTTCCATATTGGTGTTTCGTGTTTGTTTTGTGAGTGGAATATTTTGTTTACTGAACCATAGGGCTATCTGCAGTCTCAGGCGAGATGTGACTAAACACAATGAAACAAAACCCATAGAAACTGTAGAAACACTCACAACAAATACATGCCAATACCCCATGACCAATAACAGCCATTGCTGTGGATAGTAAAAGATAGATCAATTAGAGACACATTCCATAGATTAATTTGACATGGCAATCCCTTGGGAACATGCGCACACACACACACACACACACA
Organism: Dallia pectoralis; assembly: GCA_029465975.1. NCBI lineage: Eukaryota > Metazoa > Chordata > Actinopteri > Esociformes > Umbridae > Dallia > Dallia pectoralis. The sequence continues at coordinate 3,559,434 of CM055762.1, read as the reverse complement.
CACATTAAAGTGTGTGCTTTTTTAAATGTATTTTACACCACATAACTTGATAATTAAGATTACCAAATGTAACTAATTACACTTTTTTTTTAAAACAGTACCACCTTGCTTTTTCATCATAAAATATGGCTAAAATTAGAACAAGGCGTACTAGGAGTCGAAAATTATATAAAGTAAACTTGCGTCCCACTTTGAATAAAAACAATAAATGTTGGCCTAGTTTTGTCCTAACTATTTTGTTAGGGTTAGACCACGTCACGGATTCCATCCACACAACTTCGCTCTAGTCATATCTTCCGCTGATTCTCAGTCTGGCCGTCTCGACTGGCCACTCTTTGAAAGTACACCTGGCTGGGGCCAGGGGGAGACAAAGCTCTCTGTGTGTCTGACCCCTCCTGTGCGGTGAAATGAAATTCCCACAATTCTTGATCGTACCAATGCGCATATAACAACCATGCAATAATAAGATTCATCCCTGAGGGATGCCTCAGCATCTATCTACAGGGGGGCTGACACACCCCACCGGTACCCAATGTGGTAAAATGGAAAAACAAAGACCTACACCAGACACAGAACACCATACAGTAAAGAAGTGTGTGTGTGTGTGTGTGTGTGTGTGTGTGTGTGTGTAGGGGCAAACATTGATGTGACCGTGGTTGCAATGTGCATTCCCCAGTACAGTTTTTTTTAAATACCGTTATGAGAGAAGACCTTGGTTCACTTGTTCTGTCACTCGACTGTATTGCACAGTACTGCAGTGTCAGTAGAAACATCAAGAGGCACATATGACATCTCATTCGGCATGCCATGCGGCCATCTCATTCGGCATGCCATGCGGCCATCTCATTCGGCATGCCATGCGGCCATCTCATTCGGCATGCCATGCGGCCATCTCATTCGGCATGCCATGCGGCCATCTCATTCGGCATGCCATGCGGCCATCTCATTCGGCATGCCATGCGGCCATCTCATTCGGCATGCCATGCGGCCATCTCATTCGGCATGCCATGCGGCCATCTCATTCGGCATGCCATGTGGCCATCTCATTCGGCATGCCATGCGGCCATCTCATTCGGCATGCCATGCGGCCATCTCATTTGGCATGCCATGTGGCCATCTCATTCGGCCAAAAACAAAGAAACGGTGAAGACAAGAGGAATGGAACCTAAACCGGTTTCATTTGAAACGGACTACCTGAGACCTGGGCCAACAGCATGAGAATGAAGAGTAGAGTTTCTAAGTGAGATAATTCAGTATAGTCTGTGATAACATTAATTTCCATTCTATTGCTTAGAGACAGTTTATTTATTTTCTGTCTTTATTTCAACTAGAACAAAGAATCATTGATCGCTGGTGGTGTGATCGCACCCGTTTATCGTTGAGTGCCATGACAGCATAACTCTACATTGGTATTTTTAGTGCGTGCGTTCGCCTCTTGTCTGCCACCAACCAGAACAGCTCTTTGAGACGTGGATCTCAGTGAAAATCTGCACTCTGGAGTTATAATAGCGACAACGCAGGCAGCCAGTAGTTTAGATCTGACAAGGTGGCATCTCACACACACTCAGAACAACATTACAATGACGGGCATGAGGTGCCCACTGGTGTGTACGGATGCTGCTGCCATTACCAGTTGACCCATATGTTGGTGTTCTCCTTCACCCAGTAAGAGATCAGATGAAGACCATGGAAAATGTGCCTTAAATAATGGATGAGATAAGCATCTACAGTAGACAAGGGGAAATGAAGAGAAAGAAAGACGGAGTGAAAAAGAGCTTGAGATGTCCACCATGAGAGCAGTGTGTGTGATAGGGGTTGTTAATATAGGATGTTATTAATCTGAGGAAGCATTGCTACATTCCCCCAGCTCCTTTCTAATCCTGTGATGTACAAACAGCCAGAGGGAGCGTACGAAAATAATAACCAAGAAAAACATGGGTTTTTACTGCGGTCCTATTCACATGAGACGGTTGCCCGATGACGTCAAATTCCCTGGTGGTAGCTTCAAAGACGTCTTTTTTTAGAGACACGAAACAAAGGCACTGATCATGAAATGACCGTGATGGAAAAAGCAGTCGTTTCGCTCACCCCATGAGAGAACTGTCACTTCCAGTCCAGATAGTGTGTGCGCGTGTGTTCCATTTGTAAGTCGAATAATATGAAAGCTATAGTGACTGTGGCTGTAGATATGTGTATGGCTTTACATCTCATCTGGACAATGGCTGCTCAATTGCAATCTGTAAAACCAGAAGCAGGAGAAGGCCTGACCTTACAGTGGACTCGGCCGACACCATGAGACGGTGCGCGGCTGGACGCATGACTGCTGTCAGAGTTCTCATGCTCTCACACACTGGTCGCTTTAAAATGAACTTGACAGAAAATCAGTGGCGCAGAATGTCATCTCCATACAAAGCCTACAACAATGAGATGTCATGTGCAGGGCTTAGAGGTGCATTTGACAGGGTCTGCAATTGTGTCAATGAAACCTAAAAGCATGGAGACCTTAATCACACACACATCACCACAATCCATTAATGTGTGTTGTTTCCCCCAACGCACGCACACACACCAAAACCCATGCATACCGGTACATGTTACCGGATTGAGAAGTATGCATCTATTCTAGTCCATGTAGAGCACACAAAGCACATGCAATCGTAGGCAACTCTATAGCAATCGGATTCAGTTATTCTGTCTGTCGGGCATCATTTATACGGCAGAACGAATGCGCAAACCTGGCAGGGGATGAACGCTGTCTGCGCGTCTATTGCCACAATAGGCGCAACTGGCAGATTAGCGGTTCCATTCCGAGTGGAAGTTAATGCGAAAAACGTTTGGACACAATCATTTTTATAAAGTTATTGATATGTTCAGAGGTCCAGCCTACCTTCATGTCATTGACAATAGCCTGGAATAGTCCCCCCAACGCCCCGCACTCCTTCTCCACCGCCTCCATGTCCACTAGATCCAGGGTGACCAGATACCGGGTAGGGCTCGGCACCCTAATAAATATATTTCCCAGGGAGAAATAGCGAATGCTGCGACCGGTTGATTGCTCACCGAGAGACCGGATTGGGACGTTTGTCCAGGAGAGAAAGCGTGCAAATGCGCAATTCGATCAAATTATTAATAAGAGAGGTTACTCTCCCTCCCCTCCTCCCGTGCAGCTCCGGGTCTAGAGCCCCAGACCGGTCATGCGTGCAGATGGCACCGCGATGGACGCTCTCATCTTCGGGCGGCTATGAGGGATCCGAGCCGGTGTGACGCGAGGCGATAGCTCCTCCAGACCGGCGTGTTAGACTGTGAACCGGGGGGGGTCGGTGCGGACTGGGGGAGCGCCAGCCTGCCCGTGATTGGAGCAGAGGCGGTGGGTAATTCGATCCGTGGGATTCGACCGGGGCCTGGTCACGTTGATGTAGTGTTGTTCAGGGGAGGGGATGCGCACGCCCGTGCCCGTGCGAAGGTTTGTGCACGCACGCGTGCACGCATAAGCTGTCACACGCATAACCACACAGCATGGCAGGCGTGCGCACATGCGACATTTCAACGCAAGAGATGGGAAACGTTCAACATGGATTTGGCAACCAGAGGACAATAGGCATGGGGACGCATACCCGACACTTCTGTTCGCAGTGGAAGGCTTTGTGATGGTTCAGTTGTTGTGGATGCATTCATTAGAGCGTATAGCAGTATATTGTATTGCACAATGCTACTGGGTCAATAAGCATGCTTTCAATTGTGTTGATAAATACACTGGTGGCTTGAATAGCAATTATTAAAAAGCCAAAACAAAACAAAAAAATCTTCGGGAGACATTTAAGGCATCAATGACATGTGGTTAGGCAGTTTGTCAACTGGTCTTCATTAGACCAAAGCAATAAATGTGATGGATCGTAATTGTCTCATCCATGCCTGGGTAAGGAAGATTATGCGATGCATTAAAATCCTCCTCTCTATTAGAAATGGTTGTATATCACCGTGTCAAGGCTTGGGTCACTGTCGTTTTCTAGCATAATATGTTGCCGCCATGTAAAAATGTATTGGTGCAATACACATGCGTTTGAAAAACATATCCTATTCCACTGACATTGAACTATTAACTTTATCCATTTCTTTAGACCCTGTTCAGCTAACTTAAATCAGTTGTACATCCTTTTTTCAATTGATTTTGATTACTTACTCAAACTACTAGACAATCACCTACCTAATAATACTTTGGTGTCAGTCTGTGAAACAATATTGACTTAAAGCATCATTTCAGAGCAACATGTCCATGTCCATCGCTGGTTATTTCAGTTCTTATTTATTAGAAATTCTAATGAAATACCCCATTATACGTTCTGGTCATGGATGGACAAGTTGTATAGCCCTTTTGTATGCAGGAGCAGAACAGCGACAATATTAAAGAAGCACTTTCAAGTTGCAGCATACATCTCTGGACCTACAAATTATCCAGATGTATTCATTGTTTGTTTTAAAGGTTACTGAATAAAAGCATAATGAGCTCATGTATATACGTTTCTAATCAAACAGCAAAATATCAACTTAATTTACGACAATGTTTCAACATAGTTAATGTAAACTAACATTATGCAGCTATATTATGCAGATATATTTAAATATCGAGGGCCCTTTAATTTTAGAGGGAATACATTTCTCGAGCCACATGCAATCGATTTTTACTAGCGAAAACTGGCGGCCGTAATGTTTTTTGACAGTTTAAACTGCAGATTCCCAGTTTAAAAGTCAAAACTGGGTCAAAACTGCTAACGCTGCCGCGCATTTTGACTGGCAGACAGGAGTTGACGCGGTTGCAGAGGTCCAAGTGTCCACTGTGAGCTAAACGAAGTCCCTAATCCCCAGAGCTGGCAGGCTCTCTGCCTTCTGCACTCTCCCACTGACCTGTAGGGCACATTACTGAGCAGTCTGGTCTGACAACAGTGACATCAGCAGACAACTTCCACATCTCCATACGACTTCTCGAGCCCGGCTTGGCCCGTCTCATTTCTTGACCGTAGTTTAAATGGCTGCATGCAATCGTATACTATAACAATTACCTTCCTACAATAGTTCCCAGGGAACGTAATTCTAGTGATATTGGGCTGTTAAATACACGACGCATTGCTGAATATACACCCAATTTGTTTCATTAATATATCGGTCACTTTAAGCCAGTTTTCTGCTATTTTTTTCCCTTTACAGATGGAAAGACCGATAAAGACAGAGCCAGGGCCATTTAAAAAAGACGCCGATTTGGATCTGCACGCGAGCAAACAGTGTTCCTGTGCTATGAAATATGTAATGGAGAGGACGACTCCTAAAGAGAGTGGCAAATGAAGGACTTTGCAAGCCAACGTCGCACAAACAGGTTTGTCGATTCAGGGTCCAATGGTGCTAGTGACTGAACCTGAAACAACGCTTATTACAAGGACTATATAACTAGAGAGAGTTAATGGAAGTGATGGAGATGCCGATGAACTTTGAGATACAGGAAGAGTCTTTTATTGTTCCTGTTCCTCATAAGGGGATAATGGCACAAGCTCAAGGACATCAACCAATCAGGACTGGGACTAACATATGCTCACTTTGGCTGAAATGGCACATCCTGCAAATCAGAACGTTAGCAGATCCAGTGGGAGGTCAGTAGATGCATGTTCTGTCTAATACCTTTTTGATTTGCGTGTGAAGAGATTGAGAACTTCTGTGGCAACCTTGAGATAAAAAGGCTGTTGGTACAAATGACCAGCATCACACATTTCCTGGGATGCATGTTGATGGTGACTGGAGACTTCAGGCACACTCAATACTCCGTAAATGCTGCGCTTTTCACAAGTACTCCGTCGGGAGAAATCAATTGTTACAGATCTTTCTGAAGGCCTTTTCAGTGAATATGGGCTTCTTCAGTGGGACATTAAGAAAGCTGTCTTTCTGGAAAGTGAAACACAGCAGACCCTAGCTCTTAGCTCTGGTTGAATGTAAGAGCTCGGAACTAATGAATTTGTACCTGATGTTAAAATTTTTTTTTTTTAAGAGTAGTAGGAATTCTATACGTTGTAATGTGCTGTAACTGACCCCTTTTATGTCAACAGTGAATTAGTGAAACGTTATGTCAATGTGTGCATTTTAATTACAAACAAACAAAGCAACATTCTACTGTATATTTTTTTTAATCATCGGGGTGTAGTGCAGAGGAGAGCCTAATGCTGATTCGAATGTAACGTTCATGGGTTTTTAATTCAAACGAAAAGCAGACCACGACGAGCAAAAGAATATAAATAGTGCGCTAAATAGCGGCTACTAAATTATCAAAGACATCCACAAGTAAACACCATCAACACTCGCCTACACTGAAAAGATCTAATGAATGAAAATCTAACAACAACTGGTGTGCACAATGAAAAGACCAAAAGGAGTGAAAAAAAGTGGGACAACCAAAATCAAACACGGAGTGAGTACCTAGAGTCCTCAACCCTGTTACAAATCTAGCCAAAATGTCTGCTTGTGTTCAATATATTGACCATTTCATTCTGTATACAGTGGCAATTATCTATCAATTGTTTTTCTGTTCTGCTCCTGTAGAGCAAAAGGGGTGGCCATTTTAGTTCTAACTAAGCTGCCAATTTAAAACATCAGAGCTCAATCCGGTAAAGAAAGAAGATACATGTGATCAAATCCATGCAACTGGAGAGGAGAAACATTGCCAGGGCTGACAAATCCTAGTTTAGTGGCCTTTATAGTTCCCTGACCTGAACAAATACAAATATTCTGGTCCAAACTGGTACTAAGTCGGTGTACCTAACAAACTGATAACTGACTATATATACACACACACACACACACACACACACACACACATATATATACACACACACATATATATATATATACACACACACACACACATATATATATATATATATAGGACACATGTATTGGAAGTCAAGTCAGACACTTTTGACTCACTACAAAAACATGAACATTCCGATGTCACTTATACCCGCTAAAATACCACATTACATGGCTGGGGGAAAGTAATAATAAATTGAGTTAATATGTCAAGTATTTCTGGGAAAAAGTGAGCCAGCCAAAGCAAACCTCAGTCTCATTTTGGGGATCCTGACCACAGTCTAGGTGACACTACACAGACAGGTCACATACAGACAGACCTCTTACAAGCACACCATATATGGAGTTTAATATCACACTCGTGATGGTACTATTTCCAAGCAATTCTTTCTCTATACATGTCTCCCTCCCCAATTCTATTAATATCTCATCCAAGAGACGAAAGTATAAATGTTTTCACGTATCATACTTTGAGAACTTGAATAAAATATCTGATGAAATAGTTGTTGAACCAGTGAAGAACAGAATGGTGACACTCCGATAAAGTCTAAGCTCTGGTCTTGCGTTCGCGTCTCTCTGTTTACATTTGAATGCCTATTTTTGGAGAACAAAGTGACAGGGCGGTTTCAACAACGGGCCTCTGAGAATTTGGGGAATTACTTTAAACATACGCTGTCCTCGAAGATGACATAACCGTAAATATATTTGAAAAATGCGGTGGAAAATAAATGTTTCCGTACAGCAATCTTAAACAAAATTATTACAAAAGAGATTTGAACTGAGACAGTGTTGCATGTCAAAGCGGCATGTTTTTTGAATTGTGGAAAGTAATTTACTGTTCCATCCGCATGTAAATCTGTACTACCAGTATTCAGCATTATACCAGCATACCCACCTTGTTGTGGTAAGTGGGTCATGATGAGTCTTCCAACCTGCCCACTCCTCCTCTCCCTACGTGTCTCAGAGGCTGGAGAAATGTGAGCCGGCCAGCCTGCCAGACAACACACAGCGACCCACAGCCTGGTGACTCACAGGATCAACAGGAACCGCTTCACGGAGGCAGTCTATGTTTACAGTCTCATGGAATCAGTGAAAAAAAATCAGTGCCTGAACGGAAATAAAAAAGTGAATGCATTAATGTTAGAACTGATTAACAATTGCATTTATTGCAGGTTGATTACGCCGAATTCTCTATTCAAAACATGGACCAGGAACATAGATTTCCAGTCAGAACAGCAAAGGGCAATTTCACACACTAATCATAGTTCTGGTTTAACAAAATCCATCTTAAAGAGGAATCTCCGTGGACGCTGTTTTTTTGGCCTAATCTGAGGTTAATCTGTGCTGTTAACCAGCCTCACGTATTAATATTTCACTGGAGCAGAGGCCAATAACCAGACTAGAAGTTGTCCTTCAACAACTAAGCACAAAAAAAACTGCAATGAATAAAATCAATATACTTCTCAAACAACTCATCATGACACCTGTCAGTAGGTGGGATAAATTAGGCTGCAAGTGAACATTTTGTCCTCAAAGTCGATGTTAGGAGCAGGGAAAATGGGCGAGGATCTGAATGACTTTGACAGGGGCCAAATTGTTGACACTTATTATTCGATGGGATTTAATCATTGACTTCAATGAGATACTAACTATATCTACATATTCTTAACCATGTAAGCTAAGAGACAAAAACACGTTAATTCACATATTTAGGCGATCCAAATATAAGATGAAACCTTTTCACTTTTCAGACATACTATTGTCTACACTGCTGTCCTTGGAGAAGCTCTGCAGTTTGTCTTTGAGCCCAGCCCACTGCACTTTCAGCAGAACGTCGCTCTCCTACCTACCCCCTCACCATCACTATTCCCATAAAGCACAAATGCCTGATACCAAATCAACAATTGAACCTGAGTAAACAATAACACACTTGCATTCATTGAACAATCCCCATCCTGTGATTGAGCCCTTACAAACTGTGTGTAAATGAGCGGAGCTAATTTACGCTGCCCCCTGCTGGTGCCTGTGGCAGTGTTGGTATGATGCTACCAAACTTCAAACCACTGGCCACGAGGATACAGCTGTATTGACCTGTAGTGACTTATACTACTACGCCAATCACATCACGTTTCAACTCTGTGACATGTGTATTTTTTGACAATAAACTGCTTGGTTTTATTTCCTGTCATAATATTTGGATTAGTTTCCGCTCTGGATATTGACTAGTCTTGTATTGCTGTTAAGCCATCCAGAGTCATTTTTGCTTGCGTCTTTTGGAATATCGTCTTGCTGCACGACACCAGCACTCTTCAGATTCAGCTTTTAGGCGCATCGACCGGCTCAATTTTCTTATGCAAAGAATGATTCATTAAATTATGGGAAGTCTATATGCAGGTAATCATTTGAAGAAACATACTTGACCATTGATATAGGGTAAATACTATGAAATACAATTTTCTTGCCACATACAATGAGTCAATTTAAGTTTACCAGATTCAACTGGAGGTCAAGATTTAGAATAGTTTTGAAAGACTATCATGAAATGTCAGAATGTTTTAATTGTTGGTTGCATAACTGTTACACAATCAGACTGAGCATTGCAAGTGCCAATAAAGGCTTTTAGAAAAAGAAAATATAAAAAGAAATTGTAGACACACCAGCTTTGTTTCAGTGTTCAGGGATAACTACATTGGTACAGGCTGACCATCTGCCAATCTGACCTCTGACATAATGTGACATATCCCATGACAGGAAGTGATGTCACAAAAAGTGGGGTGGCACCAAGGGTTCCATCCTGTCATTAGTTTGGTTGGCAGACTCACAAGGAGAGTACAAGGAGGAGTGAACAGATTTGCTCAACCCGGGAAGGGGGGTGACAGATCCAACACCTGCTGTCGAACAGGAAGCTGAGTCACCTTCATACTGCTATTTGTGCCTCGGACAACGGGGCAGAGAAATCGCAAAAATACCAATGTACATCCTTCCATGTATTCTGTTTCTGGTGTGTCCTTATCCTCGTAGGCTACATCAAATAGTCAAAGTCTAGAAATTAGCAAGTACAGCCATGTGTTATTCTCTGATACGACACACAGATGGGTTTTCTTTGTCGCCTGTGATTGACGAGAAAGATGAATCCCTGTCTATCGCTTTCGCGCTCTGCCTTCTGAGAACGTCCCTTAACCCTCCGGCCAGTCAGGAGGCAGGAGACACTCTCTTGGCCCACTCCATCCATTTCCACCCCTCCTTCCAACTCTCTGCAGAATATAGGTCTCTGCTTGCCTACAGCCATCAACAACAATCAGTTCTGCCCCAGTTCCTGACACATCACAAAGACCAAATATGTGCAGCACACACACACACACACACACACACAAAGAAACAGACAAGTAGCACACACAAATAGTCTCATTTAACATCATGTGCAGACATGCATACTGTGGCAGCACATTCACTTGTCAAACATCCAAGAACATCGACATGCAGATACCCAACACAATGTATCAAACACTAGGGAACCAGTTTTTATTTAGAAATAAATCATGCCCAGACAGGTGCCCTGATTGATGTAGTGATTCAGCTTATAAAATGACAATCTGAATGGGTTCCAATAGCGTGTATTTCCAACCAGCCGGTGGGTCAGAGGAAAGAGTCATGGGGGTTACGATCCATAAAGCCTTAATGTCTCCTGCCACTTCCTGGTCACTGGTGTATGGACTGGGTAAAAGGGCAGAAAATGAGTTACCCTTACCCTGTCCCAACAAGACCCCGGAACTAAATGCCAACAATAAAAACACACAGGGAGTTGGAGAGTAACTTTCTACTTAATGCAGGACATCATAATTATATACCGCTAATGACCTTCAAAAACCCATGATATTGAATGCTGTGGTTTTGTATACACTATGCGTTAGCACTACTCATTTATTGTTGATGTGAGTATTACGGCGGACAGCCAGTTACACGGTTTGCTCGGTTTTCATGTCTTAACCTGAGGCTTTTCAGTCGTTTCAACAGTAGCACCTTACAACTTTAATTCCAATGTATTATTGGACTACAAATCTCATCATAATTGTTGCTGGAACATCTGTTAATAGTGAAATCGGCCTCATTCTGGTATTGCTTGTCTGACTACTGCTATCCATGTAAACAACATTTTTCCAAGTCAATCCAACACTGAACCGAATGTATTATTTATAGGAGTTTTTGGGATAATGAATCCTATTAAAATCGACGTCAAAGCTATTATGACCTAAAAATCACATTACGCGGTTATAAACTATGATTCAAAGGCACCTTGTTATTGAACTGCACATTTCATACAGCTCGTCGATCAACTATTTTAAAGTATGACACCACGTCTGCCAAGGTTCTACAGTAACATACAAGAACAGGGAACAGCACAGCGTTTACCAGCATCCATACCACACATCTACCTTATAGGGGCCTTTGAGCCCTGAAGTTAGAGGACAGACATCATCTGGGGTTGAGGGGAATATATGAAGGAAAAGACAAGCAAACAGACTGAAGCTGGAGGTGGGTGGGGGCTCAGGGAAGTCAGAGACAACATAGAGGGTTTGGTAAAGAGGAGCATCGCAAAAAAGCAAAAGCTGCACTCATTAATCTTTAACTTTCATTCACCCTGAATTATTTAACAAGCCCCAGTCAGTTTCTTTATGTTCCTCTACAATCTGGGCTTCTTTCTTTGATACAGCAGCCCTATACAGCCGTCATTTGGATGTGCCATTCCTGAGGTATTC